>CM075352.1:105667500-106397500 GCA_037693485.1 Kitagawia praeruptora | reverse complement strand
ATTATTGAATAGTTATTCTTTCGATATTTTAAGTGTTTAAGGATGATTGAATATTGTTAAAAGGTTAGTTTAAGGAATTTCATAATGAAATGAATGTATGTCTTGAATTGATACGCTGATGATATACCTGTATAAATGTTTTCAAATGGTTATAATACGAATATGGAAATGTGAAATGGCGATGACATATGGAAATGAAAGTGGGAATGGAAATGGAAATTGAAATGGAAAAATGTGGAATAGTATTTGTATAAATGGAATAATGATTGACAAAAGGGGAATAGCAACGAAAAGCGTAGGAGGCTGTGTGATGCACAGTCCAGCAATCAATATTTTAATTCGGCCCAAGAGTTGCCGAAGGAGGATGTAGTGGTGTACCTTCCTCCAGGGGGATGTAGTGGTGTACCTTCCTCCTTCTACCGGTAGTAAAAAGGGACGGGTACGGAGGACGACTGATCATCGTGCCTCACGTATTCGGCAACAGTGAAAATCCCAAAAACTTAAAAGAAAGAATTGATAATGGTTACAGAGTTGTGTACTGAAAAAGGAAAATGGTATGAAATGATGGAATTGTTTTACAGTAAGAAGAGAAACTGATTTTATATTACTTTTACATACAGTTGTTGTATAAAAGGAAATGGAAAGATTATATTGAGAGCTTGATTTTAAATGTTATATTACCTTGAGATACTATACTAAGATGATGTATTGATTATTATCTGGTTATAGAAGAGAACTGATATTATATTATCAATAAGTAAGTGATTTCATATTGAATAACCAGCAAGTTTATGTTGGTGTATTACTGCGCAAACAAAATGTGGCTATTTAATTACCTTGTAACGACACCTTTTATATTATATTGTACATTGTTCAGTTGATATTATTTTCAAACATTATACTTTCCCTATAGAATTTCGTGGTTATAAATGTTCAAGAATGATATTAAGTATCAGTTGAATGTTGGAAACCCATGCACCTGATGGGATATTTTGTTAAACTCTAGTAATAACTTGCTGAGCAATTCTTTCGCTCATACTTGCTTGTTTTCAAATATTAACTTTTCAGTGGAAGGTAGCCGGACGAGGTTATCTGCATGGCTTAGATGAAGCGGGCAGCGTGCCCTTATGAAGACGATATGATCTAGAAAGTTTATATCTGGAGTAAGTTATATGTAAGTATACTGATGTGTAATATATATGTTACTTTGCGCAAAACAGTATTAGTTACTGGTGTACTTCTCAACGAAGTTATACTAGTAGTAAGGAGTTGATTCTTGTTTCTAGCCCTATAACCTAAAAGATGCTTGGTGGTTGGGGTCTCAATTGTTGTAACTCAATTATTAATGGCTACAGATGGTTTAATGTGGTTAAACAGTTGATTTGTTATTAAGGTTTTCCGTGTGACGACTAAATCCCTGACCCCGGATTTGGGGGCGTTACAGTTGGTATCAGAGCTGAGGTTATAGTAAACTAGAAACGAGAGTGAGTAGGTGTGTGTATAGTTATGTGAGAACGTCAGAGCTCATGTAGAGTTCATGTTGGACTACCGGGTGTAGTGCCAATGATTAAGTTAAGATTTGAATGCTATGTTGAAGGGTATGTTGAGATAGAACTCCCTGCGATTATTAATGTCGATGATTGAATTCATAGTGACTATTACGAGTCGACGATGACGTAAGTTATCTAGCACCTTAGGGTGTGCATGGTAAAGAACAGCTCCGGGATCGAACGATTATCCGTCAGAGGAGCCGACATAGAAGGCATCCGTGTAGACCTTGGCAATATCCCCATTGGTGAATCTTTTTTTTATTACCTCCCCAATCAATGAATTATTTGACATATCTCTAAGAGAGAATTGTGATCAAAGATATATTTCCTCATCGAAGTTATTCTTTAATACTTATGTTAAGTCATATTTGGTTTCAATTGTACCAAGGGCTTTCATTATACTTACCTTCAGGTTTTCGAGGCCCTATCAAATGATATTATTTCAAACTTCCACTTTTCTTCAATAGTGGATAATTCAATGGTGATATAGCACCACTTGTTTGTTGAATACAGTATCTTTCTGGTTATCCTTTTCTTTGGAAATCGCGCCTTGGAAATTGTTCAATTTTAATCCAAGGTGTCCCTTTGATAATTAATTGTCAGAAGATGATTATTATTGACTTGACTTTGAATTTCTTTCATAATTCTCAACTTCCACTGAGACGAACAACCCTATACATATAGGGGCCACAAGGACTATCTGTCTGTGTGATAGAAGTCTGATGGGACGCCATCACTTGTGAGTTGTGAAATACAAGAAGGCCAATTACCTTTAGTAATGTCTTAACTGAGACACGCAACATGAGTTCTTATGATCATATTGATCTATCAGTAAATTCTCTTATTTCCAATAAGGTTTGTTTCAAAACTCATAATCCTATGGTCACCAGTGGGTGACATTTGTCTTGATATGACAGCTATCTTTTTCAAAGCTTCATGATTCTTGTTATCTCTAATGAATTTCAAGGGGATGCCAACCAGGTCAGACAAGTCAGAATTCGCTGATAGAAGTTAGATTCGAACGGAATCGCCAAGAGCAGGAACGAATCCCAAAACGAATATAATATCAGTGGCGTATCGATAGAATTAGTTCGCTCTCTCTCAAGGATGTTATGATTAATGGAATGAGTGCAATCTCTCTCAAGAGTGTTATGTAATGGAATCAGTGAATTCTCTCTTAAGGATAGGATGATAATGGAAAGTTGGTCGACACATATATGTGAAAGGAATAGTGATGTGTCAGATAGATACCCTATAGTTGAATTGAGTTTTGGAGGAGTTGCTTTTGAATGGATGTTATCTATGGTTTTGCAAAATAAGTATTGATGATGAAAGAGTTAAGGAATCCCAGTAGTGGCCTTAGCTGATTCCGTGGACGGAATCCTTTTAAGGGGGGTAGACTGTAATAACCCGAATTTTCAGAAAATGATTTTAGTATTATTTTAAGAATATTAATGTTTTCCTAAAATGAGGAGGAAATTTTTTTTTATTTTTTTTTATTGTTCATTATTCCAGTTCAAGGAATTTCAAAAGCGAATTATTTAATTATTGTCTGGTTTAGTGTAATTATGAACTATATTATGTGATTATTGTTGGAAGGTGGAATATATGTGAAGTTGTGTTTATGTGTTTATATGATGATTTGTGTGAGTTGTGAAGGTTGGTGTATTTTATTTATATTTTTGAGGATTTAAATATATTTAAATCATGCATTTTGATCCTCTATTAATTTTATAAAATTATCGGAGGAATTAAAAATCATGAAATCTCTTGAAATATTATCTTTATATATTTATTGAGTTTTTAAAATTGTTGGGTGGATTAATTTGGGTGTTGTGGTATTTTAAAATGATTTTTAAGAGTTTTATTGTATTAAAGGATCAAAACTTTGAAAATTCATATTTAATTCATTTTTGATCCGAAAAATATTTCAAAAATATGTGGGAGTTCGTAATTTTATATTCTTTATTTTAAAAATGAAAAGTTTAAATTTTCGAATATTTTATTTAAGTATGATTTATAGATTTATAAGTAGTGTTTTAATTGGGGCTAGAATGAATTATTAGTGGTAGTAATATAAGTTTGGGCCTAAGCCCATTAAGCATTAAAACGCAGCAGTTGAGAGAGTCGGGGAGAGAGAAAAGAATTGGGGGAGAATAGAAATTAGGGTTCATAGAAATTGGGGGAAATGAATTGGGGGTTAAATCGTATATATATGTATGTATAGGTGTATAATACGTGTGTGTAAGTGTGTGTGTGTCGTGTGTGTGTGTGTGTATATATATGCGCGGGTGTGTGTATCTGTGTGTGCGAGGAGGCGCAGCATCGGGGAAGAAAGGAAGTCGCCGGCGAGGGAAGCAGCGGCGGCGATGCCACGGTGGTGGCAGGTGCGCGCGTGGAAGGAGTGGAGGAAGGAGGGGAGAAGACCAGCGGGGAGGAGAGGAGAGAGAAAGCGAGAGAAGGGAGAGAAATGGTGGAGAGATTGGTTCCGGTGGCTTGAATTGCGGGTCGGAATCAGAAGAGGTATAAATTTTATACCTTATTTATTTATTTACTTCGTTTTATTTTTCCGATGAAAATTGTTAATTCCTTATTTAGATTAATTATTGTGATTGTAGTAATTTAATTGTGATATAATTATGTAGTTGATGTAATTTAATTAGTTTAAATTGCAATATCATTGTTGTATTTCCGTGATTAATTCGGAGAATATAATTATTTAGTATCGAGGTGGTTAAGTATAATTGTGGCATGTATTTTGAGTTGGAAATATGTTTTGGAAATATGTTTTGATGATTATTGGTGGTTAAGTATTATGAGTTTGATTAAGTATTCGGATTTAGTAATTATTAATTTTCGAATTGTTAGTTGTTAATTGTAAGTATTAATTGTCATATAAAATGTGGAATTTATGTGAAGTACTAAGTTGTAAATGTTTATGTGCTATGTGTAGTAAGTGGAGTCCTAGTATTTGTGGAACGTTATAATTGTAAACTACTTGGTATTAGTTGTGGTCATTAGTGGGTAATTATCAGTTGTCGTATAATTTGTGGAGGTTATATGAGTTGCTAGTTGCATACGGTGTCGGAAATGCTTATGTGCTAAATGGTAAGTATGGGAATACGTGATACATGTTAAATGTTAGAATTTTATAATAATTAGAATTGTGCTAGGGGTTATGAGAAGATCACAAGTTTTTAAATGTCAATATTTAAAGGACTTGTGTAATTCTTTTCGACTAATCCCTAGGGCTTATGAATATCCATGATTAGCTATCACGAGTATAATTAATATACTTGAGTGATGTGATCATTGATATAGCGTAAGTAATAGTTAGTGCTAGGGGTTGTTCCCTAGGGCTTACGAACATCAATGATTGGTTGTCACGTGTATCATTAAAATGCGTGAGAAATACGATCATTGGTGTAGCGTAAGTAGTAGTGTTAATTATTATGTGCTAGGTGCCGCATGTCTGGGCGGGTACTTTTCATTATTTGTTTACTTTTATGTTGCTGCAAGTTGAGGCAGCTTTTATTTTATCAAAAGCAGGGTTATAAATTGTTTTGTTTGGCATGGAGGGGCTGAGCCCATAGTCCGATAAACGAATACTACATGCCGAAATTTTCTAAAAATCCCCTGCATTTTAATTTATTTAACTTATTTGATTTCAAGGATTTAAAGGTATGATTTGGGTGTTAACTGTTTATGTGTATATGTGTTAAGTGAATTAATTCGAGGGTAATTGTTGTCTCGAGGATTTATGTGTTAAGTGATTTAATTCAAGGATTTATGGGTTTCGAGGATTAATTGTGTTTTGAGGATTATTTATAAACTTAGTTTTGTCATAGAATGACAATAGTATTATAATTGTATATGTTAAGTGAAGTTGACTAAATATGTTATTTGCATTAATTGGTATTTGAGTAGTCAGTTATAGGGATAACAATTATAGTACGACTTTAGGTGACTCAGTGGTAATTCTGAGTTGGGTCTACTCGAGATACGAGGTTGGACTGACGCGTACTCGTAACAATTACAGTACCATTAGGGCGTGATCAAGTGGAGCAACGTGTATCAAAAAGGAAGGATCGAGGCGTCGTGTAAAGTTCATGGAACTGCTTGGGCGAAACGCCAAGGATTTATTCGCGCTGTTCTATCTGGTGCTAAGGACCAGAGGCAAGTTTATTTATACATACTCTATCGTTCAGAGTATATTTATTTTGAAATATATGAAATGTGTGGAATAAGACTTCAGTCCATATTTGCAAAAGTTCTTCTATCTTTATCTTGATAAATTGTTTACTTTTAAGTAAAATGGTTTGATTGGAAATATATGTGATATGGAGAGAGTGATATACTATAAGGAGTAAAGTGATATGGGAAGGAATGGTATCAGTTGTTATTATGGTTATTTTTATGATATTATGTTATCAGTTGTTATCTAAAGTTATTTTGTAATATTACCGTTATGTGTAAATTGAGGATATTTGAGTTCTAAACTCTTTCAGATGTTATTAATAAATATTTTGTTATATAAGGGGACAAGGGTTGAGGTTTACAGATTTTCTTAAAAAGGGATTTACATGTTAAGTATTTTAGTTGGTGTAATTTAAATGTATGGATATATGAATGGAAAAGTGGAAGGGGTTATCTTGAGAGGTATATTTTCGAAAACCCGGACAAAGTTTTTAGAAAGAATTTCGCAATAATTAACCTAATGGCAACATCACCAATAAACTAGTGTTTATTTAATTATTAGATACCTCTCGAAGCATCTACTAATTAAATAAACCTTATTCGTCTAATTAAATTTATTTAATTAGATGAATATTATTTTTAAAATGTTTTCTTAAAATCGCTTTGTTCCGGAATAATAATAAAGATATTTCGATGGTTATAAATGAGACATTTTTGGTTAAAAATATCTGGAATGATATCGATAATTGTTATTTTAAGGGTTATTTAATTTAATGAATATTAATTATAATATTCATTTAAAAAGGGATTATTGAATAGTTATTCTTTCGATATTTTAAGTGTTTAAGGATGATTGAATATTGTTAAAAGGTTAGTTTAAGGAATTTCATAATGAAATGAATGTATGTCTTGAATTGATACGCTGATGATATACCTGTATAAATGTTTTCAAATGGTTATAATACGAATATGGAAATGTGAAATGGCGATGACATATGGAAATGAAAGTGGGAATGGAAATGGAAATTGAAATGGAAAAATGTGGAATAGTATTTGTATAAATGGAATAATGATTGACAAAAGGGGAATAGCAACGAAAAGCGTAGGAGGCTGTGTGCTGCACAGTCCAGCAATCAATATTTTAATTCGGCCCAAGAGTTGCCGAAGGAGGATGTAGTGGTGTACCTTCCTCCAGGGGGATGTAGTGGTGTACCTTCCTCCTTCTACCGGTAGTAAAAAGGGACGGGTACGGAGGATGACTGATCATCGTGCCTCACGTATTCGGCAACAGTGAAAATCCCCAAAACTTAAAAGAAAGAATTGATAATGGTTACAGAGTTGTGTACTGAAAAAGGAAAATGGTATGAAACGATGGAATTGTTTTACAGTAAGAAGAGAAACTGATTTTATATTACTTTTACATACAGTTGTTGTATAAAAGGAAATGGAAAGATTATATTTAGAGCTTGATTTTAAATGTTATATTACCTTGAGATACTATACTAAGATGATGTATTGATTATTATCTGGTTATAGAAGAGAACTGATATTATATTATCAATAAGTAAGTGATTTCATATTGAATAACCAGCAAGTTTATGTTGGTGTATTACTGCGCAAACAAGATGTGGCTATTTAATTACCTTGTAACGACACCTTTTATATTATATTGTACATTGTTCAGTTGATATTATTTTCAAACATTATACTTTCCCTATAGAATTTCGTGGTTATAAATGTTCAAGAATGATATTAAGTATCGGTTGAATGTTGGAAACCCATGCACCTGATGGGATATTTTGTTAAACTCTAGTAATAACTTGCTAAGCAATTCTTTCGCTCATACTTGCTTGTTTTCAAATATTAACTTTTCAGTGGAAGGTAGCCGGACGAGGTTATCTGCATGGCTTAGATGAAGCGGGCAGCGTGCCCTTATGAAGACGATATGATCTAGAAAGTTTATATCTGGAGTAAGTTATATGTAAGTATACTGATGTGTAATATATATGTTACTTTGCGCAAAACAGTATTAGTTACTGGTGTACTTCTCAACGAAGTTATACTAGTAGTAAGGAGTTGATTCTTGTTTCTAGCCCTATAACCTAAAAGATGCTTGGTGGTTGGGGTCTCAATTGTTGTAACTCAATTATTAATGGCTACAGATGGTTTAATGTGGTTAAACAGTTGATTTGTTATTAAGGTTTTCCGTGTGACGACCAAATCCCTGACCCCGGATTTGGGGGCGTTACACTTGTGTTGTGGTGAGGTTACTATCAGCAATGCCTAAGACTTGGTGTTTTCCACTTTTACTCTCAGAGACTTTACCTTGATCATCATCATTTCTCTTATTCTTGTCATCCTTCTTCTTCTTCTTATCTTCATCACCCTTATCACTCCTGTGATGTCTTCTCCTTCCATCACTTTTGTCTTTATCCTTGTCTTGATCACCATCCTTGCTTGGGTTGAACTTAGCAGACTCAGGTACAATGCCAGTTGCAATGTATGATCTGAGATAAGATATAGCTTCCAATTCTTCTGCTGTTCTTACACTGTAACGCCCCAAATCCGGGGTCAGGGATTTGGTCGTCACGCGGAAATCCTTAACATCAAATCACCTGTTTGACAATATTAAACCACCTGTAATCATTTAATAACTGAATTACAACATTTGTTACCCCGACCACCAAGCATCTTTTAGGTTATAGGGCTAGAAACAAGAATCGATCCTTACATTTCTCATTACATCCATTTAATTACATCACACTGAGTATTACAAATCCTATACTACTAGTGTAGCTTCGTTGAGAAGTACACTAGCACTAGTACTATCCTGTACAAGTGATATATACATATTACACATCAATACACTTATATATAACTTACTCCAGCTATCTATGTTCTGGATCATATCATCTTCACAAGGGCACACTGCCTGCTTCTCCTGAGCCATGCAGATAAGCCTCAATCATCTACCTTCCTCTGAAAGGTTAATATTTAAAACAAGCAAGTATGAGCCAAAGAATTGCCCAGCAAGTATTAATAGAGCACAACAATATATATCAATATACACACGGAGTTTTCGAAGTATAACGATACTTAATATCAATTTCGAAATATTTACAACAATGAAACTTCAATAAAGAAAATATGACGTTTAACGCAACATCCAATGAGCAGATAAGTTTATAATAACCATAGTAATCCTCATATCTTAGCGAAATAGTGTACACTACCGTATTGCTAATCTTTTAGAAAGCTTTTCAAAATACGCAGTACAATATGCTGCTAAGACAGTTGCTTATCATCATATACAAACCAACCATTAGAAGGTTTCATCTTTAGTATTTCTCAATCTGAAAGCATATACATATAAGTATGTCATTTCCATCAAACACCTTACAGATCGACATCATGTACCGGGTATAAGTTCTTTAACCACTTGATAAGTCTAAACTCAGAAATAACTGATAGGAAGAGAGTCAAAGCTCTTGAAGCAAAACATTTGGGATTTAACATCAATAACCGATGAACCATCTTTCATCTTTTGAATAATTGCCAAAGTGCACAAGTACGTGCCATTATTGTTAGAATAATCTTGCAGTTCTAGATACTGCATGAATTCATCATCTTTCAAAATTGAAAACAACACTATCGGCTACTTGGCACTTAGGCCTAAGAAGCAGTGTTTGAGTATTTTTCCAAAGTGGAGGATGGGACTTAAAGAAAACATAAAAATCTGACAAGGATTGACGATGATCAGTCGCCACATCCAAGTCCAATAATCCGCGGGTCTTCTCTACCGGTAGAAGGATAGAAACTACATCCGTAACTATCCCCGAGTGAAAACTACATCCGTAATCACCCTCGATGAAAACTACATCCGTAATCATCCTTCGGCAACACATGGGCCGGAATAATAATTGATGGACCGCCTGGCTCACGGCCGCTTACACATCCCGGGAATCGTTCGTCAACGATTCCCACACCTGCCAGAGTCCCCTTTTTCTTTTCTTGTCAAAATCATTTTGATAGAAAACTTGAGTAGTTGAAGTTCGACTTCAGTCGACCGATAATTTCTTGAAAAACGAGCAAGAGAGTAAAACCTGACCGGGGGTTTTCGAAAATGTTTTGAGTTCAAAAGAGTTCAAGTATAGATATACACTTGTACCGATATCAATCTCGACACAGGGTTTTGTGATCACACATGGAAAATGGTACGCATAAAGCTTGTAACCACAACAGGGTAATTCCATATATATATATAAGTTCTTGAAAAGTAACTTACCTAGATAGATTCAAAATATAATATTTTAAATGACTATGAAAGTCCTTAGACAACCTTTAAATAGTGTTTTATAACCTTCAAAACACAGTATTTAATAAATATTTGACTACTATGTAACGAGTAATAAATATTCAATAATCCCTTTTTAAAAGAATACTCAAATTAATATTCATTTATTAAGTAATATTCAAATAATATTTACTATTAATACTGGAATATTTAATAACCTCAAAACACCCAAATACAACTCTTGAAGTGTTTCTAATCAAAATCAAGACACAATCTCTCCAGCAGTCTCCAAACTTTAGCCACTTTATCAAATAACTACTACTGACTCTCGGTCAATAAGAAATAATTAATAAGCATTCAAGTACATATATCGATATCAATCTAGCTGGTTTAAGCTGAAAGTAACCAATTTATAACCATTGGAATATCTTTAATCCGTATTGAAAATAAACTATCTCCGATAAATAATATACTAGATAGAATCACTCCATTAAATTGTTTTATTATTTCTCCGGGACAAAGTGATTTTAAGAAAGTGTTTTGAAAATGATATTCATCTAATTAAATAAATTTAATTAGGCGAATGAGGTTTATTTAATTAGTAAATGCTTTCAGGAGCATCTATTAATTAAATAAACACTGGTTTATTGGTGATGTTGCCTTTAGGTTAATTATTGCGAAATTCTTTTTAAAAGCTTTGCCCGGGTTTTCGAAAACATACAATACAAAATAGCCCCGACACGCGGGCTAAGCTCGATAACTCAACACACGCTCTACCCTTGGAGCCTTTCTTATTCCGATACATAAATATATACCACATAACATATAGTCCACTTCCATAGTACGAAAAGTTTATAGATATATATATATACCGTATAAATCAAGATATAGAGCCATAAAAATATCACTGCCCATCAACAGTATTACAAGCCATGGGGTTTTGGTTATTGCACGAGCAGGATTTAATATTGTTGGCAAAGCAAGGAATACAATGATTTGGGAGAAGAAGTACAAGGTTGGAAAAACTCGCGATTATGGATTGAAAACTTATTTAACGCATTTCATATATTTAAAATAAATATACTCTGAACAATAGAGTATGCATAGTAAACTTGCCTCTGGTCCTTAGCAGAAACCGCGAATAAACCCTTCGCACCTCGTCCAAGTAATTCCATGGACCTTACCTGACGTCTCGGTCTTCCTTTTTGGATGCACGTCGCTCCAATTTGATTTCGCCCTAATGGTACTGAAATGGTTACGAGTACGTGTCAGTCATACCACGTATATCGAGTAGACACAACTCGGGATTATCACTAAATAATCATAAAGTCAAACTATAGGTGTCCTCCCTATAGTTGACTACTCTAATAGCACTCAATGCACATAAGACATTTAGTAATAGCAAACAACACGGGAAGAGTCCCCTAATATAAAGTGAACATTTCCTAGTACCAACATATCATAACCCTATACCACCATTTAGTCAACTTCACTTAACCTATACATTTATAATATCATTGACCTTCTACGACAAAACTTGATTAATAGCTAATCCTCAAAACACAATTAATCCTCGAAACACATAAATCCTTGAATTAAATCACTTAGCACATAAATCCTCGAGACAACAATTACCCTCGAATTAATTCACTTAACACATATACACATAAACAGTTAACACCCAAATCATACCTTTAAACCCTTGAAATCAAATAAGTTAAATAAATTAAAACGCAGGGGATTTTTAGAAAATTTCGGCATGTAGTATTCGTTTATCGGACTATGGGCTCAGCCCCTCCATGCCAACAAAACAATTTATAACCCTGCTTTTGATAAAATAAAAGCTGCCTCAACTTGCAGCAACATAAAAGTAAACATATAAGAAAAGTACCCGCCCAGACATGCGGCAACTAGCACATAAGGAAAAGTACCCGCCCAGACATGCGGCAACTAGCACATAAGGAAAAGTACCCGCCCAGACATGCGGCAACTAGCACATAAGGAAAAGTACCCGCCCAGACATGCGGCAACTAGCACATAAGGAAAAGTAAACTAAGTTTATCCACATTTAAGCCAACACCACGTAGTTGGCACTATGACTTCTAACAATTGCTACGACCCGACTTAAACCATTTAGCACATAGACATTTACCGATAAGCCAACTCTTATAACTATACCTCATATGACAAT
Source organism: Kitagawia praeruptora (assembly GCA_037693485.1). Taxonomy (NCBI): domain Eukaryota; kingdom Viridiplantae; phylum Streptophyta; class Magnoliopsida; order Apiales; family Apiaceae; genus Kitagawia; species Kitagawia praeruptora. The sequence goes on along the minus strand of CM075352.1, from coordinate 106,385,268 downwards.
AACAATTAGCACTTAGCACTTAGCAATTAACAATTTCAATTGGAAACTAACAATTAGCAATTAGCACTTAACAATTACTTGACAACTAACCTGAACCTTTAATCGGACTCATAATTAAACTCAACAATTATAATTACAAACATACCTTCCGAATTAAATATCGGAAATTCAACCAATAATCATAATCTTACAATTTTAGTCTAATTATACCCATTACCACATTAAGCCTTCCATTTAAACTAATTAAACCACTATAATTAACCTCACAATTAAATCTAATTTAATTACCACAATAATCTCACAATTTAAAATCAATTAAATTACCACAATTTACAACTAATGAAATTACAACCATTAATCTACATCGAAATGTACAACTAATTTAATATGAAAATTAAATAAATAAAATGCGAAATTATACCATTTCGATTCCGGTCCGATTTGTCGGAAAAAAAATCATCTCCCCCCTCTCTCTCTCCCCCCAACTGATCTCTACTCTCTCCCTCTCTCTCTCTCTCTCTCTCTCTCTCTCTCTCTCTCTCTCTCTCTCTCTCTCTTTGCTGCCGTTCTCAACCATAACCACCACGGCAGTCCCGCCACCTGCTCCTTGCCGGCGACGTGCCGCCTCCGTGCAGCCGTGCTCCTCCCCCGCGCGCTTGCCACGGCCTCACCGAAGACCACCAGTTGCGCTGCTTTCCTTCCCCCACAGTTTTTCTTCTCCCTCTTTTCATTTCTTCCCCGATGGTTTTTGTTTCCCCCCCCCCCCGATCTGTTTCTTCCTTATGCGGCTGTGTGTATGTTTCTGTGTGTGTATGTATCTGTTGTGTGTATCGTGTTGTTAACCTAATGGGCCTCAAGCCCAACACTATTTAAAAAGCAATACAATTAATCACTACATACTCTAAATAATATTTAGAGTTAAAAACTCTAATTTGTAAAAATAAAATTTCTAGCATAATTAAATACTAGGATATTTTTAAAGACTTTTGGAGAAAGAATTTGAATTAAATCTCAATTTTCTAAATTGATATGCATTTTACAAATATTAATAATTTATAAAAACAATTCAAAAAAATTATAATTGTGATTCATAATTCACAATTTACAGGGCTTTATAAAAATACTACAAACATTACTGTTTTAGTAAAATCTCAAATTCTCGATATTATAAATTAATCGAGTAATTTCTGCAAATCCTCAAATAATTAAAATAATCATTTCCTAAGGATTTTAAAATCCCTAAACTATTCAGTAATTTAAAATAAAATCTTTACTAAATAATTTCACATTCCAAAATCAAATCTTTGCCCAAATAAACTATTGACTCGAGATATCTACTAGGTCAATAAAATTTTAAATAGGAGCACCAGGCTCCACTTAACCGAAAATAATTAAATAATTGAATAATAAAAAAAAAAAATTCCTCCTCATTTTAGGAAAACATTATTATTATTGAAATAATAATAAAATCATTTCTTGAAAAATCCGGGTTATTACAGTCTACCCTCCTTAAAAGGATTCCGTCCACGGAATCAGCTAAGGCCACTACTGGGATTCCTTAACTCTTTTATCACCAACACTTATTCTGCAAAACAGGGGATAGTGTCTCTTCGTAAACAACTTCTCCGAAACCTCAATCCAACCATAGGATCTCTATTTGACACAGTTATCATTGGAGTCTTACCACGTTATTCCTTTCACACATCTGTCTTGACCAACTTTCCATTATCATACAATCCTTAAGAGAGAGTTCACTGACTCTATTCACATAACACTTTTGAGAGAGAGAGTGCACTATTTCCATTAACATAATATCATTGAGAGGGAATGAACTAAATAATTCGATTGATACGTCACTGATATTCTATTCGTTTTGGAATTTGCTCCTGCTCTTGGCGATTCCGTTGCGAATCTAGTTTCTATCAGCGAATTTATGACTTGGCAGACCTGGTTGGTATCCCCTTCAAATTTATTAGAGATAATAAGAATAATGGAGCTTTGAAAGGATAGCTGTCATATCAAGGCAATTGTCACACACTGGTGATCATAAGGTTATGAGTGTTAAAGTCAACCTTATTTGAAATGAGAGAATTTACTGAGAGATCAATATGATCATAAGAACTCACGTTGCGTGTCTCAGTTAAGACATTACTAAAGGTAGTTAGCCTTCTTGTATTTCACAACTCACAAGTGACGGCGTCCCGTCAGACTTCTATCACACAAACAGATAGCCCTTATGTCCCCTATAAGTATAGGGTTGTTCGTCTCAGTGGAAGCTGAGAAGTATGAAAGCAATTCGAAGTGAAGATAATAATTATCGTCTTTCGACAAATAATTCTCAAGTGGACACCCTGGATTAAAATTGATCAGATTCCAAGGTGCAATTTCAAAGGAAAAGGATAACCAGAAAGATACTGGTATACAACAAGCAAGTGGTGCTATAGCACCATAGGATTATCCAATATTTGAAGAAAATTGGGAATTTAAATATCATCAACCGATAGGGCCTCATAAATCTGAAAGTAGGTATAATGACAGCTTCTAGCAAAATTGAAACCAATATGGTTTAACATGAGTATTATAAAACAACTTCGAAGAGGGAGTATATTCTTTATCAAAATTCTCTCTTGGAGAGATGTCAAGGTAGGTCATAGATTAGGGAGGTAATCCAAATAATTTATGCACGGGGATGTGTCAAATAATTCACATTGGGGAGATAATAAACATAAGTTGCAAATGGGGAGATATCAAATAATTCGGACTGGGGAAGTAATCAAAATGATTCATAATTGGGGAGGGTAATGCCAAGGTCTCCAAGATGCCTTTCATGTCGGCTCCTCTGACGGATAATTGTTCGATTGTAGCGCTCTTCTTTTCCACGCACACCCTAAGGTGCTCAATAACCGACGTCATCGTCGACTCGTAATAGTCGCTAGAGATTCAACCATCGGCACTTCACGATATTAAGGAGTTCTATTCGACTCGGCGCAAGCATCTCACGCAAGCGTTCTATTCTTTGAGAAGACTTCGATACCGGTGTCGCCCCTAGCAACGATGAATTCCACGTGTCGAATGGGCGATATTCTGGAACATTGCTGGAAATACATACTTAGATCCAGTCACCATTATAACCGTATTTATACCACATGTTCCTGTCCTCATGACAATTCCGTGTGCAACTTAAGCTTATCCCTTATTGGCATAACAGCCTTCGTACTAGTCCTCCTCAGACTTTCTCAGTCCGTCTTGATTCTTAAAACATTTCTCGTCTTTATCGACCAAGCACCACTTCACCATTTTCTCTACGCAATCATTTGAAACATTCGACGTCCGTCCACCAATCTATTTCTAATATTACCTCAAGCTCTCTTAAACTCGAGAAGATTTAAATACCCGCAACTTCGGCTAATACTCTTTCATAGGGATCTCCTTTTGTTTCCCTTTCGGAATTTTAACAGTATGAGTACATTCTCAACACATCCTTGCCATAATACTAGATGTCATCTTTCTATCATTCACCATCATATTGAAATTCCCTATAGTTCGGGGAATACCTAACTACCTCCATGAATCCCCTAAAATCATCTTAAATTTAGGCCTCGGGCGCTCTATGCCCCTGCCAACCAACACTTGTCTCTGAGAGTCCTTTAGCAGACATCCATCACCACAAGAAGTGAAGTCTACCTCAACATATTCCTCGGCATAGCCTTCCAATCTTAACTTAATCGTTGGTACTATATCCAATAGTCCAACAGGAACTCTACATGAGTTCTGGCATTCTCACATAACTATACACACTCCTACTCACTCTCATTTCTAGTTTACTATAACCTAAGCTCTGATACCATTTCTGTAACGCCCCAAATCCGGGGTCAGGGATTTGGTCGTCACGCGGAAATCCTTAACATCAAATCACCTGTTTGACAATATTAAACCACCTGTAATCATTTAATAACTGAATTACAACATTTGTTACCCCGACCACCAAGCATCTTTTAGGTTATAGGGCTAGAAACAAGAATCGATCCTTACATTTCTCATTACATCCATTTAATTACATCACACTGAGTATTACAAATCCTATACTACTAGTGTAGCTTCGTTGAGAAGTACACTAGCACTAGTACTATCCTGTACAAGTGATATATACATATTACACATCAATACACTTATATATAACTTACTCCAGCTATCTATGTTCTGGATCATATCATCTTCACAAGGGCACACTACCTGCTTCTCCTGAGCCATGCAGATAAGCCTCAATCATCTACCTTCCTCTGAAAGGTTAATATTTAAAACAAGCAAGTATGAGCCAAAGAATTGCCCAGCAAGTATTAATAGAGCACAACAATATATATCAATATACACACGGAGTTTTCGAAGTATAACGATACTTAATATCAATTTCGAAATATTTACAACAATGAAACTTCAATAAAGAAAATATGACGTTTAACGCAACATCCAATGAGCAGATAAGTTTATAATAACCATAGTAATCCTCATATCTTAGCGAAATAGTGTACACTACCGTATTGCTAATCTTTTAGAAAGCTTTTCAAAATACGCAGTACAATATGCTGCTAAGACAGTTGCTTATCATCATATACAAACCAACCATTAGAAGGTTTCATCTTTAGTATTTCTCAATCTGAAAGCATATACATATAAGTATGTCATTTCCATCAAACACCTTACAGATCGACATCATGTACCGGGTATAAGTTCTTTAACCACTTGATAAGTCTAAACTCAGAAATAACTGATAGGAAGAGAGTCAAAGCTCTTGAAGCAAAACATTTGGGATTTAACATCAATAACCGATGAACCATCTTTCATCTTTTGAATAATTGCCAAAGTGCACAAGTACGTGCCATTATTGTTAGAATAATCTTGCAGTTCTAGATACTGCATGAATTCATCATCTTTCAAAATTGAAAACAACACTATCGGCTACTTGGCACTTAGGCCTAAGAAGCAGTGTTTGAGTATTTTTCCAAAGTGGAGGATGGGACTTAAAGAAAACATAAAAATCTGACAAGGATTGACGATGATTAGTCGCCACATCCAAGTCCAATAATCCGCGGGTCTTCTCTACCGGTAGAAGGATAGAAACTACATCCGTAACTATCCCCGAGTGAAAACTACATCCGTAATCACCCTCGATGAAAACTACATCCGTAATCATCCTTCGGCAACACATGGGCCGGAATAATAATTGATGGACCGCCTGGCTCACGGCCGCTTACACATCCCGGGAATCGTTCGTCAACGATTCCCACACCTGCCAGAGTCCCCTTTTTCTTTTCTTGTCAAAATCATTTTGATAGAAAACTTGAGTAGTTGAAGTTCGACTTCAGTCGACCGATAATTTCTTGAAAAACGAGCAAGAGAGTAAAACCTGACCGGGGGTTTTCGAAAATGTTTTGAGTTCAAAAGAGTTCAAGTATAGATATACACTTGTACCGATATCAATCTCGACACAGGGTTTTGTGATCACACATGGAAAATGGTACGCATAAAGCTTGTAACCACAACAGGGTAATTCCATATATATATATAAGTTCTTGAAAAGTAACTTACCTAGATAGATTCAAAATATAATATTTTAAATGACTATGAAAGTCCTTAGACAACCTTTAAATAGTGTTTTATAACCTTCAAAACACAGTATTTAATAAATATTTGACTACTATGTAACGAGTAATAAATATTCAATAATCCCTTTTTAAAAGAATACTCAAATTAATATTCATTTATTAAGTAATATTCAAATAATATTTACTATTAATACTGGAATATTTAATAACCTCAAAACACCCAAATACAACTCTTGAAGTGTTTCTAATCAAAATCAAGACACAATCTCTCCAGCAGTCTCCAAACTTTAGCCACTTTATCAAATAACTACTACTGACTCTCGGTCAATAAGAAATAATTAATAAGCATTCAAGTACATATATCGATATCAATCTAGCTGGTTTAAGCTGAAAGTAACCAATTTATAACCATTGGAATATCTTTAATCCGTATTGAAAATAAACTATCTCCGATAAATAATATACTAGATAGAATCACTCCATTAAATTGTTTTATTATTTCTCCGGGACAAAGTGATTTTAAGAAAGTGTTTTGAAAATGATATTCATCTAATTAAATAAATTTAATTAGGCGAATGAGGTTTATTTAATTAGTAAATGCTTTCAGGAGCATCTATTAATTAAATAAACACTGGTTTATTGGTGATGTTGCCTTTAGGTTAATTATTGCGAAATTCTTTTTAAAAGCTTTGCCCGGGTTTTCGAAAACATACAATACAAAATAGCCCCGACACGCGGGCTAAGCTCGATAACTCAACACACGCTCTACCCTTGGAGCCTTTCTTATTCCGATACATAAATATATACCACATAACATATAGTCCACTTCCATAGTACGAAAAGTTTATAGATATATATATATACCGTATAAATCAAGATATAGAGCCATAAAAATATCACTACCCATCAACAGTATTACAAGCCATGGGGTTTTGGTTATTGCACGAGCAGGATTTAATATTGTTGGCAAAGCAAGGAATACAATGATTTGGGAGAAGAAGTACAAGGTTGGAAAAACTCGCGATTATGGATTGAAAACTTATTTAACGCATTTCATATATTTAAAATAAATATACTCTGAACAATAGAGTATGCATAGTAAACTTGCCTCTGGTCCTTAGCAGAAACCGCGAATAAACCCTTCGCACCTCGTCCAAGTAATTCCATGGACCTTACCTGACGTCTCGGTCTTCCTTTTTGGATGCACGTCGCTCCAATTTGATTTCGCCCTAATGGTACTGAAATGGTTACGAGTACGTGTCAGTCATACCACGTATATCGAGTAGACACAACTCGGGATTATCACTAAATAATCATAAAGTCAAACTATAGGTGTCCTCCCTATAGTTGACTACTCTAATAGCACTCAATGCACATAAGACATTTAGTAATAGCAAACAACACGGGAAGAGTCCCCTAATATAAAGTGAACATTTCCTAGTACCAACATATCATAACCCTATACCACCATTTAGTCAACTTCACTTAACCTATACATTTATAATATCATTGACCTTCTACGACAAAACTTGATTAATAGCTAATCCTCAAAACACAATTAATCCTCGAAACACATAAATCCTTGAATTAAATCACTTAGCACATAAATCCTCGAGACAACAATTACCCTCGAATTAATTCACTTAACACATATACACATAAACAGTTAACACCCAAATCATACCTTTAAACCCTTGAAATCAAATAAGTTAAATAAATTAAAACGCAGGGGATTTTTAGAAAATTTCGGCATGTAGTATTCGTTTATCGGACTATGGGCTCAGCCCCTCCATTCCAACAAAACAATTTATAACCCTGCTTTTGATAAAATAAAAGCTGCCTCAACTTGCAGCAACATAAAAGTAAACATATAAGAAAAGTACCCGCCCAGACATGCGGCAACTAGCACATAAGGAAAAGTACCCGCCCAGACATGCGGCAACTAGCACATAAGGAAAAGTACCCGCCCAGACATGCGGCAACTAGCACATAAGGAAAAGTAAACTAAGTTTATCCACATTTAAGCCAACACCACGTAGTTGGCACTATGACTTCTAACAATTGCTACGACCCGACTTAAACCATTTAGCACATAGACATTTACCGATAAGCCAACTCTTATAACTATACCTCATATGACAATAACAATTAGCACTTAGCACTTAGCAATTAACAATTTCAATTGGAAACTAACAATTAGCAATTAGCACTTAACAATTACTTGACAACTAACCCGAACCTTTAATCGGACTCATAATTAAACTCAACAATTATAATTACAAACATACCTTCCGAATTAAATATCGGAAATTCAACCAATAATCATAATCTTACAATTTTAGTCTAATTATACCAATTACCACATTAAGCCTTCCATTTAAACTAATTAAACCACTATAATTAACCTCACAATTAAATCTAATTTAATTACCACAATAATCTCACAATTTAAAATCAATTAAATTACCACAATTTACAACTAATGAAATTACAACCATTAATCTACATCGAAATGTACAACTAATTTAATATGAAAATTAAATAAATAAAATGCGAAATTATACCATTTCGATTCCGGTCCGATTTGTCGGAAAAAAAATCATCTCCCCCCTCTCTCTCTCCCCCCAACTGATCTCTACTCTCTCCCCCCCTCTCTCTCTCTCTCTCTCTTTGCTGCCGTTCTCAACCATAACCACCGCGGCAGTCCCGCCACCTGCTCCTTGCCGGCGACGTGCCGCCTCCGTGCAGCCGTGCTCCTCCCCCGCGCGCTTGCCACGGCCTCACCGAAGACCACCAGTTGCGCTGCTTTCCTTCCCCCACAGTTTTTCTTCTCCCTCTTTTCATTTCTTCCCCGATGGTTTTTGTTCCCCCCCCCCCCCCGATCTGTTTCTTCCTTATGCGGCTGTGTGTATGTTTCTGTGTGTGTATGTATCTGTTGTGTGTATCGTGTTGTTAACCTAATGGGCCTCAAGCCCAACACTATTTAAAAAGCAATACAATTAATCACTACATACTCTAAATAATATTTAGAGTTAAAAACTCTAATTTGTAAAAATAAAATTTCTAGCATAATTAAATACTAGGATATTTTTAAAGACTTTTGGAGAAAGAATTGGAATTAAATCTCAATTTTCTAAATTGATATGCATTTTACAAATATTAATAATTTATAAAAACAATTCAAAAAAATTATAATTGTGATTCATAATTCACAATTTACAGGGCTTTATAAAAATACTACAAACATTACTGTTTTAGTAAAATCTCAAATTCTCGATATTATAAATTAATCGAGTAATTTCTGCAAATCCTCAAATAATTAAAATAATCATTTCCTAAGGATTTTAAAATCCCTAAACTATTCAGTAATTTAAAATAAAATCTTTACTAAATAATTTCACATTCCAAAATCAAATCTTTGCCCAAATAAACTATTGACTCGAGATATCTACTAGGTCAATAAAATTTTAAATAGGAGCACCAGGCTCCACTTAACCGAAAATAATTAAATAATTGAATAATAAAATAAAAAAATAAAAAAAAATTCCTCCTCATTTTAGGAAAACATTATTATTATTGAAATAATAATAAAATCATTTCTTGAAAAATCCGGGTTATTACATACACCCTTCTTCTTGTTCAGCTTCTCAATGATGGCAATAATGAGAGGTTTTTTCCGAGGAGTTAGATGCTTAGGAATGATCGGCTGCTTGATATCATCAATTCTGGTTGTAGCTTGATAAATGATGGCTCTAGGATTTGTGAATACTTCAGGTAGCCTTGAAGGTTGATCATTCCTTAAGTCATCAAAGAGACTCTTGTTGTTTTCATTCCTCTTTTCAATCAATCCAAGGAACACACCCACTTCTGAGTGCTTTTGGCTTTGTAGGGTGTTAAAAGTTAAATGCCATATCTTGGTCTTTGATACCATCATTATTTCATTGAACCATAGGCCATCAACCCTTTTTGGTACTATAGTAAGATAGTCAATCTGACTCTTCAAACTCCTTTGATATGATTCTGCATCATCAGCCTGTTCTCTTGAGACTTCCAGGAACTCCAAGAATGCATCATCATGATAGACATTTGAGTTTGCATTTCTTGTAGCTTGGCCTCAGTGACCACCTTAACTTCTACAGGCTTGGAACTTTTAGATATGGAGGATGGAGGTTTGTCAGATGGCATACTCCCTGCAACCACTGTGGTTGTGATAGATTGCTTCTGGCCACTTGGAGTAATGACATGCACAGTTGGTAGAGTAACAACTGGCAGAGAGGTAGGAGGCTCATCCACTTTAGCTTTCCCTTTTCCTGGCACATGAGTTATGGATTTAGAAGCCCTTTGGTGACCACCTTCATTTAGCTTTATGCCTTTGGCTTGAGGTTTCTCTTGAGGTTTCTCCCCCTTTGGATTTGAATGCCTTGATGTCCTCTTCTCCCCCTTAGGCTTGTTGTCAGGCATAGAGGCTGTAGAAATGACCTTTGGGTTTGAAGAGTCTTCAGGTAGAGGGAGACCCATGTGCTTCATTATTGTAGAAAGCATCTGTTGTTGATTGAGAAAAACATCAGCATGAGCAGTAGCTTGAGTGTTCAACTTTTCATTCAGAAGATTGACAGATTCTTTCAGCTCAGCATTGAAGACTTTTTGATCAAACACTTCTTTTTCCAATTTCTCCATTAATTGCTTGAGATGTTCAGCTCTGAAAGAGGAGAGTGATTGTTTCTGGAGCCTTTCCACTTCATACTTGCTCATGTTGTGCACAGGTACCTCAGAGATGACTTTGTCACCATATTGATTCTGCCACATAACCTTGAGAAGGGCATTGGCATCCTGAGTCTGAGAGGATAGAGTGGCCATTTCACTTGTGAGCTTTGTGAGGCTGTCTTTCAAGGAAGGCAGCTCATGGTCCACAGAGGTGCAAGTCTTTTTACATTCCCTTATCTCTCTGAGTGTGGATGCTAGGGGAGGGAATTCAGTTGTGAATTTACTCTTGAGCTCACTCACTTCCTTGGTTGTATCTCTGTAGATATTGGCAAGTTCAGTTTTCATCCCTTTTCCAAGATAGTGAATGGCTTTTAGACTTCCCTTGTATGATTCATTCATGGCTTCATAGACATCAGTAGGTGAGAGAGTTCGAGCATTTGAGCCAAGAGTAGTTATATATTCTTCTCTCAAGTACTGCAGAGCCTCAGCCAGGGTGCATTCTTTGGTGGTGCTCATCCATGCATCTATATTTCCATCTCTCTCAGCCTCATCTGCTATTTTCTCTTGTTGATTTTCAACATCTTCTTTGTGATAGAGCAAAATAGCTTCATAGTTGGCATTTGGTAGATTTGCTGTGAGGAGATGTTGAGCTATTTTAGAGATCTCATCAAGCTGTTCCATATTTAAGCAATGAAGTGCTTCATCCATCAATAGTGGTGGAACAGTTGATGATCCTGAGACACTGTCATGTTGCACAGGCCTCAGCCATTCTGACAAGGTGGCCTGAGCCAAGTTAGTGCTAGAGCTAGGCAAGCTAGACTCCTCAGTTACATATGCAACTTCTGCAACCGGATGGAATGAATCTACTACTGTTGTCTCCACAGGAGTGGGATGAGTTACAACAGTAGTTGACACAGGCACAAAGTCTCTAGTAAAAACTAGTGAATCCTCTGTGTTTGTGATGGTGTCATCAGGATATGCCCCAGCTAGCATTCCCTCACCATCTGAATGTGGTTTCTGGGTGGTGAGCACAGTGTCAAGCACCATGTCACTTGAAGTTGTTGGCTCATCAAGAGAGAAGAATTCTTGATGATCAAGTCCTTGCTCCTCAATTGCTTGAGTTGTAGACTGCAAAGAAATTTCAGTTGTAGATTCTGGAAGAGAAGTGTCTTGTGGAATAGATTTTGGCAACTCTCCCTGAGAAATAGAGGGAGTTTCAAATGTGATGTGCTCTCCACTCAGTATTGTGCCAGCCTTATCACTCTCATGTGCTGACTCTATACAAGTAGGTGCATTGGGGAGGATACTTGGTTCTATAGATGCACCCTGTTGAGAGGATACATCTAGTGAACTGTTTGCCCCTGATTTTACAACTTCAGTCATTTGTGTGACTGAAGAGGTGGTTTTAGTTTTTTTCTTCTTTGGCCTGACAAGGGGTGACTCAGGTTCCTCACTTTCTAATTCTACAGCCAATGCTGCTTCAGATAATATGGTTAACATCACCTTTCTCTTCTTTTTACTAACATCACCCTTTTGAGAGGATGATGTAGTTGGCTCAATGTTTGGTAGAGTGTTTGGCTGAGAGGGTTGGTTAGCAAGCCCTGGGTTAGCATTGTGTTCTACTTGCTTGGGCTGTGCTAACTGAGGTTTTGAATCAAATATTGGCATGTTGTGGGGGTAAGTCCTAAATAGACTCTCCATATGGGGAGTTATTTTGAGTCTTACATCCACATCATTCCTAGTCTCCAAGTTACCAAAAATGAATTTGGTCATGGATCTAGGGTAGCCTATTCTAGTCTTATCTAATCGAGGCAATTCAATCAATTTATTATCTACAAAATTGAGTACAGATTGAATAAAATGAGGAAAGAAAATTTTTGTACCTCTCTTGGCTATGTTCTTACCAAGTCTCCCATATAATTCCTGTAGAATGATCTGTCCAATATCAATATTTCTCCCATAGGCCAAAGCATAGCCAATTTGCTGCGCAGGTGCACTGATTTGGTCAAAAATAGACATTCTGGCAGTGAAGACTTGAAGGAGTGTGGCAAATACATAGCTCCACTCTTTCCTTAGATTATTTCTGTTCAACTTTCCAAGATTGATTGTATCTGAGTAGTTGATAAATTCAAAGAATTCTTCTAACTGTGCATTTGTGGCCAGTATGCCATACTCCTCTTGTTGTAAATCCAGTGCCTTATTCATGTCAGATGTAGTGATAGTGATATCCTTTCCTTGAATTTTGCAGTAGACTACATATGAGGTTATAGCATTCTCAAGAGCAATGACTTCCACGGTGGCAGTCCTCCAAAACTGTTCTAGTATGTCCAGATACAGAGTTGGGTTGGCTGATAGAGCATTCTTGATATATGATTCAGACCCAACGAACAAAGCACTTGAAGTTCGCATTTGGTGCTTCCACATCGTTTGTTATAGCAATGAAATTAGTCTGAGTGGGTATGGTGAGTTGAGTGTTTGCCATTTGTATAGAGAGAGAAAGAGAATGAAGATTGAAGAAGAAATTAAGTTTTTTTGCAGTTAGGGTTTTCAGAGGTTTTGGGAGTTTAGATGCTTGAGCAATCGATGAAATGAACCGAATAGATGTAGAATTGTATAAGTATGAAGTACTTGAATTGTCGATTAGATATATTTTTTGTATCGACAAGTCAGGCATTCGAAAAGTAGAAAACAACTATTCGATAAGTCAAGAAAGGCTTATTCGATATCTCAAGCAGATGGTAACTCACAGCTGGCAGTTATCTAACTTAGAAATAATTCTAAATTAAATAAAATGTGTTTTTATGAGTGAATTAAAATTTCAGACAAAAATCTAAAATTGGTTGAGATTCAGCAAGAATTCAGCCTTTTCAAATGATTCGAGAACTCAAATGTAGTATTCGAGAACTCAGTCATTAGAGAACTCAATTACCATATTCGAGAAGTCAAGAGTACCTCTATTCGATATCTCTAAAAGACTCTATTCGAGAACTCGAGAGTGCTCTAATGGGACTTATTAGAGATGTCGAATAGTGAAACAATCGAGAAGTCTGATTTATTGAAATATACTCATCACTCACAAAAATTAATTTTCACTATCTTTTAAGAATTTACCTGTCATATTCAATGAAGAATATTCTAGCAAATTAAACAGTGATTTTCTCAAAAATTCATAGAAATTTCAAGTTGACAAAATATGATTTTTCAACATATGCAGCAGATTTGAAATATTCATAAATCATATTTCATCCAACACTTACTCCAAAAATATTGAGAATTCAGATAAAGTAAGTGTTTATTGCTGCAACAATCTAGATGATATATTCACTTAGCCAGAATCTGAAGAATTCAGCATTCCAATCTCACTAACCAACCTTGTGAAGGTGGCTTCATCTAATGGCTTAGTGAATATGTCAGCTAGTTGTTTATCTGTAGAGACATAATGCAACTCAATGGTACCATTAGTTGCATGTTCTCCAATGAAATGATATCTGATGTCAATGTGCTTTGTTCTAGAATGATTGACAGGATTGGCAACTATAGAGATTGCACTTGTGTTGTCACGCATGATTGGAATTCTTTCCAACACAAGTCCATAATCTCTAAGTTGATTTCTAATCCAAAGCACTTGAGCACAGCAACTTCCAGCAGCTATGTATTCAGCCTCAGCTGTAGAAGTTGACACAGATTGTTATTTCTTGCTATACCAAGAGACTAACCTTTGTCCAAGAAACTGGCAGCTACCTGAGGTGCTTTTCCTATCCACTCTGCATCCAGCATAACCAGCATCAGAATAACCAACCAGATTGAACCCTGTGTCCTTAGGATACCATAAACCCAAGTTTGGAGTGCCCTTCAGATATCTAAAGATCCTTTTTATAGCAATCAAATGTGATTCTTTTGGATTTGATTGAAACCTTGCACACAAACATGTAGTAAACATGATGTCTAGCCTATTTGCAGTGAGGTAGAGTAGAGAACCAACCATGCCTCTGTAGACTGAGATATCTACTTTCTTGCCTTTAGCATCTTCATCTAATTTAGTGGCAGTGGCCATGGCTGTCTTTGCAGGTGAGCAGTCTTCTAAGTCAAACTTCTTCAATAAATCCTTGATGTACTTGGTTTGACTGATAAAGATACCATCCTTCCTTTGACTGACTTGCAACCCAAGAAAGAATGTCAACTCTCCCATCATACTCATCTCATATCTGCTCTGCATGAGTTTAGAGAATTTCTCACACAGCTTCTCAATTGTAGACCCAAATATGATATCATCCACATAGATCTGAACTAGGATAATATCATCACCGTGCTCATTGTAAAACAGTGTTTTGTCCAATGTGCCTCTAGTGAATTGATTTTCAAGGAGAAATTGTGATAGAGTATCATACCATGCCCTTGGAGCCTGCTTAAGTCCATACAATGCCTTAAGCAATCTGTAGACAAATTCTGGGAAGTGTGGATCCTCAAAGCCAGGTGGTTGTTGCACATAAACTTCTTCTTCCAACTCTCCATTCAGAAATGCACTCTTGACATCCATTTGATAAACTTTAAAGTTTGAATGAGCAGCAAATGCCAAGAATATTCTGATGGCTTCCAATCTAGCAACAGGGGCAAATGTCTCATCATAATCAATGCCTTCCTGTTGAGAGTATCATTTTGCAACCAACCTAGCTTTGTTTCTTACTATTACACCATCTTCATCCATCTTATTCTTCAGAACCCATTTTGTTCCAACAATGGTTCTATTCTTTAGTGCAGGCACAAGTTCCCATACTTTGTTTCTTTCAAATTGATTCAGCTCCTCTTGCATGGCAATAATCTAATCTGGATCCAACAGTGCATCATCAAGTTTCTTAGTCTAGACCTGAGATAGAAAACAACCATAGAGGCACTCATTCTGAGTTGCTCTCCTAGTCCTTACTCCTGCATTATGATCTCCAATAATTTGCTCTACAGTGTGTGATCTATCCCATTTCCTTGAATGCTCAGTCTGATTTCTCATTCTTGATGTTGCTTCATCATCCAAGTCCTGATCATTCTCATTTCCTCCCCCAGTGATGTTGCCACTATTCACAGGTGTGTCTTGGATGCTTGTTTCTCCACTACTGATTGGCACAAATTCTTCTCTTGTATCATCATTCACTTGAGTTTGTTGAACTTGAGTTTCAACTCCAGTTTCAATCTCTTCATCAGAATCATCTAGATTATCAAACTTTAATGGATCTTTATCTTCATCATTGGCTTCTTCTAATCTAGGTAGTTTGCTGTCATCAAATGTCACATCTGTGCTTTCCATAATTTTCTTTTGACTGATGACATAAACTTTGTATGCAATTCTTTCCATAGAGTAGCCAAGAAAAATTCCTTCAAATGCCTTTGCATCGAATTTTCCAACATATTCTGAATTATCCTTCAATACAAAGCATTTGCTTCCAAAAGTATGAACATACTTTAGAGTAGGCTTCTTTCCAGTCATCAAATTGTAAGGTGTCTTTCTAGTGTTTTTGTTGATGAGGGTTCTGTTCTGTATATAGCATGCAGTGCTCACATCCTCAGCCCAAAAACATGTAGGCATCTTTGCATCAAGCAACATTGTTCTAGCAGCCTCAATTAGAGTTCTATTCTTTCTCTCAACAACTTCATTTTGTTGTGGAGTCCTTGGAGCAGAGAATTGCTGAGAGATTCCATTCTCTTTGCAGAATGCTTCAAGTATGGCATTTCTGAACTCTGTTCCATTATCACTTCTTAATGCAATCACACTTGCATTGTTGGCCTTTGCTTCCTTGTCAACTCTATTTATGTGCTCAATGATTACTTGTGGAGCCTCATCTTTTGATGCTAGAAATTCCACCCATGTATACCTTGTAAAGTCATCAACCATCACTAAGGCATACTTCTTTCTTCCTAGTGACATAATATTGACAGGCCCAAACAAGTCCATATGAATGAGTTGTAGGGGCTTGGTTATTGATGTCACTGTCTTTGACTTGTGGCTTGATCTTTTCATTTTTCCTCTTTGACAAGCCTCACACACTCCTTCTTGACAGAATTCAAGTGTGGGCATGCCTCTCACTAACTCTCTTTTGACTAGAGAATTAATGGCTTTGAAGTTCAGGTGTGATAATTTCTTGTGCCACAGCCAACAATCTTCATTTGATGCTTTTGAGTAGAAGCAACAAATTTTGTCCTTGTTTGCAGAGTCCATATTGGCTACAAACAGGCTTCCCTTCCTTACTCCAGATAGAGCAAAATCACCAGTCTTCTTGTGGGTGATCAAACATTCATCTTTGTCAAAATCCACCTTGAATCCCCTATCAGTAAACTGACCAACACTTAGCAGATTATGCTTGAGCCCCTTGACTAGTGCTACATCTTCAATGATGACATTACCAACTTTCAACCTGCCATATCCCAATGTGTTACCCATGCTGTCATCTCCAAAAGCAACCATTGGGCCAGCCTTTTCCTCATATTGTGATAGCAGGGCCATATCACCAGTCATATGATTTGAGCATCCACTGTCCAAAATCCACATGACTTTCTTTCACTTTCTTTGCCCTGCAAACACAAAGGTATTACTTCTCCTTTGGTACCCAAACAAATTTGGGTCCATGTGACTTAGAAACAGTTTTATCATAAACAACATGCTTATCAACTTTCTTGGTGTTAGTCTTTTTGTCACTATTAGAAGTCTTAGAACCTGAGGTTTCAGATACCTTCCTAGTTTTAGGAGGACTCGAAGACTTTGACCTTGTGTAGTGTGTGTGTGAGAATTGTGACTGATACAACCATCAATAAATTGCCTTCTCAAATTAAAACTACTAGTCATAACATTCATGTTGCATGGCATACAGTCAAATTTATCACATAATGGAGCATCTCTATGTCTTAGAGGCACAAAACAATCATAGAAAGGTTTGGGCACACTACCAACAGGTTTCTTGCATGCATGAGTTAAATGATTGGTACTGAAACAATTCTGACAAGTTTTCCTAGGGGCATTAGGCATATAAGCATAGTTGTTATCTTTGTTAATCCCTAACTTGCCATTTCTGTTCTGTTTCTTCTTAGTCACTTTCTTCTCAGATTTACTATTCCCAGCTGAAATAAACTTAACAAACTTCTTAGGTCTTGACCTATCACCTACTGGCTCCTTGACTTTTGACTTGACATTCTCACTCTTAGAGGATGCTTGTTGTTCACTGGATTATGCCTCATCCTCATCATTCAACATTTGCTTGATGAGTAAGGCATCCTCATCAATTTCGAATGTTGATTCTTTAAAAATTGGAGTCTGAGCCTTTTTCAAAATCTGAGGCACTTCCATCTGAACAGCAATGTCATCTTCAATGACAGCATAGCCTTTACTCTGTTTAAGAGTGTCATAGTCAAGTCCAATTGCAGCCTTGGGTTTAGCTTGAATCTTCTCACAGTAGGATTGTACTAGACCAGATGATTTCTTAAAAGTTTTCAGTTTGAATTCATTTTCAGCTAGTTCATCCCTAAGGGCCTTTTCAACTTGACTAGCACATAGAACCTTATTCTGTAGAAATTCAACTTCTTTCTTAAGGTTTTCTACTTGTATAGCAGTTAGCTCAAGTTCCTCATTCTTTTTGGTTAATATTTCATTTCTAGTAGACAGTTTAGCAATTTCTTCATTAGCAGCAGTCATACTAGTATGAATATTAAACATCTCAACAGATAGTTGTTCAATCATGCATTTATACTCAGAAACAGACATGTCTATAGTAGTGAGAGATGGTACCTGAGAGTCCGATGAAGATGTGTCATCCTTGGAATTGGCCATCAAGGCATAGTTACAAAATTTCTGCTCTTCTCTATCACTGTCAGAATCATCCCAGCACTTCCCTTCAGCTATGTAGGCCTTACCTTGTGTCTTCTTTTTCAAAAGGGCCTCATACTTAGCTTCGAGCTTAAGATACTCTCTATCCTTCTTTTTAGGCTTCTTGCATTCACTGGCAAAATGCCCTAGGTCATTGCATCTATAACACCTTACAGATGACCTATCCACATGGCTGATTTTGAACTTATTCTTGTTTGGTTTCACAGGTGCCTTGCTCTTGTTGAATGAATGGTTTTGGGTTTTAGGTTTGAAGGGTTGATTCCTCTTGAATCTGATGTTTGGAAATTTTCTGGCCATGAAAGCATATGAAGTGTTTTCCATCCCATCTAGTTCTTCAAGTGTGTAAAACACTTCTTCCTCCTTCTCCTCAACAGGTTCACTAACCTCAGCTTCAGTTTCTTCATCATCTACTATCTCCTCTATCCTCAGTTGGCTTGTAGATGCTTCTAGGTCTTGAATAGATTTGTTGACAATCAAGGCACATGATGTGTTTATCATTCTGCCTTGGTTGGCTTGGATAGCCCTTTTCTGAAGCAACTCAAGATCATGAGTTTTTAAAACCCCATAGAGCACATCATATGTAACTTTGTTCAAATCTCTTTCCCTTAGAGAAATGATCCTTTGCTCTAGATGATTTGGTGAAGATAGCAGAAACTTCATGTTCAACTCCTTTGTGCTGTAAACCTTGCAATTCATCTGCAACTCAGTAACTAGCTTGTGAAATCTCTCAAACATCTCAGTGATGCTTTCCTTGGACTGTGCCATGAAAGCTTCACACTGTGTGACCAGTATCTGTTTCTTGTTTTCCTTGACCTCATCTGTTCCTTCACATAACACCTCAATGTGATCCCACATTTCTTTGGCAGATGTGAATGATGCAATGTTTGCAAACATTGACATGTCCATGGAATCAATGATTAGCAACATGAGGTGACTGTCAAGAGCAACCATCTCCTTTTCTGATTCTGTCCATTTAGATGGTTCCTTGGCCACATAAGATCTTGGAATAGTACACACGTCAGGTTACAAGATCCCAAAGACACACGTCATGAATTAATGTACACAACACAAACGATTTGTCAGGTTACACATATGGCTTTCTTCTAACTTATATACTTATTGTTAAAGAAAAATAAATTTCATATTCTCTAACCCGATAATTGTATTACAAGGACACATATAAAATAATGTGATTATGTTTTATATATAACACATTTGATTTTATTTCATGTACAATTTTCTATTTTAACATGATAGTCAATTGGAAAAAAGATATGCGATACTCATTTTCAAATATCTTATTTTACGCGTAGGGATGAGAACGGGTTAGGTTCAGTTCGAGTTTTAAAATCCAAATCCAGTTCCAAATTTTCGGGTTTTAAAAATTAATTCAAATCGAAATCCAAAAATCAATATCAGGAACCAAATTCGTCAGGTTTCGGATTAGATCTAATTTTTTGTGTTTCCAAAATTAGTAATAATGTAGTCAAATTTAAAAAATTGCTTGTTGAGTATTAAATACAGTAAAAGAATACAGAGGGGGGGTGAATGGATTCTTGAACTTCTCTTAGTTCTTGAATCTGTGTAGCAGATAAGTGTTTGTGTGTGAAAATGTATAGGTGCGGATAAAGATAACACAAGACACATATCACTTTAATCTAATATATTATTAGATAAAGGTTGCTACAATCTGTGAATACAAATGATAGTATTCTCAGCTTCGTTTTTCTCAGAGAGATATGTCTTAAGTGTATATGAAAAACTTTTCCTCTAAAAAGATGACTACTTAGGAAGTGAGGCTGTATCCTTATAGAACATGAATACAACCTACTTACTACAAATAAGGTAGCTAAAACAAATTACTTTCTGGTATGTCTATCCTTTTTGAGTAAGTGTCCAAATGGCTACAGATTTGACTTTGCAAAGTTCTGTTCAGATCCACTTCTTTAGCTCTTTGTCTCTTCTATATCTCTCCAAGTTTCCTTGTAGGCTTTCCAGGGCACGTTACCGATTGTGATCCATAAAGTGTATTGGCTTGTTGCAGGTTTCAGACTTGTACAATTTCTTCAGTATTTTGTCTCCAAGAATGTATTCGAGAAGTGGCTAAGTGATTGATTCGAGAACTAGGATTAGATAACTCTGAGTTCTCGAATACTGTATGATTTACATATCGAATCACTTCTCGAATAGTACTTTTCTCTAGGGTTCCTTGAGTTTTCGAATAGAACACTTGACTTGTCGAATCCCTGAGATATCGAATAGTTCATTCAGAGTTCTTGAGATATCGAATGGAACTTTGACTTGTTGACCCTTTGAGAACTCGAATACCACTTTGACTTGTTGCCTTCTCGAATAGAGCATTTAGACATGTCGAATCTCTGAGATATCGAATAGTTCATTCAAAGGATATCGAACAGTGTCTTCTTAGATATCGAATCTCTGACTTCTCGAACGCTAGACTTCTCGAATAGACAAAAGTACTTCTCGAATTGGTACTTAGGCAAATTCTTCATTTCTTTAAATCCCAACTGTGATTATTTGACAGTCTTTATCTTCTTGCTTGAGGCATGAACCTTGGAACTTCTTTCAAGCATTATTCTTGATTATATAAGTACAGTTACACAACTAGGATTTGATGCCTATTGCAAGTACAAAACAAATAGAAACTCTACAACTAGAGGTTCCCTCAGTTAAGAGGTCATATAAGTAATGCAAAGCATTATAGACAATTAGGCTTGTTATTAGATGTTAAACAGGCATGCCTCTGTGACTAACAGCTACACACAAACAATATTTATTTTATGTATAAAATACTTAAAATTAAAATGATTAATTTAAGTAAGCAGTTAAATGTAACACATTGTACGAATTGAACTAACATACAAAGTAAAATTTGAAATTTGCCAAAAATAATTATTCGTATACAACACAAATAAAAATTTTATGTAAATTAGAAAAATTAAGTTTTAAATATTTCAATAAAACTTGAGATAGAGATATAGAAGTTCTTATTACTATATTAGTCTTGACTATTTCTAATGAAATATTCAAATAAAAATAAATAAATTATATGTGTTATATCTAAAATTTTACATTTAACATTTTCAAATTATGAATTTTATATTATTTATGCGTCGGGGTTCAATATTGGATTGGGTTTCGAATTGGATATCAACGCTCATTTAATGGATCTTGCATAGTAAAGATCTTTTCTCATATCGCTGAAACTTTTAAGAGATAATAAATATTTAATCTTTTTTTGAGAGATAATCTAATGATTTATAACGGTCATGAAAAATAAATGTTTATGAATTTTTAATATATATTCGAAAAATTAATCGCGACTCCTACAATTATTTGAATGAATTAATATAATAAAAATTATAGAAACCCACAATACTACACATTTAAATATACCGAATTTCCAAACAAATAAAACTTAAAATACGGGTAAAAAAACTTATGAATTTCGTAGAAAGTTTCTAAAAAATGAGAAAAATCAAATGAAAACCAAAATTAAAAAAAAGTAATAAAGAGGGGCTTAGAACGTTTTAGTGGGGGATGTGAATGTTATAATAATTGTTCGATAATATTAATATTAATGTAATTGATATGAATTGACGAATAGATAATTTTGTACTTAAATTAATTACATTCTATTTAAATTATCCTCTTTTATAAATCATGATTAAAATTATATATTTATCTTAATTAATTAAATTTACCGTTCGGTGCGTAGCACGGGTAGAACGCTAGTTAGAGTAAGACTCTATATATATGCACACACACATACATACACACACACACACACACACACACACATATATATATATATATATATATATATATGTATATATATTTTCTTTTGCTTGCTTGCTAGTTGCATGTGGTTGCATATGCAAATGGATGCAACCACATATGCAACTGAATGCAACTGATAATTGAAAGTGAAATTTTAATTATTTTTTTTTCTAACTTTTAGTTGTGTATAAGGGCTGGGCAGGCTGTGCCAACAGCAGAAAAAATGGAAATTTCTTATGCAACTGAATGCAATTGAAAATTGAAAATTCAAATTACAATTTTACTGCTGTAATTGACCAAACATATCGAAATTGATCGACACTTCATAAAAGAGAAGATCAATAATGATACCATTGGTATTCAGTCCCAATACAATCCTCAAGTGCTCTGCATGTTCCTCTTTCGTCTTGGAATAAATCAAGATGTCATCAATGAAGACTATAACACACTTGTCCAGGTACTTCTTGAAGACTCGATTCATTAAGTCCATGAAAGCTGCGGGTGCATTCGTTAACCCAAACGACATCACTAAAAACTCATAGTGTCCGTACCGGGTGCGAAAGGCCGTCTTTGGTATATCTTCTGGCTTAATCCTTAACTGGTGGTACCCGGTTCTCAAATCGATCTTGGAAAATAAACCGCGTCCTTTAGTTGGTCAAACAGGTCATCTATTCTGGGCAAAGGATACTTATTCTTTATGGTCACCTTATTCAACTCCCTGTAGTCTATGCATAATCTCATACTGCCATCCTTCTTTTTCACGAATAGCACCGGGGCTCCCCACGGTGACACACTAGGTCTTATCATTCCTTTATCCAACAGCTCTTGCAATTGGGTGGCCAACTCTTTCATCTCTACTGGGGCTAGCCTATATGGGGCTTTTGAAATTGGGGCCGTGCCCGGAACTAAATCTATAGCGAACTCGATGTCTCTATCAGGTGGTAGTCCTGGAAGATCATCCGGAAATACGTCCGCGAACTCATTAACGACTAGGATTTCCTGTAGGTTTGGCGCCTCCTTCTTGGTATCCTTTACATAGGCTAAATAGGCTTCGCATCCTTTACGTAACAGCTTTTTAGCTTGAATCATAGTCAGGAACTTTTGGGTTTGTCGTTTTCCACTAAACACTACTTCCTCATCCCCTGGCAGTCTTAAACTCACTTTCTTCTTCACACAATCAATCTGAGCTCCATGGGTTGTCAACCAATCCATACCTATTATTACGTCAAACTCTCCTAATTTAAAAGGTATTAAATCTACCCGAAAGTGTCGCCCTTCTATTTCTAGGTCGCAACCTGGACATACTTGGTTAACAGGAATAATTTCATGATTAGCTATCTCTACTTGCAGTCTGTCTCTCAGTGGTTCAGTCTTAAGGCCTAACTGACATACAAAATCTAGAGATATGAAAGACTTGGTAGCTCCCGAATCAAATAAAACATTCGCATTAACTGAGTTGAGTAGTAGGGTACCTGCGATCACATCCGTGTTCCTCACGGCATCTTGCACAGTCATGTTAAAAGTTCTTGCAGTAGGGGCCCTGTTAGAAGCAGTTCCACTCACTCTTGACGCAGCTGGCCCAGAGGACATACATTCCCTCATTCGGTGCCCTGGTTTCCCACACTTGAAGCAATTACCTCCGGCACTGGTGTTGTTACTAGTCCCTCGACAGGTGTTAGCATAATGTCCTGTCAGCCCACACTTGAAGCACTTCACATCTTGCAGGTTACACACGCCCGCATGTTTCTTTCCACATTTATTGCATTCCGGGAGTGGGGCTCTGGGTGGGGTAGAGTACGATGATCCCTGTGGTCGGCCGCCTTGGCCCACACTCCAACTTTCAGCTCTCTTGGTTCCAAAGTTTCCGCTGGGTTGGGACATTGTTCCTCGCTTAAATTTGCTCGGAAAGCTCCCTCCCGCAGAGTTTCCCTTTCGACTGTCAAACTTCCTCTTCTTTCCTTCCCTCTCCTTCTGCATCTGTTCACCTCCAGCCTCAACAATCGACGCTTTCTGTACCAGGGTGGCATAGTCTATCAGCTCAAGAACCGCCACACGATTCTGAATCCATTGCTTTAGCCCCAATTGAAACCTTCGCGCCCTCTTCACCTCAGAGTTCACATATTCCGGTACAAACCTTGACAGCTCAGTAAATCTTGCCTCATACTCGGCCACCGTCATGTTGCCTTGCTTTAGTTCCAAAAATTTCAGCTCCATTTGTGTTTCCATGAACCTAGGGAAATACTTTTCCAAGAACAACTCGCTAAACCTCTCCCAGGTCACCACACCTCTTCCCTCCAAATTCTTTTTAGCTTCCCACCAGTAGTTTGCCTCACCCTTCAGCAGATAGGTGGCGAAAACAGTTTTCTGCTCTTCAGCGACTCCTAGTATCTCAAAAGATTTTTCCATTTCTTTCAGCCAGGCTCTTGCCTCGACTGGGTCTGCAGTTCCCTTAAACTCCGGGGGTTTCAGGGATTTGAAATTCCGAAAG
Source organism: Kitagawia praeruptora (assembly GCA_037693485.1). Lineage (NCBI taxonomy): Eukaryota > Viridiplantae > Streptophyta > Magnoliopsida > Apiales > Apiaceae > Kitagawia > Kitagawia praeruptora. The sequence goes on along the minus strand of CM075352.1, from coordinate 106,360,808 downwards.
GCATTGGCATTCGCATTGTTGGGTGGTGGCTGAACCGGGGGACGGTCCAAGTTCTGCCTGAGTAGGTCCATGAATCGCTCCATAGGGTCTCTCCTTGGATTTTCCACCTCTAGGGTATCATCTTCAGCTTCCTCTTCATCATACTCAGAGTTATCAAACAAGTTATAGTCACTACCTTCATCCTCGCTCAGGTTCAAGTCCTCTCTCTCACGGTTTCGGTGGCCTTCCGGCCCATGGTGGCTACCCTGGCCTTCAGAGTTGGCCGGGTGAGCTCGAGTGTTCATTCTTCTGGGTGGCATGATTATGATAATAAGACAAAAGTAGGTTAGGGTTTTCAAATTATTTGACCGTATTTAGAGAAGTCAGGAACGTATTGTTCCTCCTTATACAGGGTTAAAATTTCGAAACTCGCAGTGCCCTTATGATGGCGATAAACTGTAAAACCTTTTTTAGGGAAAGTCGTTACGTGATTCGAAAACATTTGTAGGAATTTCCAAGATTTCAAAACTTCGTAACTTGTAGAAATATTTTTAAAATTTTAAATAAACTAAAACCCCCTTTTTTTTTGCAAGATTTATTTTAAAAAAAAATCATAGGAACATTTTTCTGAAAATGTAGAGAACAATTTTAAAATCGCATATCGTAAATTTGAAACAGCATGATTGTATTTGTGGCTTGTAGCAATTGTATAATCACAGTTGTATATCAAAACAGTAGAGCATGGCATCGGAAAGTAAAGCAGTTGAGACAATATCAAGGAAACTGAAACTAAATAAGTACGGTACAAGGGTCGTCACAAAGTTTGGATGTTAGAGCCAAATACATAGTTCCGACGTCAAAGTCTAGCAAAAGTGGAACAAATACAAGTACATCATCCGAATAGTCAGGGCTACACAAAAGTAGGGCTACATCCGTACATACTATCCGAAGTCACATCTACATATCTGTAGGTCAGTCTACTCATCCACTGGTCAGAAAGGACGCCACTGCACAAGTCAACTATCCCGCAAAATCGACACACTAATGTCATCTGAACCTAGGGGACTAAGCTATCAGTAACACATCACAGGGCCGCACCGCGATGGAGCAAGGTCCTCACTCGGTCAAATGCACGACGCACAACACGCCTAGCATCCCCAGCCGGGATCACTCCGCCCCCACGGATCCCTAATCCAAGAATCCTCTCGCGACTCCTCCTCTCAATCCTGTGGAGTCGAGCCCTAGTCCTCCTAGCAACAGCGGTCCTCATCTCAGCCTGAATCCTCAGTCGCGCCTCGCGCTCCTCCACTAGTGCTCGCCTCGCCTCATTAAGTCTGGCCTCGGCAGAAAGTAAGTCTCGGGTCATGAACTGCACGACGTAGGCGTGCTCAGCGCCCGACACCGGGGGTAGGTCCAGTGGTGGGGGTGGTATAGCAGGGGCAGGAGCAGGAGCAGGGGTAGGGTCACGCTCCTCCTCGCTAGAAGTATCCTCCTCGGAGTCATCATCTGAAGAAGTGGGGCTCAATGACTGTGGAGAGGGTGGGGGTGACACAACACGGTCCCCACCGGATCGCACACTCTCCTCATCAGTGGCCACAGGGGAGGGGGTAACAGGCTCAGGCTCAACAAAGGGCTCCTCATCGGGATTCTCCTCCTCAGTGTCCTCTATCAGCTCAATCACAGGGTCGGTCTCAGAGTCAGCATCAGTATCCTCAACAGGGTCCTCAATCTCTCTCAGTAGTGCCTCATCATGCTCCCTCTCATAGGCCTCAGGGTCTGGTATCTCCTCCATCTACACAAGGGAAATAAGGTAGGTTACTAACCATAAAGAAGGGTTTAAGGAGTAGTTCCCTCGCGGGCCTTAGAAGTCAGGGCTATATCCGATAACCCGACTGTGAACTCGATGAGAGCTCTAGGTATTAATGGGATTATTATTAGTGTTATTATTATTCGTATCATTATGGTTGCTTTCCTAAGTTACTATCGTTTCTGAGAACTGTAACCTCCTCTCTGATACCATTTCTGTGGCGCCCCTAGATCCGGGGTCGGAGATCTAGGCGCTCACGGTCCATTTTCCATTAATAACATACTTGTTCTTGCACATAATATAAATAAACAGCCATCGACCCCACAATAAACTCACACCGCACACACGCACACACACAGGTTAGAGTCTCAGAAACGTCATACATTTGAATAAGCAAAAGTAAAAGTTTTAGAGTTATTACAGACCGAATTAAATAGAATTTATGCTACCAGCAACACTTCGATATGAAGCGAAGTTGGCGGCTTGAAAGTTTGTTACGGTACACTGCCTTGCACAGGTCATACTTATAAATAAAACGTACTAAAAAAGTTGCCAACCAATCCGGCTAATGGGGCCTACCGGTGGAATCTCAACTGCAGCCTGGGGTCTAGTCACCTGCTTTCGAACAGTCTGACAGGTTCTTGCCATTTCTCTTAGCTGTTGTGTTTGTAAAATTTGAAAACAAGCAAGAGTGAGCAACTATAGCTCAGCAAGAATATAGGTATAAGATAAGCAATATAACATTTCATAAGTATAGCTGTAACGACCCGGAAAATTACGTGTAATTTATTATATTAAAATATATTTTTAGTTGATTTTAATGTGTGTTAGTTTATTTTTAATGCATTTAAACGCGTTATGATTTTTATTAAATAGGAAAATTATCTCATACGTGTTATGTGACTTCTGTGTATCATAGAATATTTTATTCTATTTTTCTGTAATTTTTATATTTTTAGAATACAGTTATTTTGCATTTTAAATTCCGGACCCAGCCCCTGTATTGGATTCGAGGCCCTGTTTTTCATAAAATTATTTTTATATAATAATGGGATGTTCAAAAATGCATTATGTTGTAATTTTTGTAAAATTCATAATTTTTGGGGAATTTTGACATTTACATTATATTTGTTTAAAAATAAAAATTTTACATTTTTATCCCATAAAAATTATTTTTAAGGCTTAATGATTTTAATTAGGGGTTAAAAATATTTTTGGGTATTAATTTTCAGATTAATATAAATAGCAGAATTTTATTTCTAATTGTTAAAATTAATCAAAAATCAGATTTTTGATTTTTATTTTCTGAAAATTCTTTGAATATTGTTCTTGGTGTTCTTGGAGATCAAACACACTTTTGACAGTAATTCCGGCATCCAAATCGATCATGTGAGTAACCAAACTGAAGCTCTTGATCTCTACTACATGTTTATGTAGGTGTTCATAACCAAAATTGTCTGATTCGAAAATTTGTTTTTTTATTTTAATTTTCGAACTTGTTTAATTTGCTGTGGATTGTGTAGTGATTTGTTGTTGATGTGGTTAGTGTCTATAGATTGTATATAATCTCAGGAGCATCATGATAATTTTTGTTTGATTTTTAGTATCTTAAAACTCGAAATCGATTTTTTTTTGGGGTGAGAATAATTTTCAATTTTCCGGATTATGTGATGATTGTTTGATGTTTTTGATGATTGTTATGAGTCATTGAACTCCTGGGCTTTGATTTGGTATGTAGAACGTTTGATTTGGTTGAGAAATGAGTAAAAACGAATTTTGATCGGAAAAATCTTTGAAGGTCGCCGGACTTGATTCGGTTTTGGCCGGATTTTTAGTATGGTTGAATCTGGGTTCGAATGGTTGATATGGTTGTGTTTAGGAAGTAATTTGGAACGATTTTGGGGCTTAAAACGTAACGAATGGTACGTTTTTGAGGCCGCCGGAGTTCGCCGGAAATTTTGTCCGGTCGCCGGTTTCTGGAAACAACCATTGACGGCGATGAGTGTTCTTCGAGCATTCATACGAAGAACAGCGTAGGTGGTGATGAATAGTAACGTTTTGATCTTCAAAGTCTGAAAAACATTTTCTGAAAAATGTTTTTGGAAATTATTTTCAGAATTTATTTATAAATTCGAATTTTATTTAAAAAAATTCGAAAATACTTTTAAAATTCGAAATAAAATATTTTTAATTTCAAAAAATACTTTTAAATTTTAAATAAATTATTTTTATTCGAAAATTTATTTTATTTGATTATTTTAAATTTATTTAGCTAATATCTTAATTAATTTAAATTGATTGGTTAATTAATATTAATCAATTAATTGAATTAATTAAATATTATTTAAATATAATTGAAAATAATCAGATTTAATTATTTTGGAAAATAAAATGATTTATTTATTTTCTAAATATTATTTTACCTTTAATATTTATTTCTTTATTTGTTTTATTTGTTTAAAATGTAATAAAATTGTTTTAAAATTCTAAAAATAATCCGGGAGCGATAAAAATAGTTTTAAAATTCTAAAATTATTTATAAACCCGGATTAAATATTTATTAAAATATTTTGGGGATCCAAAACTTACCCGGAGGGTTTATTAGCTATCGTTTTTGATTCAAAAAGGGTTAATTAAATCTTTTAAAATTATTTTCGTGCTTTAAAAATATTTTTAAATATTCTAAAAATATTTTTGAGTGCTCTTTTATTTGTGAATCGTATCTGTTGTGTGAATTACGTGCTATGTGAGTATGTGATCTACTTATGGAGTCTTTATATGTGCGATGTAAATTGTCAAGGTATTAAGTATCAAGGGTTAGGTTATAAATTGAGTTGTGACCGATATATATTTAATGTGTTCTTAATTGTTTATATGGTTTATATTATAAGATGTCATTAAGAGTAGATGATGGTTTCTTTGATTTACTGGCAACGATGGTGATATCGTTTATTTTCGCAAGGATTAATTGTTGAATATTGACTTAGGTTGGTCAACAGAGATAAGTAGATGTCTAATCAAGGAGGTTGGAGATAGATGCAATATTATTTGTGGATTATGAAGAAGGTTGGAGATGGAGGCAGTATTGTTTGTGGATTGTAATAAAGAATGTTGGAGATGAAAGTATTGTTTGTGGAATTGATGGTTTACTTGTGAGGTGTTTTAACACCGGGAAAACGCCTATGTTCAAAGGGGACATTTCCAATTATTTTCTTCCAACAGAGATATTGGTAAGCATGGTTAATACGTTTAACTTGAGTTTGTAAGCGCTTATAAAATATCAGAATCTCGTCTAGAGGCTGAAGTCTTGTCTGGGGTGTGACTATAGAAGTAAATGCGCAGGCTCGATGTCAACGGATCAGACTCGTGGCAATCGCAAGAGCGTCAAACCAGCGAATGATCAACAGAGGATATGATGACGTAAGATAGAAGAAGAAGGTAGACGGGTTACCTCGACTTTGCGCAATAGCTAAGGACCAGAGGCAAGTATTTTCTTGATCATCTTAAACACTGTTTATTTTATGTTTCATTGATTCATATCATGACGAATAGCTATTGTTCAGAGCTATTTGTGATTCTTAAATGTTTTTGTGCGAACAAAGTTGCTTGATATTGGTATCCTTGATGTGGGGAAATGGTTTAAGATAAACTCTTCATATCCTTATTATCGTAGTAAATAATAGGGATGTGACCAGTATTTAAAACTAAGCATTTCCTGTTGAATTCGGAAATTGCTCTATTGGATTGGAAATTGGTAAAGCGTAGGAGGCCATGATTGCTATCATGGTCCAGCAAAATATTTATTGGTAAGCGTAGGAGGCCATGGTTGCTACCATGGTCCAGCAATATTTAAGGAGGATATGGTAACCATTCCATCTTCCTATAGGCTAACATTACTTGCCTATTTTGGTACCCTCATGAAATCCGGGTTATACACACGGGTATAGAAATGTACCGGTGGTAGTATAAAGGGTCCCATTGCTTTTGAACCTGATCAGGGGGCAATGGTGTTTTGTCTTTATTTTTATATATCCAATCCATATCGCCCGAATGGCTATTATATATTGTGAATTGGCAGATGATTCATTTTTATGACATGCCAAATGATTTCAGTTATGGTTTGAATTATATCACAGTTGTTGATTCAGTTTCTCTATAAACTGTTATACATTTCAGTTGATTTTTATGCCCCACTAATCCTGGTTTTATATCAAAAATTTTATACGCTTGCTGAGCATTTCTTTCGCTCATACTTGCTGTTGTAAATTCTAACATTTCAGTAAGGTAGTTTGGCGAGACGTATCCACACAGCTCAGAAAGAGAAGAAGCGTGATGCTATTTCGAAGATGACTTGGCTCAGGATCTCTGGATTTAGTGTAAGATCTATTTATATATTTGAGTTATAATATTTATTATTATTATGTACTATTCTAGTTGGCCTGGCGTACTTCTTATCGAAGTTACACCAGTGATTTAAGACTTGATCAAAGAGAATGTTGTAAAGAAGGAATGCTTTTTATTTAATGGAATTTGGATTCTTGTTTCTAGCCCTATAACCTAAAAAGATCTTGGTATGTTTGGGGTCACAGATGTTATATTTCCAGTGTTGGACAATCACAAATGGATGATTATTATTAACAAGATGTTTTATTTTGAGGATTTTTGCGTGACAACCAAATCTTCTGACCCCGGATTTGGGGGGTGTCACAGTTGGTATCAGAGCAGGGTTATAGTAAACTAGAAACGAGAGTGTGTAGGAGTGTGTATAGCTAAGTAAGGAACGTCAGAGCTCATGTAGAGTTCCTGTTGGACTATTGGATATAGTACCAATTAGTAAATTAAGATTGGAGTACTCGTTTAAGATAGTTATGCTGAATTGGATAGATCGCCTGGAGAATGGAGATGTCTACTGTGGAATCTTCAGAGATTATTACGAGTTGACGATGGCATACGATATCGATATTCTTAAAACGTGGAACGGAAGAAGCTTAAATTCGAATGACGAGCTATCGAAGGAATTGGCAAAGAAGGCATAAGTAGAGACCTTGGCAATACCTTTTCTTTCTATGAATTATTTTGATATCCCTCCTAAAGAGGTATTCGTTAAAAGATATATCTCCTCTTCTAAATAGTGACATTTTGATACTTGTGTTCAATCTCCATTTGAATCTCAATTGTTTCAGTGGTTACTATGAAACCTATTTTAAAATTTCTGAGACTTTCAACTTTTTGTTTTCTCCAATGATTAATAACCTTATTTGCAATATAGTACCACTTGTTCGGTACTTTCTTCCTGGTTCTTCTTTTCGGAAAATAACAAATTTGGAATTCCTTTCATATTTCTCTAATCCTACTGAGACGAACAACCCTATTTATAGGGGACACCAGGTATATCTGTCTGTGTGATAGAAGTTGGATGGGACGCCATCACTGGTGTGTTGTGTATTACAAGAAGGCTGATCACCTTTAATTGTAAATGTCAGAGCTAAGACACACAACGTCGGGTTCATGTGATCATATTGATCTCTCAGTTATTCTCTTATTTCAAATCAGGTTGCATTAAAATTCATAAAATTCATAGCCACAATTGTGGAACATTTGCTATGATATGGAATCCGTTTTCTTCCAAAATTTTATGATTTTTGTTATCTCTATTGAATTTCAAGGGTATGCCAATCAGGTCAGGATAAGCGAAATTCGCAGATAGAAATAAGATTCGCAATGGAATCAGTTCTCTCTCTCTCTATCAAGGATATTATGTTAATGGAAGGTTGGTCGAGCCATATTTGAAACGAATAATGATGTGTTGTTACACTCCAATGATAACTGTGTCAGATAGAGACCCTATAATTGAACTGAGATTTTGGAGAAGTTGTTTACGAAGGAGCACTATCCCAAGTTTTGTAAAGTAAGTGTTGATGACGAGGAGTTAAGGAACCTCACTAGTTGCCTTAGTTGATTCCGAGGACGGAATCCTTATAAGGGGGGAAGTCTGTAACGACCCGGAAAATTACGTGTAATTTATTATATTAAAATATATTTTTAGTTGATTTTAATGTGTGTTAGTTTATTTTTAATGCATTTAAACGCGTTATGATTTTTATTAAATAGGAAAATTATCTCATACGTGTTATGTGACTTCTGTGTATCATAGAATATTTTATTCTATTTTTCTGTAATTTTTATATTTTTAGAATACAGTTATTTTGCATTTTAAATTCCGGACCCAGCCCCTGTATTGGATTCGAGGCCCTGTTTTTCATAAAATTATTTTTATATAATAATGGGATGTTCAAAAATGCATTATGTTGTAATTTTTGTAAAATTCATAATTTTTGGGGAATTTTGACATTTACATTATATTTGTTTAAAAATAAAAATTTTACATTTTTATCCCATAAAAATTATTTTTAAGGCTTAATGATTTTAATTAGGGGTTAAAAATATTTTTGGGTATTAATTTTCAGATTAATATAAATAGCAGAATTTTATTTCTAATTGTTAAAATTAATCAAAAATCAGATTTTTGATTTTTATTTTCTGAAAATTCTTTGAATATTGTTCTTGGTGTTCTTGGAGATCAAACACACTTTTGACAGTGATTCCGGCATCCAAATCGATCATGTGAGTAACCAAACTGAAGCTCTTGATCTCTACTACATGTTTATGTAGGTGTTCATAACTAAAATTGTCTGATTCGAAAATTTGTTTTTTTATTTTAATTTTCGAACTTGTTTAATTTGCTGTGGATTGTGTAGTGATTTGTTGTTGATGTGGTTAGTGTCTATAGATTGTATATAATCTCAGGAGCATCATGATAATTTTTGTTTGATTTTTAGTATCTTAAAACTCGAAATCGATTTTTTTTGGGGGTGAGAATAATTTTCAATTTTCCGGATTATGTGATGATTGTTTGATGTTTTTGATGATTGTTATGAGTCATTGAACTCCTGGGCTTTGATTTGGTATGTAGAACGTTTGATTTGGTTGAGAAATGAGTAAAAACGAATTTTGATCGGAAAAATCTTTGAAGGTCGCCGGACTTGATTCGGTTTTGGCCGGATTTTTAGTATGGTTGAATCTGGGTTCGAATGGTTGATATGGTTGTGTTTAGGAAGTAATTTGGAACGATTTTGGGGCTTAAAACGTAACGAATGGTACGTTTTTTAGGCCGCCGGAGTTCGCCGGAAATTTTGTCCGGTCGCCGGTTTCTGGAAACAGCCATTGACGGCGATGAGTGTTCTTCGAGCATTCATACGAAGAACAGCGTAGGTGGTGATGAATAGTAACGTTTTGATCTTCAAAAATGTTTTTGGAAATTATTTTCAGAATTTATTTATAAATTCGAATTTTATTTAAAAAAATTCGAAAATACTTTTAAAATTCGAAATAAAATATTTTTAATTTCAAAAAATACTTTTAAATTTTAAATAAATTATTTTTATTCGAAAATTTATTTTATTTGATTATTTTAAATTTATTTAGCTAATATCTTAATTAATTTAAATTGATTGGTTAATTAATATTAATCAATTAATTTAATTAATTAAATATTATTTAAATATAATTGAAAATAATCAGATTTAATTATTTTGGAAAATAAAATGATTTATTTATTTTCTAAATATTATTTTACCTTTAATATTTATTTCTTTATTTGTTTTATTTGTTTAAAATGTAATAAAATTGTTTTAAAATTCTAAAAATAATCCGGGAGCGATAAAAATAGTTTTAAAATTCTAAAATTATTTATAAACCCGGATTAAATATTTATTAAAATATTTTGGGGATCCAAAACTTACCCGGAGGGTTTATTAGCTATCGTTTTTGATTCAAAAAGGGTTAATTAAATCTTTTAAAATTATTTTCGTGCTTTAAAAATATTTTTAAATATTCTAAAAATATTTTTGAGTGCTCTTTTATTTGTGAATCGTATCTGTTGTGTGAATTACGTGCTATGTGAGTATGTGATCTACTTATGGAGTCTTTATATGTGCGATGTAAATTGTCAAGGTATTAAGTATCAAGGGTTAGGTTATAAATTGAGTTGTGACCGATATATATTTAATGTGTTCTTAATTGTTTATATGGTTTATATTATAAGATGTCATTAAGAGTAGATGATGGTTTCTTTGATTTACTGGCAACGATGGTGATATCGTTTATTTTCGCAAGGATTAATTGTTGAATATTGACTTAGGTTGGTCAACAGAGATAAGTAGATGTCTAATCAAGGAGGTTGGAGATAGATGCAATATTATTTGTGGATTATGAAGAAGGTTGGAGATGGAGGCAGTATTGTTTGTGGATTGTAATAAAGAATGTTGGAGATGAAAGTATTGTTTGTGGAATTGATGGTTTACTTGTGAGGTGTTTTAACACCGGGAAAACGCCTATGTTCAAAGGGGACATTTCCAATTATTTTCTTCCAACAGAGATATTGGTAAGCATGGTTAATACGTTTAACTTGAGTTTGTAAGCGCTTATAAAATATCAGAATCTCGTCTAGAGGCTGAAGTCTTGTCTGGGGTGTGACTATAGAAGTAAATGCGCAGGCTCGATGTCAACGGATCAGACTCGTGGCAATCGCAAGAGCGTCAAACCAGCGAATGATCAACAGAGGATATGATGACGTAAGATAGAAGAAGAAGGTAGACGGGTTACCTCGACTTTGCGCAATAGCTAAGGACCAGAGGCAAGTATTTTCTTGATCATCTTAAACACTGTTTATTTTATGTTTCATTGATTCATATCATGACGAATAGCTATTGTTCAGAGCTATTTGTGATTCTTAAATGTTTTTGTGCGAACAAAGTTGCTTGATATTGGTATCCTTGATGTGGGGAAATGGTTTAAGATAAACTCTTCATATCCTTATTATCGTAGTAAATAATAGGGATGTGACCAGTATTTAAAACTAAGCATTTCCTGTTGAATTCGGAAATTGCTCTATTGGATTGGAAATTGGTAAAGCGTAGGAGGCCATGATTGCTATCATGGTCCAGCAAAATATTTATTGGTAAGCGTAGGAGGCCATGGTTGCTACCATGGTCCAACAATATTTAAGGAGGATATGGTAACCATTCCATCTTCCTATAGGCTAACATTACTTGCCTATTTTGGTACCCTCATGAAATCCGGGTTATACACACGGGTATAGAAATGTACCGGTGGTAGTATAAAGGGTCCCATTGCTTTTGAACCTGATCAGGGGGCAATGGTGTTTTGTCTTTATTTTTATATATCCAATCCATATCGCCCGAATGGCTATTATATATTGTGAATTGGCAGATGATTCATTTTTATGACATGCCAAATGATTTCAGTTATGGTTTGAATTATATCACAGTTGTTGATTCAGTTTCTCTATAAACAGTTATACATTTCAGTTGATTTTTATGCCCCACTAATCCTGGTTTTATATCAAAAATTTTATACGCTTGCTGAGCATTTCTTTCGCTCATACTTGCTGTTGTAAATTCTAACATTTCAGTAAGGTAGTTTGGCGAGACGTATCCACACAGCTCAGAAAGAGAAGAAGCGTGATGCTATTTCGAAGATGACTTGGCTCAGGATCTCTGGATTTAGTGTAAGATCTATTTATATATTTGAGTTATAATATTTATTATTATTATGTACTATTCTAGTTGGCCTGGCGTACTTCTTATCGAAGTTACACCAGTGATTTAAGACTTGATCAAAGAGAATGTTGTAAAGAAGGAATGCTTTTTATTTAATGGAATTTGGATTCTTGTTTCTAGCCCTATAACCTAAAAAGATCTTGGTATGTTTGGGGTCACAGATGTTATATTTCCAGTGTTGGACAATCACAAATGGATGATTATTATTAACAAGATGTTTTATTTTGAGGATTTTTGCGTGACAACCAAATCTTCTGACCCCGGATTTGGGGGGTGTCACAATAGCAGTCATTAAACTCGTTTGTATCATCCAGTTATAAAATCACTTGTCATTATTGGTAAATTTCGAAGGTGCACCAGTACGTGCCCTTGTTTTCAAAATAACCTTGCAGTTCTAGCTACTGCATAAAGTCAACATCTTTCTCATCAAAATAGGACACTATCGGCAACTGGCACATAGGCCTAAGATGCAGTGTCAAAGCATTTTTCCAAAGTGGAGGAATGAGACTTAAAGAAAACATAAAACCTGACAGGGATTGACGATGATCAGTCGCCACATCCGAGTCCAATAATCCGCGGGTCTTCTCTACCGGTAGAAGGATAGAAACTACATCTGTAACTATCCCCGAGTGAAAACTACATCCGTAATCACCCTCGATGAAAACTACATCCGTAATCATCCTTCGGCAACACCTGGGCCGGAATAATAAGTGATGGACCGCCTGGCTCACGGCCGCTTACACATCCCGGGAATCGTTCGTCAACGGTTCCCACACCTGCCAGAGTCCCTTTTTCTTTTTCTTTTAAAAACTTGATTTTGATTGAAAACAGAGTAGTTGTGGTTCGACATCAGTCGACCGATAATTCTTGAAATCATACAAGAAGCAGAACCTGACCGGGGGTTTTCAAAAAATGTTTTGAGTTCGGAAAAGTTCAAGTTTGAAGGTACTAAAGGTATCTTGGATTAGCTTTGTTTTTAAAATAGTGAACAATAATTAATAAATGATATTTTAAGATTTAATATTAATAATTAATAAAATAATTATTTAATTAAATAAACTTTTAATCCAAGATAGGTAATTTGAGTATTTACGAAGATATAAAATAATTACTTGAGTATACGATACTTCCCGAATGACCCTTCGGGTTTTCGCAATCTAGATACGATATAACAATATACCGCTCCCCGGTCAATAGATATACACGGACCGCTACAACCTCTATTGATAGAGTCGTTGTCCGAAGAAAACATTTTAATCTAAGTTCAAGGGGTACAAGCATATATGTACTTATACAATCTCAATTGCATCAATACTTCGATAAACATAGCATTTGATATAATTGAAAACTACAAACACAACAGTGAAAGTCCTTGTATATGTATAAGTTTTGAAAAGTAAACTTGCCTTGGTTTGGTTGGGGTGGTCGAGCGTGCGGAGTGGAACGATCTATACATAAGCAATAACCGCTCGTTAGTACCTTAACAATATCTCTTTAATTACGGGGTTTTAGGGGGTACGAAATTAACTTAATGACTTCGTCTTATGACACTCTAGCCCCTCTATAGGTCCATGTCATCACTCGATTATGCTCGTCACTTATTCGACTTAATTTAGTTACCACATTCGAACCATAACCATTACTCCTAGAATTATGCTCCACTAACTACTTTTTCCCTTGCGCGAAATTTACTCTAGCATTTTTATAAAATTCAAAAATTCGTATTTTAATCCAATTCTTTTTGGGTAGCCTTCACCACTGTATTTCCTAGCTTCTCTAATTTTTCCATGATCCCACATAAATTTTTAGGGGTTTAAACAAGGCTCACAAGGGGGTCTCTTATTGCAGTCCATAGTCCAGAAACACAATTCACTCCTCCGGCCATAACTTAAAATCTACACATCACCTAGCCATGAACCTTACATTTCCAGAAACTACATTCAATTATCTTTTCAACAATATAAGGTAGGACATCAGGGGACAACATTTGGGTGTTCAAAACCGTGTTACAATACAGGTCATTGCTCCTGGAAAAACTCAGCATGCACATACTACTTAGATCAACCATTTTCCACAATTCCACCATACAACCAACACTTAATACACTCAAATCATGGTTCATAACACTCATGGTGATATATATACTATCCATAGTCATAAAAGTCACAATCTCAACATCAAAATTCAAGATCCATGCTATCCAACACATATACAACCAAGATTAGCTCATAAATACATGGATCTACTACCAAATATCATAAATACTACATAACCAAGAGGGTTTGTGATTTTATACCTTCTTGAGCACCTAGGGGCCTTGGGTAAGCTTTTCACAACTCAACAACACCTTAGATGGTCTCCTACAACACTTATAATGCAAGATCTAAAGGAAGAACAAACTTGGTTACTATTCATCCAAACTTTAACAATTTGTAACTTGAAATTGGGTGGATGAAATGGAGTGAAATTGCTAACATACCTTGTCTAGATGATGTAGATGACCTAGGAATTATGGTGTGAATTATGAGTGATGGGAAAGGGGGAAGAAGAAATTTTCTTCTCCACCTTTGTGCTTGGCCGAGAGCTTTTCTCTCAAGGGGGGGGGGTGTGTTTTGTGTTTTGATTTTTGTGTTGAGTGAATAATTGAGTTTAAGTGATTGGGTGGTATGTATTTGTGTATGTACAAGCATGGTACAACATAGGTATGGCTACTAGTACTTCTTGTCTCCTCCTTTTTGAAAAAGCAAGTAACTAGGTACTATTCATCTTCCAATGGCTAACTAGTTTGCTTGATTTCTAACTACTTGGTTGCATGGGCTTGCATGCAATACTACTCCTTGTATTATTATTCTTCCACCAATGCTTATTATTTAATCTTCAATTCGTATCGTATCTTAATTAATCTCTCGTAATAATATTTTGTCGCGTAGAGATTTCCCCTATAATTCCTTAAGTACTAATTGTGTAAATTCCTAGAATGTCCATAATTCCTTATCATAATTCTTAATAAATCTTTTAACACTCTAATCATTCTCAAATCCCAAGTTTTTATAAATCATACTAACAATAAGACTCTTGCCTTCACAATCTCCCTTTTTATCTTACATAGTGAACACAACAACATAGTTTCTCAGACAATCAATTCCATTAATCAACAGGGATGACCAGAAAGGTTCCATATTGACATTGCCACAAGATATTAAATAAAATAAAATATTACCAAAAATTAGGGTTCTTACAGTGTAGAAGCACTACAATAGTTGGGAACTGTTCACAGTGATTAGTAATGACCTTAGTCGACTAAAACTATAGGCAAATATAAATTACTCAAAATATGAATAAGTTATTCTTTGAGTGTATTATCATTAATTGATTTAAATATGAAGTAATCCTAATATTTGATATATAATTTATGATCCTACTTTTGAAGAAAGTTCTTTTTAACTTGAATATTTGATTTATTTAATTTATTTTTTTGTACTATCTATTATTTTTCAAAATCTTATATTTTATTTATAAATGTTTAATCCGAAAATTATCATAGATGTCAAGTAAACACGTTATCAATCCATGTTATATGACATTGATTATTGTCTAATTTTAAAATAATTTTAACTCTGATTTTATTAATTTTTTAAAAATATTAATAAATAAATAGGTAAATTATTTGTAATACGTTATTTATGTCATATAAATTTATACACCATGTTTTATGTATTAATTATCTAACTAATTCAAATCAAGTATAAGAAAGAAAACACTATTTTATAAAGATATAAAATATATATTTCAGTTAACATTATACGTAAGAAACATTTATTTAAGTAAAAGAAAGATAAATGTACATCACACATGATACTGTTATCAAAATTTGATATCAAAAATCTATAAAATTGGTTGTATACATAATCATATATGATTTTTTTGATAATGGAAATACAAAATTTTATAAACAATATAAGTTATCATTAACATATTTACTCAAAAGTAAATTAATAGGAAAAAAAGAAAAAGGGAGAGACCAGGTTTATGTAATATGTTTTTTAGTTCAAACTCAAAAACTTATGTAGCTCAATGGTTATAAGGACGAGTTTATTTGGAGAGAATATGGGTTCAATTCCCTACAAGAACATAATTTACTTAAATTTTTTCTCTGAATAAGAAAACAGTGGCATCTTAATGTAATTTTCTAATATCTAAGGGCAAAATTGTAATTTAACAGGGGATTTATTGGCATTTTAACTCTTAATGAGTGAGCAGCTTAATAGGAATAATCGTGTTTAACGAAAAAGTAGTTCATTAGAGAAGACCGCGTGTTGAATATTAAAATTTAATATTAATGATATAATAGAAGATAAATATATTTTGAATTTTTTAGAATTCTAGGATTTTAAATATTAATAACTAAAAAACTATCTTTTAATATATTAAAAGCATAATAGGTGTTCGAATTTATAGAAAATAAGAGTTTGAATTTATAGGAAAGACATATAATTAAAAGGTCTATTGGAAGTAAAATAGGAGTTCTAATTTATAGAGAAGAAGAGTTTGAATTTATAAAAAATACATATAATTAAAAAATTATTGGAGGTAGAAAATATGTTTTAATATATAAATAACACATATAATAAAATGTTTTATTGAAGTAGAATGCGAGGACGGTGGAGACGTCTTTTACAATTTTTTAAACTACATATTTTTTTTTAGAAATCCTTTATTTTCATTTTTATATACAAGTTAATCATACTTGCATTAGAAAAATATATCCATAAATTCAATATTATTCCCGTAATGAAAAGTCATCGTGTTAAAAAATTAACGTGTTAAAAAATTAACGTGTTAACGTAACAAAAAGACATTCTCATGCAAAAGCGGTAAATAAATACAAGAATATCTATAATATACAAAAGATATAAGATGTATTTTTCATCTTTTAAAATTCCATAAATATTAGAAAGTTTAAAGAACGTTAAAATTGGAATTTACTATCTTTTTAGGTTTTAATTTTTAAGAAAAAAAATTATTTTATAAGATAAGTGTCATCAATAATATGTAATAAAGTTAAAGTTTGGTTCCAAATAATTAGAGCGGCTCGAAATGTGTTAACGGGAAGAAGGCTCAATAGAAAAGATTGTATTAGCTATTAGAATTTGATACTAATATCATTATTTTTTTTTGTTTTTTCTATTCGTTTTTTATGGATAAAAATTATTATATAAGTCTTTATAATATACATAAAGTTGAGATTTCGGTTTTAACGAGAGTGGTTCAATAAAAAAAATCGTGTTTAACGAAAAGGCGGATCATTAGAAAAGATTATGAAACTATTAAAATTTAATATTGATGATATAATATAACGTAAATATATATATATATATATATATATATATATATATTAAAATTTTTTAAAAAAATTGTAACGCCGCCGCGAAGCGCGGCTTTATCGACTAGTTTTTGGTAAATTCTCAATAAATTAATAATATTATAATCATTAATAACTAACTGATTACCTTTTTTAGCTAAAAGGTAATATTTTTTCTATAATTTTAAACTAAAATATCTCATTTCCAAACTTATCTTTTTTTTTACTTATTTTTCGACTATTATATTTTCTAACTAAAATATATTCTTTCCAATACTTGGTTTTTTTACTTTTTTTTTCAAGCTATTACCTTTTCAAATATGAATTTTATCTATAATTAAGTAAGGGTAAATAAGTAAAATTAACAGATACCGTATCTACCGATCGACCGAATTTTTAATGTTTCGATTTTTATATAATAGTATAGATTTGTGTATCTTTTGATTAGATGAGAAAAAAAAATTGAATAAAGAAAATTCATTTTTGGATTGCAATTTTTTATTAGCAGTTATCTTTAACGGGTAAAAAAAATGTAATCATGTAAAATTGAATAATAAAAATATTAGATGCTTTTTTCTGTTTTAATAATTGAACTAGATTATAAAAATTAATAACATAAAAATAACTATACAAGTATAAGGGTACCAATAACAAATTGTTCCGAAAATAATTTAAAATAATTTAATTTATTGTATATTTCATTCTTTCTAAGTTAAAATATATTTTTTTCTTAATATAATGTATATTCCATTTTGTTTTAATATAAATTGCAAGAAATCTTAAAATATCTAGGTTTCAACCTAAACAACACGAGGAACGGTAGTTTCAAAAACAAAAAAAAACACACGAGGAACGGTAAAGTTATCTGTTTACCCGTAAACAAGGTTGTTAAAATCGGAACTCGGTTTGACTCGATTTTGTTCCGGAAAAATGAGAATTCGGAAACTTGGAGAGTACTCGGAGAAAAAATCGGAATTTTTTTAAATTTTTTTTCACATATTAAATTTATTCATACATATTTTAATGTACATGTGTTAAAATTTAGAATTTAATGGCAGTATTTCAAATTTCGGAAATCGGAACTATTCGGTTGAGGTACCAGTTTACGATTTATCGGGTGATTCGGTTGAAAAATCGACAATTTATCGGTGATTTTTGCAAAATCGGTCAAATCGATTCCAAAATTTTGACCGATTTTTGACTGATTTATCGACGATTTTTCAGAAATCGGGCGATTTCTATAACAATGTTTAATGGTAATATATATTATATATACTAATAATAGTTATTTAATAATATTAAAATCAATAAATAAATATTAAAAATACGAATAAATGTATTTCGATTTGACTCCAAAATTCGAAACGAATGAGGGGTTTAAAACCGGTACTCGGAATTGGGCGATTTTTTGAAATGTGTGGGATAAAAAGCAAATGACCGTTAATTATAGATTTATAGGTGCAATTGCGGGATAATAATACATGTATATGTTATAATACTACTAAGTGTTTCAGAAATTGTTAGGCGATCTAGGGCGGTTGGGGTATAGCGTCTAGTCGGGTAGGCGGGGATTAATCGAATGGATTAATCGGAGCATTACTTGGATATTATAATAATATTATATTTAATATATTAGTCTAATTTACAATTAAACATATCATTTTAAATAAATTAACAGGATTAATCAGATTTCAAAAATCGAATCATTGGTTAACTTGCTGAAGATTAATCGGAGATTAATCGGTTAAATAGGGAATTTTTAGAAAAGTGAATTACTACTCCTACTAATTTTGGGATTCTCCACGTATCATTCTCCATACAATTATCTTCCTCCCTTTATGTTACCCCAAATTTCCAAGTTAGGGTTTCGTTTTCTTCTCCAATTCGAAATTTGAAAACCTAACTTGGATTCAATTCATCGCTTTACATATCGTGTCTATCTATATCCGTTTTCCAATTCTAGGGTTTCCAATTAAATTAATCCAAAAGTCAAACCTCAATTATTCATCCGATTCGTATCGTGTATATAGTTGTATCTATAGGTTTTAAATTTATAGATATGAAGCACGCCAAGAAGAAGCGATCACGTCCGTCGAAGACGAAGCAAGTGAAAAAAGTCGAATCGAATCCAAATGATGGGGAAACTAGGGTTTTGAATTGTTTAATGGAGGCGTTTAGTTCTGTTTCGATAGATGAAGCTAGTTTAGCTTATAAACAAGCTAATGGTGATGCCAATAAGGCTGCGGAGATTTTAGGTGGTTTGGATGATCGAGCTGTGTCGTGTTCCAGCGAAATGAGTGGGAGTTGTTTTAGTTCTGAGGTTTCGGGTTCGACGTCGAGCTCGGACATTTTTGGTTCGAGTTCGGGGTCGGAAATGTGTGTGGAGAATAAGAGTGTACCGGTTGTTGGTGTGGTGAAGGCGAGGCCAAAGAAGAAGGTTGTGGCTGCTACGGGAATGGTGTCCGCGTTTTTAGGGAAAGAGTATGTGAGCTCTGGGACGAAGAAAGGGAAATGTGTCGCTGATGTGAGTCCGAGTAAGGAGGAGTTGGAACAGTTTTTGTGTTCGATGCTTGGAGACGATTGTGAATTGAGCTTGGGCGTGGTTAGAGATGTGCTTTGTGAGTTGTTTATTTTTTTCGAGTTTTATTTTCTTAAGGAAAGTATGATCATTTTGTTATGTATATTGGGGTTTATAACTTATAAGCTATAGTTTTGTGATTCAAGAAAATGAACAAAGGTATTTTATTGATTATCATATTGCTGATGTTAGTTTTGGTGGAATGTAGCGTGATATTGGGATTTACTTTATTTTTTCGATTTAAAATTTGGCAGGTCAGTGCAAATATGATGTTGAAAAGGTAACAATTATGAACTCTGATCCACTTATTAATAATTGAGCTTGGAGAAATTTTCTATTACTTCATTGTTATGTGATTCCAGTGACTAATTGTGGTCAAGTGAAATGCATTTTCTTCAGAAATAACATAGTATTCTTTAACTGCATTATAGCTTTTTAGGATCTCTTAAGTGATTGCTAAAGCGAATACAAATGGCATTTCATCTTTTTCAAATTATTTATCTGCTATGGTGTAAATTGTCATTTTCATTGATAAATAGACAGTGCATGACCTAATCTATTTTATTCATTACTCACGTTCTCCATTTCTCATCCTTGATATTGCTCATGCTGTCCATGTGGTTAGCAATTAGAAAATTAACCTCATTATGACCTTGATAAACTTTCTTGGTGCACAACTTTTTCTAAATTGCAACGTTTTGTATATTTTTTGGAGCTAACAATTTCCGCTTCGGTTATCCTACTCCTGGGATGCTGACTCCGTATCTCCTGTAGTTTCCCTCTTTATTCTGGTTCCCATCGTGGATTGTGTCTCTACTCTATATGCCTCCACTCTTTTGCATTCTGTGAATTTCCAAGAATAATCACATTCTTGCCTTCTTTGTTTGCATTATATATTCTGGTTAAGTTTAGGAATATGGTAAATTGGACTGAACATGGCCCAAATATTTGAAGATATGATGTTAGTTGTTTTTTTCTTATGTACCTGTGAAGCAGGTTTATGGTACATATCTTGGAAAAACATCGAATCAGCTTAAATGTGCATTAACATTTAGTTTTCTCAGGCTTTGAGTGTATTGCTTGAATTATCTGCTTCCTCCACCCAGCACTCAGCTAGTGGCAGATGTGTTGAAGATTTATATAACAGTACAGAAGATACAGGATCCGTTCTTGAATCTAGCGACTATGTAAGTCCAATTAGTTTCTTTACCATGCTGGGTATTTTTGTCAAATTTGTTTTGTCTAGTGATGTCGTCATGTTCACAACCAAAATTTGATGATTATTGACTAATCTTTGCTGGTTTGTATTTTCTCATGATGGTGCTACTTTACCGAGTCACGGATTCAGTTTGGATGCATATGTTTTGAAAGAGCAAGAACTAGTACTAGAAGATATTTGTTCTTTAAGTTTTAAATAATTAGGTTTTCAGTAGATGGTTTTGAGTTCTGGCATCTTGAACATTTTTAGTTATGTGATGGAAGATTACGTATTCACATGTAGTATATATGTTTCCTTTATCTTCAATCACATCTCCTTGTTATAGCAAGGCCCAATATTTTATTTATGACTTAAAGACATTAAATCGCCCATCTGACTTCTGTCCTGTAATTATGTTCGACTGGTACATTTATAATTTCTGTTGACCGGTACATTTATAATTTATCATCCCTCAGTGATATCCATAGATGAAAATCTATTTAAAGTACATTACATGAATGATTAAATTCCAATGCAAGTTATATTGACCCCCCCCCTCTCCTCGCACACATACAGAGACTATTATATATTACATCGATATGTATGCTTATTATCTAATAATCTGAGGTTTTTAGAAATTACATTTGTGATAGTATTATTTGCGATTAGCTTATTGAAATGGTTCCTTAGCATCTGAACTGCAATGTGTAACACGACAGATAAAATATTAGTTGTGACATCATTTTATTGAACTCCTTACATTGACATAGTTTGAAGTATGGTAGTTGTACTAAGATAGGAGTAACAATATACAAGCCTTATATGTTATCTGGTGATAATACTAATTTTGATATCTGTACAGTTTATAGATAGGACATCTGACTCGACTTCTCATTCATCTGAAAGTGAACTTCAGGATTATGTGTGGCCTATGGGTTATAATAGCAGGTAATCGTTTTTATGTGATGTTGCCGTTTACAGTTTAATTGTTTGGTGTAAGGATTACATTACTCTGATGAGAATGGTTTGACAATCTGTTTTTGTTGATAAAAATTGAAATTATAAAGTAAAAGAAAAAAAACTCTCTCTCTGTCTGTCTCTATTTGAGGGATGTACTTGTGAAGAATCTACAGCAATTAAAAATATTATTATTTAGAAACTCTCAGTATCCTCTCTTTGAATGCATTATTTTCATTCTTGTTGACCGCTTTTGTTGGCTATGTGTTGTTGAAGTTCTACAAATGAATTTAGTTCAAGTGTTCAACTGTGTCATCATTTTCATATTTCCAGTTCTACTTTTACTGATTTATTTAACTTGCTGCACAGAAAAATCTAGTAATCAGCTAAATTGAACTTTGACCCTTTAACAATACCGCTAAAACTCTGTCGTAAGCTGTGCTGAATCTCACATGGAATTTATTTAATAAGGACGGTAATATGACATTATGACCTAGATTTTGAAGTCACGCCCTAAAGCAAGCAGCAGGTCCAACTCTAGTCCTGAATGTGGATATTGGAAAGTCATTGTTGACATTCAATGTTAACACACTGAATTTATTATGTACTTGAAAAAGAGTAAATTTTGGAACACACCCAAGTACACCTACAAAACCACTTCTAGAAAACCTACTTTGAAGATTTCAATTAATATCAGTGTCCCCGTTTTTTATTGTAAAAAGTAGAAGAGGTCAAGATGGGTGGTTAGCAGAAATAACTACAAAAGTAGCTTTTCAATTATAGTTTATAGCTGCAGTGTAACAGCGTTTATGCAGATATACCTACGTACAAATTGCTCCTCGGTTTGAAATCCAGCTCAATATGGATCTGCTATTACTTTGTTTCATTTGGACTTGGGATTTGAATTTCTAATGTAGGGCATTGGTTATAGTTTGGGTTGCTTTAATTAATTGGGGTGTAGACATAAGATCTCCCATGTTCTATTTTTTTCAAAATCTGTATCACGTTTCCAGCTTAGTTTTGTGTTGCATTTAAAACATGGCTGTGTTGACTTTCAAATGTTTGTTAACTGCAGTTCAGTTGGTAGTTTTTTAGTATAGTGGCTTGTCGGCTTGATATGCAAATGGCCCCTTTCACTAGCTAAATATGAATAATTAAGCAGTTGTCTTAGTTTTATTAGAAACCTGGTCAATAATTGAACTGAAAATGTGCCGGCAGTGGCTGTTAGTTCACAAACTTGGATCTTGGTTTATGCATAGCTACCAGACTTTTTACACTAAAACCCTCGCCTAATTATATCTGAAGGGATTCTAATTTTTCGATACAACCTACGCTGCATTTTTATTTCTCAAAATTCCTAATGGCAGAAAGGGAACTAATAGTGTTATCTTTTGCTCGACTTTGTTGAGAACGAGACTTTATGAGCTTTTGCTTGAATGAGATTTCCGTAACTTGCCATAGTTGTATATGTTGAAGGCTTTATTAATGTTCTTGTCTTATGATGAAGCAGAGTTGTTGGTTCTGGAAACTTTTAATTAGACTTCTTACATAAGCTTGGAAGCATAATTTGGGAATTAATTTTTGGCATATGCCTCTGCAGTTTTGTCATGCTTTATATGTAATTGATTGTGTTTTTGTCTGTTTGTCCATGTGCTGCATTTGTAAGTACAAGAAAGCTTAGTTATTATTGGGTGATAAAAAAGTGCCTTTTTGTCATTTTCATATCTACACCAGGAATTATTTTAGTGCACTTGTTGGTTCAAAAGTACCCGCTTCAGTTAGTGCTGAAGTTTCTGAATCAGAACTGCCGTGGAAGGTTTTGGAATCTTTGTTTAACACACCGAAAAGTTCTGAACAAAAACCTGATACCATGAACTGGAGGAACGTGGTAAAGAAAATGGAAGTGCTAGGCAAAAGTGCCCAGATTTGCACGTCTGTAGATGATAAACAAAGGATGCATGTCCATGGTACCAACTAGTTTTTTTTTTTTTTTTTTTTTTTGAAACTGGTACCAACTAGTTTTAATTAATACTAATATCAGAGTTAACCTTAAACTTACATGTTTTCGTTCCACACTTATATTCTACCTTTTCTCACTGTCGATATTTTATTATACTATTGCACACATATACACATATCTATAGACATGTATATAAGGTCTTTATAGATGTATTTATGTTGTAGCTAAAGGAGATGAATATCGAGTTTGTAGAGAATCTGCAAGGCAGCACTGGGATCAGATGAAGTCCTGTTATCAGAAGGTAGAATTTTGTTGATTTGTTTAAAATGACAGACTGGCTTTCTACTTGGAAGACAATATTTATGACTGAAAGTGCATTCTTTTGCAGGCAGCCACGGCATATTCAAATGGAGAACGTGACTATGCAGCTTACATGTCTGAGAAGGTGTGTTATGATTTCTATTTTTCAGTCTTGCATCCAGTTATATGTAACGATTCTCACTTTATTTCGTCCATTTTGTACTTACCCAACTGTTTCTGGTACATGTTTGATGATCTAATGTATCCTTGATATATATGTGATATCTGTTATATTTTGTTCGCTAATAATTTACTATAAAATAAACTCAATGCGGTAGATTTTTTACATTTTAGATACTTACACTTGCAAGGGTTGTTAAAATGGACAAATTGAGAATGATTTGTTTTGGTTATCCTTTATGCTAGACTCCATGTCTTGCCTATTATAAATTCTCAACAAGGAATGTAATTTTCTGTAGTCTAACAGTAACAGTAACAGATATATGTCTCGTTGTCTAACTAGGACCTCGCATCAACCAAAATACCGAGGGTTCCTGCACCATTAGTCCCACACATACTGACATAATTTTCCTCATTGATCTAGGGAAGAACACACAATAAAATAGCTCGAGAGGCAGATGAAAAGGCAAGCCAAGATATCTTCCAAGCTAGGTTGGTCACTATTTTGCAGAAGGAAATTGTTTGCCATCAATTTTTTGTTCTAATGTCGCTGACTGTATTGTAGAAACAAGAGCATAGAGAATGTGATTACTATTGATCTACATGGACAGCACGTCAAACCAGCAATGAAACTTCTAAAACTTCATCTGTTATTTGGTGCATATGTCCGCTGTAAGCATTAGCGATATGTATTATATGTTTCTGGTTTCTGAAAGCACTTTGTAAGAACTTTATAATAGGGTCTAATATGTTGTAATTGTTTATCTTCCTCTATTATATATTGTAGCTGTGCGGTGGTTCAGAGTTATCACTGGATGTGGAACCCATGGTATGGGAAAGTCAAAGCTTAAGCAATCGGTATGCTTCTCGACCAGCGCACTTCTTTGCTTCTTTACATCTTTCTCCATAATCATCATGGTCTTTATAATGTAGTGATGGGGTGCAGACTAATTTAAAACCTTTGTCTAAAAAAAATAAAAACCAAGTGCATTAGGTGTTTATGCTTTTTATCTAAATTTTGGAGCATGATTATTTTTGAATTTGAAATTCAATTCATTTATATGGTGATTCCCAATAGGAGTTTCAAACAGATTCTTCGAATATTTTGGGCTGTCCTAGCAAGCTATTTGAAATTTAGGGTATTCATTTTGCTCTACCGCCCTAGATGTTCATGTAGCAGTGGTGGGTCCGTATGCTAGGCCCTAGACAAATCTAAGGACGATCAGTGACATAAGTACATAACCACTAACAAAACCTGGAAAACACTTTGTGTCTACTGCTCTAAACTATTTCACAGGTGCTGGAAAAGTGACCATGTTAAATTCATATTTGTTTTCCTTCTATGCTTTTAGCTCCAAGAGGTTTACCTGCATCTGGTGATACAAAGATTAGTTATACAATTGTTAAGCCCCAACCATGATAATAATGACATTATGGTCTCGCTCAGAAGATTGTTTTGGTGCTATTGTGTTGGCAAACTGTTCTGGAAATAATTTAGTGGTAACCATGTTAAATACTTTTTCTTTAGTATACCATGCTTTCGACAACACGAGGTTTTACCTGTATTTGGAAGCCGTAAAGATTAACCACGTAACAATCGAGGCCCAACGTTAGCGACGGTCGTAACATGTTTAGCTATGCGGTTAATTCCTCAGTTTATAAATTAACGGAAATTTTACAAAACAGTATAAACACATTCGTGAAGCAGTGATTGATGTGGAGCTTTGAGGGAAAAATTGACATTAAAAGAAAGAGACAAATAGGCCCAATCAACAATAAACGCATCAGTTCTTCCACCATCACATCACATAAACAGAACATAGAGACTCCATATATCAGTTCTTGCGTAACATCGCACACACAAGACATACGTACTGCGTATAAGTAATATATATATATATATATATATATCCATATATAATAATTACCTATATGTATATATATTGCACGTCCTAAACTGAGCCAATTTTGTTTGGTTTGGTCAAAAATAAAACCAAATTGTTTACTAAAAAAAATGAACCGAAATTGACGATTCAGTTTGATTATTAGGTTCGGTTTTTCTCAACCCTAAGTATAGATAAAATGGGAGTATTTTATTATATATCTTGTTGCGTAGTTAAACATTTTTATGAAATCTTCATGTTCCAAACTACTAGTGTATGGGCAAGAAACTTGTTAAAAACCATTCCAAAAAGAAAAAAGCAGCTGTCGTGTGAAACTAAATTTATTCAGTAATTAGCAAGAGTATGAATGTAAGTTATTTAACTAAACTAATTTATCAACCATCAATAATAGATCAGTATTAAGTTCCGTGATTCGTTCAGTTAATTCGGCTATAAGTGTGTTTTTATTAAGTTATAAAAACACCCAATCTTGCTAGATAAAACAATTCAGAAATATAGCAATATATCTTCTTATAGAGGGATTAAATCTTAGAACTATCAGATGATGTTCTTATGGGCAAGAAACTTGTTAAAAACCATTCCAAAAAGAAAAAAGCAGCTGTCGTACTGTGAAACTAAATTTATTCAGTAATTAGCAAGAGTATGAATGTAAGTTATTTAACTAAACTAATTTATCAACCATCAATAGATCAGTATTAAGTTCCGTGATTCGTTCAGTTAATTCGGCTATAAGTGTGTTTTTATTAAGTTATAAAAACACCCAATCTTGCTAGATAAAACAATTCAGAAATATAGCAATATATCTTCTTATAGAGGGATTAAATCTTAGAACTATCAGATGATGTTGTTATTATTATTATTGGCTGAAGTTGCTAGCTGCTGCCTGTAGGTGGCTAATCTTTTGCAGAAAGAAGGTATTCAATGGAGTGAGGAGAACAGGGGAACTTTGCTTATCAGGCTTGATGGGCAGACTGAGTTCGGTTTTGTGGATACAGATAGTGATACTGAATAGCATTGTTTTCTTAAGTTTCTTTTTGCTAACAGCAGTAAGCTTGTGCCAATATCTGGACCGTAGGATATCGAAGGATCTAAATTTTAACTTGTGCTTGTTTATATCACATCCAAATCTGCTGCATAAAACCTCATTGGGTGAAGATATTTACATACAGTAATTGTGTAGGTGTTGGATGCCAGGTTTTTGCAGATATTCTCGTCTCATTTCTTTAGTTCAGGAACTTAAAAAATGTGTAACATGTTAGTAACATGTGCATAAATTATCAAAAAAGATTCTGCAACATGGAAAGTCTAATTTTAGTATTTCCCTAATAATATCAAATTGTGTACAAATGAGCTAGTTAAAGAAGTTTGATTGATTATTGTACGCATTTCTTGTGTTAAAAAGTTCTCGGATGGTTGGGTAACACTTGTCTTGAAACACTGGCACTACACATTATTACAATGCTGTTTAGTCTGATTTACCTGTAGGGGTACATTTAAGTACCATCAGACTGAAATCCGGAGCTCCCGGTTCTCATATGAATGGTGCTTGTTGCTGTTACTTGCAAGGATTTTGGTAAGAAAATGTATTTCTGCCTACATTTAATACATCTATCTTTGTGATCTCCCGGTGCCTTTGGAGGCCTCTCTTTTCCAATTTGAGTTATGTGAACTCTCTGCTTTTGACCTCCCCCGTGTAATAGGTTATACATGGGTGTAGGCTTAGGACTTCACCTTGGAGCAGTCTCATTCAAACTGAAATTGCTTTATCTTCACAGCCTGTTGTAAGAGATATTAACTTCTTTATACAGAGGAATATTTGTGAAAGATACGTTTCTTTGTTATCCTTTCAAGTTTCAACTCTGCCACTAGTGACAGTCGATTGCAAATGATTTTTTTTTCTCTTTTGGTAGTAGAAAATTGAAAATGTACGATAAATTAAGGTTATCACGTGTTAAGTTGCGAGTCACTTTGAGGTGCAAGAGTTTTGATATGCCTTATTTTTCTAAAAATGAACTACAGAATATGATGAGGTAGGGTTCCAGGTTCATTACAAAATATTGTTGTCGGAGTTCCAGGTTCTTACATTTCACATCTTTATCGTTTGACAACCAAGTTAAAAGCCTAAACGGAGAAGCAAGCAAATATTTGAACTGAAACATGCTTTTTACACAATTAAATAAATGCTTCACATTCAGCCTGCGTATGTAAGTAATTAGCAATGATATCATCAGCAAAGCATGTGTATTTTGTAATGGGTTCCACAAAAAAAAAATTAAATAAATAAAAAATTTGAACATGTAATGTTACAACTTACTGGTAAACGTGATATTAAATACGTACAAACCAAGTAACCGAATGCTATCTATATCAATTAGGGTGCATGTTACATATCAATTAGGGTGCATGTTACAGTGGCACGGGCATGCCAGACTGGGCATGTCTTTTCATGATTTGACATGCTTTTTTACTAATTTTTAAATTATTTTTAAATTATTTTTATTTATAAATAATAAATATGATTTTAATATATATGTCATAATCTATAAATAAGTAGAGTTTTGAAATTGGTCGAAGATATTATAGTTATATTCACACTTGGTTTAATTAAAACAAAACCTCGTAATCGCTGCTTAGAAGTACTCCCTTTGTCCCTCCCATTTCCTTACAGTTTTTTTCACTGCTCGACATGCATTTTAAGGCTCCTAAAAAGTATAGTTCCATAACTTATTTTTTAAATTTTCTTTTTTTGTATAAAAATAGAACAATTCTATTTTTATACAAAAAAAGAAAATTTAAAAAATTAATTATGAAACTATCCGCAAATTGCACATTAAAATCCGTGCCAGAATTACGTCCCCCAAGGTAAAGAACCAAGGGGGGACAGAGGGAGTAGGTAGTTTAAATATGATTGCACAAATAAAGTGTGATTTGGCGACTCAAGTTCAGACTAAAAGCAAGTTTTGCAAACCTGATTCGGAAAAGATAGATGTACTATCAATGGCTAATTTTGATGTAGCAGAAGATTGTGATGATGGTAGAGAGGATTTTCTCAATGAAGAAATTACTGATGTCCAATTTGAAGATCTAAGTTCAACTATTGGAGTAATGGAAGACTTCTTTGATTTTAATGCTTTTGAGCAATATAATGTGCAAGAAATTAGGAACATGTTAATATTGTTACAAGCAGGGTTGTAAAAATCGGTAACTCGGGCCGAGTACTCGGTCGAGTACTCGTTTTGGACTCCTAAACCGATCCGAGTAGTGACTAATCGGATCAAAAACCTGTTTTTGTTATAACTCGGTCAAGACTCGGGTTGACTCCGAGTAATCGGGGTCAAACTCGGGTTTGACTTTTTTTTCTTTTTTTTTGCTAAGTATTAAATAAAGTTTTTTTTGCTCAACTTATAGACTATAGTTATAATCTAGATTCGGTTCAATTAAAATTACTCTCTCTCAAAGACTCTATACATACACTTATATCACGTTTTAATATTATTAGTAATATTAATATTATTACTTGGACACATGTAAACTAAAATTAGAATAAATATTATTAGTAATATTAATATTATTACTTGTTAGCAGGATTGTAATAATATTATTAGTCATATTAATATTATTGTTAAGTTTAACATATGTACACTAAAATTAGAATAAATACATATAAATTATGAGAAAAAAAAAGAGTTAAAATACAATATCCGATTAGCAGTCCGAGTACTCGCCGAGTTTCCGATTACTCATATTTCTGGATCAAAATCGAGTTGGTCTGATTTCCAATTTTTACAACTTTGTATTTAATTAAGAATGACATGTCATTTGGGCATGTCTTTTGACAAAAAACATGCCTATAAGCATGCATTTCAGAAATCTGGTGACACGTACACTAATGTCAATGCAGCAACCAATCGATTGGAACTGGTATGGGGGCTAATCAAAATTATTGCTAAAATATTTTGTGGGAGTCGGTTTTTAACATATTTTAATATTTTTAAAATTAAACACATTTTAATATTAAAAATGTAATGAATGATGATTTTGATTAATGAAGGTGAATTATCATAATAAATGGGTTTCTTTATTATATTATTTTTCTTTTAGGATACGTTTTTTTAAAGCCTATTTATATTTTAATTTGTAGGAAAAAATATAGAAAATGAGTGCAAGGTTTCACACTTTCACAGATGAGTGCATATTGTTTTTAGGTTGCCAATGGCCAAATGCTATCCTCTCATATAAATACGAAAAGCAGCAGCTTATATCTGTAGTCTTATGTGTCTGAATCATTATATTTAGCTAATTTTTGTGCGTGAATTTAAACTCTGCACTATTTTAATATTCTCAACCTATTTGTTACTACAGTAGTTGTTAGTTGTTGGTTGTTAGTGGGCTGAGGGTCAAACGGATATTTCGGATCCGGATATGATTATATCCATAATTGTATTCGAAATTATCGGATTCGGATAAGGATAATATCCTATTAATTTCGGATACGAATAATATCCTATTTTTTTCGAATACGAATAAAGATATTTCGGACGGATATCGAATTTTTCAAATTTTTTTGATATCAAAATTGATAATATTTAAAAAAAGACTTATATTATGATATATTTTTAATATAATATATTAATAAATTATATTTATATCATATATATGTTTAAAAATGTCTACACTTAAATATATCTTTGAAAAATATATTAAATAATGAACTAAGACATATATTATTAATTATAAATATATTATAAATTATAAATATCATATATAAATAAATATTAATTTTTCCATTTTCGGATTCGGATATGTCGGATTCGGGTACGGATAATATCCTATTTATTTCGGATACGGATAATATCCTATTTTTTCGAATACGAATACATATATTTCGGACGGATATCGGATTTTTCAAATTTTTTAAACAACCCTAGTGGGCTCCTATTAGGTATTACATTTTTTTTGAGTAATGTTATGTATCTCAAAAACGTTTTCAAATTAAGTTCCCGAATGAAGTGACATGATTTACGTTATATTTTGAGATTTTAATTGGTGAAATTTAGGTTAATGCAGGGAGGTCCATTATTATTATTTTATTTTTTTACTTTTGCTAAGCAGGGGTCATCAATATTATTTGAATTAGTACCAATAACATTTTGACACGTGGCAATTAGGAATAAATTCAGGAATGAACTTGGGGACTCAATCATTTTCCTCTTTTTCTTTCACTTTTTTATTATTGTTCTTGTTTTTTGGATGTTGGTCCTTTTTGATATAATTTAAAATAAAATGGTCCCAAAGCACAAATGAGAAAATAATCCCAAATAGCACAGTAAATCGTAAATTTAATTTTATTTCACGTTTTTTCCAAAATTTTGAATTTTTTTCTTAGACAATGCAAGTCCAATATGCGTGTTGCAGAAAAAAAAACTAAAAAAAAAACAAATAACTGCTACACGGTGTTGCGTTTTAGAAGAAACGGCAGCTTAAGTTTCGTTTTAGAAGGCCAATGCACAGAATCAGCTGTGTAGTTTTAAAAATCATAAACTTTACAGGAATTAAAGTTTTGTTGTGTTATTTGAGACCTTTAACCCTTTTTTTTTTGTAAGAAGAGTAGAAGACCTCTAAGTCTTTAACTCTAAATTATGTTATAGGGGCTTTTTTCTGTTTTTTCTTCTTTTGCATTCTCTCTCTTTCCTCGATATTTAGCGGGCTAATCCGTCGTGCTTGTCTTCTGATTTTTATCTGTTATACCCACTTGTATATGAATTACACGCTAGTCACTCGTCCAAAAGGTCAAAAGGATATCCAGCATGTAGATAGCTGTGGATGTTGAGAGTAATGAACACGGGTTTAATAATAGTTTTTATCGTGCCAAGGTCAATTGTAATATTACTAGTTTCAGGATTATAGTCGTTTTGATTATTCGAGAATATATTGTAATCACTTTTTATGTCAAGAATATGTTAAATATTCATCTTGTAAAACAATCTGAAAACAAAACGACTATTTGTTTAGTTCGTTTTTTGTTTCACAATCAGGTTGTAGTTGAAAGTTCGGAGATTTGTCCCGTTTGGATTAAATTGTTTTAATGAAGTTTTTTCCTTTCATCAAAAAAAAAAAACAGCTCGAGGCAAGTCAAATTTGTTGACCCAAGCTTTTAAAGTAAAAATGTATCCCCACCAATTAGTGGAGTGGATACCCTCTCCTCCTGTAACAAGGAGGTCGAGGTTTCGACTGGAGTCTGGGTGTATGTTCAATTATCAAAAAAAAAAAAATTAAAAATGTAAATGATGCTACGTTGAACAACAATTAAAAAAATCCTTTGAAACAATGAATACATGCATGTATATGAAAATACAAAGGCTGCTTCTCAACAGAATTAAAGTGTAGCAAAAGGAATTAGTAGCTTAGACACATCAGTAGCTTTCTAAAATGGAACAATAATATATACAGTAGTTACTAGCAATTTGGTGTTTCAGTTTGAGTGTGGCGCTAATAATAGTTAAGCAGCAGCTTCACTACAGAAGGAATCCTAGTTAATAACCTCGCAGTCGTTTCTGATTTCACCTTCATTTGCTGTCAAAACATCGATAGAGCCAAGGTGTATCATTGCCGCAGCAAAATCAGCTGCCCACACTTGTGGAAATCTCGAATAGTTACTCACAATATTTGCGGTCAATGGGCTG
Source organism: Kitagawia praeruptora (assembly GCA_037693485.1). Lineage (NCBI taxonomy): Eukaryota > Viridiplantae > Streptophyta > Magnoliopsida > Apiales > Apiaceae > Kitagawia > Kitagawia praeruptora. The sequence continues at coordinate 106,328,259 of CM075352.1, read as the reverse complement.
CTTTCAAGTTGCTGATCTATTTCTAGTACTCCCATTTTATTCTTCAGATTCTTGTAAAACTGACTATCAAGCCGGTTTGGGGTTACCACATCAAGGTTCACCTTTCCGCCACTGGATGAATTTTTCTTTTCAGAAAAGATGCAAATTTTTTATCCAGAGATGGATGTGTGCTATTAGGTTTATTATTGAACGTATAAAGACGATCCGAAAAGAATCTACATTCCACAATCCCGATGGAGTGAGCTCCAAGCAGTGCCGTCATTTCTTTTACAGACATTCCCTTTCTTGAAAAAAATTGGAATATGCTTAAAATACCAGGACCTATGGGTAGGTTTTCTCCAGCTGGTTCACCAACCAAGGATACTCTTCCGTCACGGCGTCCTGACGGAAGTTTGTAGAAAAATCCACCCACGCGGAATGTACTGTCACGTGCAGCAAAAGCTACTATGACACCGTACGTCTTGGGGCATTGAGCTTCAAGCTTGGCTTTGGCTTCGTGAATGACCTCCATTCCTCTTAAGGTTGCACCATTAGCCCCACTATCTTGCTCTGTTTCATTTACTGGTGTCGATTTTAGTAGTATGGAAGCATCACAACCCTAAGATAAACATAACAGGATATTCATCGATTTAAACAGCAATATATGAAGGTAAATATTCTATGTTCTTATAGGTTGAGTGATGCAAATATCTAAATGAATGCGCCGAGTATAAACAACTTGGTGACAAGAGCCTTTCTACCTACTTGGGAACGTCAACTGTTACTTTGGAACAGATGGTAATGGTTGTATATCTGCACATTTATGTGTGGCAATGAATACAGCATATAGTTTTGGAAATCTCTGTGATTGTGTGCGTACTTGGTGGTGGGGGTGATTTAGCTAGCAATGTTTGGTTTCAGAGGACACTGTCCATCTGTTCAATACCAACGTTAGGCAATAGTAATACGTACACAAGACTTACTCTGACAAAGCAATCATGAAAATAGAGGCGAATAAGACCAGCAGCAATTTCCGGACTCTTAGCGATTGCTTTGCTCACAGTCCTCCGCACTATTCTTTCTGCTGCAGGGCAAGAATTATTATAAAAATGTTCTTCCAGGTTTGTTGTATTCGCAGCTGTCGTAGTTTCTAGTGTTGTCATACACATTGCGAAGAAGTTCATGTAGATGATCATTGCTGCCCCAGATCGTCTCATCTTTAATGAAAGCTTTGTATAAATGTAATTTACAGAGAGTACACTGAGATTAATTAGTTGCTTGAATTTCATATGGTTTCGAGTGAATAATGGCCTATATATATAGACTAGTTTCGGTTTAACTTATCGTTGATGTTTGTTGCATAAACTCACATTTGTTTGTTTCATGTGTATGTTACCATTATATACTAAACAAGAAGGTTAAACAATCATTCAGGAAGCTGTATTGAGTTGTTATCTTCACATATGGCATGCATATCGTGATTTTAAACAAGTGTTTCAAGTGATATTTACAATGTCAGATCTTCGAACTTAATTAAATTACTACTAAAATATATGTACAAATACCAATAATACAAATTTGCCTACAATATTAGCAGCATGGTATGCTTGTATGTGGTTCATTTGATTCTGCCAAGGCATGCCCAACAACGCATGACCTCGAGATATTACTGTTTTTTTTTTTAGTAGTGAAAATTTGCATAAAAATATTTACAGAATTAGTTAGATTCCATTAATAAATGTTTTTATTGGTTGATATTAATGTGAATGTAGGAGCATATTTGTTATAACCAATCAAATTAATACACTTATCATTTTGTGAAAGTTTTGTGAAACTTTATGTAACCGTAGTATTTTTCTTTTTGTTTAAGTATCACATCTAACTTTTGTTGATAAATGTGAGAATCATGTACAGGTATAGCTATGTTATAACACGTAATTTTTAGGATAATAATAAAATAATTATAAATTACTAAAAATTAAGAATTAAAATTGAATTAGAAAATATGGACCTAAAATATGGATGAGATTCTAAAATTAGGATAATTAGAATTCTAAAACAATATATTAGATTAATTCTTATTTAGAGATTTTAGAATTACTTTTTGTACAAGTTATCTGGAATAAAGGTTAAGATTCGTTATTACTAGAAAAAAGAATAAAATATTTTAGTGAATTAATACTTTTATAATTTAGTTAATTATGAATAATATAATATTTTAATTTAATTTTGGTTTTGCTTGAAGAGGTTATAGAAATGGCCTAAATTATTTTAGGATTTGTTGATCTATATAACGAACCCCTTTAGAACATGAATTGAGCTGTACAACAACTCGTTGAGCAGGATTGTTCATATTAGAGTATTAATTTTGGATTTTAAGTGTTGACTTTGTGGTAAGTATTTTTTGATTTATTTTTATTTTTTAAAAAAACATTGTGATTTTTGAAAAAGATTTAAGAATTTTATTTCGAATTTTATAAGATATAAGTATTTGAATTTTGGAAATCAGTTTATACGTTTTGAACCCGTTCGTAATTTACGTTATAGTTTCGAAATTAGTCTCAGATACCCTTAGTAGACGAACAAGTGTACAATTTTAAATACCGAAATGTGATTATTGAATTTTAGGTGGCGGTATAATTGGGTGTGACACAAGTATAAGAATAAGAATAAGAAGGCGGTCACTAGAAATGTGATTATTGAATTTTAGGTGGCGGTATAATTGGGTGTGACACAAGTATAAGAATAAGAATAAGAAGGCGGTCTCAGATATCCTTAGTAGACGAACAAGATAATTTTAAATACCGAAATAGGATTGTTCTATTTTTATACAAAAAAAGAAAATATCAAAAATAAATTATAGAACTATCCTTAAAATGCATCTAAAAAAGCGTGTCAGATACGCAATTTTTTATATTAAGAAATGGATGGGACAAAGGGAGTAATTCGAAAAACCGGACTATTACAGAAGTTAAGTTTATCTCGGATCCATTTTTCTCAAAACTTAAAATGAAATGATAAATGGAGATGGTTGATGATTAGGTAAAAACTAGCTTTGTAGCCCGTGCAAGGCACGGACAACCTCTAGCATCACATGTAGTGCAATTATATATATGTATTTTTGTGAAATGTTACATTAGCTATATATTAATAACATATTATTATTAATATAATATAGGAGAGATAATTTAGTAATTTCATGATAATTAGATTGTCTCTCGATATATTAATAATGAGCTTTCCAATATATCCAAAACTAATGTCTACTATAATGGTAAGTAATCTTTTTCCTAAGTTAGAGGTCAAGGGTTCAATTCTCTTTATTACATTAGCGATATATTAGTGAAATGTTATTATTAATATAATTTAGTAATTTAGTAATTTCATGATAATTAAATTGTCTCTCGATATGTTAATAATGAGTTTTACAATATATCCAAAACTATTGTCTAGTATAGTGATAAGTAATTTTTTTTCTAAGTTAGAGGCCAATTGTTCAATTCTCTTTATGAACAATGTTTTATAATAAATATAATATGTGAGGGTTGTCTCACGATATATTAATAGTGAGTTTTAGAATATATTCAAAACTCATATCTAGCATAGTGGTAAGGATTCTCACTTACAATATATTTATGTTACTTTATAATTAAATGGTAATAGGTAAAAAATCTCACTTCTAAGTTAGAGGTAAGATGTTTAATTTTCATTAGAAACAATTTTTTTTTTTTATCATTTATATAATATAGGAGGGGTAATTTAGTAATTTTATGATAATTAAATTGTCTCACGATATATTAATATTGCGTTTTATAATATATTCAAAATTAATGTAGCATAGTGTTAAAGAATCTTCGTTCTAAGTTAGAGGTCAATGATTTAATTCTTATTAGGAACAATTTTTTTATTATTAACATAATATATGGGGTTGTCTCGCGATATATTAATAATTTATTTTATAATATTTTCAAAGCTATTGTGTAGCCTAATGGTAAGAAATCCCCCTTCTAAGTTAGAATGCTTTAATATTATATATGAGGGTTGTCAAGGGTACAATTCTTTCTAGAAATAATTTTTTATCATTTAATAATATATATAAGGGTTGTCTCACGATATATTAATGATGAATTTTAAATTATATTCAAATCTCATGTCTAGCATAGTGGTAAAGACTCTCACTTCTAACTTAGAGGTCATGGGTTCAATTCTCACTAAAATCATTTTTTTACTATTAATAGGGTAAACGTGTCCAAAAAAACAGAAAAAGTATTTTAAGACGGAGGGAATATAATATGTTGATAGAATGATAGCACAAGTCAGCAAAAGACAAAACAAGACTGATGCAACGTAGACATGGTAATCGTGCCGTGTCGTGTATTTTCATATTTCATTTACTTAAATGTGAAACTCGTATCTACCCGAAATGGATTCGAGTACTTGAATGTGAAACCCGTATACATCCGAAATGAATTCGTGTATTTTCGCGTCGTGTTTCGTGTATGTATTTTATAAAATTAAAATAAATTTAGTTAAAATTTATTAGTAAATATTATATTTATATGAAATATACATAAAATATTTTACATTTCCATATATAAATTTAAATACAACTCTATAAAAACTTGTAAATATGTATATTTTTATGTAAAATATATATCTTTATAAAAATAATATTAATATATACATAAAATCTATAACTAGTAAATTATAAACATCTTTATTTCCTGTACTTTCATATACTTTCGTGTACCCGAAATGAAAACCCATATCCGACACTAAATATTTCGTGTAATTTCGTATTCGTGTACTTTCGTGTTTCGTGTACCAAAAATCAAAAACCAAAATCATATTTTTCGTGTCGTTTCGTATCGTGTTCACGTGTCACATGTCAATTTATCAGGCCTAATGCAATGCTCTTAAATATTGTGCTTACATTCTAATTCACTACAAAATCACGATTACTATTATAGAATTATAATTATTTCTTATTTTTATTATATTTCTCTTATTTCTATTATCTTATGTGTGGATAAAAATCATTATACATTTATATTTGATAAATATAGGAGATGCTGAAATGAGACCCCTAATGAGATCCTTTCTTATAATGAGTCACGCCCCATATTTTATCTATTCTAAAGGATCTCGCCAGGGGTGCACAATACGAAAAAATCTTATAATTCTACTCTTTATTCATTCATAAAATTTTTTTTAAAAAAAACAAAAAAAACTGCTACCATGTCATCAGTTTTTTAAAATTTTATTATTTCATTTTATTTTCTTTTTTTTAATGAATGGATAGAGGGTAAAATTATAAGACTTTTTTTTATTGGATGCCCCATAGCTTGAAATATAGTGAATATGTAGGGTCTCATTTTAAGGGTTCTCATTTGATATATATATATATATATATATATATATATATATATATATATATATATATATATATCAAATGAGACCCTACATATTCATGATCAAATATTTTCATGTAATATTTTTTTATGATTTCTAAATCAAATAAAAAACTTCATGATCTTAGTCATATTTTTTTTTATTTCATATACTTACTACTTGATTACTAAAGTATAAATAAAAAAAATTGATTAAAAAAATAAATAACTCATTTTTTAAATAAAAGAACCTTGTCAAGTAATTTATAGATTAATAAATATTATTATGACATATGAATAGATTTATTTTTATATTTTTTATGTAATGTTTTGATTTTTATAAAATTAATTTTTGGAAAAAGAACAACATGAGTTATTGTTGTAGCTGTATAAATATTTTCTAAAATTTATATTTATATAATAATTGAATATCATTATTTTCATATTAATTATTTCAATTATTTTAAAATTTGTTGACATATATTATGTATACATGTTTTTGTTAATATTTAAAATTTGAGTTTTTGTTAATATTCTAAATTTTTGGTATATTATGATAAAACTAGTTGAGAATGTATAAGAAAAAGTAGGTTAAGTTAAAGATAAATGAGATAATTGTTTCAAAAATAGTGGTAGTGACTTTTTGTAATGAATAAGGTTGCCAAACTTTAATGATGCTCTTTAGTCTGGCTTTTAGCTTAATTAATTTACTAGATGCAATTGATTTTAACTTATAAGTTTGTAACTAGCGTAAAAGTCCGTTGAAGGCACGGGCACTGAACTAATTTCTCGTTCAAAATTATATATATATTCAAATAATTTTATAACTAAAAATATGATAAACAATCAAATTTTTATTTATCTAATATTTTTATATTTATTTTGTAATTTTGCATATCAATTTTTTTATTAAATTTTTAATTATTTTAAAACTTAATTTTAAAATTTTCTAAGTATTTCAGTCGATGTTTACTATGATAAAAAGACCTTAATGACCCATGCATATGACCATGCATGTATATGAAATTCACAATCAATTTTTTTGATTTTATCGTATACTGATCTAAGTACTCAATCATTATATATTATATTAATCAATTTCATATTATGTAAAAATTTAGAGGTCTCATAGTTATAGTCGAGTTATAATCTAATTGATCATTATAAATAATTATTGTGATTTTGTAATATTTAGGATTTAAACATTTATCTTTTTTTTTTATTATTGAATGTTAATTATGTTACTTTTTGTATATAACATAGATCATATTTTTAGAGTTACCATCTTTTTAACATAATTTCAATTATTTTTCATGTATGTTTAAATATTTATGTTTTTAGGCCAACCATATATTTAATTCGTTGAAAGTCTAAATAGTTGGTTGACGAAAACCCCTTATATAAATCACATATTTAAATTCTTATATACCTAAAACTGATGTGACGCAATTATTAATTATGCATGATTTTATAACTAAAATTTACAAATTTCTTAAAACCAAATTTTAATTTTTATTTCATGAATTTAATATCTACATGGAGACGCATATAAATAAATATTTATTTTGTACTCGGTTACAGTATGTATAATCTAATTTTATTTTTATATCAATTATCTAAAATGGCAAAACAGAATTGTAGAGTATACTCAATTTATTAAAAAACTTATTGTAATTTTATCTATTCAATATTCTACAAATAATATAAATCAATATTTTATTTGCTCAAAAGTAAAAATAAAGAGGAATAGAAAAGAAGAGAAGATGTGATTTATCTTATAGGTGTTTTAACAAACATAATTTCGTTATTTTTTTACATAATTATTAAAAGATTGCATTTTTGTAATTTTTAAAAATATAGGGGTAAAATCGTAACTTCATAACCATTAAATTGGCAATCTACCTTTTTTTTTTTGACTCAGTTACATTATTTATAATCTAATATTTTTTCTATATCAAGTATTTAAAAATGACAAAAGAGAATTTTAGAGTAAGATCAATCGATTACAATATTTCTTTTTTATTTTATCTATCTAATATTATATAAATAATATGAAACAACATTTCATTTACTAAAAAAAAGGGGGATGAGGTAAAAAGAAAAGAAAGGTGGTTTATCTTATAGGATTTGTAAACAGAACTCAAAAGTAAATGTAGCACAATTGGTTAAGTCATGAGTTTGAGAGTAGAAGGTTAAAGGTTTGAGTCCTAACAAAAACATAATTTCCCTATTTTTAATATAATTATTAAATGATGACATTTTTGTATTTTTCTTAAAAAGAGGGGTAAAACCGTAACTTCACACCCATTAAAATGGCAAATTTTGCCCTTGTGATATTTCTTTTTAATTGTGATATCGCTGTTTTCAGGGATTTTGGTGCAGTTTGGATCGCTTAGGATGTTTTCGAATTTGTTTTTAGTTTCAAGAACTTTTATGTTCATCTTGTTGAACGATCAGAAAACAATTTATTTATTTTTCATCCTGATCGTGTTGACAGTCGGGGGTTTGTCCCCCTGTTATATTGAGTTGTTTGATCCAGTAATATAATTCTATGTTTTTCGTCAAAAAAATATGAAACAACATTTCATTTAGTAAAAAAAAGGGGATGAGATAAAAAGAAAAGAAAGGTTGTTTATCTTATAGGATTTGTAAACAAAACTCAAAAGTAATTTTAGCACAATTGGTTAAGTCATGAGTTTGAGAGTACAAGGTTAAAGGTTCGAGTCTTGACAAAAACATAATTTCCCTAGTTTTATCATAATTATTAAATGATGGTATTTTTGTATTTTTCTTAAAAAGAGGGGTAAAACCGTAACTTCACAACCATTAAAATGGCAAATTTTGCCCATGTGTTGAAGTTTAATATATAGTAAGTAATAGATTTAGAATTTACGATCTAAAATGTATAACTCAATTTTTATCAAATTGGACGGAAATCATTTTAAGTTGAGCCTTAAAATAATTATGTAATCAAGTTGGGGGAAATTGGATGGAAATTAGAAATATCTATATTACCATGTAATTTCAAGTTTTGTTTTTTTAAAATACTAATTGTCCTAGTATGACTTTTAAGTTTTACTAGCAAGTTAACACTCAAGTAACCAACATCTAAAATCCCTTTAAAAAAACAAAATACTTTTATAAGATAAACGGGCCGAAAGGCAATCCCTACTCCCTGTATAATTTCTCTTATCCTTCCGCAGTTTCTCTGGACTCTGATCTTGCCTTGCATGACTGGGTCGCAATTACATCTTCTAAAGTTAACCATTTACCATTGTTTTATTCATGACGTATCTGCTTGGTATGAAACAAAATAACAGAACAAACATTTTTCCGTGTGCTTTGGAGTTTTTGGTAGAAAGTAATGAAGAAAAAGTTTGTTAGGAATTGTTTAAAATAATTGTGAGTGAATCTCGTATAGATTTCCATTCCTTTCTTATCTCGTCTAAAAAAACCACAAAACAACTAGGAGAGACAATTTTAAAGATATCTATTCCAGATTAAGTTAACTTATTTTAAGATAAAATTTACTTTTTTCTGAAAAATGTAACTTTTTTTTTTTTGCAATTTATGGAATCTCAAACATATATTAAATACTTATATAAAAAAATTTATCAAAATATGAATTTTTACCCGAAAATTAGTATATAAATACTTAAAATAAGTCGTTGCCAAATAGGCCAAATGTACTCTCTTTTTTTGAATAACAAGTGTATTAAATTCAATAAATCAAACTTCTTTTTTGTTGCTAAATTACAATGTAGATACTTGCAGCTCTCTTCAATTCCACTAAATTATTAATATGTTTCATATGCATTACTGGACGATGCAGTTTCTATTCTAAGGTAGCCCGCAAAGTAGCACATCTGACACGGTTATTTCACTTTACCCTTTCATTTGACATAATTGTTGCACGTAATTGAACACAGTCCGTCATATAAATTGTTGCAAGATAGTATAATGATAATAACACCTAACAGCAACAAATAGCGAGATAGTTAATTCAATTCATAATAAATTAATAATGAGTCTTTCATAAGAGGATTGTTAGTGATACTACAGATAGTTTGTTGCCGTAAGAAATAAATTCCGCTAGATTAAGTAGTAAATTATTCATTACAACTCAAATTTATCTTGTTACTGAAAGGGGAAAGAAAAACATACTAAGGAAGTAAAACCCTGTATAAAACAGACTGCAATTACAGAGGTAGTTCACCACTGTCTGCTATCACAACTTTGCTTTTCGGTGTTCCACTTTGTTGTCCTTCTGCCTCAACTTTGTAAACCACGTCCATTCCTGATAACACCTTTCCAAAGACGACATGTCGTCCGTCCAACCTGTATTATGCACAAAACACATTAAGTACCAAGTACATGAAAGACTTTCACAGATGGGTATCAGAATATGAGATGATGTACCCTGCTAATAGATAAATTTTACTTCACAAAACAAGCTAATTTTCTCATTTATCTGTTATGTTAAATGCATCTGAGACATTACCAGCTGGTTGTGACTGTGGTGATGAAGAATTGTGAACCATTGGTATCTTTGCCAGAATTTGCCATTGATAGAAGTCCTTCACAGAAGAAAAATAATAATGTCAGCAGAACACAAAATTTGACCTTCCCCTCGCTACCAAAAAAGTAAGTACCCAGAAAGAAGTCTCACCTGGCCCAGTATGTTTTATCTTGAAGTTCTCATCAGCAAACTTCTCCCCATAGATGGACTCACCACCTCTTCCATCACCAAGGGTGAAATCACCACCTTGAAGCATAAAGCTAGGAATAATTCTATGAAAAGCACTACCCTTGTAATGGAGAGGCTTGCCACTCTTTCCGATACCTTTTTCACCTGGAATAATTGACAAACATATACTAACACTTTACCAGAAAAAACCACATTCACAAGATAATTCCATGATAGTTACACAAACAAAGAGCTCTTTGTTAATGAAAACTATTTATATGTTGTTTGCTTTGCTACTATTTACCCTTGATCAAGCTGTATAACCTTTACTTTTATGTTATAGAAGCACCAAGTCAATTTAGGTGCTATTTCGTAATAAATCATGAAAATAAGTACCTCACTACACTGGCGCAACCACGGACTAAGAACTTTTAAGCATATTTATTAAATTGGAGCCTTTCAATACCAACAGTGTGCAACTAATTCAGGCAAAGGACTGAAAAAACGATTTAAAAAATGCAATTCCGAACCCCACACAGTAAAATAATATTACAAGGAAAACAATATAATAAATGTACCTGTGCAGAGAGCTCTGAAATTTTCTGCAAGCAAAAAGAGGAAAATTGTTACATATGAAGAATAAGAAGCATAGAACGACACATCACAAAGAAATTAAAGAAAATCCGTGCATAGTTGGAATGAACTGTCAGACCTGCAGTTTTAGGAACTGTCTTCCCAAAGAGTCCCATCACAATACGCCCTGGAAAAAAAAAATTAAGCATCTTTATAGCATTAATGAACATTTTACAAGATATATAGGATATTTACAGAAATCATGAAACAGTACATTACTCGTACAAGGTAAGTGTTTAAGTGCAAATACAGATATATCAACAATAAACATCTAGATGCAGCATTCCTATACAGAAACTGACATCTAGATTGAGATCCTGCAAAACAGAAATGACATCCCAAAACCTCCTTTCAAGATTTCAGTACACTTGAATGATTTTGAACATCAACCTTTTGAACATTTGATAATAATTTTAATTATAAACCTGGTATTATAAACCTGGTTGGTTCATAAAAGCATATCAAATGCCAATCTTAGTTCAGAATTTTTCTAGTACATCCCTAAAAACGGGACAAATTTTTGAACTAAGGTTAATCGGTCGCTTGGATAAACAAGACATTGTTTCTTTTAGTACAGCACAGAGAACAGACGACAGAGCCTAGCAAATAAGAAAACAAATTTCTATGTGAACAGAAGAAAGCCATAAAGAATTTTTTGGATATTCCGAACCTCACTTCACAAAATAAGATGTAAAAGAGCATCCTGTTATCACATCCTTGACGTTGAAGGTTTTAATCTTTTGACTACATAGTCCAAATCCTCGACAGTTCTAATCTTGAAGATATAGTCTATTTAGATCTAGTTACGATAATTACCATGGAAACCACTATGCTTCGGTATAGGTTGTGTAAATGTGTAAACAAGTGCATCTTCTCATTTAGAAAATTATATGAAAAATGCTATCTTGGCATATGAAAAAGGAGGATATGCTAGTAAACAACTAAGGAAAATAGCATTAGAAGTAGTTTGTAATACATATTATACTCCAGCTTCCCCGGACGCTGTTTCATAATACCAAAGATTCAACGAAAAACCTAAAAAGTAAGGGAAACATGCTCCACCTACAGGACATCTTAGAAATAATATATGTACAACATTGCAGAAAAAGAAACTGTGGATAGCTCAGTTGATAAGAAAAACATACCAGCTGGTTTTCCAGCAATCTCAACATCAAAATACACTTTGTGAGTCACTGTCTTCAAATCAGAATTTGACTTTTTCTTAGCCTGCAGATCCAGTTAACTTCAGATATAGCCATTTCGCAGACCAAAAGGTATATGCAAAACATATTAATAAAAAAAAAACCCCAAGAAGGAAGCCACAATCAATCTTGAATTTTCATAAGAAAGAAATGAAGGAGCAAATATTATCAACTGAAAGTCGATCATGGTAGAGCGAGCCTATAAACTTAGAAAAATTCCCCACATACGTTAGTTATGTAAAACACATAACATCCTACACTTATTCCAGGTACGACTATCAACCACACGTAGCTAGTAAACTACACGAACTGACTATGAAAACATTTACCTTAAGCAATAATCAACACATGTCAAACAACTACATTATGCTAACGGTTAACATATCAGTACACAAAACACTGGAGTACATGTTTATCTTCCACAAATTAGTATCAAATGACTACAATTAACCTGACTGTATAAAAATCGCAACTTGTTAAACTTTACGGCATCAAAATCACAACTTGCTTAAATTAATCGCATCGAAATCGCAATTGTTTACGTTTCTAATCAAATCAACAAACAACCAATAAACAATTTCATCCGAAGCATAAAAAACATTCTAATAACGCAGAATTTATGCACAAGATACAAATTAAATCACAGATCGAGTCTCGCATCATTTTCAAGAAGAGAAAAACAATCACAAAGCACAAATCAAAATTAATTAAGCTTGAACCCTAGAAAAAATCGGATCAAATTATGCAAGGTGAGTAAAAAAGGTACCTGAGAGAGAGATAGGGTTCCGAGAAGGACTAGACTGAAGAGTAGAGTCGCCGATATTATGTTTTTTCCGCCCATTTTTATCCGATCTGAACAAGACTAGTGACTGTGTTTTTAATACGTACATAGATCAATACTCTCAACAGTATTGTTTGGACCAATGGATGACGGCCACATGTACCGTTTTGGTAGTGGGCTAATTTCATTGGCCCAAGAGACCCGGCAAAACTGACGTCCCTGACAATATATAACAACCGGTTTCTAAATTGTTGGATCGTTGATCCAACGGCCCCCGGATTAAAAATAAATTTATTGTCCGCTATAATTTTTTGCGGATAGGCAGATTGCCTGTTCGCGGACGGGCTATGCCATCCAAACCAACTGAGGGAAGTCGCATCCATCACATCGCAAGCACTTAAATATTTTTTTTTTAATCTCAGTTGTTGGATGTTGATCCAACTACTGTAGAACCGATTTTTAAATAACCGGTCTTTGATAAACGATTGTCAGTTACCAGGACCCGCTTCAAAATACTTATCTTTCTTTAGAAATTTTTTTGATTCAAATTAATTGTTCATTTCAACTTTTAAGATCCTGACAAAAAAAATCAACTTTTAAGATAAAATATTATTTAATTTATATTTTCCAAATCATATCTTTCTATATATAATAGGAGAACACGTTCGGTTATCCTGAGCAAATTTATTCATTCCAAGCCTATTTTCCAACTCATATCTTTCTATATATAATAGGAGAGCAAATTTATTCATTCCAAGCCTACTTCCAAACTGAGCAAATTTATTCATTCCAAACCTATTTTCCAAATCATATATTTCTATATATAATAGGAGAACACGTTCGGTTATCCTGAGCAAATTTATTCATTCCAAGCCTACTTCCAAACCTAACCTGAAATCTTTGAAAAAATAATGTGTACAAGGATTTGAACCCAAGACCTCGCATAGGTCAATTCATCCCTCCAACCACTTGAGCTACATGAACATTTGTGATAAAAATAAAATTCATTAACTACATACATAAATGTTTTTTTTGTTTATGTTCTATTTCACTATTTATTGAAGATGAATCAAGTGTTTCACTAAAATTGAGCTATGTGATCATTTGAGTTAATACTAAAATTCATCAACTACATACATAAATATTTATTTGTATTTTATTCAATATTTTATTTTACAATTTATAACTTAGGCCTAATAAGTCCAAGTATCAAACTTTTTATATTCTCTCAAGTATTGTATAGATTTATTTTGGTTTTAAGAATATGTTAATTAAGCCCGATCCAAGTATTTATTAATTTTTGTACTTAAGAATATATTAATCAAGCCCGGCCAGAGTACCGACCGGCTACAAAACTTTTAATGTTTCGGGTTTAATAGTATAGTATAGATGTAGGCCTATAATTATTCTTTTGTGATAAATTATTTACTTTTCTTAACAATATCATAAATGGAGCGCATAATTGTTTGTAACTAATTTTGGTATGACATTTTATATGAATTAAACTTTATTAACTATTGTTAGTGAAACTAGAAACAACTAATATATATGAATAGTACATATTAATAAAAGTATGAATAGTAAGAAAATTATCCAAAATATATAATATACAAATAAGATTAGATAACATAACCATTATTTATAAATAATTACATAGAATATGTTGTTTATTTATAAGATGGAATTATGAGTTATCAATTATTGACTAAATACTTGCATGAAATATATAGTTGAATTATAAAGACATTTTTCAATAATATATTGGAATAAATTGTATATAATATTTGACAAAGTATAATGATGAATTCAATGTCAAAGTATAGGGAAATGAGACATGAACAATTTTAGCTCATGATGATGGAAGCACGAAAAATATCTATCGAGACGTAATTCATCAATTCTCAAGCGCATAGGTCAAGAGAATGATAAGTTTGTTACGCAAGGTAGATCTGTTAAGTAAATTATTCATAATATGATATCTTGAAAGATAAATAGATGTCGAAAAAGAAATAAAGACAATGAATTCTTAAATATCAAGAGATTAGAAGAAATGAGAGGGAAAAGTTAGAAAAAGAATTTTAAGAACTTAAAGAACAAGGCCTGGACAGAGTTTCAAAGGATTGTTATTAAAATCAGGACCAGAACTTACACTTTCGGAATGGAATAACTTGAAGGATATTTAGATTTTACCTTAAAAATGGTTATAAATTAGCTAAAGGAATGCACCATTTTCGAAGAAACAATGGTTAGAATTGTAAGTGTTCTGAAAAGTCATCTTAATTAGAAAGCACCCACCGAATACTTCAATCATATTCTATGATCCACAATAAATTAAAAAAATATTATGATTGCTATCAGTACTACTCGTATCAAATTTCAAATTATAAACTTGCACATACTTAACTAACGACATTAACATAATTTGATTTATAAATATATTTAAGCTACCGGCCCGTGCCTTGCACGGGCTTTTATGCTAGTCTATTTTAATGTAATAAAAATAGGTACTGTTGTGGAATAAAAACTAGGTTACGAATTTGTATTTAATGCTAGGGTTTGGGAGCTTTGTGCTTTAATGGCTGTTTCCATGTTCGAGACTAATCGGTCCTCACAGAGTGCCTACGTATCTCGTATTGAGAATCAAGCCAAGACGTAGTTCTGAGAATGAGGGGTCAGACCCTTTATATAGGCTGAGAAGCCTAGGAATTATGGTAGGAGTAGGTGACTTGGTGGGCAAGCCACCGCCTTGAGGAAGGTTCTAGACCCCTTCCTTGTAGGAGTCAGTTTCCATGTTGGAATATGTATCTTGGAGGCTAAGTCAGGCAAGAGTAATATCCTTGTTTGACTCTTATTTGCTGAGCTGTTTATTACCCCTAATATTAATTACGAAATTAATATTATAAATAGGGATTGGGCCCATCTGGTGGGCCCCACGTTTGGACCATTCCGGGTCTAATTAATGCCACATTAAATGTGTCTTTAGGGCTTACTTTTAGCCCATATCATTTGCCCCCCAACTTCCAGGAAAACTGATCAGGTTTTCCTTGAAGTTATAACGGCCTTATTCGAGACTTGGGTCAGGGTTTATTGCTCTTACGTGAGTATTTTCAACAATATCATCCTAATGTAAAGCGTGGAGCGACCAACGCATTTACGACGATGTTGAACGACACTAAACGGTGTTAAATGGCACTAGACAGCGCTAATAAGCCTTAAACAACGTTTAAACAGTGTTAAACAATGTTAAATGGCATAAAATGGCACTAACGGCACTAATCGGCGCTAAACAGTGCTAACCGGCACTAATCTGTGCTAACAGGCACTAAACAGTGCTTAAACAGAACTAAACGGTGCTAATCGGCACTAAACGGTGCTAATCGGCACTAATCTGTGCTAATCGGCACTAAACGGTGCTAATCTCGACCTCTTTTTAGCATTAACAATCATCCGAGATTTACTGAAAAAGTCGAGATTTATGTCTGAAAACACTTGCTGAAAAGGTCGGGATCCAGGACCAAGTACTGAACCTAGACCGGAATCCAGGACCAAGTACTGAACCTAGACCGGGATCCAGGACCAAGTACTGAACCTAGACCGGGGTCCAGCCGTAACGGCACTAATCGGCGCTAAACAGTGCTAACCGGCACTAATCTGTGCTAACAGGCACTAAACAGTGCTTAAACAGCACTAAACGGTGCTTATCGGCACTAAACGGTGCTAATCGGCACTAATCTGTGCTAATCGGCACTAATCTGTGCTAATCGGCACTAAACGGTGCTAATCTCGACCTCTTTTTAGCATTAACAATCATCCGAGATTTACTGAAAAAGTCGAGATTTAGGTTTGAAAAGTTCACTGAAAAAGTCGGGATCCAGGACCAAGTTCTGAACCTAGACCGGCCGGATCCAGGTTTAGGACCTGGTCGGCTGGATCCAGGTTCAAGACCTGGTCGGCTGGACCCCCTCCAAAGGAGCTGGTCGGCCGGGACCTGGTCCTCCAGGACCTGGTCGGCTGGACCTCCTCCGGGGGAGCTGGTCGGCCGGGACCTGGTCCTCCGGGACCCGGTCGGCTGGAATCCCTCTTCTGGGAGAGCTGGGTAGTCAGAAGCTGGCCTTGAAAACCTGAACTTAGACTTCTTCATGACTTTAAAAGAGAGTGTGGATCTAGGATCAGGAATCATCCGTGGTCCTAAGGATCAAGAATCTTGATCTTGATTATGAATCGTCAATTTGGTCGTTCGTGACTTCCTGGCTAACTTTGGCCTTTACGATTAACCTTGGCCTTCATGGCTAACCTTGGCCTTCATGGCTAACCTTGGCCTCCCTTTAGCATTGGCAATCATCCGAGATTTGTTGAAAAAGTCGAGAACCATGTCTGAAACCACTTGCTGAAAAAGTCGGGATCCAGGACCAAGTACTGAACCTAGACCGGCCGGATCCAGGGCCAGCACCTGGTCGGCTGGACTCCCTCCGTGGGAGCTGGTCGGCCGGGACCTGGTCGGCTGGACCCCCTCCGTGGGAGCTGGTCGGCCGGGACCTGGTCTTCCGGGACCTGGTCGGCTGGACCCCCTCCGTGGGAGCTGGTCGGCCGGGACCTGGTCTTCCGGGACCGGGTTGGCTAAGGCCCCTCGTGCGCCATGGTCGATTGCTTCTCGGCTAGCTAGACGACCCGGACGTGAAAATAATTCGCGATCTTGAGGGTCAAGAACCTTGATCTTGATCTCAAGTCGTCAGGGGTCTAGGACTTAAAACTATCCGTGATCCTAAGGATCAAGAATCTTGATCTTGATCTTAAGTCGTCAGTTTGGTCCTTCGGGACTTCTGACGATATTACTTCTTAACTTATGATTAGCACTGCTAATCTTGTGCTTAGGCCTAGCCTCGTTATCTAACTTCTGAAGCGCAATCACTTTTTCGAAGGTCATCTGTACCCAATATTTCAGACAGGTCTTGGAGATTTGACTTGAAGTTTCAACCTTTGGATCTTGATTGGAGGTTCACAACCCCCTCAAGTTTGGTCTTCATGTCTAATCTTGGCCTTCATGGCTAATCTTGGCCTTCATGGCTAATCTTGGCCTTCATGGCTAATCTTTCGTGTTTCTCATCCTAGGATTCGAGGTTGATGTTCTCAGATTCAACGTTGGTGTTCTGGATCAAAGACCCAGGATCCCAAGTTGATTTTTCAATTTCCAAATCGAGGTATCAACCTTTCTTATTAGCTTTCCTAATAAGTATTCTTAATCAACTACCAACACATTTATCCAGTTGGGGGTATTCTGGACCACCAATCGCGAGGTTTCAGGTCAATAGGAGGTGTTTGCCATGCCTTGAAAGGTTTCATGAACCTTGAATTCGAATGACTTGTTTCTTAGTCCTCGTGACCTTCCGGGCCTTAACTTGTTTACTGAATCCTTGGTTTTAAGGTTATCACCAACCCATGATTCTCATTCTAAGATGTTGAACTGGAGATGAGGTTCTTTAGTTCTTGCCCCCTTGTTCCATATATGGGAGGTCTTACTTCTCGGTCGATCGTTCAGGAAGTTCACTTTCTCCTTAGCGCCTCAAGAATGGTATGTCTTGGTTGGTTATCAATCCTTTATCTTGATTCTAGGTTTCCAACCTTTCTCTGATACTCATAGAACTTTGCTTAGGTTTCAACTTGACCGACGTCTCTTAGTTCAATGCTTTGAATCCACACGACAAGCTTGATTGGAGGCGGATAGCCTTGTTGGCCATCAAGGCTCAATTAATGTTGTGTTGAGATTTGAAGTTCAAGGATTCAATCCTTAATCTTGGAATGTGTTCATCATCCCAGATTTCCAACCTGTAGAATCCTCATCCTGGTGTCTTCCTGACTCGATACGACCCTTCCCAATTGGGGGATAGTCTTCCCTTCTGGCCAACTTTGGAGGCCTCTATCTTCCTCAGAGTCAAGTTGTCTTGTCGAAAGAACTTCTCCTTAACCCTTTGGTTGCAGTGAAAAGATGCTCTCTTCTGACGCTCTGCGTTTCTAGCATTCGCTTCATCCCTAACCTCGTCAATCAGATCGGGGGCGAGCCTCACGCCTTTTTCATTGGTCTCGGGATCATATGCTTCCACTCTTGGCGATGCATGTGTAATCTCTAGGGGGCACAACTGCCTCGGCTCCATAAGCTAGCAAAAACAGGGTTGCTTCAGTTATCACTTCGTAGGTGGTGTGGTATACCCAAAGTATAGGCAGCAACTCATCCACCTAAGTGTTTTTTGAGCGTCCGACCCTCTTCTTCAGTCCATCAAGGATAATTCAATTTGCTACCTCAGCTTGTCCATTAGCCTCAGGGTGAGCTACTGAAGAAAAGCGAAGTTCAATAACATTCTCCTTGCAGTACTTCTTAAACTCTTCATTGTTGAATCTTGTCCCATTATCCGTCACAAGGATTCGGGGGATTCCCTATCTGCAGATGATGCTCTCCTAAAAGAAGTGGGAAATTTGTTTGGTGGTTATCTTGGCTAAGAGCTTAGCCTCAATCCACTTAGTGAAGTAGTCGATGGCCACTATCAGAAACTTCCTTTGTGCTGAAGAAAGGGACCAAGCATGTCCATTCCCCACATTGCAAATGGGATAGGAGAGTTAATCGATGTTAACATCTCAGGTGTCTGCCTCACAACCGGTGCGTGCTCTTGGCATCTACCGCATCTCTTGACATAGCTCTGTGCATCAGCCAGCATCTCTGGCCAATAGAATCCCAAGCGGGTGATCTTGGGAGCTAGGGCTCTGCCCCCCAAGTGTTGCCCACAGATCCCTCCATGAACTTCCTCCAGTGCTTCCTTTGCCTCTTGGGGCCTTAGACATTTTAGGTACGGGATGACAACATAGACCTCCTAGGGCATCAGCCTTAACGTTTTCATTTCTTGGAATGTGCTCCACATAGCACTTCTCAAATTGGGTTATAACACCCTTTACAATCTTTAGATACTTTGCCATGGTTTCATCCTTGGCCTCAAACTCGCCATTCACTTGTGATACTACAAGCCTTGAGTCTCCACAGACCTTGAGGTTCATGACCCTCATTAGATTTCTAATCCTGCACCACTAGATTTTGTTTTTGATGCTCCATCAAAATAGAACACCCAATATCCTTTCTGATCAGCTACAAGTTCTTCATCTTTATCTCCACTTTCAGGGGTGGTTACTATCTCCTGCCCCCCGACTTCTTGGTTGTTAATGGTGCATTCAACCACGAAGTCAGCCAATGCCTGAGCCTTTACGGCTGTCCGAGGCTTATACTTGATATCAAACTCTCCAAGTTCTATGGCCCACTTGATTAGCCTTCCACTGGCCTTAGGGTATGCAATATGTTCCTCAGCTGCTGGTCCGTCCGGACTTCAATTTTGTGCGCCTGGAAGTACGGTCGTAGCTTCCTCGAGGCCGTTATCAATGCCAAGGCAAACTTCTCGATGGTAGAGTAATTTAACTCAGCCCCATGCAACACCTTGCTTACATAGTAGATGGGTTTCTGAACCTTGCTTTCTTCTCGAACGAGAACGGCACTCAGTGCTTGCTCAGATACTGCCAAGTATAGGTAAAGAGTCTCTCCGGGACTAGTTTATCCAACAACGGGGCTTCGGCCATGTACTTCTTCAATTGTTCAAAGACCTCCTGGCTCTAAGGTGTCCACTCAAAATTTTTCACTTTCTTCAATGCTTGAAAGAACGGCAAACATTTATCACCAGATTTGGAGATGAATCTCCCCAAGGCCGCAACTCGGCCTGTCAACTTCTACACATCTATTATAGAGCGTGGTGGCTTCATGTATAAGATCTCCTTGATCTTGTCAGGGTTGGCCTCAATGCCTCTTTTTGAAACCATCAGTCCTAAAAACTTCCCAGATCCAACGCCAAAGGCACACTTGGCTGGATTCAACATCATCTTGTGGTGCCTCAGCACTTCAAATGCATCTCCGAGGTGCTTAATATGATCTGCCGTGAATAGGCTCTTGACTAACATATCATCAACATAGACCTCCAAGGTTTTTCCAATTAGATGGGCAAATATTTTATTCACCAATCGTTGGTAAGTAGCTCCTGCATTCTTTAGCACAAATGCCATAGCAAGATAACAGAAAACACCAAAGTCGGTTATGAAAGATACCTTAGGGATGTCGTCCTTATGCATCTTGATCTGGTTGTATCCACTGAAACCATCCATGAAACTCAGCATCTCGTGCCCAACTGTGGCATCTATCAACGTATCTATCCTTGGTAGAGGGAAACAATCCTTAGGACATGCATCATTCAAGTCAGTGAAGTCTATACACATCCTCCACTTTCCATTTGCCTTCTTGACCATCACAGGGTTAGCCAACCACTCGAGGAACTGAATCTCTTCAATAAACCCAGCTTATAAGAGCATGCCAACTTCTTGTTTAATGGCCTCTTGCCTTTCTGGAGCGAAATTCCTCTTCTTCTGCTTTACTGTCGTTCGTTTAGGATCGACATTCAATTTGTGAGTTATGAGCTGGGGATCAATCCCTGGCATATCAGCTGTTGTCCAAGCAAACACATCACTATTCTCTTGTAAGAATGCTGTCAACTTGCCCTTCAAAGGGTTCCTTCAATTGGCTTTCGGGCTATGCAATATGTTTCTTCAACGGGTGGTCCATCAGGACTTCAACGTTTGTCTTGGTTCCATCATTTTTTTTTTGTTTTTCTTGATTCTAGGTCAAGGATTCAAGGTTGATTCCTCGATTTAGATTTCAAATTAAACAATCATGTGGGCTTCTCGCCTTTTAAACTCTTTAAAACGAGAGTTTGCTTGAACTTCTTGATCATTGTTTAAGGTTCTCTATTGGTCTTCTACATTAGATTCTCCATCCAAGTCATTTTTGAAAACATTAAAAAGTGGCTAGTCTTTAGCCTCCACAGCCTTGCATGGCTTTGATTGCCAGATGTCTTTTATCCCGGATCCTTCAAGGACTTGAAACACTTATTTGGTTGTGCTGTAACTTAACTCTCGACCCTTCAGAGTTTTATTTATGCGTTTGTTTGTTTCCATTCGTATATTCTTTTATTTTTGGTACTTGGTCATCTTTGACTTACACACATCAGGTGCTTGGTACATAAATAGAATCATAGAACGAAAAGCAAACTTGCATTAATAACATAAATGGGTTCAACCCTTACATAGAGTACTACTGTCCTACTCAGAGCGACATGCTCTGCATGGTTTCATCGAACCTTATTTCTACTTCTACTAGATAAATATGAAGCTATGTCCAACTTTGCAAGACTAGGCCTGCATGGCTTGATTTTGTTTTTGATGCTCCATCAAAATAGAGCACCTACTACTCCTTCTAGTCTCCTCATTCTTCTTCTGAAGTTCACTTTCTTCTTGCTGCCCCCCGACTTCTTGGTTGCCAATGTTACATTCAACCACAAAGTCAGTTGACGCCTTAGCCTTGATGGCTGTTCGAGGCTTATGTGTGATGTCCTCTTCTGGACTTTCTTGGTGTCCCTTATCACTGCGGATGTCCATGTCTTCAATCGAAAGGACCTGCCCCCCGACTCCGTCAGGCCTTAATGCAGCTACATAACAGCTTCGTGCCATCTTTTGATTGCCTTTATGTTCTCCAACACCATTCCGGGTTGGGAACTTGATCTTCATATGATAAGTTGAGGCAACAGCCTTGAAGGCATGAAGTCCAGCCCTTCCGAGGATAGCGTTGTACGTTGAAACCGCCTTGATTACCAAGAAGTTCAACATCTGAGTGGCCTTCTTGGGCTCCTGTCCAATAATCATAGGCAATTGAATAGTCCCTTCAACTTTAGATCCTACTCCATTAAATCCATATATAGGCATGTTATTGGGGGTCAACTGAGAATCATTGTAACCCATCTTCACAAATGCATCATGAAATAGAACGTCAATGGAAGCTCCATTATCTATCAAGACTCGCTTCACTTCTGAGTTTCCAATTACAGGAGTTATGACCAACGGGTCGTCATGGGGGAACTTCACCCCTTCAAGATCAGAATCATCAAAATCAAGTGTGATTTCAGTCCTAGCCCGCTTCGGGGCCTCTCCCACGATGTGTATCACTTCTCTGGCGTACGCCTTTCGAGAGTTTCGAGTTATACCGGCCGCTGTCGGGCCTCCCCAGATCATATTGATAACTGGCCCTCGGGGCTGTGTGTTACGATCACGATCGTCATCCCTTCTGTTATAATCTCTAATTTGATTAACACGATCTTCACCCTTAGTGAAGTTGCTCAATTTCCCTCTACGGATCAAGAACTCGATCTCATCTTTGAGTTGCTTGCAATCATCTGTATCATGCCCCACATCGCGGTGGAATCTACAGTACTGATCCTTGTTTCTCTTTGTGGGATCACCCCTAAGTGGCTTCGGCCATCGAAAATCTTTGTCTTTCTCAATATCTAACAAGATCTGACTCCTAGGAGCATTCAGTCTTGCATAGTCGTTGAATCTTGGTCCCAAACTCTTCTTCGGTGGTGATTCAGAATCTTTGCTAGTCCGGGGATACTTGTCTCTAGCATCAAACTCTTGTTCTTGCTTTCGTTTCTTAAAGTCATTGGAGCCCTTGTCATTGCCTCCAACAGCTTCTTTCTTCATGCTATCCTCAGCCTTGATATACTTGTCAGCCCTTCGCTGGAGCTCAGCCATGTTTTCAGGAGGATGCTTGGCCAATGACCTTTTAAAGAACTCGTCAGTGGTTCCGTGTTCCAGGGCTACCATGGCCACCTTATTCTCCAGATCAGTGATGTTCAACGTCTCCTTGGTGAACCTCTTAAGGTAGTCTCTCAGATTTTCGTTCTTCCCTTGTACCACATACATAAGGGATGCAGAACTTTTCTCATGAATTCTTCCGCTGATAAACTGACTAACGAAAGCAGCACTTAACTCCTTAAAGGAGCCAATTGAGTTTGCAGGTAGCCGGCTATACCATCTTTGAGCCATACCCGACAAAGTTTGAGGGAACGCCCTACATTTCAAAGCGTCACTTGCAGGCTGTAGTAACAGCGCGTTCGAGAATGTCCTGACGTGGTTTGCGGGATCACCCGTTCCATCATAAGCTTTAATCGTTGGCATCTTGAACTTCTTTGAGATACGAGCGTTCATCACCTCCTCAGTAAACAGGGGTGTGGGATCATCAGGATCCCCAAGTGGCATTAGATCCTTGGGGTTACTCTTGGGGGTTTCCACCCTCGTTGTTCTTCCAGTTGGGCCATCAGCCCTTCTCTGCCTTCTTGAAGACCCCTCCAGATCTATAAAGGGAATCGGTCCTGAGGTTGGAGGAGGCTGAGTTTGATTCAACCTAGCTTGTTCTCTGGCAATATCTTCCTTTATCCTTAAAATCTCGGCCTCATGAGCCTTGATTCTTTCAAAAGCTGTCAAGGGGGTCCATCATGGATAGTTTGTGTTCTTCTTCTTCGTTCTCTGCTAGCACGTCGCCTTCTCGGGGCCTCATCACGATCATCATCAGTTGATGAATCGTCAGTATAGGGGCCAGAGTAGTCAAGATACTCTCGATCTCGGATCTGCAAGGCATGACCACTGGATCCAGGAGGGTAGTTAGGCAGGCCATACATCGGGTTAGTACTCACGGGTAGGGCTGCACAAAGGTCCAAAACCGGACCGGACCGGATCGACCCGGACCGGACTGAAGACCGGATTTTATTGAATTCATGGACCGGGGACCGGACCGGTCATAACCGGTCTTTGGGACCGGACCGGACCGGAAAAACCCGGACCGGACCGGAACCGGACCGGTTTGGACCGGTTAGTTAATATTTTATAAAAAAAATTAATTTTATAATTTAATTTTCATTCTTTGTTGATATATGAATTACTTGGTAAGTTAATTTAAATTTAAAAATAAATAAATGTCATATTATTTGTAAAGTAACATTAATTTGTAAACGTAATTATAAATTATATATAGTATAAAATATGAAATTTAATCATTTATATTATATTGTTTCTATATACTATTACATAAATTTATTATTTACCAATTTGGATCACTAAAATATGTTATGTGTGAATATTTTATCATTAAACTATATAATTTAAAAGAAAAAATAGTATAAAATTAACTATATACATAAAATCCGGTCCGATCCGGACCGGGTGTTTTCAGGGTTTGGACCGGACCGGACCGAAGACCGGATTTTTTTGATTTTATGGACCGGGGACCGGACCGGTTATATTCGGTCCGGTCCGGTCCTTGGACCGGTAGACCCGGTCCGGTCCAATTTACCGGTCCAGACCGGAAAACTGTGCAGTCCTACTCACGGGGAGATCCGTAGTATGGATTTGTACCCCTGGTGGGGGCGACTGGGATCAACTAGAGGAGAAACCAACGTCTGGACGGAGCTGGTTCCTTGACCTGGGTGAACGACCATAGGTAACGTCCTCTCGACATGGGGATTCGTCCCTGGAGGTTGAGAAATCTGAGTTTGAGTGATCGCCCCTGTGGCTGGGGGTACTTGTTCAGTGACAGGCGGAGCAGAGCTTAGAGGTAGAGCCTCGGTAGCGATTAGCTCGGTAGTGCTTGGTGCTGTTCTTCGTGTTTGAACCATGGTTGATGTCTTCGTCCCACAGACGGCGCCAAATGTTGTGGAATAAAAACTAGGTTACGAATTTGTATTTAATGCTAGGGTTTGGGAGCTTCGTGCTTTAATGGCTGTTTCCATGTTCGAGACTAATCGGTCCTCACAGAGTGCCTACGTATCTCGTATTGAGAATCAAGCCAAGACGTAGTTCTGAGAATGAGGGGTCAGACCCTTTATATAGGCTGAGAAGCCTAGGAATTATGGTAGGAGTAGGTGACTTGGTGGGCAAGCCACCGCCTTGAGGAAGGTTCTAGACCCCTTCCTTGTAGGAGTCAGTTTCCATGTTGGAATATGTATCTTGGAGGCTAAGTCAGGCAAGAGTAATATCCTTATTTGACTCTTATTTGCTGAGCTGTTTATTACCCCTAATATTAATTACGAAATTAATATTATAAATAGGGATTGGGCCCATCTGGTGGGCCCCACGTTTGGACCATTCCGGGTCTAATTAATGCCACATTAAATGTGTCTTTAGGGCTTACTTTTAGCCCATATCAGGTACAATCTATCAATAATAATTTTTTTAATATGCCAACTTTTTTAAAGAAGACAAGTATTTTGAAATGAAGGGAGTAGTTACTAGTATTCGATATTACTCACCTTTTTTTATTTAGTAGCACTAGATAACAAAGTCCTGCCATCACGGTACGAAAATACTTTTAAAAATTACGTATTTGATAACATTGTTAAGCGGAATTAATTATTTGGAAGTTGATATGGGAAAATGAAAATATATAGTGTGCTACATAATATAAAAAATGTAATGATATATTTTGTATTTTTATTTAAATATAAAAAATGCAATTAATTTATAATGTTTAAGTATTAAAAAGAAAAAAAGTAGTAATACTGAATCATGTTTCAGTTAAACTACCCCATTTTTTATAATAATAAGAACTTATTTTGTGATAACTAGAATTAACATTTATGAATATCTTCTAATCGCCGATAATAAGATGAGAACCTTACAACATGTCCAATGTGATTGGCTTAACATGCAAGTAAATTTACAGCCTGTTTGGCTAACACTCCTTAAAAGGAGTTTTGAACTTTAAGTAGGAAATGGTCTGTTTGGCAAAGCCGGCTTAAAGCTCGTTTTAAGTTAAAAAATTGCTTTAAGTCATAATTTTCATTTAGGTACTTTTGACTTATGACTTATAACTTATGGAGTTTTTTTTTTTTTTTCTTTTTTCACAATTCTTGTAAAGTTTAAATATTATGAATTTTAAATTTTTTAAAGTCAAATTTCACTTTAAGTCAAATTTCACTTTAAGTCAAAATTATTAAACTCCCATTTAACTTTAAGTAAAATTACCCAAACACTTTCATTCAACTTAAAATAAACAATTTCACTTTCTCCTTTAAATTAAAAATACCTCCATTAAGTCAAAAATAACTTATTTTAAATAATACCAAACACCCTCTTAGTCGTATGATAAAAAGAAACTTAATAAAAATATGTATTGTACTAAATCATGTTTCGTACTTTTTTGAATTAGAGAGCAGCAAATGTTAATAAGGTGAACCAAGCGAAACCTGTACAAGAAACAGAAACAGTGTTGTGAAAACCGCAAATTGGATCTAAGTGGCGGGATGACATTCTAACGCTTAAACTGTTAAGCGGACGCCTAAGCGGTTTTAAAAGCGGATCATTAATCGGATTATAAATAATTATATATTTATAGAAATAAATATAATATTAAATTTTTTTAAAAAAAAATTAACATTCACATATGATATAACATATTATGATAAAAATTAAAATTAGTAAACTCTACATTCACAAATTCATACTGTACTTAGTCATAATTAACTTAGAAAATACAAAAATCATAATTATCATAATACAAGATCCGAAAGATAGAAAGATAGATTGTAGCATTCTTTCAGAAAGACGGAAACATATGCATTCTTTCACCATCATTTATAATTTTTTATAATTTTTTTATAAATTTTTATAATTTTTTTATAATTTTATAATTTTTTTTAATTCATCCTCTTAATCCGTTTTTGACCCGCTTAATCCCGCTTAAACCCAAAAAATGCTTAAAATCCCGATTTTGCTAAAAGCTAGACGTTTTATCCCCGATTCCGCTTAAGCGGCCGCTTAATGCGCTTTTCATAACAGAAACAAGAAATAAGTAAACAGAAAGATTCGTATGAAATGGGTTGCACCAGAAAACGGATGCTAAAAATTTAATGTGGATGCATCAAGGGAATGCATTCGCATTAGGTATGTGTTAGGTTAGGAAAATTACACACAATTCGAAATTCACAAACAATCAATATAGAGCGCGCAAACACACCAATCAATAATTGACAAGATCTACCAAAACGCAAAACAAGAACACACAAATACTTGAAGTGGAAGCACCCACGCCCCAAACTCGTATTATTAATCAAAACAATTATCAATAATACATCAAAATAATAACACCTTAACGGTGTCCCAACCCGATACTTGAGCCAACAATGCTCAAGCATCTCTCAAACAATACTTAAGACTACATCTCTTAAGCTTTCACCTCATCAAACAAATACCAATATGACTATGTATATATAGCCACCCAAAACTTAGCCACCAAGACTTACCATACTTGTTATATAAGTCTTCCAATTCTTGGCACCTAATTACCCAACTTAGTGATCAAGAC
Organism: Kitagawia praeruptora; assembly: GCA_037693485.1. Lineage (NCBI taxonomy): Eukaryota > Viridiplantae > Streptophyta > Magnoliopsida > Apiales > Apiaceae > Kitagawia > Kitagawia praeruptora. Next base: position 106,300,319 of record CM075352.1, on the reverse strand, counting down.
ATACCATATATAATAATTGTCTACACATACAATTATTACCTTACCCATATACATCTTGTACCACCCAAACCCATAACATTACATTAGGTTGAAACCCAACAATCCTCCCCTTCAACCCAATACCCACATCGGATTGAACTGTAACCCATCAAGCCATCGACTTCCATTCGCCAACGCCTCCCCTCAAACAAGAAACCCCTCTTGCTCTTCCAATCTTTGAGTGTCGCTAAAACCCGTATAGTGACCCTCCAAACCATCCAAACCATCGTTCTTCACCATAACGATGTATCCAATCTACAAAATCATGTGCATCAACCACCACGAGTGCTCTTCCACATGTTGAGTCACCTGATCCTTGCTTTCACAATCCTTCGGTCTCCTGAAGAAAATCACTAGTATCATCCAAACAGTTCACCTGGTTGATCAAGCCATTGAAGCAATTGCGATGACCTCTTCCATCTTCTTCCATCTCGAGTCCGAACACAGGATTGATCCACGGTGCAAGTCAACCGCCAAACCGTACGTAACTTTGTCTCCACCCGTTTTAGCAGCAATCTCCTTGTCAGCAAATCCTTCTCGAACTTTCCATCAACCTCTTCAATCACAAACCCAAACCTTGGCTCTTGATACCACTTGTTAGGTTAGGGGACTTACACACAATTCGAGATTCACAAACAACCAATACAGAGCGCGCACACACACCAATCAATAATTGACAAGATCTACCAAATCGCAAAACAAGAACACACAAATACTTGACGTGGAAGCACCCACGCCCCAAACTCGTATTATTAATCAAAACAATTATCAATAATACATCAAAACAATAACACCTTAACGGTGTCCCAACCCGATACTTGAGCCAACAATGCTCAAGCATCTCCCAAACAATACTTAAAACTACATCTCTTAAACTTTCACCTCATCAAACAAATACCAATATGACTACGTATATATAGCTACCCAAAACTTAGCCACCAAGACTTACCATACTTGTTATACAAACCTTTCAATTCTTGGCACCTAATTACCCAACTTAGTGATCAAGACATACCATATATAATAATTGTCTACACATACAATTATTACCTAACCCATATACATCTTGTACCACCCAAACCCATAACATTACATTGGGTTGAAACCCAACAGTATGGCACTATGGGATCGTCAGGGTGATTTTGTCAAAGGAAGAGTGATGAGATTTCGGAGGGAAGCATCTGTCCTTAAGGCTGAAGCAATGGACATCCTCGAAGCTTTGTCCTGGATCAAGTCCAAACTAGAAACAAAAATTTGCATTGAAGCTGATCCACTAGTAGCAATTCATGCTATAAATAGTGATTCTGATTAACAACTTGAAGTTGGTCATATCTTTGATGAGTGCAAAAGATTGTTACGTAGTAGCAAGAATGTTAGCATTCACCATCACTACAAGAAAACAGTCAATATACATCACCCTTTTAACATCGTTTGCATTTTTGACCGATGTTAAAGGTTTGTTTTACATTAGTTTTACAACAACCGATGTTAAAGTAGGTTTTAGACATCAGTTGTACTTAAAAGTTAAAACCGATGTCTCAACCACCTTTTAAAAAAAATAAAAAAACACGCGAACATTTCCCAGCCCACTTTTCCTCTTAGTACTTAGAAACATTTCCCCCTTTTCTTTTTCATTTCCCTCCTTTAAACATTTCCCATCTCCCGCTCCTCACTCAAACCTCACTCAAACTCACTATCACTCAAAAACACTATCACTCAAACTAATTCACTCACAAACCCCCAAATTTGAAGAACCCTAGTTTACAACCCCCAAATTCAAACCCTAGCTTACAAGCCCCCAAATTCAAACCCTTGATTTCAAAACCCGCAATTTTGAATCTCAATTAGGTCGAACATAAAAAAGCATAGACATACAAAAGATCATAAAAAACCAGTCTTTTTTGGTTTGAGGGTACTAGAGATGGTTCCAGATGTTATTATTGTTGTACTAATGAATTCCAATTAGATTAGGAGGGCTAATGTTAGAATTTTGTTTTGATTATACAGATGGAATTAGGTGTTACATGGGATGTTGATTTGTATGGAGAGTTGCTCAAAATTGGTGGTGGTAAAGAAAGGTATAATTTCTCTTCTTTTGTTTAATCGTCATTTTTCGTAATATGTTTGATGTTGTTTAGAAAGAGATTACAGGTTGGAGCTTTAGTTCCATGGATTTTGAGTTGCTGAATGTTTGTAATATCGGATCTTTAGTGTACTGAGAGATTGTTGAATTATATTTGTTAGTGATTTAACAAGACAAAATGGCCAGAAAAGGCTCCAAAGAGTGAAGAAGAACATAATGAAGACAAAGTGTACAGTGCTATATTTCCGAGCCACGTCCAACTGTTTGTTGAGAATGACGCTGTGGCAGCTTTGGCAAGTGGAACTATAGGAGAACTTCATGGATGTGTTCTAATTGCTGGTACAGGCACTATTGCTTATGGATTCACGTCCGATAGAAGAGATGCTCGGGCTTCTGGTGCAGGGCCTATATTAGGTGACTGGGGAAGGTACACATACTAACTAGCAACTTCTGTTGTGTTTGTCTATGGTAAAATTTTTAATGGTAATATTGTTAATTAAAGTATTTTATATGTTTTTATTAATTTCGATTCTTAGAATTCTGATGTGGTAATAATTGGCATACTGAGATAGTATCAGTTGATATGACTCAATTTTGTCAATGTATAAACGGTTGCCCTTTTTACTTGTAGTGGATATGGAATTGCTGCCAGGCATTAACTGCAGTAATCAGGGCTCATGATGGTCGTGGTCCGCATACAAGTCTTGTATGTCGTATACTACAAGAGCTTGATCTTGTATCTCCAGATGAACTTATCGGGTAACTACTGAGAATTTAATCCTCACCATCATCACTTATATAATTATTGTAAGAATATTGACAAACAAATACAATATGTAATTCATATAATTACACATGTTGAGAAGGCAAGTCAATGGATAGATTGGACTTCTACCGCATGGTACATGATGAAATTTGTGGTATTATGTGAGTTTATGTGCTGATATCTCTTCCAGAATTGTGTCATAATTCTTTGAGTTCTCATTCTGCAGATCTATTTCAGAGATTATTCCGACAAGATCTGTTGGTTGCCACTCTAAGTTTGGGCAAAGTTGTTGCATATCATTGACACTTACATGCTTCTTCTATTGCAAAGTAACACCAGACTTGATATCTGAGGGGCTAGTTTTACTACAACTGTATTGCTAAGTCTACTGACTCTTAGAATCTGGTTTTTCGGATAATGTAATGAAAGTTTTTTTTTGTATATAGGCTCATGTAGAGCAGACCAATTTAGTTTTACTCAATGATGTAAGAATGTTGGATTTCTTTCATTAATGAAAAAAAATAGGTTTACTTACTTTCTAGTGTGATTTAGTTTTGGTAATTGTGGTGTGTTACTTACTTTCTTGTGTGATTAGTTTTGGTAATTATAATGTGTAAAGGCATCACCTAAAAACTGATGTCTAATTTGGCAATTTCATGGATGTATTTTACATCGGTTAAAAAACGATGTAGTATACACTTTACAACATCGGTTTTAACCAAAACCGATGTAGTAAAGGGGTTGAGACATCGGTTCTGATTTAAAAACTGATGTTGTTGACAACTATTAACATCGGTTAGGAACTGATGTAATAAGTAGTTTTTAACATCGGCCCGGAACCGATGTAAAACACATGGACTTTTAACAACACCCACCTAGACATCAGTTTTGAAACTTTTTTACATCGGCCCAGAACTGATGTCTATTGACTTTTTTCTAGTAGTGCATGTTAGTTATCCAGCAAATGAGATAGCTCATCTATTACCTCGTATTCCTGTAAGTTTAATAGCTACCTTGATATTTTGTCTCCTCCGCGATATGTGTTGGAGGCGCTCTTGATTCATATTTCTTAATTGAGATGGTTCTGTTCTTAAAAAAAAAAGAGAAAGGGTGTCTATATATAAGCTTCACAAAGCCAAGGCTTCTCGCTCAAACAAGTGTGAACAATTTTATCTATACTAGCTTATAACCCGCGATGCACGGATTTCTTTTATTATTTACTCCCTCTGTCCCGCCCATTTCTTTACATAAAAAAGTGCGTATCTGACATGCATTTTAAGGTGCATTTTAAGGATAGTTCTATAACTTATTTTTGATATTTTCTTTTTTTGTATAAAAATAGGATTGTTCTATTTTTATACAAAAAAAAAAAGAAAATATCAAAAATAAATTATAGAACTATCCTTAAAATGCACCTTAAAATCCGTGCCGTTAACTGGTCCGCAAACGTAAAGAATCAAGAGGGACGGAGGGAGTAATAAATTTAATTTTATTTTAAAATTATATTTTTATACAATCATTATTTTCAATAATTTTTTTCATTTTAATTTAACTAATTTAATATAAATTTAATTGATAATATGCATGGTTTAAAACTTATTTTATAAAATTTTAAAATAAACATGTTGTTGACTAAATTTGAACCTTGAAATTTTAGTAAATTAATTTAATCATATAATATATCTACTCATTAGATCTAACGATTTTAATTTTTTACTAAAAATCTAAAGGTCATAATTCTTTGTATACGGATTTCTATTATATTTTGTTAGTGATTAGAAGATATGGTAAGATATTTTTGGGTATATATTAATTATTGAAAGAGTATGTTTTAAATTAAAAGTTAACGTGTTTTAATTAGAAAAAATATTACTGACTGAAAGATACGATATTTTAGATGTTTATAAAAGATAAAATCATTAATTAAAATTAAACGTATTTTAATTAAAAAGGCAACTTGCTAATTATCATTAATTATATTATTTTATAATTTATTTTAATAATTATGATAAACTTGCCAAATTTTAATTTAATATAATTTAATATACTTATGTTTACGGATTATACTAATGTTTCCCTATTATAAATAACGTATAAGGATTTTTAATATATATTATTAATAATTGAAAATTATGGTGTGATATTTTTGGGTATATATTAATGATTGTAAGATTAGTTTTAAATCATAAAGGTAACATGTTTTAATTAGAAAGGAAATATTAATGGTCGAAATATATGGTAGGATTAATATTTTTAGGTATTTATAAAAGTTAATATCTTTAACTAAAAGTAATGAGAAAAAGGCAATCGGATAATTACCATTAATTATATTATGTTATTATTTATTTTAAAAAATAGGATAATCAAACCGACAAACTTTCAATATTTCGACTTTAATATAATAGTATAGATTGTTATTAGTAACTATAAATAATTAAGTAAGGATAATTACGTAAAATAACATGTACCATTAAGTAAGGGTAAATAAGTAATATAACATCTTTTACCTGAAAAGGAATATTTATTAGTGACTAGTAACTATAAATAATTAAGTAAGGATAATTATGTAAAATAACATGTACCATTAAATAAGAGGGTAAATAAGTAAAATCAGTAGGTACCATACCAACCAACCGACCAACAAAACTTTTAATGTTTCAGTTTTTATATAATAGTATAGATTATAATAAGTGTATAAGAGATTTTATCAATATTTTGTTATTACGGTATCCCAAAACAATAATGACATTTAGGTCTTACCAATAGTGGATAATCCTTAGATCGAATATTAAAAAATGTATTTTATTGTTATTAGAATTATATTCAATTACTAAGAAATAAATATTAATAATTTAAATCAAATATAAATAGATTTCTCAAACGGAATAGAATTATTAATGTGAAAATTCCTGATCTTTCTTTTGACTTCAGTTTCACAATAAATTCAATTAGATAATAATTGTTAAACCATCGCAAAATTGAAAATTATTTTATAAGTTTCCCGTATACTATAAAATCTTTCAAATCTAATTTTTAGAACTCAATAATCAATATAGAATCATAGAGTAAAGTGAATATCTAAAACCTAATTAATATCAATTTTTAATATTTATTTTAACTTCATTGTGATTATTATATTTTATTTAATAGGTAAATTAATTTTTTTAAATCCAAAACCCTACATCCAACATACTAATAATAAAAAAATATTGTTAAAATAAAAAATATTAGTAATGTTTAAAAATTAATAAAATTTTAAAAATTAAGATAAAATCGTAAATATATATATATAGGGAGGTGCTCAAATGAGACCATTTTTATAATGAGACCCTCTCTTAAAATTATACCATCTATTCATTCATAAAAAAAAATATTAAAAAAATGGAAAAACCTGCTACCACGTCATCATTTTTTTTCAAAAAATAATTTATTTTATATTTTTTTTCTTTTCATAAATGGATAGAGGGTAGAATTATAAGCCTTTTTCGTATTAAATGCCCCTGGCGGGGCCCTCTAAAATACAAGACATATGAGGGGGACTCATTATAAGAGGGGTCTCATTTGAGCAGCCCCTATATATATATGAGTTAAGTTCTATGGAGACCAACATTTGATTGGAGATCTCGTATACATTATGCACTCAAAACATTGCAAAACATATATATATTTGCAAATAATGTTCAATGAACAATACTACTTCATTCAAAATCTTAAAAATCCTTGTTGTGGAATAAAAATTAGGTTACGAAATTATATTTAATGCTAGGGTTCGGGAGCTTCGTGCTTTAATGGTTGTTTCCGTGTTCAAGGCTAATCGGTCCTCACAGAATGCCTACGTATCTCGTATTGAGAATCAAGCCAAAAACGTAGTTCTGAGAATGAGGGGTCAGGCCCTTATATAGGCTGAGGAGCCTTAGAATTATGGTAGGAGTCAGGGACTTGGTGGGCAAGCCACCGCCTTGAGGAAGGTTCTAGACCCCTTCTTTGTAGGAATTAGTTTCCATGTTGAAGTATGTATCTTGGAGTCTAAGTCAGGCAAGAGTAATATCCTTGTTTGACTCTTATTTGCTGAGCTGTTTATTACCCCTAATATTAATTACGAAATTAATATTATAACTAGGGTTTGGGCCCATCTGGTGGGCCCCACGTTTTGACCATATTGGGTCTAATTAATGCCACATTAAATGTGTCTTTAGGGCTTGCTTTTAGCCCATATCATTTGCCCCCCAACTTCTAGGAAAATTGATCAGGTTTTTCTTGAAGTTTTAACGGCCTTTTCCGAGACTTGGGTCAGGGTTTATTGCTCTTAAGGGAGTATTTTCAACAATATCATCTTAATGTTAAGCGTGGAGAGACCGACGCATTTACGACGATGTTAAATGACACTAAACTATGTTAAACGGCACTGAACAGTGCTAAACAGCCTTAAACAACGTTTAAACAGTGTTAAACAATGTTAAATGGCATAATACGACACTAACGGTGCTAACCTGCACTATTCGGTGCTAATCGGCACTAAACAGTGCTAATCAGCCTTAAACAACATTTAAATAGTATTAAACGATGTTAAACGGCATAATACGGCACTAACGGTGCTAATCTGCACTAAACTGTGCTAATAGGCACTAATCTGTGCTAATAGGCACTAATCTGTGGTCGGCTGCTTCGTGGTCGGCTGCTGCTCCTTCGGGCGTGGTGATCGTCTGCTTCGTGGTCGGCCACTTCGTAGTCGGCTGCGGCCCTCCGGGTGTCGTAGTCGGCTAAAAAGCCCGGACCTAAACCCATATGTGGTTTTAAAAGAAATCATGGATCTCGGATCTAAAATCATCTGTGGTCTTAGAAACCATGGATCTATGATTTAAAATCATCCGTGGTCTTAGAAACCATGGATCTCAATGTTGATTGCAAGTCACCATTTTGGCCAATAGTGACTTTCAGCAAGATTACTCCTAAACTTATAATTAGCATTGCTAACCTCGTACTTACGGCTGATCTTCTTAGTTAACTCCTTAAGCGTAATTAGCCTTTCAGAGGTCATTTGTTTTGCAGCTTCATCAATTATATCTGCTATTTCTTCTCTAGCTCGTATGAATTATAACGATCCTTTCTGTATAAAATTAGTAATTTCTGTCCTTTTTTTATCTTCAATTGATAGATGACCTGTAAATGCGAATCAAGCTGAACTTCAACCTGACATAGCAGGTCATGCTTCTTCTATAAAAGAAGAGTGGTAGCCTTCATTTCATTCACTTCTTCATTTCAAAGTCTTCAAGTTTTTAAACTCTGTAGATTTCTAGTCCCAGTCGGGGATCAAGTTTCAAGGTCAAGTTTCCAGTTTCAAGATCATGTTCAAGTTTCAAGATCAAGTTCAAGTTTCAAGATCAAGTTCAAGTTTCAAGATCAAGATGTCAGAAGACAACCGCCCAACTGCTCCTCCGGTCTCCATGATGGAAGCATTTGCCAAGAGGAGCAAGATGAGGACAGCCAAAGGTAAGGAAAAAATAAAACCCCCTTCATATGTTGTGCATAAATTTGAATCCCTACTAGATCTACTAAACATTATGAGGGAGGTATTCCCCAATAGTGCAAGCTTAGACTCGTTTAATAGTGTATGCAAGTTAAAGGAGCGAGATGTCGAAGAGATCAGGAGAACATGTCACTTTCCAGATGCTATTAAGGTCCGTCGTCCAAGTCCAACAGACAGAACTTGCAACTGGCATCCTGAGAGGATTTATGTTCACTGGGGTGCCCTAGATGCTGGGTTCAGATTCCCGGTTGATCCTTTTATCGTCAAATTGTTGGCGGAGCTTTAAATCCACCCTTGTCAATTGTATCCCAATGCCTGGAGGTTCATCATTATTTTCATAATAAGATGCCGTCAGTTGAGAATCTCATTGTCTATCTAATATTTTGGAGTATCTTCGGGGCCAGAAACTCCACTGACTGCAAGAAAGGATGGGTCAGCCTTCAACACCGAGCCAAACTTCCGCACATGGTGAATTCCTTTTCCTTTCCAGATTCTCAGCATTTCTGGGAAAGGGAGTTTATAATCCTTGAGTGGGAAGGTGGTGATTGGGGTGACTTCTTTGTGAAGAGATTTGGATTTGTGGAGGATAGTTCACATTTTGTGTGTGAACTTAGTGACAAAGAGCTACTAAATCGAGATAGCCTCCTTGCTGATGATGGCCGTACCCATTATAAGACTTTTCTGAATGAAAAGAATCTCGTTGAGACTAGCCTTAGATTTCTTTCTATTGAGGGTAACTTTCTTACTTAGCCATATTATGAACTCTATTTGTTCTTATTCCGATGTTTTTCATTTTGCATTTCAGCTGGTGAGGAGATTGACAATCGTCCTAAGAACCAACCGACTGTGACTAAAAGAATGAAGAAAAAGGCTGAGGAACTACTGAATCCCACTAAGCCTTACATCCCTCACTTCTTGGAAGGCTGCTCCCAAGGCGGGAAAAGATCCCGAAACGTCGACGGGGGTATTAGGACCCCTTTTATACCATCATGGGGTATCTGTGAACAAGATTCAGTCTTTGGGAGCCCTAACCTAGCTCTAGACTGGTCCAAGCTTTCAATCACTCCTCCCGATAGAGTGACTTTACATGCAGGCGATAAGATGGATGAATCTCAGCTTATGGGCGCTCAAGCCTTATATCAGGTATGACACTCCTTCTGGTAGGTTCGGTGTTGTTTGTTGATTTTGACTTTATAAAATCCTTATGCCTTATCAACTTCCATATTGCAGGCTAATGCCTACTTTCAGACTGTCTCTACCCAGGGCCGGGCCTTTAGGGATGAGAATGTATCCTTGAAGACTGATTCAATAAGGTTCAAGGAAGAAATTGATGATCTGCATTCTCAAGTTACCTGTGCCGAAGAGAACGCTTTATCCTCCCCAAAGCAACTTGCTACTTTGGCCAGAAAGAAGTCATCTGATGCTAACAAGGTGATTGAGGCCTATCATAGGTCCAAAGATTTTCTGAAATTCATGGATGAACATGACGATGCGGTGCGCCCCTTCAACATGTCTGTTGGTTGGGACAAGGCAATCAATGCTGTGAGTAACAAACATCCATCAGTTGTCATCCCATCTGACTTTCCTTGCCCTAACTGGACTACGGGCGGCGAGAACCGTGCAAACCTTGATTCTGGCTCGGGGACCAAGATTATTCCTCAAGCATCAGGTTCTGGTTCTAGAGGCAGCCATAGATCTTCTGGCTCGGGATCCAAGAGGCATCCCCCAGCTACTAGTCAAGACTCAAGCTCTTCGGGATCTCGTGGAAAGAAACCCCCGTCGGCCAGGAAAGTTGGAGTAGTTCGACTACCGATCCCTGGCAAGAGGATGATCCGAAATGAAGGCAGTACAAGCTCATCTTCCGGAGAGGAAGAAACTGAAGTTGTGGAGACTACCGCTCAGCCAATGGTGGTTGCTGAACAAGGCGGTGTTGAGGAAGAAGATTCAGATGAGGAGGAGTCAGACGAGGAGAGTGGCGAGGAAGAATCCTCGGATGAGTAGGTTGGGATCACCCCATGGCCTTGCATGGCCCCATTTAGCAGCCTGTGGCTTTATTTCCTTAGCTTTCAATCAAGGTCCTTCGGGACTTAACTCTTATTTGCTTGTTGTAACTTAACTTAAACCGGGGGCCCTTCGGGACGTTTTATTTATGCATTTGTTTCCTTTATTCATATGCTCATTCATTTTCAGTACTTGGTCTTTCTAGCCTTACACTCAACAGGTGCTCGGTACATAAATAAAACATAGAATCATAGAATAGAAAACATATTCGCATTGATAACTTGAAAGTGGGTTCAACCCTTACATAGCTACTATGGTCCTACTCGAGGTACTAGACCCTGGAATGGTTTCATCGAACCTTATTTCTACTTCTCCTAATAAATAGATAATGAGCTAAGTCCTTACAAGGATAGTTCAAACATAAAAAATCTTCAGGTTCAAAGCATGCCAAGTACGTGGCACTTCGTTCCCATCCAATGTCTCCAACTTGTAGGATCCTCGTCCTAGTGTCTTCCTGACTCGGTACGACCCTTCCCAGTTAGGGGCTAACTTTCCATTCTGCCCAACTCCGGAAGCCTCTATCTTCCTTAGAACCAAATTGCCTTGGCGAAAGAACCTTTAACCCTTTGGTTGTAATGGAAAGATGCTCTCTTTTGATGCTCTGCATTCTTGGCATTAGCTTCATCCCTGACCTCATCAATTAGGTCTAGGGCAAGCCTCATACCTTCTTCATTCGTCTTCTATTCATAAGACTCAACTCGCGGCGACGTGTGCATAATCTCCAGGGGCACAACTGCCTCGGCTCCATAAGCCAATAAAAACGGGGTTGCTCTAGTGGTCACCTTACAAGTAGTGCGATATGCCCAAAGTATGGGTAACAACTCATCCACCCAAGTGTTCCTTGAGCGTTCGACCCTCTTCTTTAGTCCATCAAGGATAATCCGATTAGCTACCTCTGCTTGTCCATTAGCTTGCGGGTGTGCCACTGAGGTAAAACGAAGCTCAATAGCGTTTTCCTCGCAGTACTTCTTAAACTCTTCATTGTTGAACTGTGTCCCATTATCCGACAAAAGGATTCGGGGGATTCCATATCTACAAATTATGTTCTCCCAGAAGAACTGGGTAACTTGTTTGGTGGTTATCTTAGCTAGAGGTTTAGCCTCAATCCACTTAGTGATGTAGTCAATGGCCACTATCAAGAACTTCCTTTGTGCCGAAGCCACGGGAAAAGGACCAAGTATATCCACCCCCCACATTGCAAACAGAATAGGAGAGTTAATCGAAGTCAACATCTTAGGCGGCTGCTGTTGAATATGTAATCTCAAATATATATGTTAACGTATAGTTTGAGTTGGTCAACTATTTAGTAGTCGTATCTCTATGATTAAGGAATAGGCAGATAGTGCAAGTAGAGGTAGTTAGATGATTTCCTGAATTGTAGGATTTCTGTTTCTAAGTTTGTTTCCTAGATTATAGGATCACAGTTGCTGTGTTGAGGTTGTTTACTATATGTACTCTATTATTGCCAGGAATAAAAGTAAGTCTTTTGCAGGCATATAGATTAATGCCTTCTCTGTCTCAATACTAGTTAGATAATAATATACTCAGTATATTTGATTCCAACATTTGGTATCAGAGCGGGAAGTTCTTGGTGAACAAGAAAGACAACCGAAGATGGAAGCTAACAAAGGGAAGAATGGGTCCATAGGGTTAAGTTACCCAATGCTTACAAGAAGTAACTACACGGCTTGGGCTCTCAAGATGAAAGTGTTTATAAAACCCCAAGGAGTATGAAATACCATCGAACGGAAGGATCCAAAAGTTTTGGTGGATGACAAAACGGACCAGGTGGCATTAGCCATGATTTACCAGGGGATCCCTGAAGAAACCCTGTTGGCACTTGCAGAAAAAGAGACGGCAAAAGATGCCTGGGAGGCAATAAAGACGCTTTATAAAGGAGCCGATAAGGTGAAGAAGGCCAAGAGACAGACTTTAAAAACAGAATTTGAGGCCATGAGTATGAGAGACGATGAGTCAATCGATGAAGTTCATATGAAAATGAACGGGGTTATAACAAATATCAAAGCACTTGGAGAGACGATGACTGAATCTTACACAGTGAAGAAGTTACTACGGGCTGTTCCATCGAAATTCTTGTTGATAACATCCACAATAGAGCAGTTTGGAGATCTTGAGACTATGACCATGGAGGAGGCTGTTGGATCGTTGAAAGCACATGAAGAACGCGTGAAAGGACAGACTGAGAAAGGACAGACAGAGTCAAATGAGAGCAGTTTATTGCTAACAGAGGAGGAATGGGAAAAACGAGAAAAGAGTGAAGGGAAACTACTACTAACTCGTGAGGAATGGGTTAGACGCTCCAACAGAGAAGGTTCATCGAACTACAGGAATCGAGGAGGGCGAGATAAAAGTACTGTCAGATGCTATAACTGCAGCAAGTTCGGGCACTTTGCTGTAGATTGTTGAAAACCCAAGAAGAACCGAGAAATCAAGCAAGAAGCATACATGGCCAAGGTAGATGATGATGAACCAGCTTTGTTGCTGGCAAAGTATGAACAACAAAAATGACAGATGACACTGACAGAAGAGAGCAAGATGATTCAGTCACTGTTGGCAAAGAAAGACAAGAAGGTGGAAGAAACCAATTTGTGGTACCTCGACAATGGGGCAAGTAATCATATGTCGGGATACAAAGGAAAATTTACAGAACTGGATGAAACTGCTACGGGTATGGTTCGTTTTGGAGACGGTTCAACTGTCAAGATTGAGGGTAAAGGAAATGTCACGATGTTATGCAAGAATGGAGAGGAGAGAAAACTGTTTGATGTATACTACATACCAAGCTTGTGCAGCAATATCATAAGTCTGGGACAAATGATTGAAGGTGGAAATAAGGTAGTAATCAAAGGGGATTTTCTGTGGATTTATGAAGAAAATGAATGCATGTTGATGAAAGTGAAACATTCAGCTAATCGCCTGTACAAAATTATCATAGAGACTGGAACTCAAAGATGTTTAATGGCAGAAGTAGATGAGGTATCTCGACTGTGGCACAAACGCCTCGGCCATGTGAATTATCAGGCCATGCACCTAATGTCTAAAGAACGAATGGTGATTGGAATGCCAAAAATAAGTCACCCAAGGAATGTGTGTGATGGATGCCTTATGTCGAAGCAAGCAAGAAAGAAGTTCCCAAGTAAAACAAGCTACGAAGCTGGAAATGTGCTTGAACTGGTTCATGGTGACTTAAGTGGTCCGATATCTCCGACAACTGCATCAGGCTATAAGTATTTCTTTCTTTTGGTTGATGACCATAGTAGGTTTATGTGGGTATATTTCTTAAAGGGTAAAGATGAGGCACTTAAAGTATTCAAAACATTTTGTGCACAAGTAGAATGGGGTACAGAGAAGAAAATTAAGGTATTAAGGACCGATAGGGGGGTGAATTCTCATCCAACGAGTTCAAAGTTTTTTGTGAGAAAGCTGGCATAGAACGACACTACACAACTCCATATACACCGTAGCAAAACGGTGTAGTGGAGCGTCGCAACAGGATTGTGGTAGAAATGGCTAGAAGCTGCTTAAAGGAGATGAAATTGCCAAACAAAATGTGGGCAGAAGCTGTGAGAAATTCGGTGTACATTCTCAACAGGGTTCCAACACGGGCTCTCACTGGACAAACCCTATACGAAGTATGGTATGAAAGAAAGCCAAATCTATCTTATATCTGAGTTTTTGGATGCTTGGCGTACATGAAGACAACTGGGAAGTATGTTTAGAAATTGGAAGACCGAAGTAAAAGGGTTGTTAACCTTGGAAAAGAACCAGGCACTAAAGGATATCACCTCTATGACCCTGTGGAAAACAGAATCTTTGTAAGTCGTGATGTAATTTTTGAGGAAACAAAGCCCTGGCCTTGGAACAGTTATGAGGTAGAAGGAGAAGCTCCAATACAGTTTACAGTAATGAGTACAGATGAAGATAAAGATAATAGTCAATTTGCTTTCGTAGAATAAAATGAAGGAAATGAGTCCCAGGAGATTACACCTGCTCGTCCAACATCTGTCATCCCTCTCAATCCAGAAAATTATGATGATAGTACAGAACCCAAGAAAATCAGATACCTCGCAGACATATACGATGAGACAGAAGAAATGGGTGAAGAATTGAATCTAATGGGAGTGGATGAACCAGGAAACTTCAAACAAGCAGTCCAGGATAACAACTGGAAGGAGGCCATGAGACAAGAAATGAGTTCCATTGAAGAACATAAGACCTGGGAATTGACAACTCTACCACCTGGTCAGAAAGTTATCGGTTTGAAATGGGTATTTAAACTTAAAAGAGATGCAGAAGGCAAAATCATTAAGTACAAAGCGCGTCTCGTTGCTAAGGGTTATGTGCAGGAAAAGGGCATTGATTACGACAAAGTGTACGCACCAGTGACAAGACTAGAAACCGTGAGATTGTTACTAGCATTGTCAGCTAAGAAGAAATGGGAAGTTCATCATCTAGATGTGAAAACGGCATTTCTAAATGGAGATATTAAAGAAGATGTGTATGTGTCTCAACCTGAAGGTTTCGAGAAGGGGGGAAAGGAACGCTTTGTGTATAAATTAAAGAAAGCCCTGTATGGTTTATGTCAAGCTCCTCGGGCATGGTACGAAAAATTAAACTCTTGTCTTGAAATTTTTGGTTTCATACGTTGCCCTTATGAGCCTGCAGTGTACACAAGAAAGGAACAAGGAGAGATGTTGATAATAGATGTGTATGTAGACGATTTGCTAGTTACAGGATCGAGTATTGATGTGATTGAGAAGTTCAAGAAGGAGATGAGCCAGAAATTCCAGATGAGCGACATGGGAAAGTTAGCTATTACTTGGGTATAGAAGTGGAGCAAAGAGATGACTGCATAATTTTGAAGCAATCAGAGTATGCTCGAAAGGTTCTTGAAAAAGGGGGTATGTTGGAATGCAACCCCACGACCTACCCCATGGATCCAAAGCTGCAGATTACACGCGATGAGAAAGGAGAAGCAGTTGATGCAACCGTGTACAGAAGTATGATTGGTGGACTTTGTTACTTGGTACACACAAGGCCACATATAGCGTATTGTGTGGGGATAGTCAGTCGATACATGGAGAGACCAACTAAACTTCACTTGGAAGCTGTGAAACGGATCTTGAGGTATGTAAAGGGAACGATCCATTACGGTTTGGTATATTCAGAGGATAGTAGAAACAATGTTCTAAACGGGTTCTCTGATAGTGATTTGGCTGGCCATTTGGATGACAGAAGGAGTACCAGTGGTATGGTTTTCTATCTGAATGAAAGTGTTATAACATGGGTTTCGCAAAAACAACGCTGTGTGGCTCTATCTTTGTGTGAAGCCGAGTTTATGGCGGCTACATCAACAGCATGTCAAGCCATTTGGTTGCGTAATGTCCTTAGTCAGATTACATCTGAAGTCATGGGTCCAGTGGTGTTATACATTGACAATCGATCAGCAATAGACTTAGCGAAAAATCAAATGTTTCATGGAAGGAGCAAGCATATAGATGCACGTTTTCATTTCATCAGAGAATGTGTGGAACGGGGAGAAGTGATCTTGAAACATGTGAGTAGCAATGAGCAACGAGCGGACATAATGACAAAGGCTTTGGTTAAACTCAAGTTCGAGAACATGAGAAAGCTTTTGGGAGTCAAGAATTTGAGTGAGCATATTTGAGATTAAAGGATGGAATGTTGAATATGTAATCTCAAATATATATGTTAACGTATAGTTTGAGTTGGTCAACTATTTAGTAGTCGCATCTCTATGATTAAGGAATAAGCAGATAGTGCAAGTAGAGGTAGTTAGATGATTTCCTGAATTGTAGGATTTCTGTTTCTAAGTTTGTTTCCTAGATTATAGGATCACAGTTGCTGTGTTGAGGTTGTTTACTATATGTACTCTATTATTTCCAGGAATAAAAGTAAGTCTTTTGCAGGCATATAGATGAATGCCTTCTCTGTCTCAATACTAGTTAGATAATAATATACTCAGTATATTTGATTCCAACAGCTGCCTTACAATTGGTGCGTGCTTTTGGCATCTGTCACACTTCTTAACATAATTCTGTGCATCGGCCAACATCTCTGGCCAATAGAATCCTAGTCGAGTGATCTTGTGAGCTATAGCTCTACCCCCCCAAGTGTTGCCCACAGATCCTTTCATGAACTTCTTCCAATGCTTCTTTTGCCTCTTGGGGCCTCAAACACTTCAAGTATGAGATAACAAATGATCTCTTGTACAGGATGCCTTCGATCAAGGCATATCTCAATGCTCTCACTGATAGCTTTCGTGCCTCCAGGGCATTGTCAGGGAGCCATCCAGTTTCGAGGTGAGCTTTGATAGGATCAATCCAGCAACCTCCTACGTCAATCGGAGCCACCAATTTCGAGTTGATGGTCGGGGCCTTCAAGACCTGGAAGTAAACACTTCCTGCATAATTATCTATCTCAGAAGAAGCGAACTTAGACAGGGCATCGGCCTTAATGTTCTCTTCCCTCGGAATGTGCTCCACATAGCACTCATCAAACTGAGTCATGACTGCTTTCACAACTCTTAGATACTTTCCATCGTTTCATCCTTGGCCTCGAATTCACCATTCACTTGTGATACCACTAATCTTGAATCCCCACAAACTTTGAGATTCTTGACCCTCATGATTCTGGCCAAGCCCAACCCGGCTATCAAAGCTTCATACTCAGCTTCGTTGTTGGTCCTTGGGAAGTCACTCAACCATAAACCCATCGGGGCTTTGCAAAACCAAACCTGTACCACTAGATTTTGTTTTTGATGCTCCATCAAAATAGAGCACCCAATAATCCTTCAGATCAGGTACAAGTTTCTCATCCTTATCCCCTTTCCTAGGGGTAGTTACCATCTCCTACCCCCCGACTTCTTGGTTGTTAATGGTGCATTCAACCACGAAGTCAGCTAGTGCCTGAGCCTTAATGGCTGTTCGAGGCTTATACGTGATGTCAAATTCTCCAAGTTCAATCGCCCACTTGATTAGCCTTCCACTGGCCTTTGGGTTGTGCAATACGTTCCTCAGCTGCTGGTCCGTCATGACTTGAATCTTGTGTGCATGGAAGTATGGTCGTAGCTTTCTTGAGGCCGTTATCAATGCCAAAGCAAATTTCTCAATGGGAAAGTAATTCAACTCAGCCCCGTGCAACACCTTGATCACATAATATATAGGTTTTTGAACCTTACTTTCTTCTCGAATAAGGATAGCACTCAATGCTTGTTCAGATACCGCCAAGTATAGGTAGAGAGTCTCTCCGGGATTAGGCTTGGCTAACAACGGGGCTTCAGCCATGTAATTTTTCAGCTGTTCGAAGGCCTCTTGGCTCTCAGGAGTCCACTCAAAAATTTTCACCTTCTTCAATGCTTGAAAGAAAGGCAAGCACTTGTCACCAGATTTGGAGATAAATCTCCCCAGGGCTGCAACTCGGTCCGTTAACTTCTATACATCTCGTATAGAGCTGGGTGGTTCCATGTCCAGAATCGCTTTGATCTTGTCAGGGTTGGCCTCTATGCCTCTTTTTGAAACCATCAGACCCAAAAACTTTCCTGATCCAACTCCGAAGGCACACTTGGCTGGATTCAACATCATCTTGTGGTGCCTTAGCACTTCGAATGCCTCTCTGAGGTGCTTAATGTGATCTGCCTTGCACAGGCTCTTGACTAACATGTCATCAACATATACCTCCATGGTTTTTCCAATCAGATGGGCGAAAATCTTGTTCACTAATCGTTGGTAAGTTGCGCCTGCATTCTTTAGACCAAAAGCCATAACAAGATAGCAGAAAACACCAAAGTCAGTTATGAAAGATACCATTGGGATGTCATCCTTGTGCATCTTAATCTGATTGTAGCCGCTGAACCCGTCCATGAAGCTCAACATCTCATGTCCAGCCGTGGCATCTATCAGCATGTCTATCCTTGGCAGGGGAAAACAATCTTTTGGACATGCATCATTCAAACCGGTGAAGTCTATGCACATCCTCCACTTTCCATTCGCCTTCTTGACCATCACTGGGTTAGCTAACAATTCGGGGAACTGAATATCTTTAATAAACCCAGCCTATAAGAGCTTGTCAACTTCTTGCTTAATGGCCTCCTTCCTCTTAGGAGCAAAATTCCTTTTCTTCTACTTTATCGTCTTCCGTTCAGGATCAACGTTCAGCTTGTGAGTTATGAGTCGGGGATCAATCCCTAGCATATCAGCTGCAGTCCAAGCAAACACATCACTGTTCTCTTGCAAGAATACCGTTAAAATTGCCCTTCAAGGGTTCCTTCAGCGAAGCTCCTATATTAGTAACTTTCTCAGGGTCGCCCAGCTTTAGAGGTATGGGGACCAAATCCTCTGCTGGCTTCCCTCGGTGTTCATCATCACCACGAACATCCATGTCTTCAATCGAGAGTACCTGCCCCCCGACTCCATCAGCTCTTAAAGCGGATACATAACAACTTCTTGCCATCTTCTGGTCGCCTTCTGTTCCCCAACACCATTTCGAGTTGGAAACTTAATCTTCATGTGATAAGTTGAGGCAACAGCCTTAAACGCATGAAGTTCAGTCCTTCCCAGGATTGCGTTATAAGTTGAAACCGCCTTAATTACCAGAAAGTTTAACATCTGAGTAGCCTCCTTAGGTTCTTGCCCGATCATCATGGGCAGCTGGATAATCCCTTCTACCTTGGACTCAACTCCATTAAACCCGTAGATGGGCATGTTGGTCGGGGTCAACTGAGAGTCACTATACCCCATTTTCACGAACGCATCATGAAACAAAATATCAACAGAAGCCCCATTGTCTATCAAGACTCGCTTCACCTCTGAGTTTCCAATTACAGGAGTTATGACCAATGGGTCGTCATGGGGGAACTTCACCCCTTCAAGGTTAGAGTCATCAAACCCGATTGCAATTTCAGTCCTAGCACGTTTAGGGGCCTCTCCCACAATGTGCATCACCTC
Source organism: Kitagawia praeruptora (assembly GCA_037693485.1). NCBI lineage: Eukaryota > Viridiplantae > Streptophyta > Magnoliopsida > Apiales > Apiaceae > Kitagawia > Kitagawia praeruptora. The sequence continues at coordinate 106,280,856 of CM075352.1, read as the reverse complement.
TCTGGCATACGCCTTTCGAGAGTTTCGAGATGTTCCAGCTGCTGTCGGGCCTCCCCAAATCATGTTGATAACTGGCCCTCGGGGTTGTGTGTTACGATCACCATCATTATCCCTTCTATCATTGTCTCTCCTGTCGTAATCCCTTCTTTGGGTTCCACGATCTTCACCCTTAGTGAATTTATTCAATTTTCCTTTACGGATCAGGAACTCAATCTCGTCCTTCAATTATTTGCAATCATCCGTATCATGTCCCACATCCCGGTGGAACCTACAGTATTGATCCTTGTTTCTCTTGGTGGGGTCACCCCTGAGTGGCTTCGGCCATCGAAAGTCCTTATCTTTCTCAATCTCCAAAAAGATTTGGCTCCTGGGAGCGTTCAATCTTGCATAGTCAGAAAACCTTGGTCCCAAATTCTTCTTTGGTGGTGATTCAGAGTCTTTGCTAGTACGGGAATACTTGTCCCTAGCATCATACTCCTGGTCTTGTTTTCGCTTCTTGGAGTCGTTGTTACCCTTGCCATTACCTTTCGCGGCTTCCTTCTTCATGCTATCCTCAGCTTTGATATACTTGTCAGCTCTTCGTTGGAGCTCGACCATGTTTTCAAGAGGACGCTTTGCCAATGACCTTTTAAAGAATTCATCAGTGGTTCCGTGTTCCAGGGCTACCATGGCCACCTTGTTTTCCAAGTCAGTGATGTTCAATGTCTCCTTAGTGAATCTCTTGAGGTAGTCTCTTAAGTTTTCATTCTTCCCTTGTACCACGTACATGAGAGATGCAGAACGTTTCTCATGAACTCTCCCACTAATGAACTGGCTGACAAAGGCTGCGCTCAATTCCTTAAAAGATCCAATCGAGTTTGCAGGTAGATGGCTATACCACCTTTGAGCCATACTTGACAGGGTTTGAGGGAACGCCCTACACTTTAAGGCGTCACTCGCAGGCAGCAGCAGCAGTGCGTTTGAGAATGTCTTGACATGGTTTGCTGGGTCGCCCGTTCCATCATAAGCCTTAATTATCGGCATCTTGAACTTCTTTGAGATGAGGGCATTCATCACCTCCTCAGTAAACGGGGGTGTGGGATCATCAGGATCCCCAAGTGGCATCAGATCCTTGGGGTTGCTCCTGGGGGTTTCCACCCTTGTTGTTCTTCCAGTTGGGGCGTCAGCCCTTCTCTGCCTTCTTGAAGACCTCTCCAGATCTATAATGGGAATCGGTCCTGAGATTGGAGGAGGTTGAGTTTGATTCTACCTAGCTTGTTCTCTCGCAATATCTTCCTTTATCCTTAAATTCTCGGCCCCATGAGCCTTGATTCTCTCAGCAGCTGTCAAAAGGGTTCTATCATGGATAGTTTGTGTTCTCCTTCTTGGTTCTCTGCTAGCACGTCGCCTCCTCGGGGCTTCATCACGATCATCATCATCAGACGATGAATCATCAGTATAGGGGCCAAAGTAGTCATCATACTCTCGATCTCGGATCTGCAAGGCGTGGCCACTTGGTCCAGGACCTTGGGTAATTGGAGGGTAGTTAGGAAGACCATACATCGGGTTGGTATTCATGGGGAGATCCGTAATATGGATCTGTACCCTCGGTGGTAACGGGTGGTTAGGATTAACTAGAGGAGAAACCATCATCTGAAGAAAGCTGGTTTCTTGACTTGGGTGAACGACCATGGGTAACGTTCTCCCAGTATGGGGATCCGTCCCTGGAGGTTGAGAAACCTGAGTTTGAGTGATCGCCCCTGTTGTTGGGGGTATTTGCTCAGTAGCAGGCGGAGCAGAGCTTAGAGGCAAGGCCTCAGTAGAGGTTGTTGTTGTTCTTCGTGTGTTCACCGTGGTTGATGTTCCTTCCCACAGACGGTGCCAAATGTTGTGGAATAAAAACTAGGTTACGAAATTGTATTTAATGCTAGGGTTCGGGAGCTTCGTGCTTTTATGAATGTTTCCATGTTCAAGACTAATCGGTCCTCACAGAATACCTACGTATCTCGTATTGAGAATCAAGCCAAAAACGTAGTTCTAAGAATGAGGGGTCAGGCCCTTATATAGGCTGAGGAGCCTTAGAATTATGGCAGGAGTCAGAGACTTGGTGGGTAAGCCACCGTCATGAGGAAGGTTCCAGACCCCTTCCTTGTAGGAATCAATTTCCATGTTGAAGTATGTATCTTGGAGTCTAAGTCAGGCAAGAGTAATATCCTTGTTTGACTCTTATTTGCTGAGCTATTTATTACCCCTAATATTAATTACGAAATTAATACTATAACTAGGGTTTGGGCCCATCTGGTGGGCCCCATGTTTTGACCATATTTGGTCTATTTAATGCCATATTAAATGTGTCTTTAGGACTTACTTTTAGCCCATATCAATCATATATGATTTGCAAGCAGAACATGTTTGGAGAACAATACGTTTTGAAATATTTTGTTTGCAGAACATACATGATTTTTAAGATTTTTAATGAAATTTGCATGTAAGACAATTGATTTAAAAGATTTTCAATGAAATAAATAAAATTGTGATTTTCATAGAACATAATTTTCAATGATTAAGTTTTTGCAATAATTTGATTGATATATAGTCTCCAGTCTCCGCTAAAAATCCTGATCTCCATTAAACTTAACTCTATCTTTCTATATATATATATATATATATATATATATATATATATATATATATATATATATATTAAAAAGAATCCATGCACGGGTTGTAAACTAATATTTTAAATATATTATCCATATCTATGACGATACCAGCTTATAGACTTACATATTTAATTTTTAAAATGCAAAATAATACGGTAATATTATATTTTTATATATAATAAGTGTAAAAGGAATTTTATACATGTTGGTCACTATACCGCCAAAATAATCTCAACACTCAAATCTAATAATTTTAAAAATACACGATGAAGATTATATCGTATTAAAAAAATTATACTCTAAAAAGGATATTATTAAAAAAGGTTGTATTTAAATTGAATTTTAAAAAGAAAAATGTAATCCAAAGATTATAATTAGAAAGGGTTATAATATAATTGAATTGTTTTTATTAATACTAAAAAAAGTTCATATTTACTATTTGGAATCTATTTCGAGATTTGAAAATTAAATTTGGATGATTTTACAGCCCACGAGAAACTCATAAAATAATATTTAATTTAGTGATAATTTAATAATTATTATCCAAAGAGAAAAACTCAGAATCTCAAGATAAAATGTAATTATGAATTTTACATTAATGCTATTCATTGTAGAAAACTTATATTGATAATCCTAGTTAATGTAGAAAACCTAACTATTTATGATTAAAATAATTTACATTCACTTTTTCGTATTTCATCATAAATACAGTTTTTGGTTTACATGTAAATTTATAAATATTTTTTATGTTAGATCCAGCGTTTTTCATCATATTATTTTGAGATCTAACGGTTCTTATTTACTTTGTCGTACCATGCTACCGACTACCAAAATTTTGGACAAAATTTTTCTTACACTTATTATTAACACTTGGTTGTTTGTACAACTATCTTCAAATAATAAGAATGTTATTTTGATAATCAAAAGGAATCATAAATCAATAGATTTTTCAATGTAAAAAATCATCAATTTCTTCTCTCTTTTATTTCTTGGTAATTTTAATTGGGATTTTTTTTTAAACCATCACTAAATTAAAGATTATTTTATTAATTTTACGTGGGTTGTAAAATCGTGCAAATCAAGTTTTAAGAATTCAAGATAAAATATACAGTTAATTGAACGCGTAAAATTTGATAATATATATATATATATATAGGCTAGCGTTCAAATAGAAACCAACATTAGAATAGAAACTAGAAACCTACACTAAATAAATTATATTTCATTTATTTTAATGGTCCCGCTAGGGGCACCTTCACAAAAAACTTATAAAATTCTTGGCTCTATTCAACAAAAATATTAAAAAAAATAAATAAATATTTTAAAAAAAAGTTACTGTTCACGTGCCACGTCATCACGTGAACAGTAACTTTTTTTTAAATTTTTTTTATTATTTTTATTTTTTGTTGAATAGAGCCAATAATTTTAAACGTTTTTGTATTGGGGTACCCCTAATTTGGTCATTAGATTAACTTGAAATATTTAATTTAGGTTTAGTTTCTAGTTTTTATTCTAAGTTAGTTTCTATTAGAACAAGACCCTATATATATATAGTCTTGCTCAAATGAGAACCCTCACTTATGGTGAGATATGAGATCTAATCCTAGCCATACATTTTTTATATCTAATTAAATCCAAGCTCCACAATCAATATTTAAAATTTAATTTTTTTATTATTCATTTAATTCAACTTCATTTCCACAATCATTTCTTCCATACTCCGGTCACCATTTCCGGTCACCATCACCGGCGAAAAATTCCGGCCAACCCAGAAAATCACCACCGGTAAACAGAAAATCACCGCACTACCGCCACCTCCGGTCACCACCAACAAAAATCACCGCTTGTAAACAGAAAATCACCACACTGCGCCACCTCCGGCCACCGCATCGCCGCCACCACCAACAAAAATCACCACCATATAACGAAAATCACCACAAGCAAAAGCATTACAAATCACCCCATCTCCACCACCACCGCCACCACCTGCTACCACCACTAAAAATCACCACCAAAAACCGAAAATTGAAAATCATCGCAAAATTCACAACAACATCCACAAAAATCACAATAGCTTGATGTAATATTGATCAGATCACCACCTCCAACCAAAAAAAAACATCACATAAAAACAAAAATCACCATTGAAACAACCACTGCCTCCATCGTTGAAGCTCGCCTGCGGCGCTAGAATCAGCAAACCAGTCAACAAAAATTTCAAAAACAAAATAAAAACAGTGATTACGAAATGTAATCAAATCAATCACTAATATCCGAGGATGATTTGCTGCGAATTGAGAGAGGAGAGGAGAGAGGGGGAGAAAGGAAGAGATTCGAATTGGCCGGAATCGGTGGTAAGGTGGCCGGAATCGGTGGTAAGGTGGCCGGAATCGTTGAGTGAGGTGGTCTGGTCGGAATTGGTGGACGGCGGGCGGTGTGGTAGCGGGGGGAGCAGGGATGGGTGCGTGTGTTTGTGTGTGCTGTGCGTGTGTTTTGTGTGTGTATGCGTGTGTTGTGTGTGTAGTGGGTGTGTGTTTAAAATGTGTGGTTATGATTTAAAATGGGCTAAAAATTGTGGGGCTAAGATTAGATCTCAGTTCTCACCAATAATGTGGGTTCTCATTCGAGCAAAAACCTATATATATATATATATATAGGCTAGCGTTCAAATAGAAACCAACCTTAGAATAGAAACTGGAAACTTACACTAAATAAATTGTTTTTCATTTATTTTAATGGCCCCGCTAGGGGCACCTTCACAAAAAACTTATAAAATTCTTGGCTATATTCAACAAAAAAATAAAAATAAAAAAAAGTTACTGTTTACGTGTTGACGTCACTACCACGTCATCACGTGAACAATAACTTTTTTTATTTTTTTATTTTTTTTTTACTTTTTTGTTGAATAGAGCAAATAATTTTATACGTTTTTTGTATTGGGGTACCCCTAGTTTGGTCATTAGATTAGCTTGAAATATTTAATTTAGTTTAGTTTCTATTATAACAAGACCCTATATATATATAGAGGGCTATTCTAATGAGACCCCCTTATAATGAGAATTGAGACCCCATCACTAAATTACTATAATCTATGAGAATTGAGACCCCATCACTAAATTATTATAATCTATCATTATTTACATATACGTATATAATTTTAAAAAACACCTCCGGCCACCATCACTGCTCCGCGTCATCCTCCATCACCACCACTACCTGCTTCATCGTATCACTTTTTACTTATTCATCATCACCACCATTCATCCATCCCCACTAGCATAATCACAATCACCACATATAATTACTATTAATTACAATCATCACCATCCTTGTTATATGTAGAATCACCATCACGTTAATTGTCACTGTCATCCATACATAAAATTACTAAAATTACGTTTAATCACCAAAATTTTGCTACAAATTACCTAATTTCACCACAAATCACCGAATTTCAACACAAATCACCAATTTTTTATAAAAGCAAATCACCAAAAAACGCTAATTCCGTCATAACTGCTATTACCATTGCTACCATCTCCGCCATAACCTTCTTCCACACACCTATACCACCACCATAACCACCTCCTTTACGAAAATCACGATATCTACGATATTATGAATCTGAAGCAAGTCATACATGATATGTGTTTCACTTTAGGCTTTATCGATCAAAAATAAAATTATGGAGCAAGGATGAGAATGAGACATTAAGATTACAATTGAAAATGGAACAAATTAAATGAACCTTGATTACTGTTAATCCACAATAAATCATTTGTATTCGTTATGAAAACACTTGCAAGAGAAGAGTCGAACAAAAATTTATATCAATCGAAAGAGATAGCACTGAAGATGCAAAATTCCTCCAAAATTGATGTAAATCGAAATTAAAAATAAACAAATATCAACGAAGAGTGTGATAGATGAGAATTAAGAATAGAGAGATTAAAGATGAAAGAGATGAGAGATGAGTGAGAAGAGAGGGAGAACAGAGAAGTGAGAGAGATGAGAAAGATGAGAGAGGTGAGAGATGAGATAATATACGTATATCAATATTGTGTGTATCTTTCTTTATTTTGGTGTTAATGTTAATAATTATCAACGGACCAGATTAGAAGCTGATAAAAAAGAAGGGAGGGCTGAGATTAATTCTCAGTTCTCAAGGGGTCTCATTTGAGCAATTGTCTATATATATATATCAAATTTTTAACAACAGTTTAATTTTAAAAGTAATAATAAATAAAATTATAAATATTAATAAAGAAAGTGTTCGATTGCGTGAGTTAGAAATTAATATAGATAAGGAAAATGCTAGGTACCCCAAATTGGTACGCCAAATTCCTTTCCCAAATGACATGGCAAGAAATTATTGGTTATAATTATAATGGGCCAGCCAGGGTCATCCAATTAAAATATTCTAAATTACCATTTAATTAATGCCACATCATTTGGTGTCAAAATTTGATACCCAATTTGGGATATGTAGCATTACTCTATAGATAATGATGAAATACAAATCTATATATATTATAATGCCAGGAGATCAGAAATGCACCAGAAACGTTTTAAATATTTTTCTTGAATTTTCAATTTTTTGATTTTTTATTAAAAATATGTTCTTGCATTAAATAACTCTTAATGACCTTTTAATTAGTCATTAATTACACCTATTAAATCTATATAAAATTCACTTCATTTCACATTTTTTAAAATTTAGAAAACTTTGTTTGAGCATATAACTATTATTTCAACATTATATATATATATATATAATTATAATTAAGTGTATTTTTAGGTAAAATAATGACCGAAAATTGTTTATATCGCATTCTTTTTCATTCCCTATAAGACTACATTAATTTCTTTTCGAACGATCGTAAGTAGTAAATATGATCTTAACTTCTCAAACAATTTTGATTATAACTCATTTAGAAATCGTAATAAATTATGAAAATATATAGATCTTCGCTTAACATTTGAAATTTGTATAAAAAAAACAAACTATTATTTTTTTTGCACATTAATAAATTATACATGGAGTATGACCAAACCGATTAAATTAAACCAACCAAACTATTTTTTCAACGGATTAATGGATAAAAAATTTACGCCTGTTGTTCATTATATTGTGTAGAAATAAATTAATATTCTAATTAAATAAATTCTTACTCTAATATTGAACATTTTTGTGATGGGAGGGGTGTTGGCTTTAAAAAATGTTATTCTATTTAATATTTATAATTTTAATCGGACAGATTACGTTCGTATTGTCATTGCTAATTTTTATGCTTATTCTATTTTTAATATTATCAAAATTTTATTTATACGATGAGAGTAGTTTTCTAATTAATAATTTATATAAATTGTTTTAAATCAATTTTTTAGGAAATTCTTAAGAGATCAATAAATTTTTAAAAATAATAAAAATTATTTTATCTAACTTCAATATTTCAAATATAAGTTTATAAACCGCGCGAAGCGCGGATTACAATGCCTGGAGATCGGAAAGTTAATAGAAGCGTTCAAAATGGCTTTCTTGAATTTTGTTTTTTTTAATTTTTTTTATTAAAATTATTTTCCTGCATTAAACAGCTCTTAATGACATATTAATTAGTAATTAATTATACCTAATAAATATATAATTATTTAATTTAATTTAATTAAACAATTATAAAACTTTATTTGAGCATTATATTTATTATTTTAATAGTAAAAGTAATTTCATTTATAATTAAGTTTATTTTTAGGTAAAATGACGACTGAAAATTATTTACATTGCGTCTTTTTTATTTTCTATCGAATAACACTCCAATTTGTTTTCGAATAATTGTAATATAGACGACCCTTAACTTCTCAAGCAATCTTCAATATTAGTAATTATGATCGTAATAAATTATAGAAGTATATAAATTTTCGCTTAATACCTATAATAAAAATAATACAAAGAGTTTTTATTTTTACACATGAATAAATTACACATGGGTTATGACCAAAGCAATTTAATTGAAAAAACCCAACTTTATTGATAGATTAAATAGTTAAAAGGGTTATATACCCGTTGTTTATAAAGTATTTCATATTCATATTTGATTTTTGTTTTTAAATTTATTACTATTTTAAGTATCAGAGTGTTCTATACAACTAATAATTCTTATATATTTTTTTGTTTTGTGATTCATTTATTATAAGATTTTAGATAAGAGCGTGATAAAATTATTTAAATATATATAATAAAATGCAATTGGTTTAAGGAGGTATCAAGAATGTCTTCGAATAACACTTTGATCATACATATAAAAAAGTTCATATAAGTGCTTTAAAGAGAATAAAAAAATAATTAAATGAAGAAGAAAGATCGACTCACTTAAAAAGCATGAAGCATGAATTATGTAGTAAAGTACATATTTTTATTAAACTTTTGTTCACCATACAACCAAATTCACTAACAAATTAAGGGTCTGTTTGGCACAACTCTTTTGACCCGACTTATGACTTATTTTCGGGTAAAAAATTTTATATTTTGATAATTTTTTTATATAAGTATTTAATGTATGTTTGAGATTCAATAAATTGCAAAAATAAGTTGGAAAGTTAAGATTAACTTTCTACTTAAAATAAGTTGCCTTATTCTGAAAAATAAGTTCTCTCAAACACCCCCTTAATCAATCACCCTATGACTCTCATCATACTATACATGATCTGTATACATTCGTAAATGTTATCCAATAATAGATTTTGTAAACATTTATTTATACTATTTGAAATATGATGTTCTTTAACTGAAACATGATTTGTTGTCATTATTTTCTTTCTCAATAATACTTAAAACATTACAAATTACATTTTTGTGTGTATATATATTAAAACATAATATACGATATTATATACTTAATACGTGATTTTCATTTTACCATATCAATTATCAAATAATTAATTATGATTTGTAATATTATCAACTATATGAAATTTTAAAAAATACCTTTAAGCCGCGCTAATAATATTTTTCTTGAAATTATAGATACATATTTTATGTTTTAAAATCAATCTAAGTTTCTGTTATACTTTCAATGTCATGTAATTTTGATTTTTTTTCCATTAGAAAAGTTCAACTGCAAAAGTGACGATAAAATATAGAAAATTAAGTACATATCTATATATATTATAATGCCAGGAGATCAGAAATGCACCAGAAACGTTTTAAATATTTTTCTTGAATTTTCAATTTTTTGATTTTTTATTAAAAATATGTTCTTGCATTAAATAACTCTTAATGACCTTTTAATTAGTCATTAATTACACCTATTAAATCTATATAAAATTTACTTCATTTCACATTTTTTAAAATTTAGAAAACTTTGTTTGAGCATATAACTATTATTTCAACATTATATATATATATATAATTATAATTAAGTGTATTTTTAGGTAAAATAATGACCGAAAATTGTTTATATCGCATTCTTTTTCATTCCCTATAAGACTACATTAATTTCTTTTCGAACGATCGTAAGTAGTAAATATGATCTTAACTTCTCAAACAATTTTGATTATAACTCATTTAGAAATCGTAATAAATTATGAAAATATATAGATCTTCGCTTAACATTTGAAATTTGTATAAAAAAACAAACTATTATTTTTTTTGCACATTAATAAATTATACATGGAGTATGACCAAACCGATTAAATTAAACCAACCAAACTATTTTTTCAACGGATTAATGGATAAAAAAGTTACGCCTGTTGTTCATTATATTGTGTAGAAATAAATTAATATTCTAATTAAATAAATTCTTACTCTAATATTGAACATTTTTGTGATGGGAGGGGTGTTGGCTTTAAAAAATGTTATTCTATTTAATATTTATAATTTTAATCGGACAGATTACGTTCGTATTGTCATTGCTAATTTTTATGCTTATTCTATTTTTAATATTATCAAAATTTTATTTATACGATGAAAGTAGTTTTCTAATTAATAATTTATATAAATTGTTTTAAATCAATTTTTTAGGAAATTCTTAAGAGATCAATAAATTTTTAAAAATAATAAAAATTATTTTATCTAACTTCTATATTTCAAATATAAGTTTATAAACCGCGCGAAGCGCGGATTACAATGCCTGGAGATCGGAAAGTTAATAGAAGCGTTCAAAATGGCTTTCTTGAATTTTGTTTTTTTTAATTTTTTTTATTAAAATTATTTTCCTGCATTAAACAGCTCTTAATGACATATTAATTAGTAATTAATTATACCTAATAAATATATAATTATTTAATTTAATTTAATTAAACAATTATAAAACTTTATTTGAGCATTATATTTATTATTTTAATAGTAAAAGTAATTTCATTTATAATTAAGTTTATTTTTAGGTAAAATGACGACTGAAAAATATTTACATTGCGTCTTTTTTATTTTCTATCGAATAACACTCCAATTTGTTTTCGAATAATTGTAATACAGACGACCCTTAACTTCTCAAGCAATCTTCAATATTAGTAATTATGATCGTAATAAATTATAGAAGTATATAAATTTTCGCTTAATACCTATAATAAAAATAATACAAAGAGTTTTTATTTTTACACATGAATAAATTACACATGGGTTATGACCAAAGCAATTTAATTGAAAAAACCCAACTTTATTGATAGATTAAATAGTTAAAAGGGTTATATACCCGTTGTTCATTATGTTGTGTTGAAATAAATTAACATTCTATTTAAATAAATTCTTACACTACTATTGAGCATGTATGTTATGAGAGGGGCGTCGGCTTTAAAAAGTATTATTATATATAATATTTTTAACTTTTAGTTACGTTTGTATTATAATTGTTACTTTTTATGTTTATGATCTTTTTGAAATTATGAAAATTTTAGATATATAAAGGGAGTATTTTCAAACTTATAATTCAAGTAAATTGTTTTGATTCAATTTTTTGTAAAAAAATTTAAGAGACCAATAAATTTTTAAATATAATTCATATATTTTCAATATTTTAAAATAAAATTTATGAACCGCGCAAAGCGCGGATAAGTTTCCTAGTTGTACTAAGAAAAAAAGAAGTACGCTTTACACGCGGAGCGTACAAGGTAAAATCAAAGATTACACGTATAGGACAACGAAACACTTGCTAATCCAATAGAATCTTCCAGAGACTTTGAAACATGAAGAATAAATAAATACTCTAGCATTACAATCTATATATATTATAATGCCAGGAGATCAGAAATGCACCAGAAACGTTTTAAATATTTTTCTTGAATTTTCAATTTTTTGATTTTTTATTAAAAATATGTTCTTGCATTAAATAACTCTTAATGACCTTTTAATTAGTCATTAATTACACCTATTAAATCTATATAAAATTTACTTCATTTCACATTTTTTAAAATTTAGAAAACTTTGTTTGAGCATATAACTATTATTTCAACATTATATATATATATATATAATTATAATTAAGTGTATTTTTAGGTAAAATAATGACCGAAAATTGTTTATATCGCATTCTTTTTCATTCCCTATAAGACTACATTAATTTCTTTTCGAACGATCGTAAGTAGTAAATATGATCTTAACTTCTCAAACAATTTTGATTATAACTCATTTAGAAATCGTAATAAATTATGAAAATATATAGATCTTCGCTTAACATTTGAAATTTGTATAAAAAAACAAACTATTATTTTTTTTGCACATTAATAAATTATACATGGAGTATGACCAAACCGATTAAATTAAACCAACCAAACTATTTTTTCAACGGATTAATGGATAAAAAAGTTACGCCTGTTGTTCATTATATTGTGTAGAAATAAATTAATATTCTAATTAAATAAATTCTTACTCTAATATTGAACATTTTTGTGATGGGAGGGGTGTTGGCTTTAAAAAATGTTATTCTATTTAATATTTATAATTTTAATCGGACAGATTACGTTCGTATTGTCATTGCTAATTTTTATGCTTATTCTATTTTTAATATTATCAAAATTTTATTTATACGATGAAAGTAGTTTTCTAATTAATAATTTATATAAATTGTTTTAAATCAATTTTTTAGGAAATTCTTAAGAGATCAATAAATTTTTAAAAATAATAAAAATTATTTTATCTAACTTCTATATTTCAAATATAAGTTTATAAACCGCGCGAAGCGCGGATTACAATGCCTGGAGATCGGAAAGTTAATAGAAGCGTTCAAAATGGCTTTCTTGAATTTTGTTTTTTTTAATTTTTTTTATTAAAATTATTTTCCTGCATTAAACAGCTCTTAATGACATATTAATTAGTAATTAATTATACCTAATAAATATATAATTATTTAATTTAATTTAATTAAACAATTATAAAACTTTATTTGAGCATTATATTTATTATTTTAATAGTAAAAGTAATTTCATTTATAATTAAGTTTATTTTTAGGTAAAATGACGACTGAAAAATATTTACATTGCGTCTTTTTTATTTTCTATCGAATAACACTCCAATTTGTTTTCGAATAATTGTAATACAGACGACCCTTAACTTCTCAAGCAATCTTCAATATTAGTAATTATGATCGTAATAAATTATAGAAGTATATAAATTTTCGCTTAATACCTATAATAAAAATAATACAAAGAGTTTTTATTTTTACACATGAATAAATTACACATGGGTTATGACCAAAGCAATTTAATTGAAAAAACCCAACTTTATTGATAGATTAAATAGTTAAAAGGGTTATATACCCGTTGTTCATTATGTTGTGTTGAAATAAATTAACATTCTATTTAAATAAATTCTTACACTACTATTGAGCATGTATGTTATGAGAGGGGCGTCGGCTTTAAAAAGTATTATTATATATAATATTTTTAACTTTTAGTTACGTTTGTATTATAATTGTTACTTTTTATGTTTATGATCTTTTTGAAATTATGAAAATTTTAGATATATAAAGGGAGTATTTTCAAACTTATAATTCAAGTAAATTGTTTTGATTCAATTTTTTGTAAAAAAATTTAAGAGACCAATAAATTTTTAAATATAATTCATATATTTTCAATATTTTAAAATAAAATTTATGAACCGCGCAAAGCGCGGATAAGTTTCCTAGTTGTACTAAGAAAAAAAGAAGTACGCTTTACACGCGGAGCGTACAAGGTAAAATCAAAGATTACACGTATAGGACAACGAAACACTTGCTAATCCAATAGAATCTTCCAGAGACTTTGAAACATGAAGAATAAATAAATACTCTAGCATTACAATATTCTATCTAGACACTGCTAGATACTTATTTCGAACATTAAAGCATTCCTCTGCTCTTTCATAAACCTCCCAACAAATATTCCGTTATATAAATCCAAACCACTTGAATTCAACTCCAAGTTTGTGATCAAATCTCAAGTGATAGCAGCACAACAAAAACACAACCAACAAGAAGAATATTCACACAAGTAGCAAAGATAAGGCTAGAGTAGTAAAGATGTGCTTGGTGTTTGTGTGTGATAAGGATGAGAGGGTGGTAGGAAGGCAGGTTGCGCCAGGATCATGTCCATACTGTGGAGGGGTGATTCAAGCCATGGATGTCCAAAGCAGTTGGCGCCTCTGTTTCGTACCTCTTTCTTTCACCAATAAGCGCAAGTTTTACTGTTCTCTCTGTTCCAGGCGTTTGGTTACAAAATACTAACTAGAGTATATATATATATATATATATATATTTTTCCCTTCAATTACTCATGGGTTGCTTAGTTACCACTGTTTCTGTGTTGTTTTTGTAAATCTCTACAAATTTGTGTTTGTAATAAAGACTATAGTTTAGTTTTCTTGTTTCTCATTTTTTCCTTTCTTCTAATCTTGTTTTACACAAGTTAGTACCAAGTAATAATAACTAGTCGATTCCAATTTAATTAGATAATCAAGGATGTAATTGCCTAATTCTCAGGTGGGTTTTATCTGAGCTTAAAATAATTTCAATATGTATATAAATTAAAATTTAACCATCATAAAACAGAACTAGAAAGATGGCTAGTAGTTGTCTAAGAAAATAAACGGTGGTTGTTGGATTGATGTTTGATAGACTGTTGTCCCTGGCAAAATTATTCAAGAAATTAACATTTTGGCTCCCCCTGCTGTCAATGTCATCTCCTTGAACCCATGGTCGTGACCATGGCGGCGCTAACATGTTTCATCTTGAAATTGTTTCCATCTAACATTGTTGACATGGATCTTTTCCAATGGGGTTAAAAGGTGAGGCTTCGTGCGATCCGTGGCTAGAGCTTTTACAGGGACAGCAACTAACGGTGTTTAAATAACTATCCTTAAATTTAAACATTAAATTTTTATATAGAAAAAGAAAATTTTAAAAAAAAGTTATTTAACTATCCTTAAAATGCACCTTAAAATGCGTGCCAGAAAGTTTTGAAAAAGTGAAATGTTAAGAATAAAAAGGGACGGATGGAGTACATTACATGAAAACTAGCTTCAATATTCGTTTAAGATACCGACTTTTTTTTTTTTACATGAAAACTAGCTTCAATATTCGTTTAAGATACCGACTTTTTTTTTTTAATTTGTAATTGATGTTGCCTTTTTTTTCCGTTGAGTTTTGATACTAATCATGTTGTGTCGGGGTTTTTTTAATGTAATAAATATAATCCTTTCTAGAAATTTTCCATTTTTGTAAAATATTCGAATGAACCCATTATTCTTTTGAAAAAATTCCTGCAAATATTTAGAAGTACTTGAATTAATGTACAAGAACTAAAAAAGTATGAAAAGAAAAAAAGACCATCAAATATTTCTGTAAAGTGAAAATTCTACATTACAAAACATAAAATTAAACCATTTAACAGATTGCTAAGCAATCTGATGTTAATATTTTAATATTGGGTTAAATGGCAGTTACGTCACTCAACAGACTCAAAATTTTTAGTTGGATCATCCAACTCAAAAAGTTTTCAATCAGGCCACTTAACAAATAAAAACTTTCAATCAGGTCATAAAACACGTTAAAAACTTTCAGTCGGGTCATTAAACACGTTAAAATCAGGTCATTAAACATGTTAAAATCATGTCATTTAACGTGTTTTTATTTGTTAAGTGACCGGACTGAAAGTTTTTATTTGTCAAGTGACCTGATTGAAAGTTTTTTGTGTTGGATGATCCAACTGAAAGTTTCCAGTCAGTTGAGTGACCTAACTGCCATTTAACCTTTTAATATTAGTGATGTAGGTCACTTAAGTTATAGTGAGCTCTCATTCTTCAATATATTTAATTATTATAAAAATAACATTTAGTACAATATTTATATGCATAATTGTTATCTTCATATCCACATATATATTTTTACTCTAAACTAATTAATCTTTTCATCTCTCATACTCTATTTATAAAGAATTTGACATATTTACACTTAACTAAACTATCTTTCACGAACTGAGATCTAACAAATATTAGTGAGGTCTATCACATACCCAACATATTTTATTAATTAATTACATAAAATAAAATATTTTTTTAGAAAAATGTGGAAATTAGTTATAGGATTCAAATTTTATTGGGATCTTAATAAATTTTGATCACACATATAAATTTATTAATAATGAAATTTGATGTGTTAGAATTAATTATTTGTTACATAATTGAAATATTATAATTAAATAGATATTAATAAATAAAATTTTAAATGTGAAACTTTAATTAATATATATTAATGATTGTAGAATCTATATTCAAATCGTATACCATTCACTGGTCGACATTTATGTCGTATATAATTCTTGTTAGGGTCTATATTCAAGTGATGGCAAATTACCTTCGGATCAGTGACAACCATATCAGCATGACTCCAAGCAAAAAAATCCAAGTTCTTTAAGAGAAAGTCAGTGAGCATATCTCTCAACTCTGAATTTAACTGAGATATGATCTTCAAGAACTTACTTGAGTCATTGACGTCCACTAAGATTGAAACTGTATCCTCTGCAGAACTAGTCTTTTTCACTGATTGAGGCGTTCTCGGATCAAGATCAAAATCAAAACTTCGAGGGTCTTCAATCATGGCATCATCCTTGAAGGCACGTCCTCCCTAAGAGGAAAGTCTTCCTCGACAAGGGCATTCGCCATGCATTCTAGTAACATCCTTCTTTCCTCGACCTGTTCACCTCTAAGATTGATTGATATAACATCATCGGATTTTTCCTATTCAATTTCCTCAAGGATTCCTTCTTGAAAATCGTCAAGAACTGAAACATCTTCCATCTGTAATTCCTCACGGCGCGCCCTGTTTGATGATGACTCTTCATCCTCTAGTTCTTGCACGAAATAGTGGACCTGAACATTTCCTGGGGTATTATCCATGATCCCTTCAGAACTATTTATATCGAGGGCGCGACCTCCATCCTTTTGTCTTCTAAAACTTTTAACTGCTTTATGATAACAGTCTCTTGAATCATACTGAGATCCTCGAATAGTACCCACACCATTTGGCGTAGGGAACTTCATTATAAGATGGTAGATGGAAGTCACAACCTTCGTTTCTTTCAGCAAAGTGAAAGAGAAGTGTCCTAAATCCAATCATGGATGATGAGTTAGGATAAACTTTCTTGCAATCTTAGTAGGTTTTATGATTATTAGTGAAAGACATATTTGTCTTTATACGGGCTTTATCTATTTAAAGTGTTTTAAATTAGATGTTCCATAGTTTAAAGTAATGCTTCTAGAATTATAATGAGATTATAATAATGAGATCTAGAAGATGATAACACTAGACTTAAACGGTTCCTGATCGTAGGATAACTAATTGGAAGTTAGTTAATCCGTAAAGATCAGTACATACTATGCTAGCTTCCTAGGAAGGATGTCTGTTCTCATAGGCATTTATGTGGTGACACTATAGCTAGTATGTAGGTGCTTATTGGGGAATAAGTTCACTTAACATGACTCGATTAGTGGATCAACTAATGGAGTTTACTCACGTGTCGATAGTTGTTCTCTAAGTGATAGTTGTACAAGTGTCCTTATACTTGAGATCGTTAGAGTAATCTTGTATATAATGAACTATGCTTTGGTTTAGTCCTTAGTCTCAAGGACACCTATTAGGTCTATTCTGGGCATAGGGATTTGTGTATGGAGATAGTTAACGATCAATAAAGGATCTACCCCTTCCAGTAAAAGAAGAGAATATCCTATGTTATTCTTATTATGCTAGTTCAGGAATCTCTGGCCAGAGTGAATGAAATTAGAAAGGAGTTTCTAATTTGCATTAATATGAACTATGCATTATGAATAAGGAATCATATGATTAAATTTGATAGGCTTGACACGAGTTCCATACCTTGTATTTAATCGGGATATTGTAGGATGGAAGGAATTGATTGTACGATAACTATTCACTGACTAGGTTCTAGGTATTCTAAGCAGTGAATACATATTATCCGGATAGTCACGATATGCTGAGAAGTATCCCTCACGATGTAGAATAATTATGATTAATTATTTAATTAATTATATTTAATGAATTAGAAGAATTCATATAAATAATAATAAAATAGTTTTATTATTATTTATTTCTACTACTGGCTTAATATTGAACCAACAGGGTCACACAATAAAAGAGACTGATTTATTGATGGAGGAATTAATTAATAATGGCTAATAATTATTTATTTATGAAATAAATAATTTATTAGCAATTTTATAATTGATTAAATATAATTTAATTGATTATAAATTATTTAAGAAGAGTTCTTAATATTATTAGTTAAGGATTTAATTTAAGAAATTAAATCAAGTAAGAGAATTATTTTCTAAAGAGTTTAGAAAAAGAATTAATGATTAAAAGAGTTTTAATTATTAATTGATTAATAAGATTAATTAATTAATAGGGTTAATAATTATATGAAAAATATCACCTGAGATATTTTGCCTATAAATATATGGTTATAAACCCTATTAGCCTCGGAAGTTTTTTACGTAAGATTTCAGAAGGAGGCAACCCTAATTTTCTCTCAAACCTTCTTCATCCCTCAATCACATCTCTCTCTTGGTGGATACCGATAGAGTGCTTCACACTTGAGGAGTAACTGCTAGGAGCCTCTTTACGCCTCCTTGGATCGCTTTGAAAGGTTAGTAATCGATCCCACATATTTATCAATTAATTTTATGCATTGTATATGCAATATATATGTATGAAATTGTGATTCACGCTTCCGTATATGCATATAATTCCTTCAATGGTATCAGAGCTGTAGGTTATATGGATATATAATTATCTGTAAATTTTCATAATTTAATAATGATGTATGGATTTATTATGAATTTTACAAGTTTATTATGATTTAATTATGAATTAATTCGAAATAAATTTTGTTTTGATATTTGGCCACAGATCTGGGTTCTACAATAGTTGTGGATCGTCTGGATATTTTTTTCATAATTTTCTGATGTGTAGATTATTTATTATGAATTTTTGAAATTGTTTTAATTAAATTCGTGATCATAAAATATACATTTGATTTTAATTATGTGTGTAAAAGTTGGATTGGTTGCACGGAATTTAAAGCCTGATATGATTTTGACGATTGACACGAGAGTACTGTACTCTACTGCTGTTGTCTGTTCTGCCGGTTGATTTACACGAAAGAGAAGAAACATGTTTTCTGTCAGGCGCGTGAGGTCCACGCGCGCGTGTGGCCCACGCGCTGGGTCGGCTGCGGTTGGCTGATGTCATTTGATGACGTCATGCTGACGTGAGAAGGCAGTAATAGTTCGTAACGCATCTGCTGAATGCGTGACATTCCCTAGTAATGCATGAGGTAGATGCGTTACAGGCCGTAATGCAAATTGGACATGCGTGCTACAGCCGAGGGCTTTGTTACCGATCAACATGAAAGTACTTGTCTATCACATTAGATGTGTACAAAAATTAGATTTCAGTGGTCGTTACGTGCTACAGCCGTGGGCTATTGGAATCTGATTTAATTGTACGAGATGTTGGTTCTGACTTGATTTAATATTGAGATTAGTCGTGTTTTTATTTTAGATTTAGATTATCTATTAAATTTAAAACACGTAAGACTTATAGGTGCATACGAAAATGTTTTGTGACCTTAGTAAAATAAAAATCCTTTTTTATTAAATATCAAGTGATAAAATGGCCAAAGGCACAACGGGCTTGTGTCGGTCATAGCCTTCCAACATGGTAGAAAGTGGTTCTTATTTTAGGGCATTGTCGTTTCGTGCCACAACCGAGGGCTTTGTTTTTGAAATAGGAGGTACTGGTCTATTACATTAGATGCGTGAATTAATTAGAGTTTAATGGTCGTTACGTGCAACAGCCGTGGGCTATTGAAATCTGATTTCATTTGAACGAGATGTTGGGTTTGACTTGACTTAGAATATTGAGTTTGTCGTGTCACAGCCGTGACTCAATGATTCAAGAGGCTAAAGTTTTATTAGGGAATAACATGAGATGTAACTGACAAGAGTTGTCTGCCTATGGAACATCACATGGCGTTTCGTGCCACAGCCGGGGTTGTGTAATGGAAAGTAGGATCCCTATTCTCATTAGCATTGTGAATGCTCAATTATACTTATAGAGGGTTATATAACTTAGATAAAATAGTGGGAGCCGCCAATGAATAAAGACCCGATTCATTTGGTGTTAAGATTATAAAATCGAATAATCTGCTGACGTTGTTAATTTTATTTAAAGATTTTAAATATAAAAGTGATGTCTTCTGCACTATAGAAATAACATATTGGATGCTAGGTCAATGACTTGTTGACTAGGATAGTGATAATAGTTTTCACAAGTAGAATAGATTGTTTTTCGTCTTGAACTCACCACTCTTCGCAAGTTATGAGAGATGTATCTAACAATGAGTGAGATGTCTCATTTTGTTCATCTACAAGGGTTGTTAGATGAATAAGTTAGGGACATAGTTATAAGATATCGATGCTGTTTATCGATAACAACGATTTAGCAATATTTCTGTCAACGACATTGTTTTATATGATCAATTAGATTGTTCGTTTATATAACTGGTTTTTAGATAGATATATAGTTAATTCAAGATGCGATCTTGAAATCTCATTGTAAGAATAAAGATCAAGATGTGATCTTGTGGTCCTATTATAAGAATAGGAAGGTGAGTTGAAAAGACACAATCTTTAAGATAAGTGTTAGCCAAGAAATCAAAGGTATTAGACTTCCACTGAATAAGGATAGGGTATTGGAATTGGATTATGTAAGACAAGTCTTACAGAATCAAGGAAGTAAAAGGTTAGTGTAACCTCAACTTCAATATAAGTTTGTTAATAGTTGAAATGAATAAATCTATAAGTCAATTATCTACTTGGGTATTAGACACCACTTAGGTTCAAGGATTACGAATCTTAACCAAAGGACAAGTAGATAGCTAGACATCGATGAAGTCCTACATAATTGAAATAGAACAACCGTTGTTGTTTCAATTATGAAAACTTGTTGATTTGTCGTGCTGTTGGAGTTATGGATTATATGTTTCATATTGAACAAACTAGATATAATGAGATAGATCAGGTTTATACCTTGTCACATTCAATGACGATCAATATAGATAAGGATATGTGTATTTGTTGAAATACAAAATCCAATTTTTTATTGATAGGTTCAATGAATGCTGAGGTATGACAACGAACTATTTAGGAGTATTGAAAACATTCAATGAGATTGAGGTTTGTCAATATTTAAATTAGTTTGTTCCTGAATTATCTCACATATCATGATATTAGCTCACTGAAGACTCTTGTTAGACAAGGTTCAATTCATAGTGAATGATATCAATAATTCCGGTATCTATTAAGAAAATGACTTAGTAGAATAGTCAAACTACTCGATAAGGTATCCTCAACACAAGTTAACTAAAGTCTGCATGAGATGTAGAGTAAGGAAACACAAGTCTCAATTGTCTTGAGATTTGGGGTTGTCTAACCTATGTCAAGAGTTGAATAAGTTAGAGACTGAATCTGAATAAAGAAGGTTTGTGGTTAGTCTTAAATAGAGTTTAGGACAATTATATGCAATCTTGTTGAGCATGGAGTATTTATATTATAGACACTGGGAGTGTTCTGTTTTGTAGA
The DNA here is from genome assembly GCA_037693485.1 of Kitagawia praeruptora. Lineage (NCBI taxonomy): Eukaryota > Viridiplantae > Streptophyta > Magnoliopsida > Apiales > Apiaceae > Kitagawia > Kitagawia praeruptora. Next base: position 106,259,091 of record CM075352.1, on the reverse strand, counting down.
TACTCCACCTTTTTGGAAAATTAGTTTACCCTTCAAGGGCTCAGTGGGAGCTATAGTGAACTTGATGAAGTTCAAGAACCATAAATCATCGCAGATTAAGTAAGGAACCTAATCTAGTAGTAGAACTTTCTGTACAAAAACACTGTTGTAATCTAGGAGGGTATCATGGTTTCATCATTTAGAATGATGATGCGATATCCACTATAAATGACTCTGAGGAATGACAGGGTGTCATGGAATCTATAATGGTTTTGTAAAGAGTTTTGATTGGATGGCAAGGTAGAGACCTATAAAGCCAGGCAAGTTGTAAAGGTTTAAGTAAAGGTAATGTGATCACCTTAAAGAAACCTTTATCGAATAGCCATGATCAAAACCATGAAGATTTCGCTTGCATGCTTCTCGGCAATGGAACATTAATTTTGATGAGATAGTCAAAGAGTTTGACTTTATCAAAAAGGTGAATGATCCATTTAATGGTACAGGAGTTTAGTGGGAGTGATGTAAAAAAGTAATATATGTGGATATATTAGTGAAAATATACCTATGATAATTTTGGTTTTCATTAGAATAAGCTATCAAAGAATTTCTTCTTGGACTAGAGTTAGGCCTCGAATAAACTAAGGTAGATGATCTATATTGATAGATCATGATTAGGATAAGAGGTCTGACGCAAAAATAATGTACATTGATTGGATGCTAAAGTGTTTAGCATGGACACTCCAAGTGATGTTTCATAATGATGAACATGGGAGAATATCTCTCTGAGAGAGAGGACACGTAAATGGAATGTCTCTGAGAATCATTTTAATCCATTCCATGTTACATGATATGTACAAGTAATGATGTTTCTTGTCGTGACAAGCAAATAACAATCTACTCCTAAGAGAACAAGGATGAGATGAAAATAAATATGTCATAGTGCACTTTAGAAGGGCATAGTGATATAATTGTTTTCTCTCTGATGGATCTAAATTAAAACTAGAGGTCTTTGTATACTCAAGTTTTAATCAAGATCAGTTTGATAATAGATTCATTTCGGGGCACTTGATAGTCTTGAGTGGAACGACAGTGAGTTGAAATAGTTTCAAGCAGTAGACACTCATTAATATTAGATCAGAAAGCATAATGTGTTTTGTTGCAAGTGTGTTGCAACAGTGGATTGGAAAACTAGTTTCTGTGTTGGGTTAGTTCCTAGCAGATAATAAGCCATTGAGTTGTAATGTGACAACTCAAGGGCATCAGATTAGCACATGCTAAGGAACCGTGATCCCATCTAAGGTCTAAACACATATTGCGGCTCTCTCATCCGATTAGGAAGATCGTTGAAAGAGAGGTTGTCAACATTGAGTAAGTTGACATACACAAATAACGTAGTAGACCCAATGTTAAAGCCATTTTTCAAACTCACTTTGATCTTCACATAGTGAAGATGGGTATGCGATATTGAAGTGATTGGTTTTAGTACAAGTGGGAGATTGAAAGAGAAGTGTCCTAAATCCAATCATGGATGATGAGTTAGGATAAACTTTCTTGTAATTTTAGTAGGTTTTATGATTATTAGTGAAAGACATATTTGTCTTTATACGGGCTTTATCTATTTAAAGTGTTTTAAATTAGATGTTCCATAGTTTAGAGTAATGCTTCGAGAATTATAATGAGATTATAATAATGAGATCTAGAAGATGATAACACTAGACTTAAACTGTTCCTGATCGTAGGATAACTAATTGGAAGTTAGTTAATCCGTAAAGATCAGTACATACTATGCTAGCTTCCTAGGAAGGATGTCTGTTCTCATAGGCATTTGTGTGGTGATACTATAGCTAGTATGTAGGTGCTTATCAGGGAATAAGTTCACTGAACATGACTCGATTAGTGGAGCAACTAATGGAGTTTACTCACGTGTCGATAGTTGTTCACTAAGTGATAGTTGTACAAGTGTCCTTAGACTTGAGATCGTTAGAGTAATCTTGTATGTAATGAACTATGCTTTGGTTTAGTCCTTAGTCTCAAGGACACCTATTAGGTCTATTCTGGGACTGATTTATTGATGGAGGAATTAATTAATAATGGCTAATAATTATTTATTTGTGAAATAAATAATTTATTAGCAATTTTATAATTGATTAAATATAATTTAATTGATTATAAATTATTTAACAAGAGTTCTTAATATTATTAGTTAAGGATTTAATTTAAGAAATTAAATCAAGTGAAAGAATTATTTTCTAAAGAGTTTAGAAAAAGAATTAATGATTAAAAGAGTTTTAATTATTAATGAATTGATTAATAAGATTAATTAATTAATAGGGTTAATAATTATAGGAAAAATATCAGCTGAGATATTTTGCCTATAAATATATGGTTATAAACCCTATTATCCTCGGAATTTTTTTACGTAAGATTTCAGAAGGAGGTGACCCTAATTTTCTCTCAAACTTTCTTCCTCCCTCAATCACATCTCTCTCTTGGTGGATACCGATAGAGTGCTTCACACTTGAGGAGCAACTGCTAGGAGCCTCTCTACGCTTCCTTGGATCGCTTTTAAATGTTAGTGATCGATCCCACATATTTATCAATTAATTTTATGCATTGTATATGCGATATATATGTATGAAATTGTGATTCACGCTTCCGTATATGCATATAATTCCTTCACAAAGGACGCCCTACCAAAACATTATGGGATGAGTCTTGATCTAAAATCATAAATTCCATCATCTAGGTGGGAGAAAGCACCTTCTCCAAGAGTTACTGGTAGCTTGATTGAACCCATTACCTTTACAGCCTCTCCTGAAAAGCCATAAATCCATCCATTATCCGGTGCCATGTCTTTGTCTAGAAGCCCCAACTTCTTGTAGGTGTTGTAATAACAGATATTCACTGAACTCCAGTTATCAACAAAAACCCGATGTACATTTTTAGAACCAATCTGAATAGCCACCACCAAGGCATCATTATGTGGGTAGTGCACCCATCTAGCCTCTTCTTCAGTGAAAGTAATAGGGTTATTTATCAAGTTGGTCACTAAAGTGAGCCTAAAGTATCAAATTGGTCACCAAACTGAAAACGGTATCAAACACGTCATTAAAGTCATTTATATGTACACTATGTTAAATAACTTACTTTTTCCAGACGAAAAATACTAATATTCATGTTGATTTCCTGGATTTTATTGTCTAAAATGCATATGCTACCATATCATATAGATCGTTTATCATAAAATTCAAAAAATAAGCATTAATATTAGTATTTTTCATCCGTGAAAAGTAAGTTATTTAACAGAATGTACATATAACTGAAATTAATGACTTGTTTGAGATCCGCTTTCAGTTTGGTGACCAACTTGATACTTTAAGCCCACTTTAGTGACCAACTTGATAATTAACCCGAAAGTAATGTCTGCACATTCCCCCTTAAATAACTTGGGCGGCCTCAACTCCAAACTATTCACATTAGTTAGAAGTCTATATCTCGCCTCCGTGGCATACCTCTCCAACACATACGAGAGGTGAGGGCGCGTCCTTCTTCCACAAATTCTCACAAAAACCCTGATTTATTTAATTAGAAAATCCCTAAATTGAACTTGTAATTGATCTGAATCCATTCTTGAATACCCGAACATGCCAATAGAAATTTGGCTATAACAAATCTTTAGAAGAGTAACACATAGAATATTAATATTCACTATTCTTTTTAACCGTTGAACTATTGAACCAAACTTCTAACAATTATACCCATATTTGCTTATTATAATTTAGATAGATAAATTAGTATAGATAATGGATAATAGATAATTGGTAGTCTAGAGAGAATCACCTTATATAGAGTACAAGAGAAAGGCACCACAATATATATATATATATATATATATATATATATATATATATATATATATATTTTGTATGATATATAATTATTAATCTTAGTTATAAAATTAATAATGAATTTACACAACTTTTCCTTTTGGAAAATCATTAAAAGTTAATTTAATAATCCAAAACAATCTATCATAGAATCAAATTTATCCAAAATGATTCTACTCTATAATTAAATTCAAATCAAATTTTTTATACAAATTTTATGTGTTAAATCTTTTTACAAGGTTTATATGTCGTTAGTATTCTACATTAGAATCAAGTTTTAAATTTTTAAAAATTTTGTTTGTAAATTTTATGGTATAATCAATGACTATCTCTGGATTCTATATAAGAAGGTTTTTTCGGGAACAATGGTATAGATAATAAATGTCACTAACTTATAAATATTTGACAAACATAATAATCACCAGTTAAGTGTAAGTTAAAGCGAGTGAAACACCAAATTAGAAAATGGTAAAAGAAAAAAAATTACTCCTAACTTAGAGAACAATAATACTCCCATGGCTACCTAATCCATGAAAACAACCCCTGGTTAAGAATTGTTGCATCCATTCGACAAGTTCAGTTGTCCACATTGTAATTACATTACAAGAAAAAACCAAAACCATTTTATTAACTACCTCAAGTTGTGTTATATAATTATGTGGGTGGTCGAAAATGACTACCAGGCCAATTGATTAAACTCTTAATTCTGGAACTCATTTGGACTGAATGGATAGAATTAGAAATACATCACCTGTTTTTTCTTTTTTGTTAGTTTGCATAATTTTCCTTTGTATGTTCGATAAATTCTATTGAGATTTTACGATATTGAACAATTTGTTATTTGAGTGTGATGAAACAGTTTGTTCTTTATCATTTACTAGCTTATAAGCAGCAAACACATGTTACTTTTAAATATTTTTAAAATTATATGATTAAATAAAATAGAATATAATAATTTATTATGGATATAATTTAACTTTTATTAGTAGTAATAATAGTTATTTAATAAATGACATCTATACTATTATATTAAAGCCGAAACATTGAAAGTTTTGGTTTTCTCCTAAGTTTTGGTTTTCACTGTAATTATTTAATTTTAAATTATTTATAATATAAAACAAATCAAATAAATTTATAATATAAAATAAATCAAATAAATTCTGTTATTGTCTTTAATCCTAAATACAGAGTAGTATTTTATATTTACACCATTACCCGTTAACAACAAATTTACATTAAGATTTTATATTATTAGTTCTAATCAATACATATCATTTATTAAACAACTATTATTATTATTATTAATTTTATTAATTAATATTACAAAGTTTTGGTTTTCTCCTAAGTTTTGGTTTTCACTCTAATTATTTAATTTTAAATTATTTATAATATAAAACAAATCAAATAAATTTATAATATAAAACAAATCAAATAAATTCTGTTATTGTCTTTAATCCTAAATACAGAGTAGTATTTTATATTTACACTATTACCCGTTAACAACAAATTTACATTAAGATTTTATATTATTAGTTCTAATCAATACATATCATTTATTAAATAACTATTATTATTATTATTAATTTTATTAATTAATATTACAAAGTTAAATTTCATAATAAAATATTATACTCTATTTTATTTAATCACATAATTTTAAAAGTATTTAAAAGTAACCCGTGCTTTGCACGGGCCCTAAGCTAGTGTATTGTTTATAATTAATAATATAAAATCTAAATGTAAATTTGTTGTTGACGGGATTCGAACCTTGTATCTCTAAAAGAGGGATTAAAATATAGAATATTCCTTATTATTAAATCTAACGGTAATTCTGACAAAAAAAAAATCTAACGGTAATCATCTATTTACTAAATATCTAATGATCACTATTATTTTAAATGATTGAACCAAACAACCAAATTATACCATAATTTGCTTATTATATAGGATTTTTTTTCTAAACTATTCAAGTTGTAACAGATTTTTTCAAAAATATGACTTGCAACATTTGCAACCTTTTTTTCAAATGCGTGCAACCTTTTTTTCAAATACGTTTTAAGCTCATTTGCAATCTTTGCAATCTAAAAATCGTATTTTTGTAAACAGTTTCAAAAAGTTAGGTAGTTTTGTAAATATCCATATTATATAGTAGTATAGATAAGCATATATGTGAAGAGAAAAAGGACCCTGAGATAAATCTCAGGGAACTTTTCCTGAGATACCTACAAAATAATTTTAAATTTTACTGGATCTGCAGAGCTAATTAAAAAATTCTGAATTTACTAAAACACCCACCCCATTTTTACATATAAAAGATAGATATCTTAGAAAATTTACTTGAGATATATCTCATGCTCCTTATTTTCTATAGATGAATTCCATTAAATGAATTTATCAAATAAACCTTTTTTTCTTTGAGTGAATTAAAAAAAACTTTGTTTTTCTTTTTTGGTATCACCACGTGTTAAATTATACATGGTGATAAGGTCAGGTACTAAAATCGGCTATGTATTATTCCCTCCGTCCCAAAAAGATTGACACACTCTCCTCTTTTTAAAGTTCCAAAATTAATGAACCTATTATACTTACTATTTTTGAACACTACTTTTCACTATTACACCCATTACTTCTTCATTTTATATTCTGTTTTACACTATTACACCCACTACTTTCCTCCACTATCTCACTTTTTACTATTAAATATTGATAGATCCCACAACTTTATCCACTTTTCAACTAACTTTATTCCCTTTTACTAACTACATTTTCCGTGAAAGTCAAAGAGGTTCAAATAATTTGGGACCGAGGGAGTATGTATTAGACCAATCTATTCCATAGTGCTACATTTGTAATATTTGTAACTAACTATTATAATTTGCATTTGCATTTGAGTTTCATTACATTTCCACTCAAAAAAAGATAGGCTCCGGGCTCGTCTTTTTTGACTCAAAAACAAAGAGAGGGAGCTGAAGAAAAGTCTCACTTTTCAAAGCCTTTCCCTTCTCTGTTTTCTAGTTATAAACCAGGGCCTGCATTTTCAGCGACAATATAATAACTGGGTTTTGCCTTGTCTTTTAACTTTCTTCCCAGCCTTTATAATTTTGGGTCTTAACTCAATCAAGAATTCAAGGTATGATTACTTTGTTATTGAAATTTCAATATCATTTATGTTTTGTATGTATATCAAGCTTTGTTATATGATGATAAGTATGTTTCTCCAAGTTGGGTTTTTTAGAATTTTTAGAAATCGTTAAAAACTATTAAAGATTGTACCTTTTTGTTGTTTTGTGTGATGCTTTGGTGATTACTATGTTTATAGATAGTTTTTATGTGTTGGGTAGTGATCGAATTGTTTATTTAGTTGTTTTGGATTGGAGTATGTTGTTTTGATTGTGATTGGTGCTAAAAGATACAAGTTTTAGAGTTTTGATTGAGTTTTTAGAGAAGGGTTTAGTTTGTTGATGTTTGTGTTGCGTTAATTTGTAGAATCAGAGAGGAAAGGTCAGAAGGGGATAGTTTGTTGTAGTTCAATATGGGGGTTGGTGAATTCCAAGAACAAGAAAAGGTTGCTGACGGTTTGTCGGGTTTGCTTGAATTAGCAGCTGCAGATGACTTGATTGGTTTTAAGACTTCTGTGGAAGAACAAGGTCTTGATGTTGATGGGTTTGGACTTTGGTATGGTAGAAGGGTAGGGTCTAAGAAGATAGGGCTTGAGGAGAGGACGCCGCTTATGGTTGCTTCTATGTTTGGTAGCACACGTGTGTTGACGTACATACTTGAAACAGGTTGTGTTGATGTTAATAGAGCTTGTGGTTCTGATGGAGCTACTGCCCTTCACTGTGCTGTTTTTGGTGGATCTGCTGTTGTGGTTGAGGTTGTCAAGCTATTGCTTGATGCATCTGCGGATGTAAATTGTGTTGATGTTGAGGGAAATAGGCCTTCAGACTTGATTATATCCTTTGTGAGCTCTTCATATCATTTGAAAAGGAAGACGCTGGAGCTCATGCTAAATGGTTGCGCTGATTCTAATGAAGCTTTTATTTTGGGTGATAAGATTGCTGACAGAATGGAAGATCAGCTCGTGGAAGAGGTTTCATCACTGCATGACCCAAAAGATGGCACCGAGAGAAAAGATTATCCTGTTGACCTTTCGCTTCCAGACATAAAGAATGGAATATATGGGTCAGATGAGTTCAGAATGTACACGTTCAAGATAAAGCCTTGCTCAAGGGCATATTCTCATGACTGGACAGAGTGCCCGTTTGCTCACCCTGGTGAAAATGCGAGGAGGCGTGATCCACGAAAATTTCATTATAGCTGTGTTCCTTGCCCTGAGTTCCGAAAGGGGGCATGCCGCCAAGGAGATGCTTGCGAATATGCACATGGAATTTTTGAGTGCTGGCTTCATCCAGCCCAGTATCGCACCCGTCTGTGCAAGGATGAGGTAGGCTGTAACCGTAAGGTCTGTTTCTTTGCACATAAGCCTGAAGAGCTTCGTCCCTTATATGCCTCCAGTGGATCAGCTGTGCCTTCATCCTTAGATTTTCTGACAATGAGCCCACTTGCCCTTGGTTCACCATCTCTTATGATGTCCCCATCCTCTACCCCACCCATGACTCCTTCTGGACCATCTTCTCCAATGGCGGGATCAATGTGGTCGAACCAGTCTAACTTTGCTCCCCCGACGCTTAATCTCTCTGGAAGCAGATTAAGAACTACTCTAAGTGCTAGGGATATGGACTTGGAGGCTGAATTTCTTGGTATGGAGAATCATCGACGCCGTCAACAACAATTGTTGGATGAACTATCTGGTCTCTCTTCCCCAACCGCTAGGAACAATTTCTTTTCAAGTTCTGCAGCTTTTGCTGCTTCCCAGGGTGATTGGAATGGGGAGCCTAATAGATTTTTAGGACTGAAGCCTACTAACCTTGATGATGTTTTTGGGTCTCATGATCCCACAATTTTGTCTCACCTGCAAGGGCTATCACTTGATGCGGGGACGACCCAGTTGCAATCTCCAACTGGGACTTCCATGCGGCATAGTATGAACCAGCAACTCCGCTCTAGCTATCCATCGAATCTGTCATCATCACCTGCAAGGACATCACAGTCATTCGGAATTGATCAGGCTGCGGCCCCAGCTTCTTTCGCAACGGCAAGATCTTCTGCATTTGCAAAAAGGAGTCAGAGCTTCATTGATCGAAGTGCTGTGACCCATCATTCCGGGATTTCCTCTACTTCTGCTGCTGCCATGTCAGACTGGGGTTCACCAAATGGAAAATTGGAATGGGGAATCCAGAAAGAAGAGCTAAACAAGTTGAGAAAATCTGCTTCATTTGGGTTGCGGAGCAATGGCAGCAGCTATGGAGCTCCTGCTGCCTTAATTCCCTCCCCCCCTAAGAAGCACGATTCGTGGCCTATGGGCAAGGATATCCCAGCAGAAAAATCTGGTCACTATAGTATTGAAGAGCGTAATCCCAATAATGGAGGTTCAGAGATGCTTCCACAATGGGTGGAGCAGTTCTACATGGACCAAGAGCAGTTGGTGGCATAAGTTTGAGTAGTAATATGGTTCTTCAGTTAATTCTTACAGAGATCTCTTACAATTTTTTAAATTTTTTGTTTTCATATTTACCATGTGGTGGAAGAAATTGGAATAGAGTCGGACAATATTTTTGTCGGTAAACAAAAAACTTGGGCAGGATGAAAGCGTTCTGTTCATCATATCATTTTTTCTTGTAAGTCCTATATATATTTCTACTGTTATTTGTTAACTTCTTCCATTGTTCTTGATTCCACCGTGCCTTATTTTTATCGGAGAATAAAAATATGATTTGGGGAATATATGTTATTTTGCAAAGTATGATTTGGTGTATGCCTTGCTAGTTGGGGAAGATTGGTGAAAGTGTTTATAAATTTCATTCTATTCTCCCCTCATTCCATTCCATCCAAGTGAACATATATAAAGTGAACATATGTTATTTTGCAAAGTATGATTTGGTGTATGCCTTGCTAGTTGCTACTGCAAAATTATGCTCTGCCTTTGTGCGTTTGTACTTCTTTATATGTTAATTATAACTTAGTTCTAGATGTAAACATGTTTAAATCTTTTAAACCATGAGATTTGTTTATAACTACTCCAACCTAAAAATTTTGCTACTGTATTTTCCAATCAGATATCACATAATGAAATTGTGAATAGAAGAAGTGGAAAATGAGAAAGAGAACTGGTGGTCCTATATTTGATTCGGTTTTAGACTCGCATTTCTTAATTTGTTCAGTGTGATGGTCAGCTAGAGAGGCGGTTTCGTTGTCCATACTCCAAACTCTTAAATTTACCCATCGTACGTTAGGCTAGCTACAATATCTACCACTTAAGTTCATCTTATTTATTTTTTTGAAAAGAGAGTTCATGTATCTTGTTATTTAGTAATATGAATATTGAAAGTTGAAAGATAATCATATGAAATAGCTTCGAGTTAATCTTTTTTGCTTGGTTGCTTTGCTTCCGTGTAAAGTATGCGTTTTTTTTTTGTTGGATAAAATGTAACGACGTTTGCTATTATTTCCTATGGTTTTATTCATATTTTACGTTCCATTTACACATACAAGGCCAAGAATGAAGTCCAAATAATGATACTCATATTCTTACCTTCCAGGCGAAAAATCAAATGAAAATCCAAGTTGCGTGATAAACAAGAAGTTTAATTATGCTTTGTGCCTTTTATATCTTTCACTAATTATTTAGTGGTAATGCTTTTGGCTTGCAAAGATGAGGTCCATTTCACCTCTTTAAAGAAGTGGAATCGCTGGGCAGATTGTCACTAGTATGGTTGTCTGTGTCAATGTTGTACTAGGTGGTCCATTTCACCTCTTTAACTAGTGTGTGTTTTTTTCAAGTGACCTCTTTCACTAGTGTTTACTCGTTCCATATTTTACGCTTTCTTTAATCTGGCACATAACTAAAACATCCTACCTTATGCATCACAAAACAAAGAATTTAAGTAACCTAATTTTTGCTCCTTAGAGAATATATTTTACGTAATACATGTTAGATGTCTACTTGTTATCTATTACATCACACGTTAAAACTTCAAAATCATGGAAACAGCAGTACCATATTGCCATTTAAGCATGAACAAGATGAAAGTTTGGCTGATTCCATACCACACATTTTTCAACCTTGTTTGGACTCATTCTACCGTAAATTATATTCTTTATATATAAGTTTTTTTTAGTACGATAGTTGATCAAAAGTGTATGAATCTTGGATCTTAAAATAGATAGATGTGATTCGTTAAGAAAAGTGTATGGACCGTTGGATCTTAAAATAGATAAATGTGATTCGTTAGATCAAATATTAAAAAGTTTATTTGATTGATAGTAGGATATATTGAAATAACAAAATGTAAATTTTCCTTAAAAAAACAAAATGTAATTTAATAATATAAATCAAATATAAGTAGGTCTTCTAAATTGAACACAACTAGATCTATATTAAATTTATTTGATTGATTGTAGAATTATATTCAAATAAGAAAAAGAAATTTTAATAATATAAACCAAATATAACTAAGTAGGTATGCTAAATTAGGTTTAATGATCATATACTTAACTGTAATTTTTTTTATTACTATTTACAACTTAATATTTATTTTAAGATAATTCTCAGGTGAGCGAGAGTCGAACCCACAATCCAGACGATAGAGGATACTTGGCCTATTTAATCGCGCTCAGTTAACTGTAGTTAATTACTTAAATTTAAGACATATTATAATACAATCTGAGGACTATTTTGGTAAATGCATGGGGTGAATTTCATTATTATAAAAATGTCATCCATCTTTTATACTCAAAATGATGATAATTTTAAATAATTACCTACAGTTAATTATATAAACATTTTTCTCTTCTAAATTAAATAGAATTCTTAAAGTAAAGTTTTGTAATTTTCTTTTCTTTTCAATTTTTGAGTAGTTTCAGTTAGATAATAATCGTTAAACCATCACTAAATTAAAATATAATTTCTCGTCTAATAAATAATTTTTTTATTTTTATATTCAAATTTTGTTATTTTTTCTCTAAACCTTTCAAATTTAAAAATCCTTTATTTACTTCAATAAAAGATTAAAATTTATCTGATGAAAATCAAATTTTAAGTAAATAAATCTTAATAAATATAAATAAAAATTTTGTTCAATAATATAATTTATATAATTATAAATTATAAATATTAAAAAAAACCGTGCGGGGTTATAAGCTAGTAGTCTAGTATTAAAAATTCTGTTAAAATTATTATGTAAACAAAAATATGAAATTACAAATTTTATAATGCAAGATCACATATGTATCAGAAAAATAGTTTACATGGAGAAGACATGCTTAAGCAGCTCTTGTAACAATTCATCAAGAATTTCTAACTCAAAAATTGCACTGATCTCATCAAATTCTTCAATTTCCAGTTCTCCTTTGCACATCCACTTGGTTTGTAATTTCAAATCTGTTTCAGCAAATTTGCATACTTCTTTCCACATTTCTTCGTAATTTTGACTATGCCTATAACTGAAGAAAAGGTTGGAAACTTGTTGCTGATGCAAGAAGGGCAAAGGTGATGGTTGCAAAATAGTACGTAAGAGAAAAAGGAGTGTTGCAAATTTTTGGTGGAGGGGGGGAGGGGGGGTTTATTTGGGATCATTAGGAGAAAAAGGATGGCGGGCTTTGGATTTGAATGTAGAAGAGTTGGCAGAATGTGAGATCATACAACAAGATGGTACAACTAGTACTGTGTCAATTGTCAAGAAACGAAACGTTTAACCTATAATGGAAAACATAAATGAATGATACATAGTAACATATGCCATATGGTACAACACGTTTTAAGGGCATCTTGTAAAGAGAACAAGGGGCAGAATAAACAATGAAATGGTTAGAAATTTCATTTTAAAAAATAGAAGAGGGTATACTAATATGTAGGATAAATAAGGTGAAACATGAGCCATGAGACCAGTAGAATGTGGAAGTAAGATAATGGTGAAAAAGAATGGGGAGCAGTGGAGCACAACAAAAAGCAAAATGCCAAGCCCAAATCATTTTTTAGTTTTTACACAGTTGGAGAAAATGAACAAGTGCCGTGGTGTATAGTAAAGAGAGCTTCCATCAACCCTACTAGAAAACTTTACTCTTGTAATTGAGGCACGGAACTCCTTTTTTACACGTTATATCTAGAGACTGTAATTTTGTACATGATGACATAAAAATACGATACAAATATAATACAAAAAATTAGTTCATAGGCTTAAATTTGTAGGCAACACCGTACACGAAATATGGCTACAAAATTGGTGTTTGTTGCACTAGCTGCAAAATGTGTCAAGTGTTGTCTAGCCTACCACAGAAAAAGACTTTCGTGGGAATCACATTAGTTTGCTAGTTTCAGACCTTTAAACACTATCTTGAGCTCTCAGGTAAATGTACATTTGTAGTGCGGGAAGATGGTATATTGGTATCATATATGGTGCCACATGCCCAGTTGTGGGACTAAAACAAATATGAGAAAAGAATATATGATACCTTAAGTAGGCACCTGTATATTGTTAAACTACGAAGAAATTTTTGATGAAGTTGTGTTGAGATATTGATAACCAAGTTGTTGTGAATACAAGTTGCTGTTAATACAATGCTACAACACATCAACGGATGATGCTCCCTTATCACATCTAGATGGAAGTTAGTTAGTGATAATCCTCACGGCCGATTAATGGCTTCCGATCACTGTTCTGATCACTGTTCCGGGGGTACTTCACCTGAGTTTGGGTATCTGCAAAATAATGCTTGCCCGGGGGTGGTGGCCGTCAAGCACCTCCGGTGTAGGAATCAGTAATCGGAATAATAATAATCGAACTGGTAAGAATATATCTGTGTGAATATGTAATTGTAAGCTTTTGTGTAAATATGTAATTGTAAGCTTTTGTGTGTCTGAGATTGCCTGTGTATATTTATGAGCTTGAGCGTATGAAAATTCCCTTTTCTTTCTTATGTGAGCAAAGACATGTATTTATAGGCTGAGCCTTTTGGCTACTGTACCAAATGCTTTATGCATGCAAGTGGGTGATAGGATATTTGTTGTATGCAAGTGGGTGTAGGATATTTGACATGCAAGTGGGTGTAAGATATTTGACATGCAAGTGGGTGTAAGATATTTGACATGCAAGTGGGGAAATTTAGGAAATATAATATCTTATGACACGTGTATAGAAAAGCAAGTAATGTTTTTGGTTGGTCAACAGCGGGTGCCCGCTGTAAGCGCTTACAGCGGGTGCCTATCATTGCCCCCCACTCCTTCTGTGCGCTTTAGCGGACAGGAGGAGGAGAAAACTAAAAAAAAGTCACACACGGAAATGTTGAAAATTTTTTGAACAAGGTTACTACGTGTGCCCCCCAAGTGTTGGCGGACAACAATTAGGAGTTAGAAAAAATTTGTGAAAATATGCCCCCCAAGTGTTGGCGGACAACACTTAGGAGTTAGAAAAATTTGTGAAAATATGCCCCCCAAGTGTTGGCGGACAACACTTAGGAGTTAGAAAAATTTGTGAAAATATGCCCCCAAAGTGTTGGCGGACAACAATTAGGAGTTAGAAAAATTTGTGAAAATATGCCCCCCAAGTGTTGGCGGACAACAATTAGGAGTTAGAAAAATTTTGTGGAAATATGCCCCCCAAGTGTTGGCGGGCAACACTTGGGAGTTAGAAAAATTTGTGAAAATATGCCCCCCAAGTGTTGGCGGGCAACACTTGGGAGTTAGAAAAATTTGTGAAAATTTTGTTGGACGGTCGTTTGGTGTAGCTGGATGTGGTGCTTGACGGGCTTGTAAGTTGAAACATTTTTGTTTAGTGTGCGCAATTTGTAGCATGAATTTATGGGAAGTGGTGTGGATATTATAGCTATAAAGATGATGTGATTACATAAGTAAAAATAAGATAAGCAGGTATGTGATAGCATCAGTGGATATAAATAGTGCTTTTAGTATTGAAGGGAAAACCTGTAGTTGTCGTAGTGATCCGGAGGTATGCTTGACGGAGTTTTTGTTACTTGCTTGCTTTTTTGCTTTTGTTGTGTGCTTGCTTTTGTTTGCCAAGTACGTGAGCTTTTGTAAGCAGCACTTCTTTGTTGATATTTGTTGCCCATCAAGGGACTTAGACTTTGTTGGTTGCTTTTGTAAGTAGCGGGATTTTTGTTGACAGCGGGTTTTTTGTTGACAGCGGGCTTTTTGTTGTAAGCGAATTTTTTGTTGACAGCGGGTTTTTTGTTGACAGCGGGTTTTTTGTTGACAGCGGGTTTTTTGTTGACAGCGGGTTTTTTTGTTGACAGCGGGTTTTTTGTTGACAGCGGGTTTTTTGTTGACAGCGGGTTTTTTGTTGACAGCGGGTTTTTTGTTGACAGCGGGCTTTCCCCGAATCAAAGTTTATGGGGACTTAGAAAATTTTTCACATCTTGCACGTAGCACTTCTTTGTTGATATTTGATGCCCACCAGGGGACTTAGACAAATTTTGCACATCTTGTGATAGATAACTTCTTTGTTGATATTTGTTGCCCGCTATGGGACTTTGCTAAGTTTGGGATTTGTAATTGTGTAAATGTCCGCAAAGGGATTTTGTAATGTGTAACTTGTGTAAATGTCCGCTGAGGGACTTTGTAATGTGTAACTTGTGTAAATGTCCGCTGAGGGACTTTGTAATGTGTAACTTGTGTAAATGTCCGCTGAGGGACTTTGTAATGTGTAACTTGTGTAAATGTCCGCTGAGGGACTTTGTAATGTGTAACTTGTGTAAATGTCCGCTGAGGGACTTTGTAATGTGTAACTTGTGTAAATGTCCGCTGAGGAACTTTGTAATGTGTAACTTGTGTAAATGTCCGCTGAGGGACTTTGTAATGTGTAACTTGTGTAAATGTCCGCTGAGGGACTTTGTAATGTGTAACTTGTGTAAATGTCCGCTGAGGGACTTTGTAATGTGTAACTTGTGTAAATGTCCGCTGAGGGACTTTGTAATGTGTAACTTGTGTAAATGTCCGCTGAGGGACTTTGTAATGTGTAACTTGTGTAAATGTCCGCTGAGGGACTTTGTAATGTGTAACTTGTGTAAATGTCCGCTGAGGGACTTTGTAATGTGTAACTTGTGTAAATGTCCGCTGAGGGACTTTGTAATTTGTGAATGGTTGCTGGCCCATTGGGACTTCTGTAATTTTGTAGTTGGTTGCTTCCCCGCTTAAGGGACTTTGAGAAATTGGCTATTGTAGTTGGTTGCTTCAGAGGACATTTTGTCAGAGGACATTTTGTCAGAAGACATTTTATCAGAAGACATTTTATCAGAAGACATTTTATCAGAAGACATTTTATCAGAAGACATTTCGTCAGAGGACATTTTTATTACAGCGGGTCCGTTTTTGACAGCGGACGTTTTTCTGACAGCGGGTCCGTTTTTGACAGCGGACGCACGCATATTGGTTTGCCCAGTGCTGAGATGGTAGAGCTGGTGGAGGCTTTTCTTAAAGAAAAAACCCCCTCCTTCTAGCGCCAAATGATAATCCTCACGGCCGATTAATGGCTTCCGATCACTGTTCTGATCACTGTTCCGGGGGTACTTCACCTGAGTTTGGGTATCTGCAAAATAATGCTTGCCCGGGGGTGGTGGCCGTCAAGCACCTCCGGTGTAAGAATCAGTAATCGGAATAATAATAATCGAACTGGTAAGAATATATCTGTGTGAATATGTAATTGTAAGCTTTTGTGTAAATATGTAATTGTAAGCTTTTGTGTGTCTGAGATTGCCTGTGTATATTTATGAGCTTGAGCGTATGAAAATTCCCTTTTCTTTCTTATGTGAGCAAAGACATGTATTTATAGGCTGAGCCTTTTGGCTACTGTACCAAATGCTTTATGCATGCAAGTGGGTGATAGGATATTTGTTGTATGCAAGTGGGTGTAGGATATTTGACATGCAAGTGGGTGTAAGATATTTGACATGCAAGTGGGTGTAAGATATTTGACATGCAAGTGGGTGTAAGATATTTGACATGCAAGTGGGGAAATTTAGGAAATATAATATCTTATGACACGTGTATAGAAAAGCAAGTAATGTTTTTGGTTGGTCAACAGCGGGTGCCCGCTGTAAGCGCTTACAGCGGGTGCCTATCAGTTAGAATAACAGATTTCCCCTTCAATAGATTAGCTAGTATATGATGTATATATACACGAAGCTTGTATACGAGTTAGTAGTAATTGTTCACAATGTAGTCTTCAATATTCTCTCTCTCTCTAATAGCTCTTTCTAAATGTAATCTCTATTTTGTCATAGTTGTGTAAATACAGTTTTTGATCAATGGAGTTTGATAAGTTTTGTGTTGTTCTTCGTATTATTCTTTGTTCTTATATATCTGATTCACAAATTGTAACATGGTATCAGAGCCTCCGATCTTCGAGGCGTCATTCTTCCGCGTTATTACTTGATTTGTTCAGTTTTTACTTGATTCTCTGTTTGGTTTTTTTTTCAAGCTTTTGTCCGTACAACAATGGCGTTGTGTATGATAAGTGGATTTATATCCACTTGGAACATTCTAAATCGGCTTAAATTGATTGTCTTGGGCTCAAGTTTCTTGTAGTTTTGATGTGTTTTGTTTAGTTGTGCAGATTTACAAGGATGTTGATTATGGTGGATGTTTTTGTCGTTTTTGGAGATTTAATTTATTAAAATTCGGATTTATTGGGCTGCACGCGTGAGATTCACTGTTTGGGCCATATCTTGAGTTCTATAAGTCTGTTTTCAGCCCGTAAGCAGTCCACGCGAAGATAACGAGATTCTCTATCATTCTAAGGTGGTCCAGAAGCCCAATTACGTCTGGAACGGCTCTGGAAAATAGAAGAAAAGTAAGCTACGAATTTCCCTTAAAAAACAGAATCAGTTTAGGAAACGTATCTTGCAGAAATTCTATTATAATTCTGTTTTGGTATTTTCTTGCTGGGCAAGATATCTAGAGCCTATATAAACACATCCAACCCTTGTAAATTGTATTAGGAAGATCATTATCATTAGGAGTAGAACCATTACATATCAATCACTTAGGTTTATTTGTATATTTTCATACTTTGTTTTTATCATGGTTTCATCAGATCCCATGATGACGAGAGGTTCGATTATGAACTAATCGTTGTCATGGGATTCTAACGGATTTATTTATGGAGCTTTAGTATCTTGATGCTTTAAAGATCTGTGTGTGATGTATATTTGATATCCTCGTATGGTTGTGTTTCATGTATTTAGATGCGTAGCTAACATCTAATTTGTTAATCTCTTGCTAAACGAGAGTGGATCTTGAGATTTAGAACTTGCCATGCTAGCATAGGATAGGTTGATGTTAATCATCATGATTTGTGGCATGAATAGAGATATTATGCTACCCTATGTGGTCTAAGTGGATAACTTGTGCTTCAACCTCTATGTTTTCAAATTCTATAGAGATATAGGGTCTAAACATAATAGGTGCCTATTCATCTTCTATCTCTTTTGTGGATGTATGTGTAGATTGGTACTAGTATACCGAGAGGTAACTTTTACTCTTTTCGTGTTATCCGATCAGATATCATAACCATTGCATATAGTGATTAAAGGCGTCAGATCTAAGCAAAGTATTTAATGAAGTTAGGATTCCATGGTTTTTCTTGCAGACGTAATTAGATTTTAATTCTTGTTAGTTAGTTAATTCTTAGTTTTGTTAATTTGTTTTTTTAGTTAATCTTAGTTAATCAAAACCCATTATTGTTATTTGTCTTAGCAGTGCATAATAACCATACATTGTTGCATAGGTACTAAATTGAATTAAAAACCAGATCTCTGTGGGAACGAACTTGACTTCTATCTGTATTACTTGTGACCACGTACGCTTGCGTGATTTAGTGCAAACAGTGTACACTGTGTTTCTTCATCGAGTTCAGATAAGCTTCCATTTTGTCTTGTTTACTCTGTTATTGCGATCGTGATTGTATTATAATCGCACTCTTGTCATGTCTAAGTCGTTCTTGTTGATTGTTTAAAGACTTTCGTTTGAGAACTTTTGTTCTTGATCTTGTTGTATAATCTTGAGATGTTCTCTGAAAAATTTCTCTGAATCAAACTTGTTCTTGATCATTGTTATCAATTTCTGATATCGGGAGTTGATTCTCTCTAAAATACTTACAAAACCTGTTCATTGTTTCTTTGCACACAATCTATTTGACGAAATTTCTCTTTGAAATCATATTACTTCTTTAAAATTCTGTTGACTCAATCTCTAAATATAAATCTCAAAGAAAAGAATTGTTTTGTTTTTCTCTACGTTTCTCATTCATGAAAAACTCTCTGAATCTTGATTTCTCTAAATGTTACTTGTGTTTTCTAATAAACACAAAGTGTTTGTATTTGTTCGTTCATTCTCTCCCTCTACTAATGCCTTGCTGTTGTCTTGTTTGCCCTTTGTGGTATTCTTCTTTATAAATTGTTTCGACTGATGTTCATTCCAGTCCTTGATTTGTTTTTGGCCGTTCGAGTTTGTTTTACAACTCTGTGAGGTCCTTCTGATTCTAAGCCCAATTGTGGGTTGCTTGTCCTGAACTCCCTGGTAAATTCTAAGTCCAATTGAGAGTTCTTTGATTGATTTGATTGACCATCATTGGTGTTTCTCTAAGCCTACTTTGTTAGGTTCCAAATTTGTTTCGACTGATTTCTGATATTTCTGGCCATTCGAGTCACTTTGTGGCTCTGTGAGGTCTTCACCAATTCTGAATTTGTGCATTTTAGTGGCAATTTCTCTGGCTTGTAAATTCTATTGCTGTCAACAAGAAGTTGCAGTAAATAAATCTGATTTCATTCTGATTGTTGACCATAATTTTGGCAACCAATTCTGATCATGTTAATTTGCTGAGATTACTGCATTGGTAGTCTTCTAAAATCCCTTGTGGATTTTTAAATCCTAAGATCTTTTGTGAGTTCCTAAATTGCTGAATGTTACTGTGTTTTGAAGTGTGAATTCCAGCATTAGTGTTAGTTTTAGTACTGCATTTTTGGCAGTCTCTGTGCTGGTTCAGTAGTCCAGCTGAAGCTCATCAGTTTGTTTATTTATGACTCCGTGAGAATTCTCTCGGATCATTAGTCTTATACACCTTTCTTGTTGTTGCGAATTGTGTATCCGTTACTGTACAAAGTCTGTTTATTGGTTGCGGATCTGTTTACTGGTTGCAGACTGTTGCTTTCCCTTCATTGCTATTGTCTTACTATTGGTGACACCATGAACTGCGGTTACCATTTTCATCTGCCTTACTCTACCTCATGCACCGAGCTTGCTGTCTGGATTTAAGGATCTTCGTTAGTTCTTTGATGCTAACCTTCAAGTTGGATGTTTGCCATTGTCTCGAGTGAACAAGAAGGACCCGTGGTTGTTCTGGTGGACTCTTTATCTTACTACTGTCTTGTGGCTTATCCTTGGAATGTTCTCTCCTCATCAAGTTTCAAGCTGATTATGTCCTTGTTGTAGCAGTATGTTTGAGTATGTCTCAGTGTTGCAAATTGTTAGCTTTACTAAGTGTCGCAAAGATGCTAAGAATCAGATGCAGGCATTTGCCTCCCAAACCATTGCATCTCGATTCTCATCCCAAATACAGTCTGCATGTGGATTGTTGCTTTCTTTTCTCTACCTACCATGAGTTCAAGTTTCTAGTTTCAAGTTGAAGATTTTCATTGCATTCCCACCTTCAACTTGAGGGGGGATGTTGAGATATTGATAACCAAGTTGTTGTGAATACAAGTTGCTGTTAATACAATGCTACAACACATCAACGAATGATGCTCCCTTATCACATCTAGATGGAAGTTAGTTAGAATAACATATTTCCCCTCCAATAGATTAGCTCATATATGATGTACATATACACGAAGCTTGTATACGAGTTAGTAGTAATTGTTCACAATGTAGTCTTCAATATTCTCTCTCTCTCTCTCTCTAATAGCTCTCTCTAAATGTAATCTCTATTTTGTCATAGTTCTGTAAATACAGTTTTTGATCAATGGAGTTTGATAAGTTTTGTGTTGTTCTTCGTATTATTCTTTGTTCTTATATATCTGATTCACAAATTGTAACAAGTTGCAAGTTAAACAAATAAACAATCAGAATGACTAAAACAAAAATACAATCCAAACTTACCAAAAAAAAAAAAAACATTCCAAGCAATCTTTTAAATTTACTCGATCTATAACCAAGTGAAAAAAGAAAAGTTAGTTACCGAGACACACATTCACTAGTCGAGTACAGGCGAAAAAATAGATCAAAGAAAGAAAATTTGGAGGTGTGCTGACTAGAATATTAGCTGCTACTAAATGGGTCAAGTGCGTAATAATAAACACAAAAAAGGTGGTTCGCACTTGGAAATTTGGTTTGGTTTCCCATCACCTATGTCTTTCAGCAAGCCCTGATGAAGCGTGTCCCAATAGTTCAAGCAAAAATCGCTATGCTCAATATCATATAGGGATGGCAGAAAAATCCGGTCCGATGGATATTCGATCCGATCCGATCCGTTTGGCTCTATCCAAACCCGATTTTTTGGATTTGGATTTGGATCTTATTTTTGGACCCAAAAGAGTTTGGATTTGGATCTTAGGTAACCCGATCCGATACCCGACCCGAAATCCAAAACCCGATTCGAACCCGAAACCCGATATATATATATATATATATAAACAAAATGAATGATCATCCATATATATATTTGAGATATCTTAAATAACGTGATATTATTTTTATTTAATTTTTTGGTATGTAAGTCTTGTGTATATGTTATTATAATATATATATATATATATATATATATATATATATATATATATTCTTTATTTTTCTTATAGTTTTTAAATTTTATTTATAATATTCTATATAATTTTTTATGCAACTAAAATATTTTTATATTAAATTTTAAATATATTTGTACTTTTATGTTTTGTTTAATGTGATTATTTAAAATTTTGAATTTTGAATTAAAAACCCGATTTAGACCCGAATCCGATCCGAAACCCGATAAAACCCGATGATTTGGATTTGGATTTTAATTTTCAAACCCGGATCCAGACCCGATCCGATCCGAAAACTTTGGATTTGGATTTGGATTTGGCCAAACCCGATCCAATCCGACCCGTTGCCATCCCTAATATCATAGGTCTCTGAATCAAAATTATCAGTGTAAAAGGAAAAATTGAAATCCCCGAACCACGGACATATCATGATACAGGACAGTAATTAAAACAGAACAGTAATTAAAAATAATAGTAAGCGTAGGGAATTATATGATCCCAAAAATATTTATTCAAAAATATATATATACACAAGAGATGATGTTGCATTGACAACTAATTCCGTCTACAAATAAAGTAAATATAAATAATCCAGTCTACAAATAAAGTAAATATAGTTAAGATATATATTACGAAATTGGCAAACCTTGAGAAGAAGATGCATTGAGATACAAAAGAATTGGAGGCGAGAAAAGCAGTGGCAAATGCATTTCTTGGTAACACTCTCATATTTTTAGCATTACACACACTTATCTTCGAGAAGTCCAATACTAAATGTAAAATAACTATAACTAGCGTAACAGCCCGTGCAAGGCACGGGCCTCTATGTGAATGCCTCTAATTTTGTTCTAAGGAAGAAGGTAGCGGTTGGTTTAATAATTTTTTGACTGGAAACTCGTAATTATGAAGTTGTAGTATGAGTAGTGATATGTGTTAATAAGGAATGCCAATAAGACTGTATATACACGCCAATAATAATATTATTTAGTATGATGTACAATTTTGAGTTATAAACGGGGATCGTGTAATTATAATTTGAGAAAGTAAGATAATAAATCTTTGTTTTTCCATAGTGATAGACATTGCTTTCCATATCAACACGATTACAACTGTAACACGATTACAACCATCCACAATTAACCGCAAGGGGTAGTATACTCATTAAAATATGTCAAGTGAAAATGGCATGATTTATCTTATAAGATTTTGCTTCCCTTAAAATATGTTAATGTCATCTCTATTGCAAGTCTCACTACAAGAAAACAGTCAATAGACATCACACTTTAGACATTATTCGTAAATGCTTCTGATGTTAAAAGATGTAATATCATCATCCCGCATTAAACTGATGTCTTTGCTTTTCGTAGACATCACTGTTTTTAAAACTGATGTCTACAGTCAGCCTTTAAAAAATGAAAATGCGCGCCCTTGCTTTTGTTTTCCCCCTTAGCGAAAATTCCCCCCCCCTAAGTCAAAATCCCCCCCCTTAACCAAATATTCTCCCCGCCCATACACAATTATTGTACCATCAGACAAATTAAACAAAACAAAAAACTAATTAAATAAAATATTCTCACCATTCTCGAACACTATCTATCTCTCACTCTCTCTCTCTCGACTCACTCTCTCTCGACTGAATCTCTCTAGCTCATCCCTCACCACCACAAACTCACCTCCACCACCACTCACTCCTCTACTGACCACTGCTCTCTACTCACCAGGACCTCCGTCCGACCTCTCAACTCACCACTACTCTTTGCTCGTGTTGAAATTGGTAAGAATCGGTAATACTCTACACGAATAAGGTATCCTCTGGTATTTCTAGGGCCTTCTCGATCTATTGAGAGCTTCAATTTGAGGGTTTATTTAATTCAAAACCCTAATTTCTTAAATTGGAATTTTTAAATCAAAACCCTAATTTCTTAAATTGTGTGTTTTAGTAATTGGAGGCATGCAGTCCGTGATGTAGTAATTCAAGCTTTTATGCATCTGATAGAAACTTTTGGTTGTGCACGTAGTTAATTCTAGTGCCTAGCTTGACAGTTTCGTATCTTGTTAAAGTAACAGATGGATGATGTACATGTTGGTGGTTGTATTTTGTGAATGGTTTAATATAAATGCATGGTTGGGTATATTGTGAATGATCCAGTTTTTAATTTTTTGGTATGCATTGAAAGACAGCGGTTTATTTAGTTACACTCAGAAACAAATGTCTAATTGTAACAAAGACATCTAAAGTTTTACCAAATAATGATGTCTAAAACAAAGATATACATCACTTTTTTCTACAATATCCAATGTCTAAAAAACAAATAGAAATCACTTTTTATTTATAAAATCTGATGTCTAAGAGACACATATAAATGAGTTTTTTCAGAAAAAACTGATGTTTATAGCTACATTAGACATCACTATAGGATGATGTCTAAGATATCTATAGACATCGATCTTTTCTGAAAAAAACTAATGTTTATAAGAACATTAGACATCAGTCTAGGATGATGTCTAAGATAACTATACACATCGATTTTTTTTTATAAAGAAACTGATGTTTATAAGAACATTAGACATCAGGCTAGGATGATGTCTAAGATAACTATACACATCACTTTATGTGCTTAAATTATGATGTCTAATATCCAAATAGACATCTTTTCCCAAAAAAAAGTGATATGTGTGTGTGAAAATAACTTAGTTTATTATATGTTTTCTAGAATATAAGGCATGCAAGTTGTTTATAAAATTAACTATATATAACCTATTTTGTAGAACAACTAATGTGTATTGAAGGAAATATCGATGTCTATGTGAGCACAGACATCAGTTTTTGACCGATGTTTAGAATAGACATCTCCGACAAAGACATCACTTTGCAAAATAACGTAGACATCGGCTAGAAACTGATGTCTTTTGACATTTTTCTTGTAGTGTCTATAATGCATGTTCTCACACCGGTCATGAACTTACAAAAACAAAACACCTATAGGAAATAGATTGAGGTTGAAAAGAAGAATTTGAAAAAAATGGCATGTAAACAAATAATAAAATTATAGTTCATATCATTATACATTAGATCAATCTCGAAGAAACATATTATGTTAGTAATATTTTTAATATTATATCCAAAAGTAGATTAGGTATTACGTAATATTTCGCTAAACAATCACATTCTATCAAGATAAATGTAAACTTGAAGATATATGGTTAACCAAAAAAAACTTTTTTCCAAATAAATTTTATTTTATTTCAATAATTTAATATATACATAGAGATAAATCTTTTTGAATTTTTTAAAATCTAGACTTAGTAACATTCATGTATAACCAAGAATTTTATCTTAACATTTTATTTTACATGTTAATAATTTATAATGACAAAGAGAGTGTAGATTATTTTAGAAAATATAAACAACTGATGTGTACATTCTGAAAAGAAAATTATTAAAAAATGGATGTTATGAATATATAAACATGATTATTGTATAATTTAAAAATAGTTTTAAAGCTAGTTTTCTTAACTTATAATGATAGCAGTAATGAATAATGAAATACATTGCACATACTATATTCCTTATATTAGATCAAATTTCAATATTATTTTTTAGGTATCCATTATCAACTAATTCAAATAAAGTATGATCAAAGATATATTATAATATAAATGTATGAATTATAAATAACATATTTAATCGAAAAAATATAGGTGTAATAAAACTTATAAGATGATTGAGTATATAGATTAATAAAACTACGAAAACTGAAAAAATGAAATTATATAAATACTGTAAACTAACATTTTATTTACTCAAAAGTGAAAACAAAAATGAAAATAAGTTTAAGTGAAAATGGCGTGATATCTTATAAGATTTTTAAGGAAACTCGAAAAATAATGTAATATAATGGTTGTAAACCTCCTAAAACGAGATTGGTGGCTCCCGAAAGCTAACACAAATTCTTTCATTTTTTACATGGATTTTAAAGGGGTGACACAATTGTTATTTCCTAAAAATGAGGGTGAAATAATAATTTTATAACCAATTTATTGGTATTTTTTTGCACTTGTATTGAGATATAATATATAGTTGAAATAAAAAAATGGGACAATGGAGATAATGAGGTTTATCTATTAAGATTTTTAAATTACACTCAAAACTAAGTGTAGCATAATGGTTATGGCATGAGTTTAAGAGTGGAAGGTCGGGAGTTCGATTCTCAACACTAACATAATTTTAACACCAATTTTAAAAGGATGACACTTTTGTTAATTTTCAAGAAATAGGGGCAAAACAGTAATTTTACGGCCATTAAAATGGAATATTTTACCCTTGTGTTGATGTATAAATACTGTAATCTAACATTTTATTTACTCAAAAGTGAAAACAAAAATGAAAATAAGTTTGAAAACAAAAATGAAAATAAGTTTAAGTGAAAATGATGTGATATCTTATAAGATTTTTAAGGAAGCTCGAAAAATAATGTAATATAGTGGTTGTAAACCTCTTAAAACGAGATTGGTGGCTCCCGAAAGCTAACCCAAATTCTTTCATTTTTTACATGGATTTTAAAATGGTGACACAATTGTTATTTCCTAAAAATGAGGGTGAAATAATAATTTTATAACCAATTTATTGACATTTTTTGCACTTGTATTGAGATTTAATATATAGTTGAAATAAAAAAATGGGACAATGGAGATAATGAGGTTTATCTATTAAGATTTTTAAATTACACTCAAAACTAAGGGGGTGTTTGGAAGTTAGAGGTTTGGGATAAAATTAGAGGTTTGGGGGTAGATTAGAGGTTTGACCAAATGAAACCTCTAATGTGAGTGTTTGGTTGTTACAGGTTTGAGTTAGAGGTTTGGGATCAAAAAACTAATTTTGAAAAAGCTCCTTTTAGGAGCTTTTTCAATTAGAGGTTTGCTATGTGTCACAAAAAGTTATTCAAAAAGCTATTTACCAAACACTTTTATTCAAAACAGCTAATTTCAATCCGCTAGTCAAAACAACTAATTCAATCCGCTAGTCAAAACAGCTAATTCAATCCGCTATCAGCTAACAGCTATTAGCTAATTGCCAAACAGGGCCTAAGTGTAGCATAATGTTTATGGCATGAGTTTAAGAGTGGAAGGTTAGGAGTTCAATTCTCAACACTAACATAATTTTAACACAAATTTTAAAAGGATGGCACTTTTGTTAATTTTCAAGAAATAGGGGCAAAATAGTAATTTTACGGCCATTAAAATGGAATATTTTACCCTTGTGTTGATGTATAATATATAGTAATAGATTGTTATTATAATTTAGAATCAAAAAATGTTTTTTGATGCTAAAATATAATTTCCCAATACTAGTTGCATTTATGCATAAATGCATTCTTGGTTTCAAATTTAGAACCAATTATACATTTATGCATATTTGCATTCAACTATAGCACCTAGATATGAATATTTTAGCACTTGTGCTACAATATAGCAATAAGCAATAGAATCCACAATAGCATTATTTTGAATTTGCTCTTGTTACCCGACAATCCAATTAATCTTCTCAAGCACCCATTCCTCATCAACATGTCTTTTTTTGTTATATAAAAATAACTGCTCACTCCAGATTTTGGGTTCCGAGTGGTAAGAATTTATTCTCTGTTATCCAGGTTTTGGGTTCAACTCTCGCTCACCTCCAAGAATTATTAGAATAGATATTCACTGTAAGGCCATAAGCCAATATATTTATATAAAAAAAAATGGTTTTGAGTTCAACTCTCGCTCACCTCCGATAATTATTAGAATAGATATTTATTTGTAAGGCCATAAGCCAATATATTCAAAAAAAAATAAATAAAAAATAACTGCACGATGACTATGGGATCATGTATATACGATGACTAGGGTTAATACGGAGAATAGTGATACCTTTTTTTTTTAGGGAAAAAATTAATTAATTTGTGATTAAAAATTAAATAAATATGAAAGTGAAATGATTTAATTACACAAGACAGAGGATGTTGTCGCAGGTGAAGAGAAGTTGTTTGATGGGAGCAAGAAGAATGATGATGAGATTCAACTATAGATACAACAACAACAATACTTATGTTATTCATACAATTGCAGCCACACCAACAACTGTCAGCTAGTCATCTTAAAGATTCATCTTACACCTTCAATTTCTTTATATCTCAACCCAGAGGTTCGTACTTTTCTCTTATTTCCTGATCCTTATACTATTGATTATTGTTTTCATCATCAATCTTGGGAAAAAAATTCAAGTAAAATGGCTTTTTTTTTCCTTGAAAAACCATTTTCTTTTGAAGAAATACCTAGTAGTGTTTTTCTTGTTATAAATTTGTAATCTTTTTTGAAGGTTTGGGATATAAATGCACTGCAAACCACCCTAGATGTATGTATTATCACTCACAGGAATCAAAAACAGGAGGTGAATGTGATTCCGAGAAACAGAAAATCCTTCAACAATGGGATGATGTTAATATATCACAACTTTTGTTCACCAAAGACAGAGATTATCTCATTAGATATAACGATCCCCAACCGGTATGCTATGACATGCTTTGTATTATGTACCATTGTCTAATTGCCGCTTTAATCATATAATGCAACTTCTAATACCATGTATGTAGGCACTTTGTCTTCTTGCTTTATGCACAAAATGGCTAGAGTGGAAATCATGCCTTGTGTAGCCTAAGATACCCCCTTCCCCCTAAATCACTCACGATTAAGTACCAGTTTGCTTGTAAAGATTATTTCTTTTTGAAAAATCTACATAAATTGGCTTTAAATTTTAAACTTTTCAACTTTAATTGAGAAAACCAGAATGAGGATTTCTTTGTCGAATGAAGGTACTTCCAGGCTTTGCTTGTCAGCTGATTATGTTACTTAACGTATTGTAGGTCACAGCTGAGCAGTTGGCAGGAAAGTTAATTGTTATATACTTTGTGCCTCTCTATCTGGATTCTGATCTTTATCCTCCTGATAGGCTCTTCAAAGAATCCTTAATAGACACTTATAATGATTTAAAGTATAAGAACTGCTTTGAGGTTGTTATTGTTGCTGATGATGATGCCAGCTTCAATGGAGAACTCGAACAGCTATGTCCCGATCCTTCTCTTCAAAAGAAGTTCGAAGATATATTTTGTAAATGTCCATCATGGACTGCCATACCATTCTCAGATATAACATCTAGAAAGCATCTGAAAAGTAGTTTTGGTCACTTTGGTAGATTCCCTAGCCCTGTGATGGTTCTCATTGATTCAAAAGGCCGGGTTTTGGACACTTCTGCTCAAAACCTATTTAAGACATATGGATCCGATGCGTATCCTTTCACTGGTGATAGGTTAGCGTTCCTGAAATCCAAAGATAAAACAGCCTTTTGTCAATACTCCTTGAAAGAACTTCTAGGCTCCTCAGAACGTGATTTTGTCATCTCAAACAAAGGGGAGGAGGTATGTATGTATTTCTTATTCAACAATGTAATGAATTGTTGTGGGAAAATTCAAATTTTTAATTGCTAACAAGTTTTAACTAGTAGATATCTCTACAAAATTAAGTTTTTGAGACATCTTAAATTAGTTTGCTGATCATTGTAAACACCCCCTGTTAATTAATTTCATTGTTGTTAGATATGCACTGGATCTTATTTTCTTCTTAAATAATTAAAATAAACTAAAAGTCTGCCATATGTAGTTTCGTTGTTATCATCTATACAATATGTGTGATTTTTTTTCAAAATTGACAGTATTCATTTTCTTGATCGTAATATAGAAATATGACTGGTCAAACTACTCATATGATTTATTATTATTATTATTATGTGAAAGTTTTGGAAACTCATGGGGTACATTGGGGAGTAACTTACCTGGTTAATTAGAATGAGTTTCCTATTCCAACCAAGTACATCCATCCATCAAACACTAAATCATGGTTTTTACCGGGTTCAAATGCTGTGTTTTGTGTTCTATATGTTGTCCTTTAAACTTTAATACCTACCAGATAATATGTTAAATGGCCTAACATGTAGAAAGTGTTAGAGTTGACAAACATTTATAAATATTCTGGGATGAACCCTATATGTTGGCGCTCCCGTATAAAGATCCTGTCCATAAGAAGTTGAAGCGGATTTTTGGTTATCCCGACGATCGGTTTTACTATACTGATGGACCTAGTCTTGTAATTGTTGGGTCTCATAGAAGTATCATTGGTTGTAGGGACATCATTGAATCAAGTGCTGCCACCATCTCGAGGGGATATGACGACTTAATCACACGGGAGGAATTTGCCAAGGTAGAGGGGAAAAGTGTCGGGGAACTGAAGTTGGAGATGTTATGTAGTCCAAATACTGTCTTCAAAAGAAATGATGGTTCTGAGGTTAATTTTTTTAAACTTGCTATTTGTACCTATATTACTATAGGGGTTGTCACATCATGTTGATATTAAACTTGCTATATTAAACTTGCTATTTGTACCTATATTAAACTTACTATTTGTACTTAATATATTGATATGTCAAATTACATTGAAGGAGATTAGTATTAAAAAAAATAATATATTGATTTGTCAAATTAAAGGCTACTACGAAACTAATTTAATTTAGGTTATTCTATACACTCCCCCCAAGCTGGAGCTATTTATCAACAAGTCTACTGATAGTTTATTCTGTAGCTAGTTTCCTTTCTAGCCATTAGGTATGGGTTATATATTCATCTCCTACTGTGTAATTAGACATATCAATGTTTTATTTTCTTCTGTAGAACAACATAGTTCATGTTTTAAACTCTCTACCTACAAGTTCATCCTCTAAGTCCCAAAAAATGCTTGATTTTTAAATTGTAAAGTATAATGATCATATGTCTTATATCTGTGATTACTTGGTCATTTTTGTAGGTTCAATTCTCTCAACTCATAGGGAAGAGAATCATTATATTGTTTGAGGGTGATTATCCAGAATATGACGGTGTTCGTTTCCGAGAGAGTTTAGTAGGAGAGTACATGCGTAAGAAGGGCACTTCCAACGAGTTTGAAGTGATATATATTTCGTAATAACAAAGACAAAGATGGGAAGAGAGTTGCAGATAGGGCTGGCAATTTTGGACCCACGACACGAACCCAACCCGTATGGGTCGGGTTCGGGTTTGCATTTTTCGGGTTCGGGTCGGTTTCGGGTTGACCCAAAACTGACCCGGAAAAATCGGGTTGGGTTCGGGTCGCCCGAAACTGACCCGAAACTGACCCGAATATACATATATATATAATTATTTTTAATATATAATTATTTTTAATATATATATATATTTAATATATTTTTTAATATATTTTTAATATAAATATATTTTTTAATGTATATAATTATTTTTAATATATGTATATATTTATTTATTTAATATATATAAATATATATAATTTTTAATATATATATATAATTATTTTCGGGTCGGGTTACCCGAAACCCACCCGAAACCCATTCGTGTCGGGTTCGGGTTGAGTACCTGTACCCGAAACCCATTTCGGGTCGGGTTCGGGTTGAGTACCTGTACCCGAAACCCACTGTTGACCCGACCCGAACCCGACCCGAAACCCGAAATTGTCAGCCCTAGTTGCAGATATGCCATGGTTCGTATCATGTGCAGTCGAGATGTTACCTGGTTGTTCTGCCTTTCTTTCTTTTTATGGTAATTCTCACAACCGATATCATTCTTCTTTACTTCTTGCCTTTGGTCGAGATGGAAAACTTGTTAGAAGAACGATATGTTCGTGGTTCGGGGATTTCCAATTTCCCGTTTATGCCAATGGTGTTGATACAGAGGCCTTTGATATAGAGTATAGCGATTTTTGTTGGGGCTACTGGGACACCCTTTATCATGGTTTGCTGAGAGACTCGAAATACCAGATTATATTTCCGAGTTCAAACCACCTTTTTTGTGTTTATTATTACTAGCTGATGGGGGTGTTTGGAAGTTAGAGGTTTGAGATGAAATTAGAGGTTTGGGGGTAGATTAGAGGTTTGACCAAATAAAACTTCTAATGTGAGTGTTTGGTTGTTAGAGGTTTGAGTTAGAGGTTTTGGATCAAAAAGCTAATTTTCAAAAAGCTCATTTTAGGAGCTTTTTCAATTAGAGGTTTGCTATGTGTCACAAAAAGTTATTCAAAAAGCTATTTACCAAACCCTTTTATTCAAAACAGCTAATTCAATCCGCTAGTCAAAACAGCTAATTCAATCCGCTAATCAAAACAGCTAATTCAATCCGCTATCAGCTAACAGCTATCAGCTAATTGCCAAACAGGGCAGATATATTGTAGCAGTGTGTAATACGTTCAGCACACATCAAATTTCCATTCCCTTGTTTTATTTTCTTGCTTGTGTTTAATTTGTAAATGCAGCTTTCCACTTTTTTTTAATTAGTTATAGATTTATTTGTAATATTGATTATTTAACTTGCATGGTCATCAAGTTTTTTTCCCTTACTCTTCGAACTTACATATTAGATTATAGAAGAAATGAGATCCTTAGAAAACGAAAGACTTTACTGCCTCTTATATAGGAAAATGTATCTCATATAGAAAGCGAAATACCTGAATACTTTTTTGGCACTTAATTATAGCTCGCACATTTGTATTCCACCAGCATATTTTTGTCCAGGGATACGGCTACTATCAGTGTTGTACTATAATCCGGTGATACATTATATATGTAGGTGATACGTTATATATGTAGCATGGACACTACATTTCTGTTTTAAAAATGCTCAAGCATCAATATAAAGAGTAGAGAGTACATATCTAGAAAATGCAGCTATTTTGCAAGATAATTTTTGATCCTCTCCCTCGGAAAGTAAATTTAAAGAGAGTGCCCTTCAATTGAAATTTTCTGGGCTTTCCACTTCGCACAAAGTAGGGTAGAGATTTGAAGGGACTTTCTGCTAAAATAAGGTCATTTACTCACTGATTGATTCATTTGAGGAATCTCTTTTCCGGTAAACTGTCTTCGCGATGTTAGTAAGCCTTCTGAGGACACAATGTCATTGAGTACCTTGCTGCAAATTCCACCCAAATTTGCCGATATTGGAACTGTTGGTCAGAAACTGGAAGTGCAAGACAAAGTCGTGGCCTTCAGTTCGACAGGAGAATTTAAAAATAAACCTCTGCAGTGCATCTGCTTATAATTTCTTCAGATATTATGGTCAAAAATCAGGCTTTGAATTTGAATTCTTATGCTCCATTGTGTAGATTCCGGCTCCAGTATTGATTTTACTTTTTAGACTCCTGTAAGTGAAAAAAGTCCGATACCTTCTTGTAGGATTTTGAGTTACAAACCTGCACATTAACTTCTAATGAATAAAAATAGATTTTTATTTTGTTTGAAAGCAAATTTAGATTATCTGCACATTTGTCTACCAATGGTCTTTCTGGTTAAAATGCAGATTTTGATTATCTGCACATTTGTCTACCAATGGTCTTTCTGGTTGAAAACCATTTCAGTCTAATATAAGGGTGTTCCAATTTTATCACTTTTGTAAGTTTCAGTTTTATTTTGAGTCTCCATAATGGAGGTTATCTTGTATGTACATCTAGTCAGTGGCGGACGCAAAAATAATTGTTAGGGGGGGCCAAAATATAATTAATAATCGAATACTTGTGTACATATAATTTTACATCTTAACCTTTTAAGCTTTTATTGGACATGGTAAAAAATAATTAGCATGCTATAAATAATCAAAGAAAGTTAGAAAATTAAGAAAAAATTATCAATTTGATATCCTACCAGAATGAGTTGGAATTTTTAAAAAAGGAGTAGTAGTGCAGATGCACGGAAAAAAAAAAGATAAGAAGTAGTAGTTTTTAAAAAAGGAGTAGTAGTGTAGAATCTACACTGTAGATGCAGGGAAAAAAAGAAAAGTAGTAGTGCAGACTGCAAAGAAAATGAAGGAAAAGGAGTAGCAAACAATCCATGGTTTTCTTGCTGTACTAAAGAATAATTGAGGAATTTCTTTTACTAAAACCTCAGAAGAAGCTTTCATTTTCAGTTTGTGATAATAGAGATAGCTACTTAATACCATAGATCTTGCAGAAAATTTGATGGTAACAAAGTGTGATAAATTTATGTCTCTTACTCGTTTGCAACTAAAAATTGACGTGGGCATAAATTTATAATCATTTCTTCTTAATTACCAATCTCCCATTGACTATCTACAACTTATTGGTTTATCTCAGCAAACTACAACAGCAACTAGTTACAGCCAAAGTTGCTGTCAAGATGTAAAGTTGCTGTCAAGATGTCAAGATGCAAAGTTGCTGTCAAGATGCAAAGTTGCTGTCAAGGATGATGCAAAGTTGCTGTCAAGATGCAAACTTGCTGTCAAGGCTCAGCAAATACAAGCATCAAGTTACTGTCAAGTTAGTTAGTGCCAGCTGTTACATTCTACACCACAATCTGTTACATTCTGTTATAGATATTTTCTGTAACAAACTTTGTATATAAATAGACAGTTAAAGTAGAGAGGAGAGAAGTCATAACAATGTGTTAGTAAGATTTGTATAAATTGATTTCTCTTCTTCATAACAACATATATTCAGTTTATTCTTCATCAATGGCGTTTGAGCTTGAGCATTGTGAAAGTTTAGTAAAACTTATATGGTATCAGAGCACCTGGCAACGGTTCCTCGTCATTTCCTTTACTTGATTTTGTATAGTTGATCGTCGTCTTCGAGCTTGTTTACTTTCCGCCATTAAATTTCCGCCATTAAAGCTTCATTCAAGCTTGTTCGATACAACTTTTATCTCAGGTGTTTTCGATTTTTAATCTTTCGTCTTGCTTATTGTCTAAACTGATTGTGTTCTTATTCTTCGATCTGTTCTTGTATGACATTTGATGAATTCATATCCTGTTATGACTTGAAGATCATTCTAGATCTTTTCATCTGAATTAGTACTCGAATTTGTTGTTTACTTCTTTGATCTTAAAACCAAATCATCTATTTCATTTCTTGTTTTCGCTATTACTATTTTGATTCATGGCGAATCGAAATAATCAAAGCAATCAAAATCAAAACCAGAATGTTGTTCAAGATGTTAATAGTGTGTACTATATACATCCTTCGGATTCTTCTGCAAATCAGATTGTTTCTGTGAAGTTTAATGGAGAAGGTTTTAATAATTGGAAAAGGAGCATGATGCTTACTCTGTCGGCCAAGAACAAATTAGGTTTTGTCAATGGCACAATCTGTGTGCCTGAAACTACTTCTGCTCAGTATAAAGCATGGGAGCGTTGTAATGACTTAGTAATTTCATGGATTCTTTATAATTTGGATGAAAATATTGCTAGGAGTGTCTTGTTTCTGAAAACAGCAAGAGCTATATGGCAAGATTTAGAAGATAGATTTGGTTATGCATCAATGCCACAGATATCTTCATTGGAACATAAATTGGCTGAATTGCATCAAGGTGATATGACTGTGTCTGAATTTTACACAAAGTTGAAGACTATTTGGGACAGTCTTGATGATACTTATCCATTGCCAACTTGCACTTGTTCTAATTGTACTTGTGATCTTACTGGAAGAATTCAGAAAATGCAACAGGAGAAACGTGTGCTTCAATTTTTGATGAAACTGAATGACAGGTTTTCTGCAGTTAGAGGGAGTATCTTGATGATGACACCTTTGTTAAATGTTACCCAAGCTTATAGATTGGTTGCACAAGAAGAAAATCACAAGGATATGTCTCAGGCTCAAAATGTTTCTCAAAATGATAATCTGGCATTTGTTGCAGACAGAAGGAGATTTTCAGATGCAAATTCACAAGGAAACAGGTTTCAGACTCAAGGAAACAGATTTCAAGTTCAGAGATCTCAGACTCAGTTTAATGCTGGAAATGGAAATGATGGAAATGATTACAGGAAGCCTAAAAACAACTACTACTGTACTCATTGCAAGATGAGTGGTCATAGCATTGAGAGATGTTTCAAAATTCATGGTTTTCCACCTGGTTTCAAAAGCAACAGAGTTTCCAGAGTTGCAGCTTTATCTCAGAATTCTAATACCATGGATGATAACAATGTTGATGATTTTAATGATCAAACAACTTCCATGTCTTCACTCTCAAATGATCAGTATAACCAACTGATTGACTTGCTAGCCAAACAGAAATTGGTTGAATCTAATCACAATCAGGATCAAACTTCTGGACATGCTTTACTTGCAGGTAAAGTGTGTCTCATGTCATCTTTTAATCAGGAATGGTTCTTGGATAGTGGTGCTACTGACCACATCAGCCCAAACTTGACAGATTTTATCTCTTTTAAAGAGGTTCCAGATACTAATAATTCTATTACTATACCAGATGGCAGCAAAATTTCAGTCCTACATATTGGAACAGTTCTTTTAAATGATACCATTACTCTGACAAATGTGTTACATGTACCTGCTTTTCAGTACAGGTTATTGTCTGTTCACAAGCTTTGTCAAGACATGCAATCTAACATAATTTTTTCTGCTACTCAATGTAAACTTCAGGACCACTTTCAGAAATTGCCTCCTCTTCTTCTTGGTGAATTGCACAAAGGGCTATACACTGTTCCTCATAAAGGCTCACTTCCTGGTGCTAATTTCTTTCATTCTCAAGCTGCTCATCTCAGCATATCTACTGAATCCAAACTCTGGCATTTGCGAATGGGTCATTTGCCTTTCTCTCAATTGAAGCTACTTAGACCTTCATGTATTGTTAAAGATGATGTTGCAGAAACGATTTGTCAAATTTGTCCTATGGCAAAGAAAACTAGAAATGCTTTTCCTATAAGTAGTATTAAAACTACTTCTGTTTTACAACTCTTACATGTGGATGTATGGGGGCCGTATAAAACCTTGAATCATAACAAATGTAATCAATTTGTTACCATTGTAGACGATTTCAGTCGGTATACATGGGTTCGTTTGATCAAGTATAAATCAGAGGTCCCTGCAGTGGTGTCTTCTTTTATTCTTTATGCTGAAAAGCAATTGTCTACCAATGTTCTTAGCATACGTTCAGATAATGCTAAAGAATT
The DNA here is from genome assembly GCA_037693485.1 of Kitagawia praeruptora. Classification (NCBI taxonomy): domain Eukaryota; kingdom Viridiplantae; phylum Streptophyta; class Magnoliopsida; order Apiales; family Apiaceae; genus Kitagawia; species Kitagawia praeruptora. The sequence goes on along the minus strand of CM075352.1, from coordinate 106,222,310 downwards.
TACAGAAGGTTTTTTAAAGTCATTTCTTCAATCTAAGGGTATTATCCATCAGACAAGTTGCAGTTATACTCCTCAGCAAAACGGAGTTGTAGAACGCAAACATCGTCATCTTTTAGAAACAGCTCGAGCTCTTCATTTCCATTCGAAATTACCTGATCATTTCTGGGGTGAGTCTATTCTCTGTGCTACCTATCTCATTAATCGTATGCCACTGAAAAGTATTTCATTTCACACTCCGTTCTTCAAACTATATAATATCAAACCAAGTTTGGAAAATCTCAGAGTATATGGTTGTTTATGCTACATTTCGACATTGAAAGTCAATCGTTCTAAATTTTCACCTCGTGCAAAACCCTGTATTTTCATAGGCTATCCTGCTAATCAAAAGGCTTATAAAGTCCTAGATTTAACCACTTCAGAAATTCTTATTTCTCGAGATATAATTTTTTATGAACATCATTTTCCATATCAAATGCTTTCTCAATTGTCCTTAACAAAGAATCAATATGTTACTTCTACTTTCCTACCAACTTTTACAGAAGATATTACTTCAGCTCAGACTGATAATGTTTCACACACTTCATCTCCTGCTACTTCTACTTCTTCTTCTACATCCTACACTACACCTCAAACTACACCTCAAACTACACCTCAAACTACACCTCAAACTAGTTCAACCTCTTCTTCAGAAGACATCATAGTTCCAAGACATTCTACTCGTCCTAAAAAACCACCGTCTTATCTTACTTCTTATCATTGTAATCTTGCTGCTTTACCATCTACTCCACATTGGTGTAATTTGGTACAATATGATCATATGCCTGATTATCACAAGGCTTTTATTTCTCATCATCAATCTTTGATTGAGCCTACTAGTTATACTGAAGCAGCTTCTCAACCATTATGGTCAGAAGCAATGTCAAAAGAAATCCAAGCTCTTACTGATAATAAGACTTGGGATCTTGTTGATTTACCCCCAGGGAAGAAAGCCATATCTTGTAAATGGGTTTATAAAACTAAACTTCATGCAGATGGTACACTTGAACGTTGCAAAGCACGACTTGTTGCCAAAGGTTTCACTCAGCAATATGGCATCGATTATGAAGATACTTTTTCTCCTGTTATTAAAATGAGCTCAGTTCGTTGTTTAATTGCATTGGCAGCCAGTCGACAGTGGCCATTATTCCAACTGGATGTTAACAACGCGTTTTTGCACGGAGACCTTTCTGAAGAAGTCTATATGAAGGTTCCTCCTGGTATCTCTCATAAACCAAATCAAGTTTGTAGACTACGAAAATCTCTATACGGACTGAAACAGGCCTCACGAACTTGGTTTGAGAAACTTGTCAGTGAACTTATTTCTCTGGGATACTGTCAATCAAAGAACGACTATAGTTTGTTTATAAAAAAGTCTCCCAGTAACATTACTATTGTTGCTGTGTATGTTGATGATATTATTGTTACTGGAGATTTTCCCACTGAAATTGAGCATCTTAAATCTCATTTAGATCATACTTTTGGTATTAAAGATCTGGGCTTACTTCATTATTTTCTAGGCATTGAGGTGGGATATGTTACTAATGGCATTTTGCTTAGTCAAAAGAAGTTTACTGCTGATATTCTCAAGGATTGTGATTGTGATTTATCTAAATCTGCAGTAACTCCTCTTCCATTGCAGCTCAAATTGTCATCTACATCAGGTTCTTTATACCCTCACCCTGATCACTACCGTTCGCTTGTGGGAAAACTAAATTATCTCACTAATACACGACCAGATCTTTCATATGCTGTTCAAACTTTAAGTCAATATATGCAACAACCTCGTATTCCACACTATGAGGCTTTGTGTCATACTTTAAGGTATATTTCTCATACAATTGGCCAAGGTATTCTTCTCTGTGCTACTGATAAACTCACACTTCAGGCTTTTTCAGACTCTGATTGGGCATCTTGTATAGATACTAGAAAGTCAGTCACTGGTTATATTATGCTCTTGGGTAATTCTCCCATTTCCTGGAAGTCTAAGAAACAATCAACTGTTTCACGATCTTCATCTGAGGCAGAATACCGTGCCATGGCTTCTGCAGCATCTGAAGTCACTTGGCTTGTTCGTTTACTAGAAGAACTTGGTGTTTCTTCTCTTAAACCAGTTACTTTACACTGTGATAACCAATCTGCTTTACATATTGCCAAGAACCCTGTTTTTCATGAACGAACGAAACACATAGAACTTGACTGCCATTTTACACGAGACAAGGTTCTTGAAGGTCTTCTCCAATTATCTTATTTGCCTACTACTCATCAGCTAGCTGACATTCTAACCAAGGTGTTACCTGCTCCACATTTTCGTGATCTGATATCCAAGCTAGGAATGTCGAAGCCTATACTAACATCTGCTTCTCCATCTCCAAGCTTGAGGGGGGGTATTGGTTTATCTCAGCAAACTACAACAGCAACTAGTTACAGCCAAAGTTGCTGTCAAGATGTAAAGTTGCTGTCAAGATGTCAAGATGCAAAGTTGCTGTCAAGATGCAAAGTTGCTGTCAAGGATGATGCAAAGTTGCTGTCAAGATGCAAACTTGCTGTCAAGGCTCAGCAAATACAAGCATCAAGTTACTGTCAAGTTAGTTAGTGCCAGCTGTTACATTCTACACCACAATCTGTTACATTCTGTTATAGATATTTTCTGTAACAAACTTTGTATATAAATAGACAGTTAAAGTAGAGAGGAGAGAAGTCATAACAATGTGTTAGTAAGATTTGTATAAATTGATTTCTCTTCTTCATAACAACATATATTCAGTTTATTCTTCATCAATGGCGTTTGAGCTTGAGCATTGTGAAAGTTTAGTAAAACTTATACAACTTATCCTCGTTGGGTATATTATTAATCCCCTCCAGCCCTCCTAAAGGTCAGGAAGTAATCTCGATAGGAATGCCTTGGGTATATTAATCCCCTCCGGCCCTCCTAAAAACAGGTAAGATCCTACGTGCCATCATATATTTGTTACATCATTAAGCAACAAAAAAAAAAGAAAAAGATTGCTTACAATTCTACCTAGTTCTCTAATTTTTTTTTTTGGGTCGGGGGCACTGACATATATACTAAAGTGCTCCCTCTTGCTCAACTTTACTAAGATATCAGCATCAACTTTGGCCGCAAAGCGTGATAAATGTGACATATCACCAGGGGCGTAGCCAGTGTATGGCGAGCGGGGTCATCTGACCCCACTGAAATTTTAAAAAACAAAATTTTATGTATATATTTTTCTAGAAAAAATATTTATAGTAGTAAATTTGAATTTTGACCCCACTGAAAAAAATAATTATTGTAACTAGTTTCATTTTTGACCCCACTAACTTTTAATTTTGACAGCGAAATCCTGTAATTGCCGCCCCAAGATGTATAACTGATGCATATTTATATGTATTAAATTAGGAAAAATCTACACAATGATAATTTTCGGTAAAAAAATTTTCCCTGCGGGGCCGTCGAAAAAGATGACTGGTCGCCGGAGAAGACGACCGAAGATTTTGACCCCAGTGAATCCAAATCGTGGCTACGCCCCTGCATATCACCCACAGGGACTACAGTTTCTTCTCCACAACTACCTGTGACTGAGAAGCAAAACACTAGTTCAATTAAGCTTAGTGGTAGTCACAGATGCTCTTTTGCAATCAGATCAAAATAAATGTGACAAAGATTACCAGAATGGTAGTTGAAAATTTTGTAATTGGTCATGTGCACAGAGTACGTAATACAATGGCGACAACTTACAATGCAAATCCTATAATTCAAGGGTTGACAAGCTAATGTCAAGACTTGGTTACACTTGCTGGAACAGGAGAGAGATATCACTGTGAAAAGATCAAAGTTAGACAGATTATACCTTATAATTCATCATATTCTTAAGCCAAAGCATTATCTGAACCGCCTCATCTACGGCAACTTGTAGCTCATGTTGCAATCGTTCAGCTTTCCTCTCTACTGGACATCACACTTTCGCAGCTGCTTCATTTGGGGATAAATATATATATATATATATATATATATATATATATATATATAGGGTCAAGTTCTATGGAGTACAGTTTAATTGGAGTACGTTGGAGTACATATACGTTCTGCACTCAAAATATTGTAAAATTTATTGTTTTGCAAACCTTGTTATATGAATATCATAATTTCATTGATAATTTTGAAAATCATGTATATTTTGCAATATGTTCATCTTGAAAATCTTTTATGTTTTGCAATCAGAACATATATGTTTTGCAACCCAAATGTGTTTTGCAGAACAATTCATTTTGCAATATTTTGTTAGCAAAACATACAAAATTTTCAAGATTCTCGATGAAATAATGATGTTCATGTAATAAGATTTGCAAAATAATAAATTTTAAAATATTTTGAGTGCAGAACGTATGTGTACTCCAACGTACACCAATTAAACTGTACTCCATAGAACTTTTCTCTATATATATATATATATGCATACGCTGTTTCCGAGGCTAGCAGCAATCTCTAGGGAAAAAGAGGAACAAATCAAGCCACCAAAAATAAAATCATACACACATACTCAATTGCTTTATGGTAAATAAAAAACATCAATGGAGTACTAAAGTTTAGATCCTTACATTTATTTGAATTAAGAATATATATACAGAATGGGAAGGCATCATGATTACAACATATTATTAATATATATACATATACGTACTGAAAATGGTTGTTCATACAAATTCGTCCACTGTGAGAACAGTCAGAAGATGAGGCCATTTGTCCAGTTTTTAAAACACTAAAATCGTGCAAATTTGGTTGAATTTAAGTATGTATTTTGGTCCATTAAATCTGACTGAAGCCTGTTGATTTTAAAGTACCATTGTTCAAAAAAAAAAAAAAAAACTGCAGTTGCCTGCTGTTTCCCACCTGATAACTCTAAGACCCGATCTAGTGCCTCCTCCGCCTTTCCCACACCTGGTCAGAGGTGAAGCTGGTGGTTGGGTGTCTGCAAAACAACACCGGAGGGGGGTTTGGGCCCCGCGGCGCCTCCGGCGTGAGAATAAGTGACGGCTTTGGAGAGTAAAAGATAAGGACTCGAGTATCTAATTATGGAGGGTGTGTGTAAAAATAGAATGTAAGCCCTACACCTTAGTCTCCTGAAGGATTAGGGTTTAGGGGTGGGTACCTGCAATCATGAGCGTTGAATCCGAAATAGACGGAACACTTGTTCCTTTCCGATAATTCCCACGTATCCAGGTGATATTCGTGGTGGCGTGTGCCTCTAGCATGTCAGCACGTGGCTCGATCAGGACATGACTGTGCCCATCTTAGGATTCCCTTATCTGTCACTGTCATGTAGGACCATAATCATGGCTCATGTTCCGTCATATCTCCATGTGTACTGGGCTTGGGTCATGGGTCTGCAATGTCTGGCCCAGTCCGGACTGAAGTCTCCCGAGCGGTTCTGGGCGGGGTCCGATCCGGATTGGATGCGGCCTATCATTTGCCCCCCACTCCCTTATGCGGATTTTCCGGATAGGGGAGTAGAGATTAGATGTCGGTCCCGAAGATTCCTCTTGAAGCCTTGAGAAAATTTTGGTTGAATTTTGCCTCCTAATCCGAATTGCTGACAGGTGGAAGTAATTCGGATTGAAGTGTTTCGGAAAAATTTTGGTTGAATGTTGCCTCCTGATCCGAATTGCTGACAGGTGGGAGTAATTCGGATTGAAGTGTTCCGGAAGAATTTTGGTTGAATATTCTATTCCATGACAGGTGCGTCATGGAATTCTATTCGATTTTGTGGATTTTCCCTCTATTGATTTTGAAAACATGTTACTCCAATTCTCCTGAAAAGGCGTGCAACAACTGTCCACCATTACTTTGTTTGCCTCTCCACGTCTCTAATTATTTGCCAGCAAACCAAAACTTGCCACGTGTCTCACCCAAACGTTTCTTTTCCGAAGTTATATATAACTTCTTTTGAGTTTCAATTGTACTTTCGCACTCTTTGTCTTCTGAAAGCCAAAAACCTTTCTCCTTTCTCTATCCTTTCAAGTTCTTTCAGACTGTGCTTCTTTCTCCTTATATCGTTCGGCGGCTTTTCAGATCTTGCTTGGGGATACTTCTTGGACCACGCATCTTTGTAAGTTTCTTTTCTTCTCTATCTTTAATCTCTCCTTTTGCATGCGACTTGAGAAGTGATTTTCAATTGTTCGTCTTCTCGACTTCCAACTTGAACTATGTGCATCGTTTTTGTACTTTTGTTTTGGGTTTTTTATCATTTGTGCGTATATGGGGCATTAGTTTGATTGTTTTCAAGTTTAATACTTGAGGTTTTGGTTGTTTCTGGGTTTGTCTTGATACGATTTCTCTGTTTTGGGATTTCTGGGTTTATATGCTTGTGTGTATAGGCGTATGTATAGTCTAGATCTTGTTTTGATGCTTCGAATTTCTGTATTTGTGTTTTTGGGTTTTGGGTTCACGGATGGTCCGGATTAGCGGCTCGATATCCCCATGGATGAGGTACCTAATCCGGATTCTTGGTCAAGAGGTAGAGCTTAGGTTTATCCGGACTGGGAATTGTAATCTTATTTTGACTTGCCACGCTAACCCGGACTATATAGGAAAAATCCTTGCCCGGATTAGACTAAAATACGAATTCGGACTTCTTAAATCAGAATTCTATGAACTGATGCGAATTATGGGTTGAAGAGAGAGAGAGCTTAACCTTGTTTATTTCTTCAGGTTTTATGGTTACCAAACAACGGGCAAGGAGACAAAAGACCCCTTCTGACTGTATTGTCATTAGCTCCGATAGTAGTACCGGTAGCTCTAAATCTGTTAATCAACCCATCTCTACAGTAGATTCTGACTGGTGTTTGATGGCCCGGAAGAAGAAGAGGAATACTCAGGAAGTCGTAGTTCAACTCTTTACTAAGGATCGGGGTGGTGGTCAGAGTGTCGTGGGTCCGGACGGACTTTGGGTAGATAGCCAGTATTTGTTTGTTAGGAAGTATGAGGTCGACGAAAATTTTTTCTACAGCAACCTCAGTTTCCAGTATAGGCATTGACAGCCCCGCGGGATCCCTGGTCCTTATGACCAGGCCAGATTGGACGCAGCCTTTTCCAAAACTGTGCTGAGCGAAGTCTCGTATCGTCTTGCATCTAAGTTTACGGCTTATAATGATTCGGATATGGATGCTGCAGTCCGATCTACTTTTCATCTGGATTCAGACATCGAGTGGCGGTGGCCCCGTCATGGGGAAAGGATTTACCACCATCCGGCTGATGGCTATGTCGGGGTTTGGTTAGATCATCTTCGTTCCGGGTGGACCCCGAAGTGTCACATCTTCGTGAAACACCTTTGCAAGTATGAGTACGAGATTTGTTTGATGCAACTGACTCCTAACGCAGTCAAATGGATCTCCTGGTTTCTTGCCGCTTACAATTGCTCCAAATTTTTTCCGAACTTTAAGCTTTTTCACCAAATCTTTGCCCTTATAAAGTACAGTAAAGATCCGTTTTATGAGCTCAAATTTCGTGGGGAGGAGTTAGGGTTTGGTTCCGGAGATGCGAAACCGGTAGTAATGGAAGGTTCTTTGAAAGGGTGGAATCGATCTTAGATGCTTTTGAAAGGTGTGGACATCGAATTCATGCCCTTTTTTGTAAACGAATGCAAGATCTCCCGGAGTGGGAAACCTTCAAATTTGAAGGTGAAGCTTTAAAAAAGCTTCATACTTTCTGTTTGAGTGTTGGGTTTCAACTTACCCGAGATACCTTTATGGATCACCAGCGAATATATGAACTTGGGTGTAAGTTTTTCTTTTCTCCTGTCATATTTGAACTTCAGTTTGTGCTTAGTCATCATCATCTTGCTCATAATACTTGCACACTTGTCCTACTCTGCTATACACTCCTTTGTCGTGTTGTTGTTTTCAGGTTTGCCACATTACGACCCGGACTTGGTTTAGAGAATGAAGAGGAATCCAGCCACCGCACTTCTTGCCTCCAAGATGAAGTCGCTTACGGGCATTCATCATGTTAAGATTGCCGCGAATCGGGTTCCGGATTCATCCGAGAATGGGACCGGGGTTGGTGACGGTTCCAGCGTCCAGAAGGAGGGTGGCGGGGAATCCATGACACCCCCCTCTGAGCTTCAAGGTCTTCCACTTGATGTGGAGCATCCTGCCCAGACTGAGGGGGTAGAGTCTCCTCCATCGATGAGCCCCTCCTCCAAACGTCGGAGGTTGCTCCAGGATAATCAGAATTTCAGTCCGAATTCTAACCGGGAGTTGGGTACTGTGGCCACACCATCCGGAGCCGGTACTAGCAGGAAAGGTCCTCCCTACCAGGTTGGGAAGCGCACCCTGAAAGAGATTACCGAATTTGCCACTTCTATTCCTGAAGAGTCTGATTGGGCCGCCATGAGACGTCTCAAAAACTATCATGTGCTCAAAAATAGCTTTGCCATCTGGGCTCAGGTAATCTTGATCTTGGTTACCCTCTGTGGTATTTCCCCCACTCTTATCTCTGTTTACCCTCTAATACTATTGTTATGTTTTTCTTTTTTGTCTCGCAGAAAGGGTTGACGTTGGCCGGGGCTGTTGCTAACGTTGAGCTAGAAGAACGGGAAACCGAAGAGTTGAACAAAAGGCTTTCTGAGAATTTCAGAGCTTGAGAAGGCATTGGCTGATAGTTCTCGAAAAGATGTGAGAATTCGCGAACTGGAAGAGCAGGTTTCTGAATTGAAGGATGCTGCTAAGGTTGCTTCAGACCGTGCCACTGCCGCCGAGGCTGAGTCCGAAAAGGTTAAGAAGCAGGCTGAAGATCTAAAGGCCAAGCTCCTCACAGTCCGGTCTGATGAAGTGGTTATAGCCGAGTACAAGGCCTCAGAGGCTTTTAGTGACGCAGTCACCGAAGATGTTGCCGCCAAGCTTCTGCGTTGTTGGTTGGTTGCCGAACGGCTGATTAAAACAGATCCAGAGTCTTCATGGGAAAAATTTACTGAAGCCGATGTTGCTGCTGAAGGAGCTTTTGATGCTGACGGAATTGAACCTCAGCCCTATGACGGACCTGGATTGATCATTGCCCCTACTGCAGAACCGACTGATCAAGGCCGAAGTTGATTTTTCATTATTCTCTGAAACATTGTTTTGTAATTCGAATATTTAGCTTTCGTGAACTCGTTTTCTGAATCTTGTCTATGGTATTTTTGAACTTGTCTTATTCTCATTTCTCTTTTTGGTTACACATATATATTGTGGTGCTTATGTGTTGCCCCCCAATCCGGATTTCCTTGAAAGAATGGAATCCCGATTGTGGTACAAGGTTGGATATTCCCTCTTAAGTCCAAAGTTCAAAAACGTTGGGTGACTTATGCAAAATTTGTAGCGTTTGCCCCCTAATCCGGATGTATTCGAAAGAATTAAATCCGGATTGCGGTAAAATGTTGAATCTTTTCTCCTAAGTCCAACGTTTAAAAACATTGGGTAACTTAGATAAAATTTGTAACTTTTTGGCCCCCCCAATCCAGATGTATTCGAAAGAATTAAATCCGGATTCCGGTAAAAGGTGAAATTTTTTCTCATAAGTCCAATATTTAAAAACATTGGGTAACTTAGAGAAAATTTGTAGCCTTTTTGGATTTTCTCTGAAAGCTTGAATCCGGATGATGGAGAAAGCGGATATTTTCCTTTTCTGTATTTTCCCTTGTTTTCATAAAACTTCGTAGACTGTGAGTTCAACAGTCAAACTCTTTGGCCTTCGTGTTGTCAATCAATGTCAATCAGCCTCAATATCAACCAACACCAATCCCTATCAATGTTCCAACGATTCCCGAGGTCCTTGAAGACTGAAATCGCTTGACCCCTTTTGTATTCTCTCTCTATAAATACTCTTCTTTCATATTCATTTTCTGCACTTCACTTTTCTTTCTGAGGCCATCTTCTTCTTTCTTCCTTTGTATCTTCTTGTCAATGGATCCAAAAAATGTGGTGTATGACTACGAAAACAATAAGATTATCGTCGATGGCATAGTTTTCGACGGGCCTACAACCATTGCCGAGATCGATGCCGTCTTGAAGAGGATCGACGATGCTCTAGCCTTGCGTAGGATGGTTGCAGATCAAGCTGGGAGGGGGCGCCGCGGACCTGGAAACGGTGGGGAAGGTGCTGGTGGTTCTGGCGTTGCCACTGTTTAAATATAATCTCTTTTATGTTTTGATGAAAGTTGTACCCCCTCTTCCCCTTGTTTAATAAAAATACCTTGAAAAACAGCCATAAACATTTGTTTCCGTTTCTTCTTTGTCCGTTTTGAGTTTGTTGCATTTTTGTGTTTGATTTTATTGTTTCGACTCGAATACTTTCGATAGTATCCCAGTAGTTTTTTCTGAATTTGTATCTCGTTTGTTTCGACTCGAATACTTTCGATAGTATCCCAGTAGTTTTTTATGAATTTGTATCTCGTTTGCTTCTAGCTCGGAATCTGTAGTAGTGAAACGTCCGAACTATAGTGGTTTTTTAACTTTTTTATATAAGTCCCAAGCTTGATAGCTTTGAATTACTTATAGAAGCGGTGTTTGCTCCCCCAGTCTGGATACGTTTTGTAGAAAATGATCCAGACTAGAGTGTTTGTTTTTAGCTAAGTCCAAAGCTATATAGCTTTGAGTTACTTAGAGAATTTATTTTATTTTATTTTTTCTTGTTTTGCCCCCAGTCCGGATTGTTTCGTAAGAACAGATCCAGACTAGAGTAGTTGTTTTTAGCTAAGTCCAAAGCTTTATAGCTTTGAGTTACTTAGAGAGTTTTTTGTTTTGCCCCCAGTCCGGGTTGTTACGTAAGAACAGATCCGGACTAGAGTAGTTGTTTTTAGCTAAGTCCAAAGCTTTATAGCTTTGAGTTACTTAGAGAGTTTTTTGTTTTGCTCCCAGTCCGGGTTGTTTCGTAAGAACAGATCCGGACTAGAGTAGTTGTTTTTAGCTAAGTCCAAAGCCTTATAGCTTTGAGTTACTTAGAGAGTTTTTTGTTTTTCCCCCAGTCCGGATTGTTTCGTAAGAACAGATCCAGACTAGAGTAGTTGTTTTTAGTTAAGTCCAAAGCTTTATGGCTTTGAGTTACTTAGAGAGTTTTTGGTTTTGCCCCCAGTCCGGGTTGTTTCGTAAGAACAGATCCGGACTAGAGTAGTTGTTTTTAGCTAAGTCCAAAGCTTTATGGCTTTGAGTTACTAAGAGAGTTTTTTGTTTTGCCCCCAGCCCGGGTTGTTTTGTAAGAATAGATTCGGACTAGAGTAGTTGTTTTTAGCTAAGTCCAAAGCTTTATGTCTTCGAGTTACTTAGAGAGTTTTTTGTTTTGCCCCCAGTCCGGGTTGTTTCGTAAGAACAGATCCGGACTGGAGTAGTTGTTTTTAGCTAAGTCCAAAGCTTTATGGCTTTGAGTTACTTAGAGAGTTTTTTGTTTTGCCTCCAGTCCGGGTTGTTTCGTAAGAACAGATCCGGACTAGAGTAGTTGTTTTTAACTAAGTCCAAAGCTTTATGGCTTTGAGTTACTTAGAGAGTTTTTTGTTTTGCCCCCAGTCCGGGTTGTTTCGTAAGAACAGATCCGGACTAGAGTAGTTGTTTTTACCTAAGTCCAAAGCTTTATGGCTTTGAGTTACTTAGAGAGTTTTTTGTTTTGCCCCCAGTCCGGGTTGTTTCGTAAGAATAGATCTGGACTGGAGTAGTTGTTGCATATTGCTTCTGCCCTAGTTCCAATTTTGCCTATGGCTCCGGACCAGGGACTTGTGTGTGTTGGTGATACAATAATTTTGACAAAAAATATTGAAAAGTACAAGGCAAAGCCCGATTTCATTGATCATATTTCTCAAATTACAATATCAGCCCGTGTGCGGCTGAGCGGAGTCCACTCAGGCTCTGGCTTTGGTTCAGCTTTGATTGGCTTAGTGGGCTTGGAGTCCGGATTAACAATTACTGTAGCGGGTTCTGAGATTCTTTCGAAGACCGATGGTTGCGAATTCTGGATATAATTGGTTTGTCTGTTAGGCTTAAATCTCTTGTCAGGTTGATAACCACCCCGAGAGCTGTCATCGCTGGTAGTTCGGTGTGAAGAGTTTCCTTGGCGGGTCATTCTCATTGCCTGCAGAACATCACTTTCTTTGATAAATCGTGCAGCCATGGAGTATGCTGCAGCCAGACTTTCAGGTTCCTTGTTAATCAACTCATAGACATATCTTTCGTTTTGGTCCTGGTCCAGATTCCTCCGGAAGATGCTAAGAGCTTCACGCTCATCCAAGCATGAGACTTTGTTTATCGCCTCCTGGAATTGCTTCATATAATCTGCAAGCGATTCATTATCATTTTGATGGATAGTCTCCAGATGGCACATGTGTAATTCATGAGTCCGGTTCGCTCTGAACCTCTTCAGAAAGTACTCACGGAATTCTTTCCAGGAGTGAATGCTTCGGGATGAGATTCGGCTGAACCATCTCTGAGCCCCTCCTTTTAAGGTAGACGCAAAGAACCTGCACTTGGTGATATCATTATAGTAGTAAATGGGGGCTATCTGCTCGAAGTAATTCACATGCTCTTCGGGGTCTCCCAACCCATCGAAGGAATCAAAGTTGTAATGCTTCAGGTTCTTTTGCCTAGGGATGGCTTCTAGGGATCGGCTGAATGGTGTCAGAGTTCCTTCAATTTCGAGTCCGGAGTCCTGTCCCACTTTCTTCTGTAGCTCCTGAATCATTTGCATCAAGTTGTCTTCGGGCTCATCTTCGTCTGAGATAACTTCCGGACTGACGTCTCTCAGAATTCTTTTAGATCCGGACCTCCTTAAGACTCGGTCTTCCTCTTCCTGTATCCCTTTTTGGATTTTGAGTTCAAGTTTTGCTTCTTCCTCCTGTCTGATCTTCTCCTTTAGTTCAGCCAGCTTTCTGAGTTTCTCAACTTCCTGGTTTTTGCTTTGAGCTTTGTTGGTTGCTTGCTTTTCTTTTCTCATATCGCCAATTCGGTCAAAGACAGATCTCCTGGATCGGTGGGAATGTTGAGAACCCTAGGAGTTTTCAGCCTGCTGAGGTTCGGGAGGTGGCGGGACTCGGGCTGTTCGGAATGTCCGGATTGCCTCCGCCAGCTCCTCACGGGTAAGATCTTGCAGTTGCATTCCAGCCAGAGGCACATCGGTATACTTGTACTGGTTGACCTCAATGTCAATTCGGGCATCACCTGGTGCAATCCCTGCCCTTTCGACCACTAGAGGTACTTCATCCGGGACTAGGGGCAGGTTCGGAGATGGGTTATGATCTTGTGCCCGAGTGTTGGTTCTTTGAGTAGATTTGCTTTCTCTTACCATGATTCCAAATTTCAAAGCAAGATAATTCACAAAGTATCGATTATAACAGATCTAAGCTGAGCTTGGGGCAGGATAACTTAAGCACAAACTCAATATTCAGATATAAACACAAGGTGGTGGATACAAGTATACAGCAGGCGACTATGAGCACAGATCTAAATTTCTGCTAAGTTAAAAAACTAGAAATCGTAACTTTACCACAGATCTGGGCTAGAGAGCTAAATAACTCTAAGTACGTGCACGTATGGCTGAGAAATGTGTAAAGGAGACATTTTTAATAAGGGTTTCGCAATGGTTTTTTAGATCTTACAGCTTAATTTCGGACTCCTTTTAAAGAGTTTGTTGATGTCATCGAGTCCTGTGGCACCGAGACCAAAGGACAGAGGCCCGTCCTTCTAGCGCCAATGATAACTCCAAGACCCGATCTAGTGCCTCCTCCGCCTTTCCCACGCCTGGTCAGAGGTGAAGCTGGTGGTTGGGTGTCTGCAAAACAACACCGGAGGGGGGCTTGGGCCCCGTTGCGCCTCCGGCGTGAGAATAAGTGACGACTTTGGAGAGTAAAAGATAAGGACTCGAGTATCTAATTATGGAGGGTGTGTGTAAAAAGAGAATGTAACCCCTACACCTTAGTCTCCTGGTCTATTTATAGGCCAAGGATTAGGGTTTAGGGGTGGGTACCTGCAATCATGAGCGTTGAATCCGAAATAGACGGGACACTTGTTCCTTTCCGATAATTCCCACGTATCCAGGTGATATTCGTGGTGGCGTGTGCCTCTAGCATGTTAGCACGTGGCTCGATCAGGACATGACTGTGCCCATCTTAGGATTCCCTTATCTGTCATTGTCATGTAGGACCATAATCATGACTCATGTTCCGTCATACCTCCATGTGTACTGGGCTTGGGTCATGGGTCTGCAATGTCTGGCCCAATCCGGACTGAAGTCTCCCGAGCGGTTCTTGGCGGGGTCCGATCCGGATTGGATGCGGCCTATCACCACCTGTAACCAAAAACACCTCCAAAGCCTATGTCTGGTGATTGGAATTAGTCATACTGCCGAGCCTAAAAGAAAAATAGAGCAAATATGATAGTAGGCTACAACTTGCCAAAATTTCATGTGATCACGTATATAACAACTAATCGTATTACAGACATAGTGAAACATAAACAAAGAAGAGAGTTTCATATGAGTTGACAAACCATATGAAAGTAACATGATGTTGCAGTTTAGAACTATTATTCTGTAAAATAAACCACCTAAACTCTGGCTCTCGTATTGCATATTGACCAAAAAGATTAACTTACAACAAACTTAAGGCAGAGGGCATATTCTGAACTTTCAAGCAAGCAGCCAATCAACACCAAGTCAATCTAATTTTATGAGTTAGAGATACTATGTTGATAGAGATTTCAATTCAAAACATACGGAAGCACAAAAACTAGGCATACATATTTCATTAATCGATCTTAAAATTAGGCATACGGAAAACTACTCTCTCCCAATGGAGAAAACCACTTTTATCCAGCAGCCACCACGTATTTACAAAGTCTGACTAGTTCCTTCTTGAGCACCTAATTCACAAAGTCTGACTAGTTCCTCCTGAATAAGAACTCACATAAGAACCAGAATTATAGAGAAATTGTAAGATGTGCTGCAGTATATATGATAAAATAGTAAGAAGTTCCATGACAAATGAAAGCCAGAGGTGCAAAGGATGTTATTCAATATGTCCACTTGCAAAATAATCATAAAGTTAAATGCTAGAGAAAAATGATAATTACGTCAAAGAACCTAATTTAGATCAAATATGAGCATGACTTACCTCCACCCAAGGTAATCCCAAATTGTTCACCAACTGAATGTTGCTCAAGGAATTTACACAAACTTACTTGAAAAAGGATCATTCAACAGCAAAATAATATCTAAGCACAGAATAACATATCAAAAGCACAATATGGGATAAAAGACACGTGGAAGAGGGCGAGGAGAGAGATGGGATGGGATGATCACTCTTCAGCACTTATATGCTCTCATTATCTGAAAAAAGTTATTTAAGTTCATGAAACATCCTACTTGTGCAAATCTATCTAGAAGTACATTATAGGTAACAACATCCTTCTTTATTCCCATTCCAAACTTATCTTTCTTGGTATATAAATCTCATCAAACAAGCTAAGTCCCCTTTCTAATCTCCCTGCCTTGGCACAGCTGCGAATCATAGTAGTATAAGTAACCTCATTACACAAAATATCCTTAGCAAGCTTCCCCAACATTATCCCCAAAAGCCATATCCAAGTGTCATCATTACAAGCAACATCAAGAAGAGCATTGTCCGCTCATATATCTTGATCAATCCCTCTATCGATCATCTTCGAAAACAACAACTTCACAGTATCCCACAACACTTCACCACTACAAGCAGCAAGTAAAAAGAATTATATGTGAAGAAATTGTGAGGGTGACCTTGTGCCATTGCTTGTGTGTGCATATGTGTAACGTAGCAGAGTTACAATATCGTATAAGAAATATGAGGCTACAAGGCTGAACAACAATGTAAAGACAGAATAAACTACTCTTGTATTGCTATGGAAATATTCAGCTTGATGATATTACATGAGTAAATCCTAATATATAGAAGAACAAAGTGTGTAAAGGAATATGTTCCTAAGGTAGCTAGCCAACTATGCTGACTTTGTGAACATGAGCTAGCCAACTATGCTGACTTTGTGAACATGAGTTCATAAACAGCTGTAGGATATAATATATTTAACACCCCCCTCAAACTAAAGTTGGTTGAAAAACCAGCTTGAGTTTGTAAACAAAATCACCAGAAAAGGTAGGAGAATGAGCTTCATAGAGAAGACATAATGTTACAGAATCATGCCATCTTTAATTTGTTGACCGATGAATGTGACAATCAATCTCTATTTATGTGTGGTGTTTGAAAACACAAGCAAATATATATGTATATAACTGTGATATTTATATATATATGTGTGCTTATGTTGTGATACGTTGAAATCACAAAGCAAATATATATAAATGTGATAGTTATATGTATATATATGTGCTATGAAAATATGAGCCAATATATATGTATACGACTAACATATGCATATATATATATAAGTGCTATGTTATGATACGTTGAAATCACGAGCGAATATATATGAATATGAAAATAATATGTATATATATATATGTGTTGTGTGTGATATAGAGATTTAATGTCGATTTCCCAAGAGGTTGTTCTGTACTTCTGTCTGAGAATCCCGTAATGACTGTGAATGCAGTGGAAGGTGAACTACTTTCTCTTTCCATTTCCTTTTTTTTACACTACTAAAAACACTTGCACCCGTTATATTTTTCAGTGGCCTGATTTAGTGTGGCCCAAATAGAAATGAAAACAAGGGTATAACTATATGCTAGCCCAAACCAAAACACGAGCAGCCTTGAAAATCCTCTTTGCAATCAGTTCCCTTTTCTGACTTTAGAAAAGAAAACACCAAGCCGTATTCAGCCAATAGCAAAACTGGTCGCCCACAATTGAGAAACTACACCCGCAACAGAAGCACCAATGAAGAGATACCAAATGTCAAGGAAGAAAACAAAACAAGGCGGCCACAGTCCATGAAGAAGACTACTACGAGCCCTGCTGAATTTAAGGGCATGTCTGCTTCTGACAGAGATGCTTCTGTTTTGTCAAGTTTCGAGGTGTGGATGATGTGTGTTTGTTGTATCTATATATGGCTGGTAGGAGTTGTAATACACAGTTTTTGTGTTGCTCTCTTTGTAGACTCACAAAGTGTTTGTGTAAATGTCTCAGAGAGAATGTGACAGAGGAGGATATGTTGACACTAGCAAAGTGTTTGTGACTCAAGATGATTTGTGGCCACCAACTGTTTGAGCAATTGTCTCAAAGACAAAGTTGGCCGGAAAATTATTTTGACGACCGGAAAAGATGAAGGCAGCGGAACAATGGAGAGACCAGGAGCTTAAAGCTCTGATACAATGAAGAAATAGTGAGGGTGACCTTGTGCCATTTCTTGTGTGCATATGTGTAACGTAGCAGAGTTACAATATCGTATAAGCAATATGAGGCTACAAGGGAAGCTGAACAACAATGTAAGAGAAAGAACAAACAACTCTTGTATTGCTATGAAGTATTCAGCTTGATGATATTACATGAGTAAATCCTAATATATAGAAGAACAAAGTGTGTAAAGGAATATGTTCCTAAGGTAGCTAGCCAACTATACTGATTTTGTGAACATGAGCTAGCCAACTATGCTGACTTTGTGAACATGAGTTCATAAACAGCTGTAGGATATAATATATTTAACAATATGTATTCCGGTCGTGGTTAGGCTGTAACGGTCCCAAAATCCGGGGTACAGATTTGGGGGCCACCAACCAAAATCAACATTGTACATCTCTGAATATAAACAACATTTAATAATATAAACCCCTTAACCAAGATCGCATACAGGTTATGGCGTGAAACAAACTATCGAATTACTTTATTACAACACAATCTCAGGATAAAAATACTATACAATTCTATGAATAAAATTGGATATGTATATATGTGATATATGTATAAGCGCTATAGGACGCGTATGGGTAGAATAGATCAAATAAGTGTTTGCTTGATTTGACATTGAAACGGTACTTGAATTTGTAAAGGTACGTGTAAGAGACCAGTCCGAGAGCAGTGCAAGGACAAGTGGAAATTGGAACAAGATGATAGTAGCGAAGTCGACGAGGGTATGGATGTGAAGTAGCAAATTACCAGTAAGGACTGATGTGAAATTGAGTTGAGGATCCAAGGTAGGATCAGGAACTCCGTAAATCGAGGCAAGTGTTTTTGCTAATCACTTATTGTTCAAGTGATGCAATTTAATCTAATTGTAGTATGTGATGATCTGGCCAAGTATAGATGACAGATGACACATACTTTTTCATATAGTGTGATGCTGTTTATCTCCCCTAACCATGATTCAAATATCCGATTTACAAAGAATTTGACAAATAACCTTTCTCGCTTATTTTCTTATCCCTGGAATGCCATTTCGCTATTTTCATCGAAATTGTCTAAGAATTTTCTGAACAAAAGAAAATCCAAGATTTTAAACCCTTATGAAAGCCTGCTAGCGAAACTCTTGATTCTAGCATATTTTCACAAATGGACCCCATTTAGAAAAAAAGTTTTCTTTCAAAATGTGTTGAACTTTTCCATATTGGAATCGTTTATAAACAAATGTTTAAGCTACTTTATCTGTTTATAGAAACTCCAACTTTACAATGCGCATAGTGTTTGACCAAATCTTCATTTTAACTTAGAATTTTGATGGTTGAAAATCTTATTGCAATGTATATCTGTTATGTGCTCAAGTGAAATCTCTCTCTTGATAAGTTGTTAACGTCAATAATTCCGGTAATTCATATTCTTCTTGTTGGTATTTATTTGAATTGTCATTCCTTATATTCCCCACCCTAGGTGGTATAGAACTTGTTGATATCTGTTAAAAATTCTGATTGTTTGTTTGCCCCCTGTAGTGTATCGAACTTGTCTGTTAGGAATAATTCATGAGTTTTGATGTTAAGAATAGAATTTTACTTATTCTTCTTGTATATCCTGATTTATAAAGGATTTAGCACTTTGTATAGGAAATATGTGTTAGACAGTTATCCGTAAAGTTTAGTCAGGAATGAACAGTGCATCGAGTACTACATGTCAGGAACTGAGATTGAATCCTGATATGTCAAGTCAACTACTGATCAAGTACTGATGGGATGGTCAGATCCTGATGCAAGATGAAATCCTGATATCAGTCGTGTTACTGATGATGTCATTATGGATGCTACAGAAACTGGCAAGTGCTATAAAACAGGATCTTTGTTTGAGGAACAAGCAAGAAGATTTTATGAAGGAAAGAATTTTCTATTGATGGAAACTATCAACTGGAAGGCAGAACATTGTCATGTATAGATTATCTTTCTGTGATTAGTTGATAGGTAGCATTATAAATACTCTCTCTATGTCATTGTAAAAAGAGTTCGTTCGTGAGGTTTGTAATCGTAAGTATACGAGAGTGCAAACAGAGAGATTTTTATATTTTCAGCAGCTGCTAAAGGTATTTGTACACCTTTGGTAGAGTTTGTATTTGATCTTATTAATACAAACAGAGTTTGATTCATTCGTTTATTCTTGTTCATATAACCAAGCAAAAATCAGACACGATTATATAACTTGTATTCAACCCCCCCTTCTACAAGTTATTCGAGTTAACAATTGGTATCAGAGAAGGTTGATTTCGAATAATCATAAAGATCTGCAATCATGTCTGGTTACAAGGATGAGAATACTAAGATTCCTATGCTCAAGAGAAACGAATATACTCTATGGGAAGTAAAGATGTTGCATCATCTGGAAGCAACAGATCCTGATTATCTTGACAGAATCAGAGATGGACCTTTTATCCCAACGAAGGTTGTTGGAAAAGCAACTGTTGATGGTGAGGTTGTTCCAGAACATACAGTAGAGAAGCCTAAATCTGAGTGGTCAGATAAGGACAAGGAGAATGTTATTAAAGATGCTAAAGTGAGAAACATATTATTCAACAGTCTTGATTTTGTTCTCACTAACTATGTTCTCTCTTGTAAAACTGCTAAGGATATATGGGACAATATTAAGGTTCACTGTGAAGGAACTAAGCCTATCAGGAAGAATATGAGGACACTACTTATACAACAGTATGAGTACTTTGAATCCAAGTCTGGTGAGTCACTTACTGATACATTTGATAGGTTTACAAAACTCATCAATGAGATGGCCATGCATGGTAAATATTAGGACTTGGAGGATATGAATACAAAGTTCATGAAAGCTTTGCCTGATTTCTACAATGAGAAGATATCTGCGATTGAGGAAGCTAATGATTTGGATGAGATATCACTAGAGGCAGTGTATGGAAAACTGAGAGCTTATGAACTTGACAAGCAGCAGAAGAAGAGCAGGAGTGAAGGAAAGATGAAGACTGTTGCACTTACTGCTCAATCTGAATTATAGAAGCTTCCAGAGGAACAGCATGATGAGCCTGCTGTAAAGAACTCAAGGAAGAAGAAAAGCAAAGAAAGTTCTGAGTCAGAGACTACTGATATGGACTTTGACAACATTGATTCTGAATCTGAGATGCAGGAACTCTTTGCTATGTTTGCTAAAGCTTTCAAGAAAGGAAGATTCAACAGGAAAAGATTTAGCAAAGGACCTTTTCAAAAGAAGGAGGAGAAGAAGAGTAACAAAGGCAAAAGTACAATTGTCAAGATTGATAAGGCCAAGATCAAGTGCTTTAACTGCAACGAACTTGGACACTTTGCTAGTGAGTGTAAGAAGCCCAGGAATTCAGGAAAGGGTAATGCACTTATGGTCACACAGAAGGATTGGGCTGATTCCAGTGATTCTGAAGATGAATTGGATTATGACAACATTGCACTGATGACAAATGATTCAGACAAACCTGGATCTCCAAAGAAAACTTCTCCATCCTCTGTTAAGGTATCACTTCACTCTCTTGATTCATATGATAGCTTAAATTCTGATGAAATTAGATCTATCCATGTTGAGTGTACGAATCTTATGACTAATTTTAGAATTCTTACTTGTGAAAGAGATGAACTTAAGGTTAAGAATGATAAATTAGTTGATAGAAATAATTTTCTTGAATCTGAGTTAATTCAAATGGAAGAATACAAGTTAAGTTCTGATAAAGCTAAGCATGATTACAGTGTTATTCTTGAGGCTTATGACTATGTCAGAAAAGAACTAGAGGAAGAGAGAGATGTGATTAAGACCATTAACATTTCTGGTAAAAAGACACAAGAAATCATCGAAAATGGAATTCGTGGTAAGGTTAATGGTTTAGGTATGATAAGGCTAGACAAGAGGAAAAAGTAGTTATTGTCAATGATGATAGTAAATTAGAAGCTAGCACATCTAAATCTGAAGGTAAGAAAATTGTTTCTGAACCTAATCATGTTAAATTTGTTGATTCAAAAGGTACCCCTGTTGTACACAAAAGGATTAACAATAGTAATTCAGATGAGAAAGTGTTAGAGAAACCTAAGAATGTAAACATAGGGTTTCTGTCTAAGTCTCAGTTGAAACAGAGATTAGATGGTCTTTCAGAGTGTAGCAAGATCAAAAGAAATAGGAATGGAAAAGAAGGTATTAACAAAGAGAATAATTACAAAAATGTATCTGATGCACCTAGGAAAAAATGATATAAGTGTGGAAATCATAATCATTTGGCCCTAGACTGCAATCAAAAACCTTCTTGGAAAACTGAGTCCAGATTCCCCAAGACTCAGAAAATTCAATACCAACCACAAAAAGCTTGTTATCATTGTGGTAGTTACTTCATTCCATTTACATGTGTAGAGAATATCATGAACTGTATTATGACTATTATTCTCTGAAATCTGAAACTCCTAGTCACAAACAGTTTGTGAAATCAGAGTCTAAAGTTGACTCTGCAACAGGTAAAGTAAAGGCAAAATCTTCAAAGTCTGTTGTTTCTAAATCTAGTAAGAAAGGATCCAATCAAAGTTTGGTCCTAAAAAATTCTAACTAGTTACTTTTTGTTTGCAGGGCACAAGAAAGAAGCATTCAATTATCTTGGACAGTGGATGCTCTGGAATATGACTGGAAAGAAGTCCCTGCTTACAAAGTTTGAGAGGAAAGCTGGCCCAGTAATATCTTTTGGAGATGGCAACAAAGGAGAAACTCTGGGATATGGCTCAATTGTTTTGGGGAATGTCATCATAGAAAACGTAGCACTGGTTAAAGGCTTGAAACATACTCTTTTAAGCATAAGTCAACTTGGTGATAAAGGTTACAAATCAATCTTTGACAGAGAAGGATGAAAAATCTTGAATATACAAAATGGAGACATTGTTCTAACTGGTCAAAGACATGGTAACATATATGAAGCCAGCTTAAGTGATACATCTAAAGGAATTGTTAGATGTCTCTACAGCAAAGCAACAAGTGATGAAAGCTGGAATTGGCACAAGAAACTCTCACATCTTAACTTCAAGAAGCTAAATCAACTTGTTAAGCACAATCTGGTGAGAGGCCTACCTCGGGCAAATTATGTGCAAGATGGACTTTGTGATGCATGTCAGCTTGGAAAGCAAAGAAGAACCACTTTCAAGAGCAAGGCTGAAAATTCAATTACTGAACCATTTGATATGCTACATCTTGATCTGTTTGGTCCAGTAAACATTATGTCTATCAGCAAGAAAAGATTTGCTCTAGTGATAGTGGATGATTTCACAAGGTTCACATGGGTGTTCTTTCTACACAAGAAGGATGAAGCTCCTCAGCAAATCATTGAACTTGTCAAGAATATTCAGAATAGCTCTGAGTACAAAGTCAAAGTACTTACAGAATTCAAGAATTCTACAATGGAGGAGTATTGTGCAGACAATGGAATCACTCAACAGTTTTCTGCACCTGGTACACCTCAGCAGAATGGTGTAGTAGAAAGAAAGAACAGGACTCTTATAGAGGCAGCAAGAACCATGCTTGCAGATGCAAAACTTCCAACCTATTTTTGGGCAGAAGCTATTAACACTACATGTTTCACTCAAAACTGTACCTTGGTAAATAGTCATGGAAAAACTCCCCATGAGATGATCAAAGGAAAGAAACCAAGTGTGAAATACTTTCACATCTTTGGATGCAAATGCTATGTCCTAAAAGTTCATCCAGAACAACTTGGAAAATTTGAAGCCAAATCGGATGAAGCAATCTTTCTAGGATATTCAGCATCTAAGGCCTTCAAGGTTTATAATCTAAGAACTCACATTGTTATGGAATCAATTCATGTTGCATTTGATGATAAGAAATTTGGAATTCTGCAAACTTATGAAAGCCATGACAAATTGGAATTTGAAAATCTGAAGAATTCTGAGATACTCTCCAGTGATGATGAAGGTTCTCCAGAAGGAATTTCTATTACTTCTCAAAGGAATGCTACTGTTGAGGGGGAGCAAATAAATCAAGAAAACACAGTGATCATCAGGAGCAGACTAGCTATTCAGAGTCTACTCCATCAAGAACTGATCTTTCAGAGTCTACTGAGGAAAGATCAGTAACTAGCAGCAATATGGAATCTACTGATTCTATTGATCAAAGGGGAGTTATTGAAGGTAGAGAGAATTCTTCTACAAGAGATACCACTAACTTAGGGGGAGAGACTAGCAGAGTCAATCTACCACCTGTTAGAAGATGGACAAAGGATCATACTGAAGATTTGATTATTGGTGATCCAAATAGTGGTGTTCGAACTAGAAGATCAATTCAAAATGAATGCTTGTATAGTTGCTTTCTCTCAAAGAATGAACCCAAGAAGGTTGAAGAAGCCTTAAAGGATCCTGATTGGGTAATTGCAATGCAGGAAGAGATAAATGAGTTTGAAAGAAACAAAGTCTGGAAACTGGTACCAAGACCTAAAGATAGATCTATTGTTGGTGCAAGATGGGTTTTCAGAAATAAGCTAGATGAATCTGGTATGATTGTAAGAAACAAAGCAAGACTGGTGGCCAAGGGTTACTCTCAGGAAGAAGGCATTGATTATGATGAGACCTTTGCACCTGTAGCAAGATTGGAAGCAATCAGAATGTTTCTTGCATTTGCAGCTCATTCAAAATTCAAGGTATACCAGATGGATGTAAAGAGTGCTTTTCTAAATGGCAAACTTGATGAGGAAGTTTATGTGGAACAGCCACCCGGATTTGTTGATCCAAAGTTTCCAAATCATGTCTACAAACTTGACAAGGCACTCTATGGACTAAAGCAGGCACCAAGAGCATGGTATGAGACTTTATCTAAATTTCTTCTTGAAAATGGCTTCACAAGAGGTACAATTGACAAAACTCTATTCTTTAGAAAGATAAAAGGTGAATTGCTTTTAGTTTAAATTTATGTTGATGATATCATATTTGGCTCTACTAATGAAAAATTGTGTGCTAAGTTTAGCAAGCTTATGCAGTCTAAGTATCAGATGAGCATGATGGGTGAATTAAATTATTTCTTAGGCTTACAGGTCAAACAGACTGAGACTCGTATTTTCATTAATCAGTCAAAGTATATCAAAGATCTTTTAAGAAGGTTTAACTTTCAAGACTGTGCAGTTGCAAAAACACCCATGGCAACAGCCACTAAACTAGACTCTGATCCTAAAGGAAAGAGTGTGGATAATACTAGTTATAGAGGCATGATAGGCTCATTGTTATATCTAACTGCAAGTAGGCCAGATATAATGTTTTCTACCTGTTTATGTGCTAGATTCCAAAGTGATCCTAAGGAATCTCATTTAATTGCTGTGAAGAGAATTTTTAGATATCTCAAAGGAACTCCAAATCTTGGTTTGTGGTATCCTAGAGAATCTGATTTCTTCCTAATTGGCTATTCAGACTCTGATTATGCAGGGTGTAAGATATACAGGAAAAGCACTACAGGTACATGTCAATTCTTGGGAAATAGATTGATTTCTTGGGCAGACAAGAAGCAACAATCTGTTTCAACCTCAACTACAGAAGCTGAGTACATAGCAGCAGGCAGTTGTTGTGCACAACTCCTTTGGATAAGAAATCAGTTGATGGATTATGGTATGACACTTAGTAATATTCATATGTTTTGTGATAATACTAGTGCTATCAAAATTGCAGAAAATCCAGTTCAACATTCAAGGACTAAGCACATTGATGTCAGGTATCATTTTATTAGAGAACATATTGAGAATGGTACTGTGGAACTTCATTTTGTTCCTACTGACAAACAGCTTGCAGATATTCTAACTAAGCCACTTGATAAGACTACATTCAGTAGATTAGTAAGTGAGTTAGGAATGTTAAATTTTTAGATCTTTAACATCTGCAAAAGTAGCAAGGTATGTTGTTTTTAGCTTTTAGACTTGATATTCTTATCAGGATCTATATTTGATTGTTAAATGCTTTAGCTATAACACTTTGCCTTGATAAATTTCAGTATGATAGACTTGTTAATAATCATCAGGATTAGAATTGTTATCAGGATGCTGACGTCATCAGTATTGTGTCAGTATCAGGATTGTGAAAATTGTTTCAGATCCTGACGTTTACTTTGTGTAGTAATCTAATTCTGTGATGTGTTAAGTTTATACTAGCAAGTTTTAATATTTGCATACTGATAATTTATACATCATTCAATAATCAAAAGACAAGTAGATAACAAGAAATTGTATTTTCATTAATTGAAAGCATTACATACATGGAAATGAAATACAACATCTTTTTGTCTAATTTCTACTTATAATCCTGTACTTGTCTAATGATATGAATTCTGAGATACAGGACAAGGAGCATCTCAAGAAATCCATCAGGGGATTTGAACAGCCTTGTTTATTCTTGGATTCCTTGTCTGGGCGACTTGAATGAGAGTAGCTAACTTAAATGAATAGCATCTCCATCAAGATCAACCTCAGACTCTCGACCAAATTCTTCATCCTCAAGTTTTGAGGAGGTTAGGTGATAAGTGGATTTTATATCCACTTGGAACATTCTAAATCGGCTTAAAGTGATTGTCTTGGACTCAAGTTTCTTGTAGTTTTGATGTGTTTTGCTTAGTTGTGCAGGTTTACGAGAATGTTGATTAAGGTGGATGCTTCTATAATTTTTGTTAATTAATTGATTAAAATTCGGATTTTCTGGGAAGGCTGCGCAGCTTACACTGTTTTGGCCATATCTGGAGTTCTGTAAGTCCGTTTTCAGCGATCTTACTGCCCACGCTAAGCTTGAGAGATTTTCTACAACCTGGGATAGGAAGCACGTGCAAGTAATGTGCTGAATTAAATCGCGCGCGTGTTCTATGAGAAGCCATGCAGAAAAATTCCAGTTTTGCCCTTTTCAAGTTCTAATTGTATTTTGGGCAGTTTTTAGCACCTTAATTAAATTCTAATTGTAATAGAAGATAAATTCTTGCTGGGAAAGAAAGCTAGAGACTATAAAAACACATCTAAGCATTGTAATTTAGATCATCGCATTATTATTGTAACCAGCTGAGATCTGCAAGGGAGAAAAAGAGAGAAGGATTCAACGCTCGGTGACAAGCAAGGATCTAGATCTACTTCATCTTTTGTATACGTTGGATTATAGATTTGTTTTCTCAACTCTAAATTTTAATAATATTATTACTTCTTTCTTCCATATCTTGTTTTATATCATGTTTTCATCAAATCCCATGACGATGAACGGTTCAATTATGGGCTAATCGTTGTCATGGGATCCTAGTGGATTTTTCTATGTAGCTTAGTAGTTTGCATGCCTTAAAGATTTATGTGTGGTGAATTCTTGATATCCTTGTATGGTTGTGCTTATTGAATTTAGGTGCGTCGCGAACATCTAATTTGTTAATCTCTTGCTAAACGAGAGTGGATCTTGAGATTTAGAACTTGCCATGCTAGCATAGGATAGGTTGGTGTTTTGACATCATGATTTGTGGCATGAATAGAGATATTATGCTGCCCTATGTGATCTAAGTGGATAACTTGTGCTTAAACCTTTATGTTTTCAAATTCTATAGAGATATAGGGTCTAAACATAATAGGTGACTATTCATCTTCTATCTCTTTTGTGGATGTATGCGTAGATTGGTACTAGTATACCGAGAGGTAACTTTTACTTGTTTCGAGTTATTCGATCAGATATCATAACCATCGCATGTTTTAATTAAAGGCTGCAACTCTAAGTGAAGTAGATGATGAAACTAGGATTCCATGATTTATTCTCATATTAGTAATTCGAATTTTTACTCTCGTTAATTGTTTAATTCTTAGTTTTATAATTTGCACTTAGTTAATTTAGATAATCAATCTCAATTTTGTTATTTTTCTTAGCAGTGGATAAAAACCATACATCGGTGCATAGGTACATTAATTGAATTGAACACCATTCTAGATCTCTGTGGGAACGAACTTGATTTAATCATATATTACTTGTGACAACGTGCGCTTGCGTAAATTTTGCATAACAAGTTTTTGGTGCCGCTGCCGGGGATCATCGGTGTTTTTATTTTAGTTTATGTGCTTGTCATCAGTGGTCGTTAGCATTCACTGACTCAGATTCTTACTTAGTTTGTTTGTTTCGTGGTGTTTCAGGTACTTAAGTTTGTATGCAAACACGTTCGCAAGCTCGTTTACAAAAACTGGCAAAAGACGATCGTGTAGAGAATTTAGAGAATAAGGAAGAGGAATCTGAAACTACAGTAGCAATGGCAGATGCAGCAGCAGCTAAGGCTTTGAAGGAGTATTCTCAGTCGAAACTCAATGACATCCAGTCTAGCATTATTAGGCCAGCTATTGCAGCGAACAATTTTGAGATCAAGTCTGGCACAATTCAGATGGTGCAGAATTCAGTCCAGTTTGGGGGTGCTTCTACGGAGGATACCAACATGCATGTTCGGGACTTTATCGAAATCTGCGACACTTTCAAATGTAATGGTGTGACGGATGATGCTATCAGGTTGAGGCTTTTCCCATTCTCTCTGAGGGATAAGGCTAAGAGCTGGCTACACTCTTTGCCACCTGGTTCCATTACTACATGGGAAGATCTTGCTCAGAAGTTCCTTACTAAATTCTTCCCTATGGCGAAAACTGCAGCATTAAGGAACCAGTTGACTCAATTCCAACAGCAATCTGGCGAGACCTTGTGTGAGGCTTGGGAACGCTACAAGAGATGCTACGCAAGTTTCCTCATCATGGCATGCCTGATTTGATGGTTATTAATGGGTTCTACAATGGGTTGGGAGCACAGTCTAGGCCCTTGCTAGATGCAGCATCAGGAGGAGCTCTGTGGGCAAAGAGCTATGATGAAGCTTATGATCTTATAGAGATGATGGCTGCTAATGAATATCAAAATCCAACCCAAAGGCTATCTCAAGGCAGGGCAGCAGGAATTTTGGAAGTGGATACAGCTTCAATGATTATAGCTCAGTTGAAGGCTCTTGCTATGAAAGTGGATTCTCTTTCTAATTATGGAGTTCAGCAGGTGGCTAGTGTTTGTGAGTTATGTGCGGGCGCACATGAGACGAATCAGTGTGCTATCTCTTCTGAATCAGCACAGTTCGTGAGTAATTTCCAGAGACCTGCTGCACCAGTTCCAGCCACTTATCATCCTAATAATCGGAATCATCCCAATTTCAGCTGGAGCAATAATCAAAATACTCAACAATCTTATCAGCAAGTGAAGCCATTCAATCAAGGGTATCAACAACCTTATGCTCCAAGGGCACCATATCAACCTCCTGGATTTCACCAGCAACAGCCTCAGGCTCAGGTGGGGCAATCTTCGAATGAAAAATCAGAGATAGATGATTTGAGGATGATGGTGAAGAATCTGCAAGCTTCTCAAAAGATCAGGAAAGGTTACATCAGATCCAAAATCAGCCGCTAAGGAAGATGAAGAAGTGCAGAATCAGCAAGTTGAAAAATTTGCAGTGCCCGAAAATGGAAAATCTAATTTAGTAGCTGATGAGGTAGATGGTGACGTAGAGAAGAGCAAGGAACCTGTTAAAGCTTCTCCGGAGCAGTCTGCAAAGAATACTCAGATCTACCCTCCTCCTCCATATCCTAGAAGACTCCAGAAGCAGAATTTGGACAAGAAGTTTGCCAAGTTTTTAGAGGTGTTCAAAAAGTTGCAGATTAACATTCCTTTTGCGGAAACTCTTGAACAGATGCCGAGCTATGCCAAGTTCATGAAGGGTATTCTTTCTCGTAAATTGAAGCTCGATGAATTAGAGACCGTTGCTCTAACGAAGGAGTGTAGTGCCGTTCTGCAATAGAAGTTGCCACCTAAGCTTAAAGATCCGGGAAGTTTCACCATTCCTTGTACTATTGGCAATCTTTCATTCAGCAAGTGTTTGTGTGATTTGGGAGCTAGCATCAATCTCATGCCCTTGTCAGTCTACATGCAACTTGGTCTACCGGAGCCAAAGCCAACTAACATCTCTTTGCAGTTGGCTGATCGATATATCACATATCCTAGAGGCATAGTGGAGGACGTTTTGGTGAAAGTTGATAAACTCATATTTCCTGCTGATTTTGTGATCTTGGATTTCGAGGAAGATAAGAAGATTCCCATAATCTTGGGAAGACCGTTCTTGGCTACAGGAAAGACTTTGATTGATGTGCAAAAAGGGGAACTCACCATGAGGGTGTAAGATCAGAATGTCACTTTTAACGTGTTCAATGCAATGAGATTCCCCTCAGATGAAGAAGAATGCTTGAAGGTGGATCTTGTTGATTCTGCAGTTACTAGGGAGCTTGAGCAATTGTTAAAGTCTGATACCTTGGAAAAAGTTTTAGTTGGTGATGCTGATTTTGAAGAAGAAGATATAGCCGAGCAATTACAATAGTTAAATTCAGCTCCGTGGAGAAGAAGAGTTGACATGCCTTTTGAATCTCTTGGGTTAGCAGAGTTGAAAAATTCTGAGGGGCGTCTTAAACCATCTATTGAGGAAGCTCCTACACTTGAACTCAAACCACTTCCTGAGCACTTGAGGTATGCTTTTCTTGGTGATGCATCTACATTACCTATTATTATTGCTTCTAACTTGTTAGCTAGTGCGGAAGAAAAGCTCTTGCGAATTTTGAGGGAGTTCAAATCAGCAATTGGTTGGACCATAGCAGATATCAAGGGAATCAGCCCTTCTTATTGCATACATAAAATTCTGCTAGAGGAAGGAGCTAAGCCTACTGTTGAACATCAAAGAAGACTCAATCCTATTATGAAAGAGGTAGTGAAGAAGGAAATTCTAAAGTGGTTAGATGCTGGTATTATCTATCCTATCTCAGACAGTTCTTGAGTGAGTCCGGTTCAATGTGTGCCAAAGAAAGGAGGCATGACAGTTGTTGCTAATGAGAAGAATGAGCTCATCCCTACTCGGACAGTCACGGGGTGGAGAGTTTGCATGGACTATCGGAAGCTCAACAAAGCCACGAGAAAAAACCACTTTCCTCTTCCATTCATTGATCAGATGTTAGACAGGTTGGCTGGTCACGAGTATTATTGTTTGCTTGATGGTTATTCTGGTTATAATCAGATTTGCATTGCTCCGGAAGATCAAGAGAAGACCACATTCACATGTCCTTTTGGCACTTTTGCTTTTCGTCGAGTTTCTTTTGGACTTTGTGGTGCTCCTGCTACTTTTCAAAGGTGTATGATGGCTATTTTCTCAGATATGATTGGCACTAATGTGGAGGTTTTCATGGATGACTTCTCAGTTTTTGGTACTTCATATGACGAGTGCTTGCATAATCTTGGCTTGGTATTGAAACGTTGTGTGGAGACTAATTTGGTTCTTAATTGGGAGAAGTGCCACTTTATGGTGCAAGAAGGAATTATTCTTGGGCACAAGGTATCTAGCAAGGGGCTTGAAGTGGATAGGGCTAAGGTGGAGACAATTGAAAATCTTCCTCCACCTATCTCTGTTAAAGGAATTCGCAGTTTTCTTGGTCATGCAGGGTTCTATAGGCGCTTCATTCAAGACTTCTCAAAAATCTCTAAACCTTTGTGCAACCTGTTAGAGAAGGATGTTCCTTTCAAGTTTGATGATGAGTGCCTTGCAGCTTTTAAGCTTTTGAAGAAGAAGCTGACCACTACACCAGTCATTACTGCACCTAATTGGGAGGAACCGTTTGAGCTAATGTGTGATGCTAGTGACTTTGCGGTTGGAGCTGTGCTTGGGCAAAGGAAGGACAAAATTTTTCATGTGGTTTACTATGCTAGTAAAACCCTCAATAATGCTCAGCTTAACTACACCACTACGGAGAAGGAGTTGCTAGCAGTTGTCTATGCTTTCGAGAAATTCAGATTTTATTTGCTTGGTACGAAGGTGATTGTGTACACGGATCATGCTGCTATTTGATATCTCATGTCGAAAAAGGATTCAAAGCCTAGATTGATTCGTTGGGTGTTGTTATTACAAGAATTTGATGTGGAGATCAAGGATAGGAAGGGCACAGAAAATCAGGTGGCTGACCATTTGTCACGTTTGGAGGACCACGGTAAGGATTCACATGCCAAATCTCTTATTAATGAATCTTTTCCAGATGAGCAACTTTTTGGGGTGCAAGGTGAAGAGCCATGGTTTGCAGATTATGTGAACTATCTTGTTAGTAATGTCATCCCTCCAGAATTCTCTTATGCTCAAAAGAAGAAGTTTTTACATGATGTGAAGTGGTACCGTTGGGACGAGCCATTCTTGTTCAAGCTTGGTGTGGATCAGATTTTGAGGAGGTGCATTCCTTATAGTGAGACGGAAAGTATTTTGCATGATTGTCATTCTACCACATATGGAGGCCATTATGGTGGTGATAAAACAGCTCAGAAAGTACTTCAAGCGGGATTCTATTGGCCGACTCTGTTTAAGGTTTCTCATAGATTCGTGATGAGTTGTGATCGATGTCAAAGGGTTGGTAATATCTCTAGGAGGAATGAGATGCCTCTGAATACTATTCTTGAAGTTGAGATTTTTGATGTGTGGGGAATTGATTTCATGGGGCCGTTTGTTTCGTCTTGCAATAATCAGTATATCTTGCTAGCTGTGGATTACGTTTCTAAATGGGTCGAGGTGAAAGCCTTACCGACCAATGATGCTAAGGTAGTGTTGAATTTTCTTCACAAGCAGATTTTCACGCGTTTTGGAACTCCACGAGCTATAATCAGTGATGAGGGGACACACTTCTGTAATCGTCAATTTACTGCATTGATGGCGAAATATAATGTGACGCATCGTGTTGCCACTGCTTATCATCCCCAAACTAATGGTCAAGCGGAGGTTTCGAATCGTGAAATCAAAAGAATTCTTGAGAAAGTGGTGAATCCATCTCGTAAGGATTGGTCGTTGAAATTAGACGAGGCGGTTTGGGCGTACAGAACTGCTTACAAGACACCCCTAGGTATGTCTCCTTATCAGTTGGTATTTGGTAAGGCTTGTCATTTGCCGGCCGAGCTAGAGCACAAGGCTTATTGGGCGTTGAAGAAATTGAATTTGGATATTTCGGCTGCGGGTGAGAAACGTCTACTTCAGTTAAATGAGCTTGAGGAATTTTGTGAACAGGCTTATGAGAATGCGAAAATGTACAAGGAGAAGGTTAAGAGGTGGCATGATAAGAAGTTGGTGCATAAGTCATTTGTGTCGGGTCAACAGGTGTTGCTTTATAATTCTCGTCTTAAACTTTTTCCGGGTAAGCTCAAGTCGAAGTGGTCGGGTCCGTTTACAGTCAAGGAAGTATTTCCTAGTGGAGCAGTGGAGATATTTAGAGGTTCTATTGATGATTCTTTCAAGGTGAATGGACATAGACTTAAGCCTTATTTTGGTGGTACGGTAAACCGTGAGAAGGTTGCCGCTGTTTTATCTCGTTCGTGATTTTTCGGAAGAATGTCAAGCTAATGACATTAAACGAGCGCTTCTTGGGAGGCAACCTAAGCCTTGTTGTATACGTTATTACTTCTTTCTTCAAAAAAAAAATAATCGAATTTTGAGCAATTTGCAGGTCTGTAACGCAATTTTCCCCTGCGTTACTGACCTTGGCGCCATTTGCCCCTCTGTCGCGCTAGTTGCGCCTGCGCATATGTACTTAAAGCAAATTGCTTCCCTGTGGCGCAGCTTGCGGTGGCGTGACTGGAATCAGGGCAGTTTGCCCCTCACGCTGGCAACTTGCGCGTGATCCTCAGAAAAAAAAATAAAATAAAATTTCAGCCGTGTTTTACTGTGTTTCTCGTGTTGTACCTGTTCTATATAAAAAAAAAAATTTCTTCACCCCAAATTCTTTTTATACTCCCATCTTTCCCCTAAATCTTTCCCCTAAATCTTTTCCTATTTTAATTCCAAAACCCCTCATCTCTCCAAAAAAATTTCAAATTCCTATTTCTTTTCTAATTCTTTTTCTTTTATCCATTAAATATTTTTTCTATCCTATATCAAATTCCAATTTCCACCCAAATTTTTTCCTTTTCACATTAAAATTCTTATATTCATCCTGTCACTCCATGGCCTATATATACCCATACATACACACCCAATTCATTATCTTCCTCTTCTACATCTCTTAAAAAATTCAAGTTTGGGGGAAAATTAGTACAAGTTCACCTCTTTGATTCGTAGTGGGATTTCTTTTCTCTTTTTTATTTTATTACGAATTTGTGTTCTTGTAAATTGGGGTTTTTGTATTATTCTTGTTACTTGGGTATTTTTGGTGTGATTTTGCTTGGTGGTTTTTGGTGGGATATTTCTTGGTAGTAGTTGGTGGTGTTATTGTTGAGTGGGGTTTTGGTTATCATGGCGCCTAAGCGAATGAGGGGTGGTTCTATTAGGGTGGAGAGATTTTCTTCTCCGGATGCGGAGGTTGAGTATAATCGGTTGTTGTCAAGGTCGGTGGCCAAAGAAAGGGGTTTTTTACCAACTCGTCATTATGGGTTGGTTGATATTATTAGTGAGTTACGTTGGGGAGAGATTTGTAAGGCACCTACTCCGGTTCCGGTGAATGTGGTTAGGGAGTTTTATGCTAATGCTAAAGGTGAGCCGGATGAGGTGTGCATGGTTCGAGGTAGACAGGTGGATTATAGTATTGATGCTATTCGTGCAATTTTGGGCCAACCACCTAAGCTTGTGGGGGATGAAGATTGGGCAAGGAAGACTAGTAAGGATGTGGATTTGGAGGCAATTGTTCGTGAGTTATGTGTTCCTGGTACAGTTTGGAAGTATAAATTGGGAACCACTGAGCCGGTTAATTTTCTGTCTTCTGCTATGAATAAATTTGCACGTGCATGGTATGCATTCCTTTGTGCGAATATTATGCCTACTTCTCATATCGGTGAGGTCACAGTTGATAGATTGATTCTTCTCTTTAGAATTCTAAAGGGGAGGTACATTGATGTAGCTTATATTGTTCATCAGAATATTCTACGGTTTTTAAAGTCTAATGCACTATCATCGATGCCCCATGCTTCTGTTATAGTTGGTTTATGTAAAGATAGTGGTGTTTTCTGGGGTGCAGATGAGGAGTTGCAGTCACCTTTGGCTACCATTACTGATGTGTCTATTGATCGAATGCCTGATTGGCAAGGTGGGGTTCCACATCCGAGGGGGCTTGGTTATATTATTGATGATGTTGGTGCTAGTGGCCATGGAGCGGGCGCTCAGCCATGTGTTTCGAGAGTACCGAGAGTTTTGGAGGCCCACTTTAGGCGTTTGTATAGGCGGATGGATGCTATTCATGCTTGTAACCGGGAGTATGCTCAGGATATGGCTTTAGCTTTGAGAGATGCGGGTATTCAGGCAAGGTGGCCAGTCTATGGAGCTCGTACGCAGTATCCACCGCCAGATTCTGATTCCTCCGAGGAGGAGGACGAGTAGGTATGTTTTCTGCTATCCCTTGTATTTACTTCCATTCAATGCGGACATTGAATATTTTAAGTTTGGGGGTGGTTTGAGGGATTAGTAGTTGTTGTTGTATTATTTGTTCATGTAGGCTTTCATGCTTTGCATATTAGTAGTAGGAAATTATGAATTTATGTTTGTGTTATCTACGTTTGTTTCATATAGGACATTCTGTTTTTATTTTTTGTATTTCATGTAAGTTCATAGTAGTTTGCATTTGCACCCATGCTTGATAGGAATTTTGTGTTGTTGCCGCTTTTGATTGAGAAGTGATATGCTTTCTTCTTGTGCACACACATACACTAGTAAGTTGAAGCTAGTAGACTTTTTGAATGTTGTAAGTGATTAGAAGGACATGAATATGTGCAAGATGATTTAGTTTGCATGCTTTGAATACAAGTTGGTGCGTTAGAGAGATGTTGCTTGGGATTGAGTATGTTTTTCCACCAAGTGAGATTTTGAGCCTTATTGCATATTGCATATTTGCAATTTATTCGTTTGCTTGAGTGTCCACGGATTGTTTGCATTGCTAGCAGTTGTTTGAGGTCTTTCTTGAAACGCATGACATTATTTGACGATTAAAATGATAAAGGCATTTAGGAATAACCGCATATTTTCCCATATTACCACACCATATTTACATGATCAATTAGTTAACCTGTTGAGCTTAATCCTATTTTTTCGGTGACATACCACATTACTTGCCGAGACCTTTTTCTTGTATTGGCCTTACATTATTTTGAACCCACATTGTCAAAGGCTAGTAGAGTGCTTAAGGGAGTAATAAGGTGTGCAAGGAGGGGTATTGTTGGTTTTACTTTTGGGGGGAATATTGAAAATTGAGTTTGGTTGTTTACTTGATAGTCGACATATGTAATAAATTATTGGATCATTGTTATTGTTGTTTGTGTTCTATTTAGCTCTCGAAAAAAAAGAAAAAAAAAGAAAAAAAAAGAGAAAAAAAATTAAAAAATATATTATGAGAGCATGTTTGTGTTTGTTGTGATCCTATTTTAGTCGACTAGTCGAGTGTTTGTTTTAGTAAAGATTATGTGGGGGGAAATATGGTGTTGTGAATGATGTATTATGGTACTTACTAGCTTTTGACACTTCACCTGTTTTGGCTTATTTGACATACCTTGTCCCTAGCCCCGTTACAACCCAAATAAAGACCTTTTGATTGTCGTCATTGATGTATGTTGTGTTAAGAGTTAGATTGATACCAAATGTCAAGCATGTTTATGATTTTGTTGGAATTGAGTGATACACTTATCCTTGTTCTTGAGTGAATATTCTTTTGTGAGTGGATTGTGAGTGTTTGCTTGTTCTTGCGTATGAGATCCCGAGTGTTGTCTCAAAGATGTGCTCTTGTAGGCTTAGCATGTTTACTAACTTATTCTTACACTTGACATGGACTTGTGAGAACTTATGCATGTTCATTGAGTAGACTATGTGAATACTTGCACTTTCGACACCAAGACATTGCGTATTTACTTTGATTCTTAAGTTGATGTGGCATGAGAGGATTTGAAGGTATGGTAGATTAGATTAATTGCATTTTCATTTAGTTGCATTCATGCATTGCATTGCATTAGGTTAAATGGATTTTGTGGGTACATTCGCTATAGGTCCTCACGAGACCTTACTCGTCCACTAGGGCTGCCTAGGGGTTTAAAGGGCTTGTTGCATATGCCAAATGCAACCGTGATCACCTACGGAAGTGGTACTAATTAGTTAGTTAGTTAGTTGTAATTGTTAATGCTTGAGGACAAGCATCGGTTTAAGTTTGGGGGTGTGATAAGTGGATTTTATATCCACTTGGAACATTCTAAATCGGCTTAAATTGATTGTCTTGGACTCAAGTTTCTTGTAGTTTTGATGTGTTTTGCTTAGTTGTGCAGGTTTACGAGAATGTTGATTAAGGTGGATGCTTCTATAATTTTTTGGGAATTAATTGATTAAAATTCGGATTTTCTGGGAAGGCTGCGTAGCTTACACTGTTTTGGCCATATCTGGAGTTCTGTAAGTCCGTTTTCAGCGATCTTACTGCCCACGCGAAGCTTGAGAGATTTTCTACAACCTGGGATAGGAAACACGTGCAAGTAATGTGCTGAATTAAATCACGCGCGTGTTCTATGAGAAGCCATGTAGAAAAATTCCAGTTTTGCCCTTTTCAAGTTCTAATTGTATTTTGGGCAGTTTTTAGCACCTTAATTAAATTCTAATTGTAATAGAAGATAAATTCATGCTGGGCAAGAAAGCTAGAGCCTATAAAAACACATCTAAGCATTGTAATTTATATCATCGCATTATTATTGTAACCAGCTGAGATCTGCAAGGGAGAAAAGGAGAGAAGGATTCAACGCTCGGTGACAAGCAAGGATCTAGATCTACTTCATCTTTTGTATACGTTGGATTATAGATTTGTTTTCTCAACTCTAAATTTTAATAATATTATTACTTCTTTCTTCCATATCTTGTTTTATATCATGTTTTCATCAAATCCCATGACGATGAACGGTTCAATTATGGGCTAATCGTTGTCATGGGATCCTAGTGGATTTTTCTATGTAGCTTAGTAGTTTGTATGCCTTAAAGATTTATGTGTGGTGAATTCTTGATATCCTTGTATGGTTGTGCTTATTGAATTTAGGTGCGTCGCGAACATCTAATTTGTTAATCTCTTGCTAAACGAGAGTGGATCTTGAGATTTAGAACTTGCCATGCTAGCATAGGATAGGTTGGTGTTTTGACATCATGATTTGTGGCATGAATAGAGATATTATGCTGCCCTATGTGATCTAGGTGGATAACTTGTGCTTAAACCTTTATGTTTTCAAATTCTATAGAGATATAGGGTCTAAACATAATAGGTGACTATTCATCTTCTATCTCTTTTGTGGATGTATGCGTAGATTGGTACTAGTATACCGAGAGGTAACTTTTACTTGTTTCGTGTTATTCGATCAGATATCATAACCATCGCATGTTTTAATTAAAGGCTGCAACTCTAAGTGAAGTAGATGATGAAACTAGGATTCCATGTTTTATTCTCATATTAGTAATTCGAATTTTTACTCTCGTTAATTGTTTAATTCTTAGTTTTATAATTTGCACTTAGTTAATTTAGATAATCAATCTCAATTTTGTTATTTTTCTTAGCAGTGGATAAAAACCATACATCGGTGCATAGGTACATTAATTGAATTGAACACCATTCTAGATCTCTGTGGGAGCGAACTTGATTTAATCATATATTACTTGTGACAACGTGCGCTTGCGTAAATTTTTCATAACATTAGGGGAAGATTGTATCCAACAGATGGATGTTCTAGGAGAAACCTCTGAATATTATCTAAAACTACTCCATCCATGATTGGTTCGATGAGAAAAGTAGTCTCTTCAAAGAGATGATCAATAACAGGATGTTCATCGACTGTGAAAAACCTAAAGAATGGGTTCGAATGGGTTTTTGGTGTGAGGATCATTGTTGAGAAGAAAAGAAATTGAAAGGTTTATGGAGAATGGCATTAGGCGTCTGTTTCTGTTATAGAAAGACGTGAGAAACTGAACAGTCTGTTTCTTTTATAAACGATTTCAAGTGTGATCATCAGGATTTGAGAATTATTATTTTTAAATCACATTGCATTTTGTGATTACTTTGATGGAGGTCACAACAGGAAAAGAAAGCTGATCAGTTTCGATTATTTTTTATCTTGATAATACCCTGATTTATTTCATGAAAATCAATTTTGGATTTTATTTTCCAAAAATCGTGGGTAACCGCACTTTTCAGGGACTAACACCTGTCAATCTACGTGTCAACGTGGGATAGTGGTCTGAAAGATTTGTGAAATATATTTGTTTTGAAACTCTAATCGTGTAATTGCTTTATCTAATTTCACATTCTCTAAAGCAAAAACACTCTCAAGTTTTCAAAATCACTAATCCATTTCAAGAATTTTTCAAGTTCTTTTCAGATCAAAAATGGCAGCTCAAAGAAGATTACCTAAATCAGTAGCCTTCAAGTTTGGTGACTTCGATTTTATGACAAACAATCATGTAGCAGCTATCACCAACAAGGAAGGAGTGTCAACTGATTTTCATCCAATCATGAACTTTCTGGCATTTGGACCATTAAGTTATGCATTAACAGCATCTCCACAGATTGATCAAGCAGCTGTTACACAAGCTTGGGAGAATGCTGAGGTAATTGATTCTACTCAGAATCAATCAGGTAAGATTGTTCTAAACTTAGGACAAGATTCTTTTGATATTACTGAATCTGTTGTTAATTCAGTACTTCACTTACCTGTTAGTTTGAATTATGAGAATGTACCATCTGATAATGATGTTAGAACTATGTTGTCTGCATTAGGTTATAATGGACCTTTAGATAACATGAGCCAGTTAAGAAGATCTTGTCTTAGGAAAGAGTGGTCTTTCTTCTTTGATCAATTAGCTAAATGCTTTACTGGTAAATGTAGTTCTTTTGATCAAATTACTTCTGTTACTTCACATATTGCTTACAGTTTGCTTTATGACAGAGCAATTAACATTGGTCACATTATCTTAAATCAGATGAGTATTAAACTTGGGTTAAGAGATCAAAACAGGAAAATGGTTTATTATCATAGATTTATACAAATGTTTATTAACCATTTTATTCCTGAAGTTGAAACTAGATTTGGTAGGGAACATTGTGTTTCTTCTTATGTACAGCAAAAGAGAATCTTCTCTGGCATTACAAAGAAGGACAGTGAAAAGATTCTAGATAAAATACCTGCAATTCATTATCCACATCATGTTCAGGTAATTCTTAAAACTCATCTTTCTACTCTCTACAATTCTTCTTTCTTTTGTGGTGAAATGGCTCAGGAATCTCATTTGGAAGAGAACCCACCTGTGTCTACCCAAGTAGCCCAAAACATTATAGTCTCTGAAACAATTCAAGAACAAAGTTTTAATCCACATCCTATTGTTTCAAAGAAACCAACCTCTGGTGTTTCTCAAAAGACATCAGTTGTAAGGAAGAGAAGATTTGTTGTGTCAAGTAGTAGTAGTAGTTCTAGTGAAGATGATGATAATCTATCTCTTGCTGAGAGAGAAGAATTGAAGGTTGCAATTCGACTTTCTAAGCTAGGACAAAGAGATGAAGCACCTAGTCACAGCCAGGCTGCAGTCTCTCAAAAGGCTGTAGTACTTAAAAAGGGAAAACAGTTACTAGATACTGTCTCTCAAAAGATTTTGTCTATTGAAAAAGGATCTCATCCCAAGATCAATTCTGTGTCTACACCTCTTGAGTCTTCTCAGGATAAATCTTTTGCTCACTATACCAGGAGAACAAGGAGAAAGATTCAATTGTCACCTACACACACAGAGTCTAGTCCAACTAATATCATGCAGGTCTCTAAAAATGAAGCTACAATCAAGTCAGCAAATGACCATAGAGATCTGGATATTGATTCTTCATGGGAAAATACATTATCATACAGACTGGCTATGGGACTAATTTCTCTCAAAGTGAAGTTGTCAAGGCCTGTTCTAGATTTTCTGGTTGAAAGAGTACCAAAACTTTTATTTCCAGATGAATATGGACTTCTACATCAAAGACTTGACTTAATGAAGATGTATTTCTATGTGTCTGTCAGAAGAAAATTAGTCAAGAAATTTGGACTCTCGAAGCATGTTGCACTTCAATCACTACATACATATATATTTGACAAGGATGTCATTATTGAAGATGCTTCAGCTCAAGGTGAACAACTGGAGGAAGTAGATAGAGGAATGCAGTCAACAGAAGATACTATTGCACCAGTGGTGGATAGTAGGAAAGATCAGATCACAGTCACTGCAACACAAGAACCATCTAGTCAGAGGTTGGATAATTCAGGAGCTGTGATAGGTGATGTTGAAAGGTCTTCTGTGATGATTGAATTTGCAAGTGAGAAACCCTATGATATGGGAGGAATAACTTTGACTGGTTTTCTTGAAGATCAAACAAACATTGTTCAGTCAGAGTCTATCCACCTTGAGGGTGAGTCTCAGCAAACAACACTTAAAGACGGTGACATACTAACTATGGTGTCTAATGAACTATTACTGAAGACATCAGAGTCTAGTAAAGAACCTGAAAGTGGTATACTGGAGCTTGTAGTTTCTGAAAGGAAAGAAGATGATTGTAAGGGTTCAGAGATTATAGCAGCTCACTCCTTGGAGAAAACCTCAAGCCCCATGCCAAATGAGGAACCCTCTCTCCATGTGAGTTCAGGTATAAAAACTTCTTCTAAACTCTATTTTTCTGTAGGTCATGAGAGCACTTATCCAAATTTGAGTGATACACTTGAAAAGATGGATATTGATCCACAATCAGAGAGACTGGCTCCTGACCAGGCAAAAGGAGAGGTAGAAAGAGTGTTGACTTTAGATAGTCAAAGTGAGAATGAGGGTATGGATGATCAACTCCATAGTGAGGGAGAGAAAATTAGGAAACCACAATCGTTTGATTTCTGGGATCAGGTTTTTACTGAATCTTGGTCTGATAATCTTGGTATGGATGCTGGTACCTATTCTTTTATCAAGATGTATGAGAAGAATGACTTAGCAAAGCACAACTCAAAGCCAGAAGTTAAAGCTCAAAAGCAAAAAGAAAGGCTTGCAGGAATTATAAACAGAAGAGGTGAAAGGCTAAGACAAACTTCTACACCATCAGTACCAGAAGATATTTCTAATGATCCAAGTATTCCTTTGTTTGTACTACCAATATCAGCCAGAATTGAGACATCAACAGTATCTGATCAATCTAATGAGGAGTCAGGTTTTGAAGATGTTAGTACACAGAATACTGGTGAAGGACAAGATGATCATATTGCAGCTTCATATCAGAAATAT
The DNA here is from genome assembly GCA_037693485.1 of Kitagawia praeruptora. NCBI lineage: Eukaryota > Viridiplantae > Streptophyta > Magnoliopsida > Apiales > Apiaceae > Kitagawia > Kitagawia praeruptora. The sequence continues at coordinate 106,180,593 of CM075352.1, read as the reverse complement.
GAAGATGTTTGTAAATCTAATCGAGTTTTATTACTTGAATATCATTCTACACAAGCAACTTCTTCTACAAGACTTGAATCTGAAGATATTCCAAACACTTCCAACATTGAAGTCAATTCTGAAGTTCTACAAGACATTCATAAATCTTAAGTTGAAATTCAATCAAGACTTCAAACACTTGAAGATAACCAAGTCACTATTATGGAAAATCAAGTAGTTCTAATGAATCTCATTTGTTCTGTTACTGAATCTCTTGGAATTAATGTTGCTGATGTCAAAAAGGGGGAGATAAAGACAATTCAAAGACAACAACAACAACAGACTGGGGATAAAAGAAGAACTGGGGGAGATAAAAATTGTGACAGAGGTGAATCTCATCATGGAAGTGGTAAAGGAAAAGAAGCATCAAATAGTTGAATTCTTTCTTCTAAGTACTGGATACTATGTCTATATCTGAACGATGAGGTACTTAATTTCATGATTTTTGAATTAATAAATTCTATTCTGATTGTATTGTTATATGTTTGACATCAACAACTCAGATTTATGCTTCAGATTTTAAAGCATAAATAGGGGGAGATTGTTAGGAATAATTCATAAGTTTTGATGTTAAGAATAGAATTTTACTTATACTTCTTGTATATCCTGATTTATAAAGGATTTAGCAATTTGTATAGGAAATATGTGTTAGACATTATCTGTAAAGTTTAGTCAGGAATGAACAGTGCATCGAGTACTACATGTCAGGAACTGAGATTGAATCCTGATATGTCAAGTCAACTACTGATCAAGTACTGATGGGATGGTCAGATCCTGATGCAAGATGAAATCCTGATATCAGTCGTGTTACTGATGATGTCATTATGGATGCTACAGAAACTGGCAAGTGCTATAAAACAGGATCTTTGTTTGAGGAACAAGCAAGAAGATTTTATGAAGGAAAGAATTTTCTATTGATGGAAACTATCAACTGGAAGGCAGAACATTGTCATGTATAGATTATCTTTCTGTGATTAGTTGATAGGTAGCATTATAAATACTCTCTCTATGTCATTGTAAAAAGAGTTCGTTCGTGAGGTTTGTAATCGTAAGTATACGAGAGTGCAAACAGAGAGATTTTTATATTGTCAGCAGCTGCTAAAGGTATTTGTACACCTTTGGTAGAGTTTGTATTTGATCTTATTAATACAAACAGAGTTTGATTCATTCGTTTATTCTTGTTCATATAACCAAGCAAAAATCAGACACGATTATATAACTTGTATTCAACCCCCCCTTCTACAAGTTATTCGAGTTAACATTGTCGATACCAGACGATGATGTCGTTTCTTATTAACTTCTAATCATAAGTGGTTATTCTGGACGTGAGTTCCAGTTGTTGGAAATCAAGGGTGGTCGATTGTTCCGACACCTGACCTGAGTATTAAAGATAGAATTGGAAATGTTTTTATTAAATGAAAATGTTTTCAGGACTGAGGACGCCAGTCAGAGTACGAGTATTATGTTATAGGCCAAAAGGGGCCTTGGATCCAGTTGAGTATTTGGATATACCAAGAGAGTATATCCGGAGTTTTAGTGTGACTGATCATCCTCTTTAACTCATTGCGTCGAAATGAAAAATCCAATTCTAATCTATAAATTGAGTAACCAGTTGGACATTGATTCCTATTGCTTGACCATGAGTTCCAAGTATTATTATTGAATGGTTATCATTTGACCTTGAATTTTGAGTATCATTATTGAATTGTTAAAGCTTGATTCCCTTGAAGTCTATAATGCTTATTTTGGTTGAACAAAAACTTTTATCTGTTCTAGTTCCTGTTGCACCTCATTAATGGTGAAGTATTGGCCCTTGTGGCAACTTAAAAGTTAATATTCCAGATTCTCTCATAAAATGAGTCGAAATTCTTTTTTTATCAGATTTGTTTCGATATTGAAATTGTTATCACTTTATGCACTTGCTGAGCATTGTTGGCTCACTCCTGCTTTTGTTTGTTTTCTCCAGTTAATAGAGAAGTTTAATAAACTAGTAAGTGGATAGTGGGTATTAATCTCCGGGCAGCGAGAAGAGACGTTCGAGTTGTGGACTTCGTCAAATAGTGGTTTGGGGAAATTGCCAAGGTTGAATACGTAGTTAGATAGTGGTTTTGTATATTCACAGAGTTGTATAATATTTTTATTCTGAGATTGAGATGTAATAAAGTAATTCGATAATTTGTTTCACACCATAACCTGTATGCGATCTTGGTTAAGGGGTTTTTATTATTAAATGTTGTTTATATTCAGAGATGTACAATATTGTTTATGGTTAGTGGCCCCATATCTGTACCCCGGATTTTGGGACCGTTACAAGTTGGTATCAGAGCTACAGGTTATGGTCACTGAAACAGATTAGGAGGGTTAGGGTACGAGTATAAGATAGACGTTGGGTAGACCGGTTTAGGATAAGGATCGTGTTAGGATACTTCGACAAGTATTGCGACGTCAAAACGAACTTTCGGCATATCATGTACGGGTAGGAGTTCAAATCAATTGAGGATTGGGATACGAGCGAAATAGCGAACCCGAAGTGGCATAAGCTAAGTGGGCTGCTGGTGCTATCAGTCCGGGGGACGTTATCTCGAGATTTTGCGTAGAATCTAGAACTTTCTACGATATTAGTTTCGATGTAAATGTTTCGGAGATCGTACGAGAAGGTTAAGAATGCGAAGTGAAAAGCGAGTATTAGCAAGGATTGAAGGTTAAGAGTAATTGTGCACCCCTAATTATTGATTTGTCCAAAGTTATTACTTGAAGAAATTTCCTATTCTTTCTTTGAATTGTCGTAAATTAATTCCCGGTTAGCATCGTTGCTGAGGCATTCGTTGCGCAGTGACGGTTCAAAAATCGAGAATGAATTGAGATCTTCTTATTTATTCAACTCATTATTGTCAGGCCGGTTTGGCAGCTAAGTATAGTAGTGCTTAGTCGACAAGAGTGAGACTGAATAATTAAGAATTTCTTAAATGTTTGCCTAATCAATAGTTGATGCTACAGTTGAAAAGTCTATTAATACCCATCAATTGATGATGAGTTTCGTACATCAAATTTATTTGAATTTAATTCCATTCTTTTAGAAATATTTATATTTCCAGATGATACTTGATCCATCTTTACAGAAAGATTTTTGAAACTCTTGAATCCTTTCCATTATCATGAATACTTGATTTTCTCTGTTCCAGCTGAGATGAACAACCTATGCAGATAGGGGATTCATGGACATCTTATCTTTGTGATAGAAGTCTAGTGGGACGCCACTGATTGTGTTTGTCATGAAAGTACTAAGGATTGGCCATCCTTATGTACTATGGTGGTTAACCAAGTGACAAATGCAACCTGAAAATAGTTCAAAGATCATATTGATCTCTCGGATAAATTCCTTTATAAAAGTTTTGTCAAACAAACTCAGTCCATATTCATATTTGATGCCCCATTCAATTTGTTGACCGCCTTTGTCGGAGATTCGATGATTTCAGAATTACTAGCAATGAAAAGATGTGTAGATAGACGCGACGACGTCTTAACTGATTGAAACTACAGTTATGCTGACGAAGAATTGGTTATGCAAGTTTAAGAATTTGGTGACTAAGACAAATATGTCATGTCAAAGTTGATTGTTTACTGGACCAATAAGACATAGACAAGATTTGAGGCTAATGAGAAATTGAATAAAGGAAAAGAGCAGTGAATAAGAGCACATTATCGCAAATATTGAAAGGCGAAAAGAGAATAATAATGAAGATGTTGGTATAAGACATCCCATGTAAGGCGGAGGTAGTAGATGGAATACCATAAGATTTTGAATATTTTGAACCCGATGCGGGACATTAGATGGTAAAATCAAGGAGAGATGATTTGAGTAAAATAGAGCAAAGTAGAATGAGAAGGTTTGTAAGGATTAGTAAGAAAACAATCAAGACTGAATGAGGGGTAAGGTGAATACGTGGAGTAAATGACTTATGCAAGCCAGTGTAGAAAGTCACGATTATCAAGGATGGTGGAAAGTTAATCAAGATGAAATAAAATGTCAATATTTAAGGACTTGTGTAATTCTCTTCAACTAGTTCCTCGGGCTTACGAATAGCAATGATTAACTATCACGAGTATAATTAATATACTTGAGTGATGTGATCATTGATATAGCGTAAGTAATAGTTAGTGCTAGGGGTTGTTCCCTAGGGCTTACGAACATCAATGATTGATTGTCACGCGTATCATTAAAATGCGTGAGAAATACGATCATTGGTGTAACGTAAGTAGTAGTGTTAATGTAAATTATTATGTGCTAGGTGCCGCATGTCTAGGCGGGTACTTTTCTTACTTGTTTATTTTTATGTTGCTGCAAGTTGAGGCAGCTTTATTTTTGCTAAAGCAGGGTTGAATTGTATTTGAGGGGCTGTGCCCATAGTCCGATAAACGAATACTTCATGCTGAAATTTTCTAAAAATCCCCAGCAATCTATTTAAAATCTATTTAATTTATTTGATTTCAAAGTATATGATTTTCGAAAGTATAAATGGATGTGTAATAGTTGGCGTGAAAGTTGAAGTGTGATTTTTGGCTATAAAGTGGATGCCTAGATAGTATTCAAGTGTTAAGAGGATATATGTGTTAGATGCTTATTTGATCTAGTTGATTATACTAGTACTATTCTATGAATATAATTGAATATGTATATATGTGATATATGTATAAGCGCTATAGGACGCGTATGGGTAGAATGGAGCAAATAAGAGTTTGCTTGATTTGACATTGAAACGGTACTTGAATTTGTAAAGGTACGAGTAAGAGACCAGTCCAAGAGCAGTGCAAGGACAAGTGGAAATTGGAACAAGATGGTAGTAGCGAAGTCGACGAGGGTATGGATGTGAAGTAGCAAATTACCAGTAAGGACTGATGTGAAGTTGAGTTGAGGATCCATGGTAGGATCAGGAACTCCATAAATCGAGGCAAGTGTTTTTGCTAATCACTTATTGTTCAAGTGATGCAATTTAATCTAATTGTAGTATGTGATGATCTGGCCAAGTATAGATGGCAGATGACATACACTTTTTCATATAGTGTGACGCTGTTTATCTCCCCTAACCATGATTCAAATATCCGATTTACAAAGAATTTGACAAATAACCTTTCTCGCTTATTTTCTTATCCCTGGAATGCCATTTCCCCTATTTTCATCGAAATTGTCTAAGAATTTTCTGAACAAAAGAAAATCCAAGATTTTAAACCCTTATGAAAGCCTGCTAGCGAAACTCTTGATTCTATCATGTTTTCACAAATGGACCCCATTTAGAAAAAAAAGTTTTCTTTCAAAATGTGTTGAACTTTTGTTTAAGCTACTTTATCTGCTTATAGAAACTCCAACTTTACAATGCGCCTAGTGTTTGACCAAATCTTCGTTTTAACTTAGAATTTTGATGGTTGAAAATCTTATTGCAATGTATATCTGTTATGTGCTCAAGTGAAATCTCTCTCTTGATAAGTTGTTAACGTTAATAATTCCGGTAATTCATATTCTTCTTGTTGGTATTTATTTGAATTGTCATTCCTAATATTCCCCACCCTAGGTGGTATAGAACTTGTTGATATCTGTTAAAAATTCTGATTGTTCGTTTGCCCCCTGTAGTGTATCGAACTTGTCGATACCAGACGATGATGTCGTTTCTTATTAACTTCTAATCATAAGTGGTTATTCGGGACGTGAGTTCCAGTTGTTGGAAATCAAGGGTGGTCGATTGTTCCGACACCTGACCTGAGTATTAAAGATAGAATTGGAAATGTTTTTATTAAATGAAAATGTTTTCAGGACTGAGGACGCCAGTCAGAGTACGAGTATTTTGTTATAGGCCAAAAGGGGCATTGGATCCAATTGAGTATTTGGATATACCAAGAGAGTATATCTGGAGTTTTAGTGTGACTGATCATCCACTTTAACTCGTTGCGTCGAAATGAAAAATCCAATTCTAATGTATAAATTGAGTAACCAGTTGGACATTGATTCTTATTGCTTGACCATGAGTTCCAAGTATTATTATTGAATGGTTATCATTTGACCTTGAATTTTGAGTATCATTATTGAATTGTTAAAGCTTGATTCCCTTGAAGTCTATAATGCTTATTTTGGTTGAATAAAAACTTTTATCTGTTCTAGTTCCTGTTGCACCTCATTAATGGTGAAGTATTGGCCCTTGTAGCAACTTAAAAGTTAATATTCCAGATTCTCTCATAAAATGAGTCGAAATTCTTTTGTTATCAGATTTCTTTTGATATTGAAATTGTTATCACTTTATGCACTTGCTGAGCATTGTTGGCTCACTCCTGCTTTTGTTTGTTTTCTCCAGTTAATAGAGAAGTTTAATAAACTAGTAAGTGTACAGTGGGTATTAATCTCCGGGCAGCGAGAAGAGACGTTCGAGTTGTGGACTTCGTCAAATAGTGGTTTGGGGAAATTGCCAAGGTCGGATACGTAGTTAGATAGTGGTTTTGTATATTCACAGAGTTGTATAATATTTTATTCTGAGATTGAGATGTAATAAAGTAATTCGATAGTTTATTTCACACCATAACCTGTATGCGATCTTGGTTAAGGGGTTTTTATTATTAAATGTTGTTTATATTCAGAGATGTACAATATTGTTTATGGTTAGTGGCCCCATATCTGTACCCCGGATTTTGGGACCGTTACAAGTTGGTATCAGAGCTACAGGTTATGGTCACTGAAACATTATATGTGTGTGAGGGTATGCATGCATGTATGTGTTTTTGTGTGGCTCGAGTGAAAAAATATCTTGTATTTCAATTAAAAATATGATATCTCTTTGTGTGCCGTGTGAGCGGGATAATATTTGGATTTATACAAAAAAGTATATATGAAATTCAATATATATTTTTAATGAATAATAATTAAATTTAAGAGCAAGTCAACATCTAAAGTATAGCAAAGCTGCTAGCTCTTTTGGACTAAACATGCGATGAATTAGTACATTTGGGACTTGACATAATTTTTGAAAAATATTCAATTTTCGATCACAGTTGTCATAAGATTGATCATGGCTGTGTATTTGCATATATTATTTTTGATATTTTACTCATTAAGAAAAAAATTGAAATAATATCATAGTTTAAAATAAAACCTTGCGACATCTTTAACGACGATGAGTTCTACATTAGATGATCACTGGTTCATAATTTGTTATTTTATGCAAATTTTTTAAAAAATAAATTTGTATTATAAATTAAAAAGGCTTTTCACCAATTAATGGAAATTGGTAAATGCATAGAAATCTAAAGATTTTGGACATTACCGTCATCGAAAATATTTAAGTTGTAAATCCTTATTTAACTAAAACTACATTTTATTTAAACAGTTGTGAGCAAAATTTTGAACTCCACACATTTATTTACTTCAATACAGTTAGTTTTATGTTTTAGGGAATAAATTAATGTATTGTTTATTGAAATCAATTGCATAAAATTTTATTGAACTAATGAATCTTAAATTTACGGAAGCAATGTTAACGCTAGCCATTATCATACAATTTTGATGATAATTCAAAACATATATAATATAATAATAATGATCGATGATGAAATACGCAATAGAAGAACATTTTTTACATTAAGAAAGTTCTCGTAATCACAGTTTCGAATGCGAATGAGACAAATGAAATTACTAAATCTCTACTCAAACTTAAATTAAAGGAATCCATAATCCTATTTTCAATAGAAGTTCTCGATATTGTCACATTTGAATACATAAAAATTAGAGTTAAACAAATGTACACAGATCACAATGTTGTTGCAAATATTTACAATGAAAAAGATACACTATCATTTCAAATAAAATTTACCCAATGCAAAAAAATCTACTAATTATACTTAGTATTAACAACTCTTACTTTTTTACAAATTTCTTCATTGCTTGTACTCAATAAATTAATAAATGACATGTCTTGGCTTATAAATAAAATAAAATAATAATTTACAAGTAATTTATCAATATGTTATTATTTTCCAAATAGCACTTTCTTGCACTCCCAAATTACTATATAATTCCAATATTTGATGAAAAGATCATTTAAATTTAGCAATATTATAGGATCATTTTAGATGTGTTTAGGATATTTAACACATTTAAGGACTATATTATCTACTAATTTTAGAGCTTCTCCAAGAACCTCTTTATTTTCTGTTAGGTCCGATAAGATTGTAGAAGGGGGGGTTGAATACAATCTATACCATTTTATCGAAATTTGTTCTTTAAATAAATTTTGACTTAAACAAATTTGTGCGGAATAAATTGAAACAAATTTCAAGTTGGATATAACAATATATTAACTTGATGGGTGTTACAATTTTCAGTACAAATGATTATCAAGTAATTAATAACTAATTAGAAAATTCGACATGAACTTTTCTAATTTAGTTAATAAAAATCAAGATATCAAGATATGAACTAGGAAACTTAATTCGCTAGTAGTACAAGAATCACAAATAATCAAGTTCCACCGGATAAAATATTACAAAGGAGATGAACTTGATTTTCTAGGAATTTATTTGTTCTTGCTTGAGAGAGAGAGAGAGAGAAATGGAGGCTGCTGTGTATTTTGCTTGTCTGTCCGTGTATATGTTTTATGTTCACTGGCCACCTCTTCTTTATAGACAAAAACAAGCTTCTGTCTATTTTGGAGATATTTTGATCCATTATGACTCTCCATTATGACAGTCCAGTATGACTGTCCAGCATTACTCTGTCCATGACGACAGTCCGGTATGACTCTGCCCAGTATTACTCTGTCCAGTATTACTCTGTCCAGTATTACTCTGTCCAGTATTACTCTGTTCAGTATTACTCTGTCCAGTATTACTCTGTTCAGTATTACTCTGTCCAGTATTACTCTGTCCAGTATTACTCTGTCCAGTATTACTCTGTCCAGTATTACTCTGTTCAGTATTACTCTGTCCAGTATGACTCTCTAACTTAGGCTGTCATTACTCTCCGTTATTACTCTTGAGAGTAATAATAGAACAGATTTTCTAACCTTATTAAATCAAACGATTTTAACTAATCATTTAATTTAATTTCTTTTATATAATAATTCTTATTAATTAATCTAATAATTACTTTAATGAATAAATTAATTCTTTGAGAATTAATTCATTTATTAAATTAATTACTTGATTTAATTAATTAACAAGAATTAATATACCTCCTTTTGAGAACCAAATCTGTTCTGTAAACCACTGAAAATAATAAAGAACTTCCACTGAATAATTGTTGACGCTCGATGCACGGTCTGGTTCATGAACGACTAACTCCAACGGCTTTTCTTTATTTTTGACTCTATGATGTGGTTCCTTTTCTTTTCTCCTCTATCTCTTTAATTCTTCTGTATTGTCTCTGTCACCTTTGAAATCTCTGTCAATTTAAACGAACCCACTTCTTAATGAATACTCCACTGAGGCTTGATCAGATGTCTGAACTTCTTTCAATGTAGTAATTCCTCAAGTCTGTAGATTGATCTTGATCTTTTTCTCCTGACAGATAATACAATCTGAGATTCCTTGTGACAGTCTATATACTATTTACTAATACAATCTTGTTCAAGTTGAGTTGTATCCTCGAAATACAAATAGGCTACATCATATGCCTTTCAATCTCCCCCTATTTGTTTGTTAGACAATAACAAACAAATACCTAGAGGATAACTCAACTAACTCACTTAAACAAGAAAAAGATTAAGCATTTAGGAGCTTAGCAAATAGTACATTAAAAAAATTTCTATGGTTTAGATTTAACAATTCCAGAATCCTCAGTTGATGAAATGATAGATGATTGTTCCTCTAGCACTGAACTGATCTTCAATAGATAACTCATCTTCATTTCTGATTCTTCATATCTCTGCCTGATAATCCTTCATATCTTACATTGGTGATTATCAGCAGTTCTTGATTTACAATCACTTCCCTTCTTTGACACAGTTTTTCTCACTAAAGAAAAACAACTGTTCCTACTATGTAGACAATGGTGAATCAATATCATTGCTACAACTTCTAGGAAATCTACTAATCTTCCACTTAGCCTTTATACATAGTACATTGAAAGACTGATAGAATAGTATTGTGATGTAAGCTTCTCCTTATATCTCCCCTTTCTTCTCAACTGAATCTCCCCTTACTTTTCCATCTAAGGCTCCCCCTTAGTAACTTGACTTGCTTCTCTTCCAAAGCAAAGTCTGTAAATGCTCCTGTTAGGTCGAATTCACAATAGTTAATCAAATATTGTATGAGTAACTTAACAAGAACACACTGTTTAATACTTAAAAACTGGTTGGAATTAACAATTCCTCTCTCAGTGATGTAAAATATCACAGAGAGCTGCTCAGGTTACAATCAATGAATTTTCTCAATGTTCGATTACCCTTCTAGGGTTAACCTAACTGTATTTATAGAACATACAGCTTCGTACAATCAGTAATTGATTCTCCTATAATTAAGCTATACAATTGATATCAATCACGATTGCTTCAAGTCTTCTAAGTCAACTCAATCTCTTTGACAGCTTTCCAATCTTCAAAGATATTGCTTCCATATTTATCTTGAATCAAACTTCAAACACTGTTGACTCTTCAGACAATATCGCTACAGAGTTTAACAATCTCTGTTGCGCTTCCAGTCAGTGTTTAACTAAACTCTTACTGCTTCCAGCTAAACTCTGTTTTGTCACTGTAGCTTCCAAACACTGTTCTCATCAATCATTTCTAACAATCTCCCCCAACTTGTCCATTAGCAAGAATGTACAAGTTTTCAGTAAATGATGATGTCAAAACAAATACAAAGTTTTACAGTGTTTAATATACTAACAGAGTTTAAACTTTTACTTAACAAACTTACAACTTTTGTCTACCTAACTTCCTCAAAATCTGGAGCTGTTCTGAGATAATCAATTAACAACCTTCTCTCAGCATGTTCAAGTTCAATCTCCATAGCTTCCTTGATCTCTCTTAAATCTGGATCATTTTCATCAGTTTGAAAAATAGCAGCTCTGAGATCATAGATCTTGTTTCTTCTCATTTCATTTCCCAACCTAATGTACTTCACTTCTTCAGACTTTACATTGAAATCCAGAACAGTAATTCCAAGATCAGTCTTCAGCTTCGAAGTCCCCTTCTCCATTTCTATCAGATTGCCATTCCAATCTCTGTACTTAGGAATATATTTTTCAGCAGACTTTGATCCTGTAACAACTTTAGCTTTCTGCATATACCCCCTTATAGAATTAGCAACAAGCTGTGTTTGACGATTTCTGACTCTGAAGATATGCAAGACATACTGAAGTTCCTCAAATAATTTTAGCTTGATTGCTTCTTCATTCACTCTATACACTGACCCATCTGTCATAAAGTATAACAGAAAGTGAATGTCTAAGCTCCTTTGACGAACTAGCTGAACTGACTCCAACTTGTCTAGATTTTCTTGAGTAATACCAGAACCAAGAGATACAAGTGCAGAGGGATCTCTTGGACTGTTACTAAATCTCAAATCTCTTTTTGAACCTAAGCCAGAAGTAATCCTGCCTGGTGGCTTTCCTGAACATGCAACATTATGTTGATATCCACCAGTCACTCCTGTTTCTTCTTGCACTGGAATCTTTGGCCTTGAAAAACCAGGTAAGGGTTTACTTAGTGTCTATACAACTTGTGTGGCAACAGAGGTTGTAACAATCATTTTGCCTTTGTTCTCCTCATTCATTATCCCTTTTAACTTTAATTTAGCATCAAGAGAAGACTTTCTGATCAACTTTTCTTTATCTTCTTCTTCTTCTTCTTCTTGAATGCCAGTTAACTTCTCTTTGATTTCAATGCCTTTAAGAACAGGCTTTGCAGTTTTAACCACTTTCTCTCTCTTCTTCAACTTATCAGACTTTAAAGCCTTCAAATGCTTTACTTGTAGACTTTTCTCTTCAGCTTTAACATCTTCTAAAGTAACTCCTTCTGCATTCTCTTCCATAAAAAGCTTAACAGCTAACTCCTCATCAGTCTTTGGATTTGATATTAATTCCAAACTCTTGGTTTTTGAAGTACCTTGAGTTTCAGTGTTTATTCCAACAGACTGTGACTTAAGAGATTTGCCAGATCTCAGAGTTATTGTATCAGAGTTTAAAACCTTACTCTTATCACTTGCCCCTCCATCTCCAGCATCATCCTTTTGAGACAGAGTTTGAGAAACTTTGCATTTAGACTTAGCAACTCTCTCCCCCTTTTTGACATCATCAGGAATGAGTATAGATGTGATAAGCTCCAAAGAGTTAGCAATAGAATCAACTTTATAAAACAGAGCAGTTTGATTTTCTTCAACCTTTCCTAGCCTGGCAAAGAGAGTATCTTGAACTTTAGACAGCTGTGCAGCTTTGATTTTGGACTCTCTTTCCATCTTCATTTCTCTTGAATGAATCTCAGTCTTCAAGGAAGCAATTTCTTGTTTTGTTTCAGCAAAATTTCCATCCAGAGTTTTGACTTGTACCACAGTTGCCTTTAAACAGGATAAAATCTCTGGATTTGAAATTTGCTTTGCAGTCTGCTTAACAAAATCAGCTGCTCTCCCTTTTGGAAAAATACAGTCTTGTTTATACCAATCAGCAGCATATTTAGCAAGATGCTCTTCTTCAATTGCATGAGATGGACAAGGCTGATCAAAAGGTGTATGTTTATTTTCAGTCTGTGCTGTGCACTCAGAAAAGAATCAGAGTTTGCACTGCTGTCAGATTCATCTTCAGCACTTGCATCATTAGCTTGAGCATCTTTTAAAGAATCACTGTGCTGAGCTGTGTCAGCCACAGTTTCTGCAACAACTTCTGCAATCTTTTCAACAGTGTCTTCATGTTGCACAGGCTCTGCAACAGAGTTTATATTTGTATCTTCAACAGGCATAGATTCATAAATTATCTTAGTTGCCTGATCAACTTCATCACCTTTGTCTGGAATTGGAGAAGCATTAGATATCAGTTCTGTATGTGATGCTGCAGCTTCAGGAACCTTAACTGCAGGCTCATCAGCTACATCATGAGTTTCAACATGATCAACAGGTGAGATAGGATCAGAGAATGGTTCACATGAGTCAAGAATATCATCCATTGGTGAAAAACCATCTCTGTTATCCTCTTCTACAGGCATGTTATCCTCTGTAGGTACTTCAACATTGGCAGTATCCTCTGCAGGCATTTCAACCTCTGCAGGAATTTCAACATTGACAGCCACAATATTATCTGCAGGCATTTCAACCTCTGCAGGTATAGCAACATTCTCTGCAACCTCAACAGTAGGTGTTTGTTGTGAAACTACCTCTGGAGCTTTAATAATATTCTCATCATCAGACTCTGAAAGAATTAATCTTCTCTTCTTGACTTGAGACACTACAATATCCTCTTCATCTTCAATAGAGCTCTCTTTAGGTGGTGAAAGTGAAGGTCTGTTTGCCTTTTGTTTCATTCTTCTAGTATAAACAGCTCCAGGTGATGTCTGTTTAGCCTTTGAGTGTTTAGTGTTTTGGGCAGTGTGTTTCTTTCTTTTTGGTTTGGATTTGGGTTGTTCAGTAGATGCTGGCTCAGAGTTTAAGGTTTCAGTGTTTAAGGTTTCAGAGTTTATTTTTGGAGAGTTTATTGTTGGAGAGTTTAAGGTTTCAGAGTTTATGTGTTCTGGTTGTGGTTGATGAGATGTAGTAGGTACAGTGGTTGTGGGTGTTGTGGGTGTTGGTTCAGGCATGTGATGTGGTTCAGGCATGTGATGTGATGATTGAGAATCTTGAGGTTGGTTTACATAGTTCTGTAAGGCTAGTGGCATAAACATATCAGGTATGTGCTGTTTAGTGACATCTTTGTTTGTCAAATCAGAAAACATTCTTTTAGCTACTTGAAAAGGCTGAATCACATCAGCTTCATCAATTGGAATGTTAGGCACACAAGCAGTAAATAGCATTTGACAAAAACGAGCAAAATAAACAGAAGTAGGCTCAGACAAACGCTCTCCCAGATTCATTAGCACTAATCTACCAAAATCGAAATTACCTCCATATAGTAGAGCATGACCAATTTGGAGAGTGTCAAGAGGAAGTGCATCCCAGTTTTTTGTCTTCTTGCCAAAAGCTCTTGTAATGCAATCGAAAAAGAAACTCCATTCCTTTCTCAAAAGTGGCCGTCTCAAAGACCCTATCTTATTCAAGTTGCCTGCACATCCAATTTGCTCCAACATTGTCCTCAAGCGATCATTACCAACAACACTATAAGAAGTGTGTGTCTCAAAATCTAGAGCATCCCTAATTACTCCAAAATAGTCAAATCATCTCAATGAAACTTTACCTTAGAGTACTTAACACAACTCAACAGTGTTTATCAATTTTCCAACTTTATCACTAACAACCCTTTCAAAAATTGCACAGTTGTGAATGTGTGTGAAGCAGAGTTTACCATAAATCAATTTTTAGAGCATCTAATATTTCATAAAATCCATAACAAGAATCAATAAACACTGAATGCACAAACTCTCATATTAAACACTGATTGTTTGATGAATGCTAAACTCTGTAGTTACTGTAATACAGAAATCTGAAAACTTCCATTCCCTTTGATGTCCATGATTATCCAAGTAAGCACATAGTCTTTGAAGACAAAAAGATCAAGAGATAGAAATCAAAGCATCATTCAGTGAATAACAGTCATGAATTTGATAAACTCACAAACTCTCAAAGCACACAAGTGTTTAGGTGAAGTGTTTACACTCACATTCAATCAGAAATAGCAGAATCTACCATATGCTTGAATGTCCACCAAATCTACACTACTTTGAGTACATGTATTCACAAATCAAAAGGACTTTATTCAGGGTTGTAATGGAGTAATGGAGTAAGATCAAACAGATGAAAAAGATGTTTTATTCATGAGTGAATTCAAACTGAACATCTTAATAGACCAAAATGTTCAGTCACAATGATAGTATGATAGTACATATTTGTACAAGATCAGTATATATGCCCCTTTTTTTTTTTTTTATTTATTTAGCATATATACTGAGTAAACTTTTCTTTTCTTGAGAAACACTCATCTGCTTTGATTTTTTTTTTTTAAAAAAAAAAAAATATAACTGCTCTTAATACTTCAGAGTATAAGAAAAATGAGCAGTTAATTAGGCTCAAAGAGGTTTACTAAAGGTGGTATTTATGAACAGTGTTTGTACAGTGTTTGAACAGTGTTCAAAAGAATTTTGAACAGTGTTTGAGGAAATGGTAAATCCTATTGCCTTTATCATTTTCATGCACACACATATCATGTAGTCTCAAGAAGGTTTAATACAAGTTCTAGAGAAACATGCTTCCTAATGAATATCACACAACAATAAATACTGATTGATAGAAAATGTATCAATCACTGATTTGGCTCAAACTCTCACAGGGTGTAGACATGAATCTGAACTCACCAAACTAATCAATGACACATCTCAAGTTTTATGGTTTTCACAAGTACAAACAAGGAATCATCAGGAACCATACCTTTGGAAATAGAATGTCACTTATCAGAGTTTAGAGTTCATCAATAACCAAAATTATTTTATGAGAGGCAATGCACACAATATTCATATACTCAGAGTTTAGGACTGAATAAACTAAGAGATGCTATAAATATGAAACAGCATCATGCTGTGTCGATTTACTGCACAAAGTCTGATTAGATTACAGTGACTCAGAAGGAATCATGATTTAATTACTGAGAATCATGCTTCATACATTTTTCTTCATTGGTGTTTTCATTCAGACAAAAATCAATTCTGAATTCACTGAGTGTATCCAACATATTAACAGTGTCTAACAGACAGACATGCTAACAGAGTTTAACAAGATTTAAACATAAGCATGCATAACAGAGTTTAATACTAAGGTTCACATAGCACTTAACAATTTGTATAGCATGAGCAATGAGTTTTTGAGTCTAACCAACATCTCTAGTCAAAACTAGAGACCATCCCTAGTTCATTGACCAGTCTTGTAAATGTAGCTTTACTCAATGGCTTGGTGAAGATATCTGCAAGTTGTTGTTCTGTAGACACAAAGTGAAGCTCAATGTTTCCTTCCTCTACATGCTCTCTGATGAAGTGATACCTTATGCTGATGTGCTTTGTCATTGAATGTTGTACTGGATTACCTGTCATTGCAATAGCACTTTGATTATCACAGTAAATAGGTATCTTGGTATACCTTAATCCATAATCCAGTAGTTGATTCTTCATCCATAAAATCTGTGCACAGCAGCTACCAGCAGCAATATACTCTGCTTCAGCTGTAGATGTAGATATTGACTTCTGTTTCTTGCTGTACCAGGAAACAAGTCTGTCACCCAGAAATTGACAACTTCCACTGGTGCTTTTTCTGTCAATCTTACAGCCTGCAAAGTCTGCATCTGAATAACCAAGTAGTTTAAACTCTGATTCTCTTGGATACCACAGCCCCAAAGTCATAGTGCCCTTGAGGTACTTAAAAATCCTCTTTACTGCTGTTAAATGTGGTTCTCTTGGATCTGCCTGGAACCTTGCACACAAACAAGTTGCATACATGATATCAGGTCTGCTAGCTGTCAAATAGAGTAGAGAACCAATCATTCCTCTGTAACATGTCATATCTACTGATGACCCTGCATCTTTGTCCAATTTTGTTGCAGTTGCCATGGGAGTTGTTGCAGATGAACAGTCAAGCATACCAAATTTCTTTAGAAGATTTCTGGTATATTTTGCTTGATTTATAAAAATTCCATCATCTGTTTGCTTCACCTGTAGGCCTAGAAAATAACTAAGCTCTCCCATCATACTCATTTGATATCTTGACTGCATGAGTTTGGCAAACTTCTTACAGAGTTTATCATTAGTAGATCCAAAAATGATGTCATCCACATATATCTGAACTAAAAGCAAATCACTACCAGATTGAAAGTAAAACAGAGTTTTGTCAATAGTACCTCTGTGAAACCCACTTTCTAGTAAAAATTTGGCAAGGGTTTCATACCATGCCCTTGGTGCCTGCTTAAGTCCATAGAGTGCCTTGTCTAACCTGTAGACATAGTCTGGATATTTTGGATCTACAAAGCCTGGTGGTTGTTCCACAAACACTTCTTCTTCAAGTTTTCCATTCAAAAATGCACTTTTTACATCCATCTGAAACACTTTGAATTTCTTATGAGAGGCATATGCTAGAAAAATTCTGATTGCCTCCAATCTAGCCACTGGAGCAAATGTTTCATCATAGTCTATTCCTTCCTGTTGTGAATAGCCTTTTGCAACCAGTCTTGCTTTGTTTCTTGTGATAACACCCTCACTATCAGTTTTATTTCTGAAAACCCATTTAGTACCAACAATGGATCTGTTCTTGGGCCTTGGTACAAGTGTCCACACTTCATTTCTTTCAAATTCATTTAGCTCTTCTTGCATTGCTGTTATCCAGTCAGCATCTTTAAGAGCTTCTTCTACTCTCTTTGGCTCAGATTGTGACAAGAATGCATGAAACAGACATTCATTTGTTGTTGCACTTCTTGTCCTTACTTTTGCATCAGGATCACCAATAATCAAATCAGGTGTGTGAGATTTAGTCCATTTTCTTGCAGAAGGCAGATTGCTTCTGTCATAATATGATCCTCCCCCTTGATCCATGTTCTCCTGATTTTCTTGGTGCCTCTCTTCATTTTCTGATGCTCCCCCTGAATGTGACTTCTCAGAATTATCAACAGAGTTTGAATCAACAGAGTTTGATTCAGAATTATCAACTGAGTCACTTTCAGAGTTTGAATTATCACTTTGATGTGATTCTTCATGCTCCCCCTCAACTGGTTCTTCCCTTGTTTCTGATTGAAGAGATTCTTCAGTATTTACCAGTAGAGGTTCAGAGTTTAGATCAACAGAGTTTGTCAGATCAGTCTGATCAGAGTTTACTTTTTCAGAGAATAAATCTTCATTTTCAAAGTGGAGTAGATCATGTTCATTGACATCTTCAAGTCCAGTTATTTTCTTGTCATCAAATGACACATGAATTGATTCCATGATCACTCTGGTTCTCAGATTATAAACTCTGAATGCCTTAGTTGACAGTGGATAGCCAACAAAAATTCCTTCATCTGCCTTTAAATCAAATTTGGTCAACTGTTCAGGATGAGTCTTCAACACAAAGCATTTGCATCCAAAAATATGAAAATATTTTAGATTTGGCTTTTTCTTCTTCACCATTTCATATGGTGTTTTACCATGCTTGTTGATCAGTGTTGCATTTTGAGTAAAACAAGCAGTTTGAACTGCTTCTGCCCAGAAATATGTTGGCAATTGTGCTTCATCTAGCATGGTTCTGGCAGCTTCTATCAAGGTTCTATTCTTCCTCTCCACTACACCATTTTGTTGTGGAGTGCCAGGTGCAGAAAACTCTTGTTTGATTCCTTTACTCTTGCAAAATTCTTCCATTGATGAATTCCTGAATTCAGTTCCATTGTCACTTCTGATTATCTTCACTTGATTCTCTGACCCTTTGTCCAGTTGTAATATATGTTCTGTCAGTGTTAATGTAGTTTCATCCTTCTTTGCAAGAAAATATACCCATGTGTACCTGGTATATTCATCAACAATGACTAGAGCATATTTCTTCTTTCCAAGAGACATCACATTCACTGGACCAAAAAGATCAACATGTAGGAGATGATAAGGATCAACAATTGAAGACTCAGATTTGCTTTTGAAGGAGGCTTTTCTCTGTTTGGCTTTTTGACAAGAATCACACAGGCCTTCTACATTCAACAAAGACCTTGGTAGACCTCTTACAAGATCATTCTTGATTAGCTCATTGATGTTGTTCAGGTTCAAATGAGAGAGTTTCTTGTGCCATTTCCAACTCTCTTCACTGGACATTCTTGTAGACAGACACACTGCTTTGCCATCAATGTTTGTTGACAATTTAATTTCATAGATGTTATTGTGTCTGTTTCCAACTAGAGCAACTTTCCCTGTAGATTTACTGATCACTTGACAATATTCAGGCTGAAAATCCACATGATATCCTCTGTCACAGATTTGACTCACAGATAGCAGATCATGCTTGAGTCCTGGAACAAGAGCAACATTTGTGATGATGACATTTCCAAGATTAATGTTGCCATATCCCAGAGTATGTCATATGTTGCCATCTCCATAGGAAACTTTTGGGCCAGCCTTCTCATCATACTCTGATAGCAGGGCTTTATTTCCAGTCATGTGTCCTGAGCATCCATTGTCCACGACTAGGGTACTCACCCTGGTGCCCTGCAATCACAAACAATCAATGATTGTTAGTTTTAAGGATCCAGACTTGCTTGGATCCTTTGGCTTTCTTAATTCTGTTAGCTTTTGCAGCGGAATTCACATTATCAGAGTTTAAGCTAACTTTTTCAGAGTTTACATTTGCAGAGTTTACTTTAACCCATTTCAAATTTGGTTTGGGTTCATAGTAATTATAGTAAATAGCATGATAATCTCTGCAAGTGTAAATAGAATGCCATGTACTTCCACAGTGTTTACATAAAGTCTGTGGTCTAGTTCTCACATAATCACTCTTTACTGCAGTTTTAGAGGGCAAAGAATTAATGTTCTTATTCTTACTGCAGAAATTAGCAAGATGATTAGTGCTACCACAATTAAAACATGTTTTTCTAGGAGCTAATGAAGCAAGCATTGGCTTAATTCCTGATGTTATGCCTACCTTTCCATTTTTGTTTTTCTTAGGCAATCTCTGTTTGTTGACAGATTTTATCTCCTTAAGCTTATGCTTGAGTTGTTTATCTGTCATTAAACCAATGTTAGCCTCTTTAACAAAAGTCTTAGCATATGACTCTTTAACAGCCTTTTTCTGTGCTTCAGTCTTAGGTCCACCTGTTCCCATGACATTACCTTCAGATGAACGATGTGGTCTAACTTTTACCAAATTTTCAAATCTAAGTTCATCTCCCTCAGAGTAACCTAGACCTACTGTATCTGACTGAAACACTTCTTGAGTATCTTTACCAGAGTGTGTCCAGGTTTTAATGATGTGTTTAGTATCCTCCAATTCAGATTCTAGTTGCTTATACTTACCTAGCAACTCCTGTTCAATAAACACTGCATCATCTCTCTCTTTCTGAATTTTATTCATGTTTTCTAGCTGTTCCTCAACTAGTTTGTTTCTATCTTTGAGTTGAGAGCACTCATTCTTTATCCTCTCATTTTCTAAAGTCTGATCCCTATAACTGATATGCAATGCTTTAAGATAAATTCTTAATTCAGTTATATTATCAGTGTTATATGCATAGGTAGTTGGGGGTACCTTGAGATCATCATCTTCATTTTGAGTAGTAGCCATGAGTGCATAGTTGACTTCCTCATCTGAATCTGAAGTGTCTGCCCAATCTCTGCCTTTGGTGTAGAGTGCCTTCTCAGTTTTACCCTTCTTGCACTCAGGAGCATAGTGACCCATCTCCTTACACTTGTAGCATTGAATTTCAGACTTATCTTTCTTACCAGATTTGAAGTCCTTTCCCTCAGATTTCTTGAAATTCTTCTTGTCAGACTTTGAATAGTCCTTGGAGAATCTCTTTCCCTTCTTGAAGTTCTTGTATCCCATCTTCTTGAAGGTCTTCACCATCAATGCAGCCATTTGCATCATCTCTTCATCATCTTCAGAATCAGATGTTCCATCTTTGTTTGAGTCAACAGCAGAGTTTGATGACTCACTTTCTGAGTGTATGACTAAAGCTTTTCCTTTTGCCTTTTTCCGTGATGCTTCCTTCTTTGATGGTTTCTCCTCAACCTTAAGTGCAACAGACTTTGACTTTCTACTAGATCTCTTGTTTCTCTGCTCCAATTCCAATTCATGGGTTTTGAGCAGTCCATAGATTTCATCAATCTCTACTTCACCAAGTTCATAATTATCTCTTATAGTGGTTGTTTTCACATCCCACTTTTTAGGTAGAGAAAGAAGGAACTTGAGATTTGAGTCTTCTAAATCATACTCTTTATTAACCAATGACAAATCATTGAGCAGTTTACAGAATCTGTCAAATGTTTCTGTCATGGTTTCTTCAGACTTTGCCTCAAAGTGCTCATACTCCTGAGTGAGTATGTTTCTTCTGTTTTTCTTGATTGCAGGAGTTCCTTGACACCTAACCTCAAGTGCATCCCATATTTCCTTTGCAGTTGTGCAGTTAATCACTTTATTAGACATAACATTGTCTAATGCACTGTGAAGTAAATGTCTCACTTTTACATCCTTTGCAATGGATGAAAGATCCTCAGCAGTTAGATCTTTCTTTTCTTTTGGAATGACCTTTGATTCCTCACCAGCAGCAGCAGCAGATAATTTTGTAGGTTTGTGAGGACCTTCATTAATTCTATCAAGATATTCTGGATCTGTGGCTTCCAGAAACATGGTCATCTTTACCTTCCAGATTGCATACTCTGATGGCCTAAGTATAGGAACCCTTATAGTTTCATACCTACTAACAGTAGTAGGAGCTTTCTCAGATGGTGGAGGTATCTCTGCCATTGATTACTATTGTGTTTGGATCTTTAACTGTAATAAAGTAACAGATTTGCTCTGATACCACTTGTTAGGTCGAATTCACAATAGTTAATCAAATATTGTATGAGTAACTTAACAAGAACACACTGTTTAATAATTAAAAACTGGTTGGAATTAACAATTCCTCTCTCAGTGATGTAAAATATCACAGAGAGCTGCTCAGGTTACAATCAATGAATTTTCTCAATGTTCGATTACCCTTCTAGGGTTAACCTAACTGTATTTATAGAACATACAGCTTCGTACAATCAGTAATTGATTCTCCTATAATTAAGCTATACAATTGATATCAATCACGATTGCTTCAAGTCTTCTAAGTCAACTCAATCTCTTTGACAGCTTTCCAATCTTCAAAGATATTGCTTCCATATTTATCTTGAATCAAACTTCAAACACTGTTGACTCTTCAGACAATACCGCTACAGAGTTTAACAATCTCTGTTGCGCTTCCAGTCAGTGTTTAACTAAACTCTGACTGCTTCCAGCTAAACTCTGTTTTGTCACTGTAGCTTCCAAACACTGTTCTCATCAATCATTTCTAACAGCTCCCCCTTTCTAACCTACTCTCCTTTTTCTTGTACCCCTTTACTTCTCCCCCTTAGTTGAGAAATCCTCCAATCAACTAGTTGACAAAGTAGTTGTACCAATTATAGAGTTCTTTGTTAGAAAGGAAGTTTCATTTTCTTCCTCACTGTGAGTGTGTGATAGTGTTTAGTGTACCTCACAAGTGTTTCACTCTTCTCTCCACTCATTTGTGTTGAGTGTCTCACATCTCTCCGTGTTTACACTCTTGCTCACTGGTGTATCACTCATATCACTCATAGCTCCAATATCCATTAGTGTACCTGCAAGAAAAAAATCACCCTAGCCCCTTCAAGAGAGGTCAGTGGTGGTGCAATGGGAGTTCGCAAATCCCAAATCCTCGTTAGACTCGTTAGACGAATCCGAGTCATAATCTTCAAGTTGCTATTTTTCCCTTTTTAGGTTTTCAGATTTGAATTCTGAGAAGGTAAACAATGATCTAGAAATTTAGCATTGAGATCAAGATTCCCTTCTAATGTTTGTGAAGACACTTAGTTCATTAAAGAACCTTTAACTTATAATCCTAACCGTAAAATGGTTGAATTACAGGTTTCCGTCAATTCATCCTTAGTGTGTGCAATCTCACTTTGTGCATATGAAATATTTTGGTTAGTGTAAAAGGTAGTGACTCTCCAACTGAATATTCCACACATCCTTATTTGCTGCATCATGTGCAGTTACTCCCTGGTGACCTTTAGTCTGATAGGTAACTTCCTTTTAGGGGGTAAGTCAGAATGTGTTTGAATTTGACTATAGTCTGGGATAAAAATTGTTGGGTTTACACCCTCATGACTAATCATGTGAGAAAACAAAACTCCATTTAGATGAACCTGCATCACAGAATATGAGCAAAAGAGATAGAATGATATACAGTTGTGATTTCAAAAGATTTACAATGTAAGCAATCACAACTATAGAAAGAGATTTTGAGTTAGGAAATATAAAGAGATCTTGAGTCGGTTTTACTAAACAAAAACATAAACAAAAATCCAATTAACAATAAATATTAATCAAATTAATGAATGTTAATGTTTAAACCAATACAAACAAAAATATTTTATCATGTTTTAGATCCTGTATGTTAGATACCAATTGTTACCACTTGTTAACACTTGTTAGGTCTTATCTTCCAATTGTTAGAACCTGAAAATCAAACGTTAGTTCCTAAACAATTGAATTGACATATACCATTTTGATACCAACAATGTTCCTATATAAAAAATTCTGTTAATAACAACAACACAACAAATATTAGAAGTTAAAACAGCATGATATGTGTGTGTTAAACAGAAGAAGTACAAAAGAACCAAGTACATGGACCTGTTTGTAAGTTTTGAAAGTATAGTGACTAAACTGAAAATACTATACAAACTATTTATTTACACATGAAAAATAATATACAAAATAAGAAATAATATACATAAAAATAATATTAAATAAAAACTAAAAAGAAAAGAAAAATACTATTTTTTTAATTAAATTTTTTTTTTTATTATTAAAAAATAACTCTATTAATAATATTTACAGAATATTAGAAATAAAAGTAAATAATTTACAAAAATATTTACAACAATAAAATTACTTAAAAATAGCTAAATAGAAAATAATAAAAATACCATAGGTTATCCTTTTTACGAAATCAAACATTAATAACAAAAGGACAAACACTACAAACCAATTAATAAACTATTAACTATTTACATAAATATTTGTAGTAAATTAATAAATCTATATATTTTCTTAATAAAATAACTTTATTATAGAAAATCATTTAAAGAGAAAATATGACTTATTAAATCAACACAAATATTCAAAAGTAATTTTCAACAAAAATAGATTTCTCACTAATTTCAACTTTGTAAAATTTGAGAAAAATATTTTTAGAGAAAATTAAAATATTCTAAAACTAAAAGTAGTAAGTAGGAATATATTAAGAAGATAATGACAATGATTTAAGAATTAACAAGCAAGAATATAAGTTGATAAAATAATTATACAAGTGATTTTAATAGCAAATATTAACAAAGTAATCACTTATAAATTATTAAAGAGCAAACCTCAGATATTAACTAGTTTAATTACTAGGATTATTTAACATACCCAATTCACCAACAATTCTGGTGAATGTGGATTCGTCAAGAGACTTAGTAAAAATATCTGCTGTTTGTTCTTCCGTGGGTACAAAATGTAACTCCACGGTACCATTCATGACATACTCTCGAATAAAATGATACCTGATATCAATGTGCTTGGTCCTAGTGTGCTGCACAGGATTGTTGGAGATTGCTATGGCACTTGTATTGTCACACAGGATAGGAATCCTGTCAAGTACAAAGCCATAATCTCTTAGCTGATTCCTAATCCACAAGATCTGTGCACAACAGCTTCCAGCAACTATGTATTCAGCTTCAGCTGTTGAGTTGGAAACTGTTTGTTGTTTCTTGCTGTACCAGGAAACCAACCTGCCACCTAGGAATTAACAACTCCCAGAGGTGCTTTTCCTATCTACAACACTTCCTGCATAATCTGAATCTGTATATCCAACAAGATTAAAACCAGAATCTTTAGGGTACCAGATGCCTAAGTTAGGCCTACCCTTAAGATATCTCAAGATTCGTTTAACAGCAATGAGATGAACATCTCTAGGATCCGATTGGAACCTTGCACACAAACATGTAGCATGCATAATATCTGGTCTACTTGCAGTAAGGTAAAGTAATGAGCCTATCATACCTATGTAGCTTGTGATATCTACCTTAGCAGAATTTTCACATGCTCCAAATTTAACAGGTGTAGATGATGGTGTTCTTGCTGAAGATGAGTCCTCCATTTGATATTTCTTGAGAAGCTCTTTGACATACTTGGATTGACAGAAAAATATCCCATCTGTCCTTTGACTTACTTGCAATCCAAGAAAGAACTTTAGCTCACCCATCATGCTCATTTCAAACTTACCCTGCATTAACTTAGCAAATTTCTTGCAAAGAAGATCATTAGTAGACCCGAATATTATATCATCTACATATATTTGGACTAGTATTGTATCATTCTTATGTTTCTTTGTGAAGAGAGTTTTGTCTATGACACCTCTAACAAAACCATTTTCAAGTAAAAATTCAGAGAGAGTGTCATACCATTTCCTTGGTGCTTGCTTAAGACCATAAATAGCCTTGAAGAGAAAGTAGACACAGTCCATGAATTCTGGATCTTCAAAGCCAGGGGCTGTTCTACATACACCTCTTCATCTAGCTTACCATTCAGAAAAGCACTCTTGACATCCATTTGATAAACCTTAAAGTTTGAGAATGTTGCGAATGCCAAGAATATTCTGATAGCCTCAAGTCTTACCACTGGAGCGTAGGTTTCATCATAATCAATGCCTTCAGCTTATGAATAACCTTTTGCTACCAGTCTTGCTTTATTTCTCGTCACTATGCCATCTTCATCTAGCTTGTTTCTGAATACCCACCTTGTGTCAACCACTTTCCTGTCTTTGGGTCTGGGTACCAGCTTCCATACTTCTTGTTGTTTGAATTGATTGAGTTCATCTTGCATAGCAATCACCCAATCAAGATCAGAAAGAGCTTCCTTAGTTTTCTTAGGTTCCATTTCAGATAGAAACCCTGAATAGTTACATTGATTTTGAGTAGCACTTCTAGTTTTGACTCCAACATCTGGATCACCAATAATCAACTCAAAAGGATGAGCTCTATTCCAAACTGTTTGTCTTGGAAGATTTAATCTTGATGATTCGCCTTGTTCTTCATTATGATGTTGAGTATGACTAGTTGATCCTTCATTATCTCCCCCTGAGTTGTTGCCAGGTTGACTAGATGAATGTTCAGGAGTGTCAGGTGTATCTCCATTATTCTCATTGTTTTCATCACCATTACCCTGATCATCATCATCACCATTTTCAATGTTGTCATTAGCATCAGCAAAAACATCAGGTGGATTATAATCATCTGAATCTGGATCTATCATATCATCAAAAGATAGCTTTTCAGATGAATCCTCAGTTTGGATACTAGGGAGTTCAGTGTCATCAAATGTTACATTGACACTTTCCATCATCTTCTGTTCATCAATCACATACACCCTGTACGCCCTCATTGAATAACCAATAAAAATTGCTTCAAATGCTTTGGTATCGAATTTACCACCTTGATCATCACCTTCTTTAAGCACAAAGCATTTTGCCCCAAATACATGAAAGTATTTGAGTGATGGTTTCTTATCAGCCATAATTTTATAGGGTGTCTTCATATGGTCTTTATTGATTAGAGTTCGATTCTGGGTATAGCACGCAGTGTTGACAGCTTCAGCCCAAAAGTACAATGGAAGCCTTGATTCACTTAACATAGTACGTGCAGCTTCAATCAAGGTTCTATTCTTTCTTTCCACTACTCCATTTTGCTGAGGAGTTCTTGGTGCTAAATATTGTCTGGTTATACCCTTCTCAGTGCAGAAGTCATTTAGAACTGCATTCTTGAATTCAGTTCCATTGTCTGATCTTATAGCTCTCACTGGATATGTAGAATCTCGCTCAATTAATTTGATGTGATCAATCACCAGTTGTGGAGTCTCATCTTTAGAATTCAAAAATATGACCCATGTGTATTTTGAAAAATCATCAACGATCACTAGAGCATATCTCTTCCTTGACATAGACATCACATTAACTGGACCAAACAAATCCATATGAAGTAATTGTAATGGTTCAGTTATTGAAGATGTATCAGTGCTCCTGTGACTTGCCCTTTTTAGCTTGCCTTTTTGACATGCATCACACAGTCCTTCTTGAGTGAATTCCATTGAAGGCAAACCTCTCACCAATTCTCTTTTAACTAGAGAATTCATTGTTTTGAAATTAAGATGAGAAAGTTTCTTGTGCCATAGCCAACTCTCGTCATTAGATGATTTAGTGTAGAAGCAAGTAATTTCTGGAGTGCTTCCTGAGTTCATATTGGCTACGTACAGATTGCCTTTTCTAACTCCTGTCAGTTGTGGCTTTTCATGTCTCTTGTGTAAAATTAGACAATTCTTCTTGTTGAAATAAACTTCGTATCCTTTGTCACAGAATTGACTAACACTGAGCAAATTGTGCTCAAGTCCTTTCACAAAAGAGACTTCATCAATGATAACATTTCCAGCTTCAAGTCTGCCATATCCATCAGTTCTACCTTTATTGTTATCTCCAAAGGTAACTACTGGGCCGACCTTTTCCACCACATTTGTCAGCAGGGTTCTGTCACCAGTCATATGCCTTGAACATCCATTATCCAAGATCCAGGTTACTCGTTCAACCTGTTCAACACCCTGCAATGACAAACGGATTAAACCTTCTTCGGAACCCAAGCTTGGTTGGGTCCAGAGAACTTGAAAAATTGACCTTTGTCAAGCAAAACAACATTTTTAACCTTGACACCATCGGTCAACAAACATTTGACCCTATAAACAGATTTGATAATCTTTTGTTTCATTTTAGGTATCCATGTTTGTTTATCAGCAAGAACACTCTTTTCAGTGACTGGACATTTGACTTTGTAAACAGCTTTAGTAAAACTTTGTTTAGGCTTTTGTACAAATGTCTCTCTCCTAACATGAGGAGGACTAGCAGTCTTTGATCTAACATTATTATTCCTGTTCATATGTTGTCGAGGAGTAGTCTTATTATCACATGCATGATTACCATTAAAGTAAGCAGACATAACATTAAAAGCACAAGACATACAATTGACAACACCACATGCTTTATGATTAGAATCAATGATAGGCATGGTATTCATGTTAGATATGTTATTATTCTGCTCCAACTTGTTATCACCTAACTCAATTTTAGATGAACTGGGAACAAAATTCACTGGTTTCATAGAAACAACCTTATTAGATTTAACATTTTTGGTTGTAGGTGCCTTAACAGATTTATCATTATCAAGGACTATGCCATTAGCACTGTCCTCATTTTTCATTTCTTCTTGAATCACAATAGAATACATGTTTGGTGGTTCAGAAACAGATTCTTTAAACATGGGTTTTTCAACATTCTTGAGAACGTGTGGTATACCTCTTTCTTTAGCAGGAATAGGATTAGCAGAATGATTGCTCAAAGAACCAACAGCTTCTTTGTAACCAAACCCTATTCCTACAGTTTGTTCTCTAGCTTGTTTGTTGAAGTGCTCTTTGGAAACTTTAATAGAATTATGACAAGCTCTAATCTGTGTTTCAAGTTCTCTAATCCTGATGTCTTGTTCAGCAATCCTATCAACTTGTTTTACCATGTATTCTCCTAGACCCTTTTCTTTGTAGTTAAGACGAGCTATTTCTTCTATATGCTTATCTTGATTAACATGTACTTTTTTTAATTCGGACAGTTCGTTTTCAAGTTTAGTGTTAACAAGACTTATTCTCTCGTATCCCTTTTGTGCATTATTCAAGGAATTACGTAAGCTACGAATTAACTCATCATCAGTAAGAATTACGGGTGTGGTGTAATAAGTTGATGACTCAGCATTTGCCACCAGCGCAAAGTTTCCATATTCTTCATCTTCGCTGTCTGTGTCATCCCAGCTTTTACCGGCAGCTACATAAGCTCTTCCAGTTTTCTTCTTTTCAGAAGCATTGTCCTTTTTCTGTGCTTGCTTGGGTTTTTGACACTCAGTAGCAAAGTGTCCCAACTCATTACAATTGAAGCAACGGATCTTTCTTCTGTCAACTGTACCAGTTTTGTAACCTCCCCTATTACTAGAGGATGAAGAACCTCCTCTCTGAAATCTGTTATTTGACTTAAACCTGAACTTTGGATTTCTTCTAAATCTGAAGTTACTGAATTGTCTCACCATCATTGACATAGATTCATCTTCTAATTGATCCAGCTCTTCTAGTGAATAGAATTCACTACCATCCTGAGTAGCTGGAGTTTGGCCATGTTCAACTTCAGTTTGTTCCTTGGTGAAGCTTTTAAGTTGAACAACTTTAGC
Source organism: Kitagawia praeruptora (assembly GCA_037693485.1). NCBI lineage: Eukaryota > Viridiplantae > Streptophyta > Magnoliopsida > Apiales > Apiaceae > Kitagawia > Kitagawia praeruptora. Next base: position 106,151,389 of record CM075352.1, on the reverse strand, counting down.
TTCCACTTCTTTAGGAACCTCAGCTACTAGAGCTGTAGAAGAACTTGCAACTCTGCCTTTGCCAGAGAACTCCTTCTGCTGTACTTGTTCTAATTCATATGTTTTCAGAACACCAAACAGCCTGTCAAGAGCAATCTTATTTAAATCTCTCGATTCTCTGATGGCAGTTATTCTATGCTCTAGGTGAGTAGGCATAGTCAGCAAAAACTTCATGTTGATCTCCTTCTGGGTATATTGCTTGCCATGAACTTGCAAGTTGTTGATTATTTTGTTATACCTTTCAAACACTTCCTGAATGCCTTCGTTAGGGCCAGCTCTAAAGTGTTCATATTCAGAGGTCAAAATTTGAAGTCTATTTTCCCTGACTTCATCAGTCCCTTCATTAATAGTCTCAATAGTTTCCCAGATGTGCTTAGCAGTTTTACAATTCATTACATGGCTATACATTACAGCATTTAGGGAATCTATTAGTATGAGTCTCAAATTTTTGTCCAGTCCAGCTTCCTCTTTTTCTTCAGCAGTAAAGTTCTTAGAGTCCTTTGGATAATCTTTTGCAGGTATTGTTACAACTCCATTTGTAACCGTTTCAGCATCATGTTGCATAGGAATTACTGGTCCATTTTTCAAAACTGATAAATAATTTGGATTTGTAACATCAAGAAACAATTCCATTTTATTTTTCCACATATCATAAGTATCCTTATTAAATATGGGAATCTTAACAATGGCTTTTGAAGACATGATGAATTTTTAAGTGTGTTAAAAATTCGAGATAAATTTTTGATTGAATAAAAATAGGATCTTGATTTGTGTATCAATCAATAGGCTCTGATGCCAATTGTTAGGTCCGATAAGATTGTAGAAGGGGGGGTTGAATACAATCTATACCATTTTATCGAAATTTGTTCTTTAAATAAATTTTGACTTGAACAAATTTGTGCGGAATAAATTGAAACAAATTTCAAGTTGAATATAACAATATATTAACTTGATGGGTGTTACAATTTTCAGTACAAATGATTATCAAGTAATTAATAACTAATTAGAAAATTCGACATGAACTTTTCTAATTTAGTTAATAAAAATCAAGATATCAAGATATGAACTAGGAAACTTAATTCGTTAGTAGTACAAGAATCACAAATAATCAAGTTCCACCGGATAAAATATTACAAAGGAGATGAACTTGATTTTCTAGGAATTTATTTGTTCTTGCTTGAGAGAGAGAGAGAGAGAGAAATGGAGGCTGCTGTGTATTTTGCTTGTCTGTCCGTGTATATGTTTTATGTTCACTGGCCACCTCTTCTTTATAGACAAAAACAAGCTTCTGTCTATTTTGGAGATATTTTGATCCATTATGACTCTCCATTATGACAGTCCAGTATGACTGTCCAGCATTACTCTGTCCATGACGACAGTCCGGTATGACTCTGTCCAGTATTACTCTGTCCAGTATTACTCTGTCCAGTATTACTCTATTCAGTATTACTCTGTCCAGTATTACTCTGTCCAGTATTACTCTGTCCAGTATTACTCTGTCCAGTATTACTCTGTCCAGTATTACTCTGTTCAGTATTACTCTGTCCAGTATTACTCTGTCCAGTATTACTCTGTTCAGTATTACTCTGTCCAGTATGACTCTCTGACTTAGGCTGTCATTACTCTCCGTTATTACTCTTGAGAGTAATAATAGAACAGATTTTCTAACCTTATTAAACCAAACAATTTTAACTAATCATTTAATTTAATTTCTTTTATATAATAATTCTTATTAATTAATATAATAATTACTTTAATGAATAAATTAATTCTTTGAGAATTAATTTATTAATTAAATTAATTACTTGATTTAATTAATTAACAAGAATTAATATACCTCCTTTTGAGAACCAAATCTGTTCTGTAAACCACTGAAAATAATAAAGAACTTCCACTGAATAATTGTTGACGCTCGATGCACGGTCTGGTTCATGAACGACTAACTCCAACGGCTTTTCTTTATTTTTGACTCTATGATGTGGTTCCTTTTCTTTTCTCCTCTATCTCTTTAATTCTTCTGTACTGTCTCTGTCACCTTTGAAATCTCTGTCAATTTAAACGAACCCACTTCTTAATGAATACTCCACTGAGGCTTGATCAGATGTCTGAACTTCTTTTAATGTAGTAATTCCTCAAGTCTGTAGATTGATCTTGATCTTTTTCTCCTGACAGATAATACAATCTGAGATTCCTTGTGACAGTCTATATACTATTTACTAATACAATCTTGTTCAAGTTGAGTTGTATCCTCGAAATACAAATAGGCTACATCATATGCCTTTCATTTTCGTTCTTAAGTTGAGATTTGAGGAGAAAGAAGAAAAAAGTGATCCCAAGAGACTCTTAGTCACTCCTAAATTCTTTTAAAATGTAATCTCTCTCCTCAATTGTAAAAGCTTCTTAATTATCACTCCTAATCAATATTTATAATAAATTCATAAAATATACTCTCTCTCACACATTTTTTTTATACTTTTACAAATTCAACATACTTTTAATAATATAAAATTAAATAAGTAGTGAGTATAAAGAGTATTGTTGAAGATGAATGTACATTAAGTTGCTAAGAGTCAACATTTTATATTTTATATTTAAGAATCTATTGGAGATGCTCTTACCGATCATCTGAATTTGCATAGTCAAATTATGCATTAAATACTTATTGAATTAAGAACATTTCAAAAATACGTTTTATAAATGAAAAAAGAGTGAAGAAACTCAAAGAAATAATGTAGGCAATAATGATAAAAAAAATCATTGCTAGAAGATGACCCGTGCCTCGCACGGGTTATTATGCTAGTATATATAGTGTGAGAATATTTTTAACTCAATCTTCTCCCGTGTAAACATTTTACACAAAAACCCAATATATTATATACAAATTACGTACCTAATATATTAATATTAGGTGCCTTGGAGGCTACTTCTTGTAGAAGTTAGATCCATATTTAACTTTTATTTCCATGCTGTTAATTAGCCCTCAATATTAATTACGAAATTAATATTTAATCAGGATTTTGGGCCTCATTAATGGGCTTCGTATGTGGACCAAACTATGTTTAATTAATGCATCATTAATTGTGTCTTTAGGGCTTATTTTTAACCTATATCATTTGCCCCCAACTTCTGGGAAAACTGATCAGGTTTTCGTTGAAGTTATAATTGCCTTTTTCGAGACTCAGGGTTAGTTTTGCACACTAGTGTTTCACGAATACCGTCTTGATTGTAAAGCGTTGAGCGACCGACGCATTTACGATGATGTATACTTATTTTTTGGGCGAATCAGCATTAAATGGCATTTAAGCAGTGTTAAATGGCGTTAAACGGCGCTAAACGACAGTAATCAACCTTAAACGTCGTTTAAACGGTGTTAAACGGCACTAAACAACCTTAAACGACGTTTAAACGGTGTTAAACCGTGCTAAACGGCGTTAAACAACACTAATCAGCCTTGAACGATGTTTAAACGGTGCTAAATGACACTAATCATCCTTAACTGACGTTTAAACGGTGTTAAATGGCGCTAAACGGTACTAAACTGTGCTAAAACACTAAACGGCGCTAAACGGCACTAAACGGTGCTAAACGACGTTTAAACGAAGTTAAGCGACACTAAACGGCATAAACAATGCTAAACAGCGCTAAATAACGCTTAAACGATGTTAAGCGATGCTAAATGGCACTAAACGGTGCTAAACAGCACTAAATAGTGCTAAACCACGCTTAAACGGTGTTAAGCGGCGCTAAACGGTGGTAAACGGTTTTCGGCTAACCGTTTTTTATAAAACGGTGACTAGTCAATGACGTTTCGAACATCAAGGTGACGTTTTAAGGGTCTCAGACCCCCTTGTGGTCGCCAAGGTTCTCCATGGGTGTTAAACGACGCTAAATGGTGCTAAAACGGCGATCGATTGACATTTTTCTGAAACGACGACCGGGGATCAAGGGACAAGGCCTAGTCGGCTACCTTCACTCGGCTGGAGGCTTCAAAAATGGCCTGGTCGGCCACCCTCACTCAGCCATGCCTCAAACGGTGCAAAACGGCACAAAACGGTGCTGAACGACGCTAAAACGATGACCGACTAACTTTTTCAAGTTCTTTAACCTCAAGTTGAAGGTCAATGATTTTCTCTTCAAGTTCAGGAATGGATTTATCTTTTTCTTGTACCAACTCTTTTTGTCACGCCAAGTCCTTCTGGAGAGTGGTGTTGGTAGACTCAAGGGCTTTTTTCTCAGATTCAGAATTGGTGGCTTTGGCTTTTGCATCTTTTACATCTATCTTCAGCTTGGCTACCTCATCCTCGAGCTCTTTGATGCGGGAAGCATTGTTTTTATTCTCTTTTGATTGTTCTGTGTTACCATATATAGACTATTGCAACGCCAAGAAAGTGTCATATTACACCCCAAAAGTGTTACAATAGAGGTTTTAGCAACGCTTTTGTCAAAATTCAGCGTTGCATCTGCGACCGTTGCAATAGACTCCTATAGCAACGTTTTATCTACTTCTTGCAACATTTTTCAAGTATTGCAATAGACCCTTTAGTGCAACATTTTTATGTGTTATAGTGAAACTTTTATGATGTTGCAAAAGACTATTGCAACACCATTTTGTAACATATTTTAGTTAAAAGTGTTACAAAGTCAATATATTGCAACATTTTCATGTAACATTTTCTTTGCTATTGTTATGCTTCTGGTTTTTTTAGCAACATTTATATGCAACACTTTTGTTTCTATTGTAAAACATTTAAATTTTTTAGCGACATTTATGTGCAAATTGTATTAATCCAAATTGCAATATCTGTTTGAAATGTTAATAAACCATTACAAAAGCATATCAAATCAGAAATCATACATTTCCAATTTCCTATATAGCAAATTGTTAACTCGAATAACTTGTAGAAGGGGGGGGGTTGAATACAAGTTATATAATCGTGTCTGATTTTTGCTTGATTATAAGAACAAGAATAAACGAATGAATCAAACTCTTGTTTGTATTAATAAGATCAAATACAAACTCTACCAAAGGTGTACAATACCTTTAGCAGCTGCTGACAATACAAATATCTCTCTGTTTGTTTCGTACTCTCGAATACAAACCTTATACAGAGCTACGCACATTCATTAGTTCGACTCACGCCTCACACGCTCTTTACAATGATATTGAGAGAGTATTTATAATGCTACCTATCAACTAATAACAGAAAGATATAATCTATACATGACAATGTTCTGCCTTCTAGTTGATAGTTTCCTTCAATAGAAAACTCTTCCCTTCATAATATCTTCTTGCTTGTTCTTCAAACAATGATCCTGTTTTATAGCACTTGCCAGTTTCTGTAGCATCCATAATGACATCATCAGTAACACGACTGATATCAGGATCTGTACACTGCATCAGTATCTGATCACTCATCAGTATTGAACCATCATCAGGATTTGCTCTATTCCTGACATGTAGTCTCCGATACACTGTTCATTCCTGACTAAACTATACAGATAACTGTCTTACACATAAATCCTATATACAGTGCTAAATCCTTTATAAGATCAGGATTACAAGAAGTATAATGTGTAAATTCTATTCTTAACATCACAACTTATGAATTATTCCTAACAATCTCCCCCTATTTATGCTTTACAAACTGAAGCATAAATCTAAGTTGTGGATGTCAAAACATATAACAATACAACCAGAATAGAATTTATGAATGTAGAATTATGAAGTTAAGTACCTCCTTCTCAGATGTAGACATTTATCCAGTACTTAGAAAAAAGAATTTTAACTATTAATGCTGCTCTTCCTTACCACTTCCTAGCTGAGATTCACCACTGTCACTCCTGGTTCTTCTTTTTACTACCATTTGTCTGATCTTTATCTCCCCCAGCTTTATCTTTATCTCCTTCAGTCTGGTAGTGTTGTTGTTGTCTTTGAATTGTCTTTATCTCCCCCTTTTTGACATCAGCAACATTAATTCCAAGAGATTCAAAAACAGAACAAATGAGTTTCATAAGAACTGCTTGATTTTCCATAATTGTGACTTGGTTATCTTCAAGTGATTGAAGTCTTGTTTGAATAGCAATTTGAGAATTCTGAATATCTTTCAAAACATCAGAATGAACTTCAATATTGGAAGTGCTTCTAGTATCTTCAGTATCAGAATCAGAAAGAACTTTATCTTCAAGTCTTGTAGAAGAAGTTGCTTGAGTTGTATGATATTCAAGTAATAAAACCTGATTAGAAGTATCAACGGCTTCATCTTTCTGTTCTGGAACTGAAACATGATCATCATCTCCTTCACCAGTATTCTGTGTACTAACATCTTCAAATCCTGACTCCTCCTTAGAGTGATCAGAGACTGTTGATGTCTCAATTCTAGCTGATATTGGAAGTACATACAAAGGAACACTAGGATCATTAGGATCTTCATCTGGTACATATGTATCAAGAGATTGCTTTATCCTGGCACCTCTCCTGTTAATGATTTCTGCAAGCCTCTCCTTTTGCTTCTGAGCTTTAACTTCTGGCTTTGCATTGTGATGTGCTAGGTCATTCTTCTGATACATTTTGATGAATGAATAAGTACCAGCATCCATACCCAAATTTTCAGACCAAGATTCAGGAAAAACCTGATCCCAGAAATCAAATGATGGTTTCCTAATTTTCTCTCCCTCACTATGGAGTTGATCATCCATACCCTCATTCTCACTTTGACTTTCTAAAGTCAACACTCTTTCTACCTCACCTTTTGCCTGGTCAGGAGCCAGCCGCTCAAATTGTGGATCAGTATCCATATTTTCAAGTGTATCACTCAAATTTGGATAAGTTCTCTCATGACCTACAGAAAAATAAAGTTTAGAAGGAGTTTTTATACCTGAACTCACATGGAGAGAGGGTTCCTCATATGGCATGTGGCTTGAGGTTTTCTCCAAGGAGTGAGCTGCTATAGTCTCTGAACCCATACAATCATCTTCTTTCCTTTCAGAAACTACAGGCTCCAGTATACCACTTTCAGGTTCTTTACTAGACTGTGATGTCTTCAGTAATACTTCATTAGACACCATAGTTAGTACATCACCATCTTTAAGTGTTGTTTGCTGAGACACACCCTCAAGGTGGATAGACTCTGACTGAACAAAATTTGTTTGATCTTCAGAAAAATCAACCAAAGTCATTCCTCCCATATCATAGGGTATCTCACTTGCATTCTCAGTCATCACAGAAGACCTTTCAACATCAGCTATCACAGCTCCTGAGTCATCCTTCCTCTGACTAGATGGTTCTTGTGTTGCAGTGACCGTGATCTGATCTTTCCTACTACTCACCACTGGTGCAATAGTATCTTCTGTTGACTGCTTCCCTCTATCTACTTCCTCCAGTTGTTCACCTTGAGCTGAAGCATATTCAATAATTACATCCTTGTCAAATAAATATGCATGAAGTGATTGAAGTGCAACATGCTTCGAGATTCCAAATTTCTTGACTAATTGTCTCTGACAGATACATAAAAATACATCTTCATTAAGTCAAGTCTTTGATGTAGAAGTCCATATTCATCTGGAAATAAAAGTTTTGGTACTCTTTCAATCAGAAAGTCTAGAACAGGCCTTGACAACTTCACTTTGAGAGAAATTAGTCCCATAGCCAGTCTGTATGATAATGTAGTTTCCCATGAAGAATCAATATCCAGATCTCTCTTGTCAAATACTGACATAGATGTAGCTTGATTTGTAGAAACCTGCATGATATTAGTTGGACTAGACTCTGTGTGTGTAGGTGACAATTGAATCTTTCTCCTTGTTCTCCTGATATAGTGAGCAAAAGATTTATCCTGAGAAGACTCAAGAGGTGTAGACACAGAAGTGATCTTGGGATGAGATCTTTGTTCAATAGACACAGTCTTTTGAGAGACAGTATCCAGTAACTGTTTTCCCTTTTTAAGAACTACAGCCTTTTGTGAGACTGCAGCCTGGCTGTGACTAGGTTTTTCATCTCTTTGTACTAACAAAGAAAGTTGAATTGCAGCCTTCAATTCTGCTCTCTCTGCAAGAGTTAAATCATCATCATCTTCACTAGAATTACTACTACTACTTGACACAACAAATCTTCTCTTCCTTACAACTGATGTCTTTTGAGAAACACCAGAGGTTGGTTTCTTTGAAACAATAGGCTGTGGATCAAAATTTGGTTCTTGAATTGTTTCAGAGACTATGATGTTTTGGGCTACTTGGGTAGACACAGGTGGGTTCTCCTCCAATTGAGATTCCTGAGCCATTTCACCACAAAAGAAAGAAGAATTGTAGAGAGTAGGAAGATGAGTTTTAAGAATTACCTGAACATGATGTGGATAATGAATTGCAGGTATTTCATCTAGATTCTTTTCATTGTCCTTCTTTATGTAATATCAGAGAAAATTCTCTTTTGCTGTTCATAAGAAGAAACACAATGTTCCCTACCAAATCTAGCTTCAACATCAGGAATAAAATGGTTAATAAACAATTGCATAAATCTATGATAATAAACCATTTTCCTGTTTTGATCTCTTGACTCAAGTTTAATACTCATTTGACTTAAGATAATATGACCAATGTTAATTACTCTGTCATAAAGCAAACTATAAGCAATATGAGATGTAACAGAAGTAATTTGTTGAAAAGAACTACATTTGCCAGTAAAACATTTAGCAATTTGATCAAAGTAAAAAGACCATTCCTTTCTTAGAAAAGACCTATTCAACTGGCTCATGTTATCTAGAGGTCCACTATAACCTAATTCAGACAACATAGTTCTTATATTATCATCAGATGGTACATTCTCATAACTATCAGTAACAGGTAAGCAAAGTACTGAACTAACAACAGATTCAGTAATGTCAAATGAATCTTGTCCTAAATGTAGAACAATCTTACCTGATTGACTCTGAGTAGAATCAATTACCTCAGCATTCTCCCAAGCTTGTGAAACAGCTACTTGATTAATCTGTGGAGATGCTGTCAATGCATAACTTAATGGTCCATACGCCAAAAAGTCCATGATTGGATGAAAATCAGATGACACTCCTTCCTTGTTGGTGATAGCTGCAACATGATTATTTGTCATAAAATCAAAGTCACCAAACTTGAAGGCTACTGATTTAGGTAATCTTCTCTGAGCTGCCATTCTTGATCTGAAAAGAAACTTGAAAAATTCTTGAAATGAATTAGTGATTTTGAAAACTCAAGAGTGATTTTTGCTTTGGAGAATGTAAAATTAGAGAAAGCAATTACACGATTAGAGTTTCAAAACAAATATATTTCACAAATCTTTCAGACCACTATCCCACGTTGACACGTAGATTGACAGGTGTCAGTCCCTGAAAAATGCGGTTACCCACGATTTTTGGAAAATAAAATCCAAAATTGATTTTCATGAAATAAATCAGGGTATAAATAAGTAATACTGATCAGCTTCCTTTTCCTGATGACCTCTCATCAAAATAATCACAAAATGCAATTTGATTTAAAAATATAATTTTCAAATCCTGATGATCACTCATGAAATCCTGATCAATATTATCAGAGACTTAATATGGAGTTTTCCACGTGGCATTTTTCTTTTATCTGAAAAAGAAAATAAACAATTAATCTGAACAGAAAATCAATTGGTTAGATATTTTCAATATTTCTTGAAACAAGAAATACAGTCTCATGCAATAATTAGCATTTGACTTCATTAAGACTTCCAAGTGACTGCTCAGCTTCTCACGTCTTCCTTTAAAAGAACCAAACGCCTTGTGCCATTCTCCATAACCTTTCAATTTCTTTTCTTCTCAACAATGCTTCACAAACCAAAAATCCCTTCAAACCCATTTTCCAGATTTTTCTTGATCGATGAACATCCTGTTCTTGATCATCTCTTTGAACAAATGACTCTTCTCATCGAACTAATCATGAATGGATTGGTTTTCGATAATATCCAGAGGTTTCTCCTAGAACATCCATCTGTTGGATACAATCTTCCCCTAACCTCCTCAAAACTTGAGGATGAAGAATTTGGCCGAGAGTCTGAGGTTGATCTTGATGGAGATGCTATTCATTTAAGTTAGCTGCTCTCATTCAAGTCGCCCAAACAAGGAATCCAAGAGCAAACGAGGCTTTCATCCCCTGATGGATTTCTTGAGATGCTCCTTGTCCTGTACCTCAGAGTTCATATCAAAGACAAGTATAGAGTAGAAATTTAGACAAAAAGATGTTGTATTTCATTTCCATGTAATGATTTTTATTAATGAAAATACAATTTCTTGTTATCTGCTTGTCTTTTGATTTTTGAATGATGTATAAATTATCAGTATGCAAATATCAAAACTTGCTAGCATAGACTTAACACATCACAGAATCAGATTACTACACAAAGTAAACGTCAGGATCTGAAGCAATTTTCATAATCCTGATACTGACACAATACTGATGACGTCAGCATCCTGATACAAATCTAATCCTGATGATTATTAACAAGTCTATCATACTGAAATTTATCAAGGCAATGTGTTATAGCTCAAGCATTTAACAATCAAATATAGATCCTGACAGAAATATCAAGTCTATAAGCTAAGAACAACATACCTTGCTACTTTTGCAGATGTTAAAGATCTAAAAATTTAACATTCCTAACTCACTTACTAGTCTACTGAATGTAGTCTCATCAAGTGGTTTAGTTAGAATATCTGCAAGTTGTTTGTCAGTAGGAACAAAATGAAGTTCCACAGTACCATTCTCAATATGTTCTCTAATAAAATGATACCTGACATCAATGTGCTTAGTCCTTGAATGTTGAACTGGATTTTCTGCAATTTTAATAGCACTAGTATTATCACAAAACATAGGAATATTACTAAGTGTCATACCATAATCCAGCAACTGATTTCTTATCCAAAGGAGCTGTGCACAACAACTGCCTGCTGTTATGTACTCAGCTTCTGCAGTTGAGGTTGAAACAGATTGTTGCTTCTTGCTTGCCCAAGAAATCAATCTATTTCCCAAAAATTGACATGTACCTGTAGTGCTTTTCCTGTCTATCTTACACCCTGCATAATCAGAGTCTGAATAGCCAATTAGAAAGAAATCAGATTCTCTAGGATACCACAAACCAAGATTTGGAGTTCCTTTGAGATATCTAAAGATTCTCTTCACAGCAATTAAATGAGATTCCTTAGGATTACTTTGAAATCTAGCACATAAACAGGTAGAAAACATTATATCTGGCCTACTTGCAGTTAGATATAACAATGAGCCTATCATGCCTCTATAACTAGTATTATCCACACTCTTCCCCTTAGGATCAGAGTCTAGTTTAGTGGCTGTTGCCATGGGTGTTTTTGCAACTGCACAGTCTTGAAAATCAAACCTTCTTAAAAGATCTCTGATATACTTTGACTGATTAATGAAAATACCAGTCTCAGTCTGTTTGACCTGCAAGCCTAAGAAATAATTTAGTTCACCCATCATGCTCATCTGATACTTAGACTGCATAAGCTTGCTAAACTTAGCACACAACTTTTCATTAGTAGAACCAAAAATAATATCATCAACATAAACTTGAACTAAAAGCAATTCACCTTTTATCTTTCTAAAGAATAGAGTTTTGTCAATTGTACCTCTTGTGAAGCCATTTTCAAGAAGAAATTTAGACAAAGTCTCATACCATGCTCTTGGTGCCTGCTTTAGTCCATAGAGTGCCTTGTCAAGTTTGTAGACATGATTTGGAAACTTTTGATCAACAAATCCAGGTGGCTGTTCTACATACACTTCTTCATCAAGTTTGCCATTTAAAAAAGCACTCTTTACATCCATCTGGTATACCTTGAATTTTGAATGAGCTGCAAATGCAAGAAACATTCTGATTGCTTCCAATCTTGCTACAGGTGCAAAGGTCTCATCATAATCAATGCCTTCTTCCTGAGAATAACCTTTGGCCACCAGTCTTGCTTTGTTTCTTACAATCATACCAGATTCATCTAGCTTGTTTCTGAAAACCCATCTTGCACCAACAATAGATCTATCTTTAGGTCTTGGTACCAGTTTCCAAACTTTGTTTCTCTCAAACTCATTTAACTCCTCCTGCATTGCAATTACCCAATCAGGATCCTGTAAGGCTTCTTCAACCTTCTTAGGTTCATTCTTTGAGAGAAAGCAACTATACAAGCATTCATTTTGAATTGATCTTCTAGTTCGAACACCACTATTTGGATCACCAATTATCAAATCTTCAGTATGATCCTTTGTCCATTTTCTAACAGGTGGTAAATCAACTCTGCTAGTCTCTCCCCCTAAGTTAGTGGTATCTCTTGTAGAAGAATTCTCTCTACCTTCAAAAACTCTCCTTTGATCAATAGAATCAGTAGATTCCATATTGCTGCTAGTTACTGATCTTTCCTCAGTAGACTCTGAAAGGTCAGTTCCTGATGGAGTAGACTCTGAAACATCAATTCCTGATGGAATAGATTCTGAAAGACTAGTCTGCTCCTGATGATCACTGTGTTCTCTCTGATTTATTTGCTCCCCCTCAACAGCAGCATTCCTTTGAGAAGCAATAGAAATTTCTTCTGGAGAACCTTCATCATCACTTGAGTGTATCTCAGAATTCTTCAGATTTTCAAATTCCAATTTGTCATGGCTTTCATCAGTTTGCAAAATTCCAAACTTCTTATCATCAAATGCAACATGAATTGATTCCATAACAATGTGAGTTCTGAGATTATAAACTTTGAAGGCCTTAGATGCTGAATATCCTAGAAAAATTGCTTCATCCGATTTGGCTTCAAATTTTCCAAGTTGTTCTGGATGAACTTTTAGGACATAGCATTTGCATCCAAAGATGTGAAAATATTTCACACTTGGTTTCTTTCCTTTGATCATCTCATAGGGAGTTTTTCCATGACTATTTACCAAGGTGCAGTTCTGAGTGAAACATACAGTGTTAATAGCTTCTGCCCAAAAGTAGGTTGGAAGTTTTGCATCTGCAAGCATGGTTCTTGCTGCCTCTATGAGAGTCCTGTTCTTTCTTTCCACTACACCATTTTGTTGAGGTGTACCAGGTGCAGAAAACTGTTGAGTGATTCCATTGTCTGCACAAAACCCCTCCATTGTAGAATTCTTGAATTCTGTACCATTGTCACTCCTAAGTACTTTGACTTTGTACTCAGAGTTATTATGAATATTCTTGATGAGTTCAATGATTTGCCGAGGAGCTTCATCCTTCTTGTGTAGAAAGAACACCCATGTGAACCTTGTGAAATCATCCACCATAACTAGAGCATATCTTTTCTTGCTGATAGACATAATGTTTACTGGACCAAACAGATCAAGATGTAGCATGTGAAATGGTTCAGTAATTGAATTTTCAGTCTTGCTCTTGAAAGTGGTTCTTCTCTGCTTTCCAAGCTGACATGCATCACAAAGTCCATCTTGCACAAAATTCGCCTGAGGTAGGCCTCTCACCAAATTGTGTTTAACAAGTTGATTAAGCTTCTTGAAATTAAGATGTGAGAGCTTCTTGTGCCAATTCCAGCTTTCATCACTTGTTGCTTTGCTGTAGAGACATCTAACAATTCCTTTAGATGTATCACTTAAGCTGGCTTCATATATTTTACCATGCCTTTGACCAGTTAGAACAATGTCTCCATTCTGCATATTCAAGACTTTGCATCCTTCTCTGTCAAAGATTGATTTGTAACCTTTATCACCCAGTTGACTTATACTTAAAAGAGTATGTTTCAAGCCTTCAACCAGTGCTACATTTTCTATGATGACATTCCCCAAAATAATTGAGCCATATCCCAGAGTTTCTCCTTTGTTGCCATCTCCAAAAGATATTACTGGGCCAGCTTTCCTCTCAAACTTTGTAAGCAGGGACTTCTTTCCAGTCATATGTCCAGAGCATCCACTGTCCAAGATAATTGAATGCTTCTTTCCTATGCCCTGCAAACAAAAAGTAACTAGTTAGAATTTTTTAGGACCTAACTTTGATTAGATCCTTTCTTACTAGATTTAGAGACAACAGACTTTGAAGATTTTGCATTTATTTTACCTGTTGCAGAGTCAACTTTAGACTCTGATCTCACAAGCTGTTTGTGACTAGGAGTTTCAGATTTCAAAGAATAATAGTCATAATACAGTTCATGATATTCTCTACACATGTAAATGGAATGAAGTAAACTACCACAATGATAACAAGCTTTTTGTGGTTGGTATTGAATTTTCTGAGTCTTGGGGAATCTGGACTCAGTTTTCCAAGAAGGTTTTTGATTGCAGTCTAGGGCCAAATGATTATGATTTCCACACTTATAGCATTTTTTCCTAGGTGCATCAGGTACATTCTTGTAATTATTCTCTTTGTTAATACCTTCTTTTCCATTCCTATTTCTCTTGATCTTGCTAGACTCTGAAAGACCATCTAATCTCTGTTTCAACTGAGACTTAGACAGAAACCCTATGTTTACATTCTTAGGTTTCTCTAACACTTTCTCATCTGAAAAACTATTGTTAATTCTCTTGTGTACAACAGGGGTACCTTTTGAATCAACAAATTTAACATGATTAGGTTCAGAAACAATTTTCTTACCTTCAGATTTAGATGTGTTAGCTTCTGCCTTACTATCATCATTGACAATAGCTACTTTTTCTTCTTGTCTAGCCTTATCAAAACCTAAACCATTAACCTTACCACGAATTCCACTCTCAAAGATTTCTATTGTCTTCTTACTGGAATTGTTAATGGTCTTAATCACATCTCTCTCTTCTTCTAGTTCTTTTCTGACATAGTCATAAGCCTCAAGAATTACACTATAATCATGCTTAGCTTTATCAGAACTCAACTTGTATTCTTCCATTTGAATTAATTCAGATTCAAGAAAATTATTTCTATCAACTAATTTATCATTCTTAACCTTAAGTTCATCTCTTTCACAAGTAAGAATTCTAAAATTAGTCATAAGATTCTTAAACTCAGCATGGATAGATCTAATTTCATCAGAATTTAAGCTATCAAATGAATCAAGAGAGTGAAGTGATACCTTAACAGAGGATGGAGAAGTTTTCTTTGGAGATCCAGGTTTGTCTGAACTATTGGCCATCAATGCAATGTTTTCATAATCCAATTCATCTTCAGAGTCACTGGAATCAGCCCAATCTTTCTGTGTGGCCATAAGTGCATTACCCTTTCCTGAATTCCTAGGCTTCTTACACTCACTAGCAAAGTGTCCAAGCTCGCTGCAGTTAAAGCACTTGATCTTGGCCTTATCAAGCTTGACAATTGTACTTTTGCTCTTGTCACTCTTCTTCTCCTCATTCTTTTGAAAAGGTCCTTTGCTAAATCTTCTCCTGTTGAATCTTCCTTTCTTGAAAGCTTTAGCAAACATAGCAAAGAGTTCTTGCATCTCAGATTCAGAATCATTGTTGTCAGAGTCCATATCAGTAGTCTCTGACTCAGAACTTTCTTTGCTTTTCTTCTTCCTCGAATTCTTTACAGCAATCTCTTCATGCTGTTCTTCAGGAAGCTTCTTTACTTCAGATTGAGCAGTAAGTGCAATAGTCTTCATCTTTCCTTCACTCCTGCTCTTTTTCTGCTGCTTGTCAAGTTCATAAGCTTTCAATTTTCCATATACTGCCTCTAATGAAATCTCATCCAGATCATTAGCTTCCTCAATCGCAGATATCTTCTCATTGTAGAAATCAGGCAAAGCTTTCATGAACTTTGTATTCATATCCTCCAAGTCATAATATTTACCATGCATGGCCATCTCATTGATGAGTTTTGTAAACCTATCAAAGGTATCAGTAAGTGACTAACCAGACTTGGATTCAAAGTACTCATACTGTTGTATAAGTAATGTCCTCATATTCTTCCTGACAGGATTAGTTCCTTCACAGTGAACCTTAAGATTGTCCCATATATCCTTAGCAGGTTTACAAGAGAGAACATAGTTAGTGAGAACAGAATCAAGACTGTTGAATAATATGTTTCTCACTTTAGCATCTTTGAGAACATTCTCCTTGTCCTTATCTGACCATTCAGATTTTGGCTTCTCTGCTGTATGTTCTGGAACAACCACACCATCAACTGTTGCTTGTCCAACGACCTTTGTTGGAACAAAAGGTCCATCTCTGATTCTGTCAAGATAATCAGGATCTGTTGCTTCCAGATGATGCAGCATCTTTACTTCCCATAGAGTATATTCGTTTCTCTTGAGCATAGGGATTTTAGTATTCCCATCCTTGTAACCAGACATGATTGCAGATCTTTATGATTACTCGAAATCAACCTGCTCTGATACCAATTGTTAACTCGAATAACTTGTAGAAGGGGGGGGGGGTTGAATACAAGTTATATAATCGTGTCTGATTTTTGCTTGATTATAAGAACAAGAATAAACGAATGAATCAAACTCTTGTTTGTATTAATAAGATCAAATACAAACTCTACCAAAGGTGTACAATACCTTTAGCAGCTGCTGACAATACAAATATCTCTCTGTTTGTTTCGTACTCTCGAATACAAACCTTATACAGAGCTACGCACATTCATTAGTTCGACTCACGCCTCACACGCTCTTTACAATGATATTGAGAGAGTATTTATAATGCTACCTATCAACTAATAACAGAAAGATATAATCTATACATGACAATGTTCTGCCTTCTAGTTGATAGTTTCCTTCAATAGAAAACTCTTCCCTTCATAATATCTTCTTGCTTGTTCTTCAAACAATGATCCTGTTTTATAGCACTTGCCAGTTTCTGTAGCATCCATAATGACATCATCAGTAACACGACTGATATCAGGATCTGTACACTGCATCAGTATCTGATCACTCATCAGTATTGAACCATCATCAGGATTTGCTCTATTCCTGACATGTAGTCTCCGATACACTGTTCATTCCTGACTAAACTATACAGATAACTGTCTTACACATAAATCCTATATACAGTGCTAAATCCTTTATAAGATCAGGATTACAAGAAGTATAATGTGTAAATTCTATTCTTAACATCACAACTTATGAATTATTCCTAACACAAATCCAACAGAATATATCAATAAAGCCCAAAAAGGGTCGGCTTGTACCACAATATCATATTACATCTAGTACCTAAATCTAAAGTCGAAACACATATCGACTTGTAATCCAAAGTAAAGAAGTGACAAAAAGTCATCGTGATAGATGGGAGTCTAGCGTTACACAATAGTTGAGTACACATACAAACAGAAAAATCATAAGTCTAAAGTCGTCACTTCCTTGTCCGAAACACCATCCTCATCCTCATAATCATCCTCCTAATTGTGTATCTGCAAAGTATATATGTAGAATAAAGATATTGAGACTGTTCAGTAAGAGTTGTTGTTCGATACCAGAATACATGCATAAATTATAGTACCGATATCTGAAGGAAATCCTGAAATATGGTGATTACAAGTTAAAGAAGGCACAAGTATCGATATGAGATGAAAAGTAGGAAATAAATATCTGAATACCAGGCTTTTTTTTTCATGTTCATGAATTATCTGTACCTGCTGATACAAAAATACTGCTGACATAGAAGTAGATTCCATTGATTCCTCCAATTTGTTGAAAAACCATCAACCCTACTCCTATCTGGTCGTTAAATATATCATAGTCAACAAGAAGATTAGGAATTTATATATAAGATATGATGGTACATTCAATAATTTATAAAGGAACTTTGCTGCAACAGCTGTCAAGAATTGAATTGAAATATAATAAGAAGGTTTAAAAAAGAAGAGTACAATGACTGAGCGTATATTTCTTTTTTGAAACAAGTCCAGCATCTTAGCTTTGGGTAGCTTTTCAAGAGTTTCAATGTAATCCTGTTAAAAGAGGGATAATTCTGTATGTCAGCTTATAATCAACTTAGACATTTTAAATGTTGTAGAGAACAGGCTATTGTGATAAAAGAAAGAACCTGAATTTCAACCGCCTCTTCAGATATATCAAAATGTTGCCCACGAAGTCGTTGTAAAGCTGCTTCAAATTGTTTTACATTTCCTGTCTTTGCCTGCATGCATTCAAAGATTTATTACCCAATGTTCAGTTATAGAAATTTCACCTGCTAATGCTAGAGCCCTCCATGATATCAGTGTTCCTATTATGAAAGAAATGGAGACTCCAGTAGTAATCATGAGCTGTACATCATTAAGGATGTTAGGAATAATTCATGAGTTGTGATGTTAAGAATAGAATTTTACTTATAATTCTTGTATATCCTGATTTTATAAAGGATTTAGCACTTTTGTATAGGAGATATGTGTAAGACAGTAATCTGTAGAATTAAGTCAGGAACAGTGCATCGAGTACTACATGTCAGAAACTGAGATTGAATCCTGATATGTCAAGTCAAATACTGATCAAGTACTGATGGAATGGTCAGATCCTGATGCAAGAAGGAATCCTGATATCAGTCGTGTTACTGATGATGTCATTATGGATACTACAAAAACTGGCAAGTGCTATAAAACAGGATCTTTGTTTGAGGAACAAGCAAGAAGATTTTATGAAGGAAAGAATTTTTTATTGATGGAAACTATCAACTGGACGGCAGAACATTGTCATGTATAGATTATCTTTCTGTGATTAGTTGATAGGTAGCATTATAAATACTCTCTCTATATCATTGTAAAAAGTGTCGAGTCGAACGATTCGTGAGTTTTAGCAATTGAGTTTCGTGTGCGTAGCTCTGTATAAGGTTTGTATTCGAAAGTTCAAAACAAACAGAGAGAGATTTGTATTGTCAGCGGCTGCTAAAAGTATTTGTACACCTTTGGTAGAGTTTGTATTTGATCTTATTAATACAAACAGTTTGATTCATTCATTTATTCTTGTTTATCTAATCAAGCAAAAATCAGACACGATTATATAACTTGTATTCAACCCCCCCTTCTACAAGTTATTCGAGTTAACAATTGGTATCAGAGCAGGATGATTTCGAATAATCATAAATATCTGCAATCATGTCTGGTTACAAGGATGAGAATACTAAGATTCCTATGCTCAAGAGAAACGAATATACTCTATGGGAAGTAAAGATGTTGCATCATCTGGAAGCAACAGATCCTGATTATCTTGACAGAATCAGAGATGGACCTTTTATCCCAACAAAGGTTGTTGGACAAGCAACTGTTGACGGTCAAGTTGTTCCAGATAATACAGCAGAGAAGCCAAAATCTGAGTGGTCAGATAAGGACAAGGAGAATGTTCTTAAAGATGCTAAAGTGAGAAACATATTATTCAACAGTCTTGATTCTATTCTCACTAACTATGTTCTCTCTTGTAAAACTGCTAAGGATATATGGGACAATCTTAAGGTTCACTGTGAAGGAACTAAGCCTGTCAGGAAGAATATGAGGACACTACTTATACAACCGTATGAGTACTTTGAATCCAAGTCCGGTGAGTCACTTACTGATACCTTTGATAGGTTTACAAAACTCATCAATGAGATGGTCATGCATGGTAAATATTATGACTTGGAGGATATGAATACAAAGTTCATGAAAGCTTTGCCTGATTTCTACAATGAGAAGATATCTGCGATTGAGGAAGCTAATGATCTGGATGAGATATCATTAGAGGCAGTGTATGGAAAACTGAGGGCTTATGAACTTGACAAGCAGCAGAAGAAGAGCAGGAGTGAAGGAAAGATGAAGACTGTTGCACTTACTGCTCAATCTGAATCAAAGAAGCTTCCAGAGGAACAACATGTTGAGCCTGCTGAAAAGAACTCAAGGAAGAAGAAAAGCAAAGAAAGTTCTGAATCAGAGACTACTAATATAGACTCTGATAACGGTGATTCTGAATCAGAGATGCAGGAACTCTTTGCTATGTTTGCTAAAGCTTTCAAGAAAGGAAGATTCAACATGAGAAGATTTAGCAAAGGACCTTTTCAAAAGAAGGAGGAGAAGAAGAGTTACAAAGGCAAAAGTACAATTGTCAAGCTTGATAATGCCAAGATCAAGTGCTTTAACTGTAGCGAGCTTGGACACTTTGCTAGTGAGTGTAAGAAGCCTAGGAATTCAGGAAAGGGTAATGCACTTATGGTCACACAGAAGGATTGGGCTGATTCCAGTGATTCTGAAGATGAATTGGATTATGACAACATTGCACTGATGGCAAATGTTTCAGACAAACCTGGATCTCCAAAGAAAACTTCTCCATCTTCTGTTAAGGTATCACTTCACTCTCTTGATTCATTTGATAGCTTAAATTCTGATGAAATTAGATCTATCCATGCCGAGTTTAAGAATCTTATGACTAATTTTAGAATTCTTACTTGTGAAAGAGATGAACTTAAGGTTAAGAATGATAAATTAGTTGATAGAAATAATTTTCTTGAATCTGAGTTAATTCAAATGGAAGAATACAAGTTAAGTTCTGATAAAGCTAAGCATGATTATAGTGTTATTCTTTAGGCTTATGACTATGTCAGAAAAGAACTAGAGGAAGAGAGAGATGTGATTAAAACCATTAACAATTCTGGTAAAAAGACTCTAGAAATATTTGAAAGTGGAATTCGTGGTAAGGTTAATGGTTTAGGTTTTGATAAGGCTAGACAAGAAGAAAAAGTAGCTATTGTCAATGATGATGGTAAAGTAGAAGCTAGCACATCTAAATCTGAAGGTAAGAAAATTGTTTCTGAACCTAATCATGTTAATTTGTTGATTCAAAAGGTACCCCTGTTGTACATAAAAGGATTAACAATAGTAATTCAGATGAGAAAGTGTTAGAGAAACCTAAGAATGTAAACATAGGGTTTTTGTCTAAGTCTAAGTTGAAACAGAGATTAGATGATCTTTCAGAGTCTAGCAAGATCAAAAGAAATAGGAATGGAAAAGAAGGTATTAACAAAAAGAATAATTACAAGAATGTACCTGATGCACCTAGGAAAAAATGCTATAAATGTGGAAATCATAATCATTTGGCCCTAGATTGCAATCAAAAACCTTCTTGGAAAACTGAGTCCAGATTCCCCTAGACTTAGAAAATTCAATACCAACCACAGAAAGCTTGTTATCATTGTGGTAGTTTACTTCATTCCATTTACATGTGTAGAGAATATCATGAACTGTATTATGACTATTATTCTTTGAAATCTGAAACTCCTAGTCACAAACAGTTTGTGAAATCAGAGTCTAAGATTGACTCTGCAACAAGTAAAGTAAAAGCAAAATCTTCAAAGCCTGTTGTTTCAAAATCTAGTAAGAAAGGATCCAATCAAAGTTGGGTCCTAAAAAATTCTAACTAGTTACTTTTTGTTTGCAGGGCACAGGAAAGAAGCATTCAATTATCTTGGACAGTGGATGCTCTGGACATATGACTGGAAAGAAGTCCCTGCTTACAAAGTTTGAGAGGAAAGATGGCCCAATAATATCTTTTGAAGATGGCAACAAAGGAGAAACTATGGGATATGGCTCAATTGTTTTGGGGAATGTCATCATAGAAAACGTAGCACTGGTTGAAGGCTTGAAACATACACTGTTAAGCATAAGTCAACTGGGTGATAAAGGTTACCAATCAATCTTTGACAGAGAAGGATGCAAAATCTTGAATATGCAAATTGGAGACATTGTTCTAATTGGTCGAAGACATGGTAACATATATGAAGCCAGCTTAAGTGATACATCTAAAGGAATTGTTAGATGTCTCTACAGCAAAGCAACAAGTGATGAAAGCTGGAATTGGCAAAAGAAACTCTCACATCTCAACTTCAAGAAGCTTAATCAACTTGTTAAGCACAATTTAGTGAGAGGCCTACCTAAGGTAATTTTGTGCAAGATGGACTTTGTGATGCTTGTCATCTTGGAAAACAAAGAAGAACCACTTTCAAGAGCAAGACTGAAAATTCAATTACTGAACCATTTCACATGCTACATCTTGATCTGTTTGGTCCAGTAAACATTATGTCTATCAGCAAGAAAAGATATGCTCTAGTGATAGTGGGTGATTTCACAAGGTTTACATGGGTGTTCTTTCTACACAAGAATGATGAAGCTCCTCAGCAAATCATTGAACTTGTCAAGGTTATTCAAAATAACTCTAAGTACAAAGTCAAAGTACTTAGGAGTGACAATGGTACAGAATTCAAGAATTCTACAATGGAGGATTTTTGTGCAGACAATGGAATCACTCAACAGTTTTCTGCACCTGGTACACCTCAGCAGAATGGTGTAGTGGAAAGAAAGAACAGGACTCTCATAGAGGCAGCAAGAACCATGCTTGCAGATGCAAAACTTCCAACCTATTTTTGGGCAGAAGCTATTAACACTGCATGTTTCACTCAAAATTGTACCTTGGTAAATAGTCATGGAAAAACTCCCTATGAGATGATCAAAGGAAAGACACCAAGTGTGAAATACTTTCACATTTTTGGATGCAAATGCTATGTCCTAAAAGTTCATACAGAACAACTTGGAAAATTTGAAGCCAAATCGGATGAAGCAATCTTTCTAGGATATTCAGAATCTAATGCCTTCAAAGTTTATAATCTCAGAACTCACATTGTTATAGAATCAATTCATGTTGCATTTAATGACAAGAAATTTTGAATTCTGCAAACTGATGAGAGCCATGACAAATTGGAATTTGAAAATGTGAAGAATTCTGAGATACTCTCCAGTGATGATGAAGGTTCTCCAGAAGGAATTGCTATTGCTTCTCAAAGGAATGCTACTATCGAGGGGGAGCAAATGAATCAAGGAGAACACAGTGATCATCAGGAGCAGACTAGCTATTCAGAGTCTACTCCATCAGGAACTGATCTTTCAGAGTCTACTGAGGAAAGATCAGTAACTAGCAACAGTATGGAATCTACTGATTCTGCTGATCAAGAGGGAGCTATATATTGAAGGCAGATAGATTTCTTCTACAAGAGATACCACTAACTTAGGGGGAGAATATAGCAGAGGCAATCTACCACCTGTTAGAAAATGGACAAAGGATCACACTGAAAATTTGATTATTGGTGATCCAAATAGTGGTGTTCGAACTAGAAGATCAATTCAAAATGAATGCTTGTATAGTTGCTTTCTCTCAAAGAATGAACCTAAGAAGGTTGAAGAAGCCTGACAGGATCCTGATTGGGTAATTGCAATGCAGGAAGAATTAAATGAGTTTGAGAGAAACAAAGTCTGGAAACTGGCACCAAGACCAAAAGACAGATCAATTGTTGGTGCAAAATGGGTTTTCAGAAACAAGCTAGATGAATCTGGTATGATTGTAAGAAACAAAGCAAGACTGGTGGCCAAGTGTTACTCTCAGGAAGAAGGCATTGATTATGATGAGACCTTTGCACCTGTAGTAAGATTGGAAGCAATCAGGATGTTTCTTGCATTTGCAGCTCATTCAAAATTCAAGGTATACCAGATGGATGTAAAGAGTGCTTTTCTAAATGGCAATCTTGATGAGGAAGTGTATGTGGAGTAGCCACCTGGATTTGTTGATCCAAAATTTCCAAATCATGTCTAAAAACTTGACAAGGCACTCTATGGACTAAAGCAGACACCAAGAGCATGGTATGAGACTTTGTCTAAATTTCTTCTTGAAAATGGCTTCACAAGAGGTACAATTGACAAAACTCTATTCTTTAGAAAGATAAAAGGTGAATTTCTTTTAGTTCAAGTTTATGTTGATGATATCATATTTGGTTCTACTAATGAAAAGTTGTGTGCTAAGTTTAGCAAGCTTATGCAGTCTAAGTATCAGATGAGCATGATGGGTGAATTAAATTATTTCTTAGGCTTGCAGGTCAAACAGACTGAGACTGGTATTTTCATTAATCAGTCAAAGTATATCAAAGATTTTTTAAGTAGATTTGACTTTCAAGACTGTGCAGTTGCAAAAACACCTATGGTAATAGCCACTAAACTAGACTCTGATCCTAAGGGAAAGAGTGTGGATAATACTAGTTATAGAGGCATGATAGGCTCATTGTTATATTTAACTGCAAGTAGACCAGATATAATGTTTTCTACCTGTTTATGTGCTAGATTCCAAAGTGATCCTAAGGAATCTCATTTAATTACTGTGAAGAGAATTTTTAGATATCTCAAAAGAACTCCAAATCTTGGTTTGTGGTATCCTAGAGAATCTGACTTCTCCCTAATTGGCTATTCAGACTCTGATTATGCAGGGTGTAAAATAGACAGGAAAAGCACTACAGGTACATGTCAATTCTTAGGAAATAGAATGATTTCTTGGGCAAGCAAGAATCAACAATCTGTCTCAACCTCAACTGCAGAAGCTGAGTACATAGCAGCAGGCAGTTGTTGTGCACAGCTCCTATGGATAAGAAATCAGTTGATGGATTATGGTATGACACTTAGTAATATTCCTATGTTTTGTGATAATACTAGTGCTATCAAAATTGCAGAAAATCCAGTTCAACATTCAAGGACTAAGCACATTGATGTCAGGTATCATTTTATTAGAGAACATATTGTGAATGGTACTGTGGAACTTCATTTTGTTCCTACTGACAAACAGCTTGCAGATATTCTAACAAAACCACTTGATGAGACTACATTCAATAGATTAGTAAGTGAGTTAATGTTAAATTTCTAGATCTTTAACATCTGCAAAAGTAGCAAGGTATGTTGTTTTCAGCTTATAGACTTGATATTCTTGTCAGGATCTATATTTGATTGTTAAATGCTTTAGCTATAACACTTTGCCTTGATAAATTTCAGTATGATAGACTTCTTAATAATCATTAGGATTAGAATTGTTATCAGGATGCTGACGTCATCAGTATTGTGTCAGTATCAGGATTATGAAAATTGTTTCAGATCCTGACGTTTACTTTGTGTAGTAATTTAATTCTGAGTTTTGTTAAGTCTATGCCAGCAAGTTTTAATATGTGCATACTGATAATTTATACCATTAGTCAGATCATTCGATAAATAGGGAACAACAGACAAGTAGATAATAAGAAATTGTATTTTCATTAATTGAAAGCATTACATACATGGAAATGAAATACAAATATCTTTTTGTCTAATTTCTACTGATAATTCTATTCTTGTCTAAAGTTGTTGCTGTTCTTAGTCTTCAAAGATCTACTTCAGGACAAGGAGCATCTCAAGAGTCACTTTGATGATTACTCCTGGATTCCTTGTTTGGGCGACTTGAATGAGAGTAGCTGACTTGAATGTATAGCATCTCCATCAAGATCAACCTCAGACTTTTGACCAAATTCTTCATCCTCAAGTTTTGAGGAGGTTAGAGGGTGATTGTATCCAACAGATGGATGTTTTAAGAGAAGGTTCTGGACATTATATGGATCTACTCCAACCATGTCTAAAACGATGAGAAAAGTCATCTCTTCAAAGAGACGAATATTGAATCTTTGGTGTTCATCATCTGTGAGAAATCAAAGGATTGGGTTGAAGGTCATTGTGTTTTGTGGAAGCTCTGTGTTTACAGAGAGGTTGTGTGTGTTTTTGGAGTTAAGAAAGGCAAAAGACATCAAGGGTTTATAAAGGAAAGAGTGAGAAGCTGAACAGTCATTTTAAATATTCAATGTATCGGCGTATACATCTATGCGTATGACTGGTTCTTTCATATTTCCAAGATATTTTTGACAATCTAACAAGATTTTTTTTGTTTTGTTTAGATTATTGATGTTCTTTTCATGTTACATTCTAAAATTGCCACGTGGAACTCCATTTAATCTTTGGAATCAGGATGAAAGTGATCAGGAAAACGAAATTGATTTCATCAGGATTGATGATTATTTTTATTATTTTTAATCACATTCAGAGTTGTGATTATCTTGGTGAAAAAGATCACATCAGAAAATGAAGCTGATCAGTATTGATTTCAATTTTTATTTTACCCTGATTTATTTCATGAAAATCAATTTTGGATTTTATTTTCCAAAAATCGTGGGTAAACTGTATTTTTCAGGGACTGACACCTGTCAACCTACGTGTCAACGTGGGTTAGTGGGTCTGAAGGATTTTTGAATATATCTTTATTTTAAGACTCTGATTGTTTATTGCTAACTTTTAATTCGTATTTCCTAAGGCAAAAACATTCATTCAAGTTCTCAAAATCGCTAATCAATTTCAAGATTTCTCAAGTTCATTTCAGATCAAAAATGGCAGCTCAAAGAAGTCTACCTAAATCAGTAGCTTTCAAGTTTGGTGACTTTGATTTTATGACTAACAATCATGTAGCAGCTATCACCAACAAGGAAGGAGTGTCATCTGATTTTCATCCAATTATGGACTTTTTAGTGAATGGACCTTTGCATTATGCATTGTCAGCATCTCCAGAAATAAATCAAGTTGCTGTTTCGCAAGCTTGGGAGAATGCTGAGATAATTGATTCTACTCAGAGTCAAACAGGTAAGATTGTTCTACACTTAGGACAAGATACTTATGACATTACTGAATCTGTTATTAATTCAGTACTTCGCTTACCTGTTACTAATAATTATGCAAGTAAACCATCTGATGATGATGTAAGAACTATGTTGTCTGCATTAGGTTATAGTGGACCTCTAAACAACATGAGCCAGTTAAATAGGATTTTTCTTAGGAAGGAATGGTCTTTCTTCTTTGATCAAATTGCTAAATGTTTTACTGGCAAATGTAGTTCTTTTCAGCAAATTACTTCTGTTACTTCACACATTTCTTATAGTTTGCTTTATGACAGAGTAATTAACATTGGTCACATTATCTTAAGTCAGATGTGTATTAAACTTGGGTCAAGAGATCAAAACAGGAAAATGGTTTATTATCATAGATTTATGCAAATGTTTATTAACCATTTTATTCCTGATGTTGAAGCTAGATTTGGTAGAGAACATTGTGTTTCTTCTTATGTACAGCAAAAGAGAATTTTCTCTGACATTACAAAGAAGGACAATGAAAAGAATCTAGATGAAATACCTGCAATTCATTATCCACATCATGTTCAGGTAATTCTTAAAACTCATCTTCCTACTCTTTACAATTCTTCTTTCTTTTGTGGTGAAATGACTCAGGAATCTCGTTTGGAGGAGAACCCCCTGTGTCTACCCAAGTAGCCCAAAACAATATAGTCTCTGAAACAATTCAAGAACAAAGTTTTAATCCACAGCCTATTGTTTCAAAGAAACCAACCTCTGGTGTTTCTCAAAAGACATCAGTTGTAAGGAAGAGAAGATTTGTTGTGTCAAGTAGTAGTAGTTCTAGTGAAGATGATGATAATATATCTCTTGCCGAGAGAGAAGAATTGAAGGCTGCAATTCAACTTTCTAAGCTAGGACAAAGAGATGAAGCACCTAGTCACAGCCAGGCTGCAGTCTCTCAAAAGGCTGTAGTACTTAAAAAGGGAAAACAGTTACTGGATACTGTCTCTCAAAAGACTGTGTCTATTGAAAAAGGATCTCATCCCAAGATCATTTCTGTGTCTACACCTCTTGAGTCTTCTCAGGATAAATCTTTTGTTCACTATACTAGGAGAACAAGGAGAAAGATTCATTTGTCACCTACACACACAGAGTCTAGTCCAACTAATATCATGCAGGTTTCTACAAATGAAGCTACAATCAAGTCAGCAAATGACTATAGAGATCTGGATATTGATTCTTTATGGGAAACTACATTATCATACAGACTGGCTATGGGAGTGATTTCTATCAAAGTGAAGCTATCCAAGCCTGTTCTAGATTTTCTGGTTGAAAGAGTACCAAAACTTTTATTTCCAGAAGAATATGGACTTCTACATCAAAGACTTGACTTAATGAAGATGTATTTCTATGTATCTGTCAGAAGACAATTAGTCAAGAAATTTGGACTCTCGAAGCATGTTGCACTTCAAGGATATCATTATTGAGGATGCTTCAGCTCAAGGTGAACAATTGGAGGAAGTAGGTAGAGGAATGCAGTCAATAGAAGATACTATTGGACCAGTGGTGGATAGTAGGACAGATCAGATCACAGTCACTGCAACACAAGAACCATCTAGTCAGAGGTTGGATGAATCAGGAGTTGTGATAGCTGATGTTGAAAGGTCTTCTGTGATGACTGAAATTGCAAGTGAGAAACCCTATGATATGGGAGGAATAACTTTGACTGATTTTCTTGAAGATCAAACAAACATTGTTCAGTCAGAGTCTATCCACCTTGAAGGTGAGTCTCAGCAAACAACACTTAAAGACGGTGACATACTAACTATGGTGTCTAATGAAGTATTACTGAAGACATCAGAGTCTAGTAGAGAACCTGAAAGTGGTATACTGGAGCCTGTAGTCTCTGAAAGGAAAGAAGATGATTGTAAGGGTTTAGAGACTATAGCAGCTCACTCCTTGGAGAAAATCTCAAGCCCCTTGCCAAATGAGGAACCCTCTCTCCATTTGAGTTCAGGTATAAAAACTTCTTCTAAACTCTATTATTCTATAGGTCATGAGAGCACTTATCCAAATTTGAGTTATACACTTGAAAAGATGGATATTGATCCACAATCAGAGAGGCTGGCTCCTGACCAGGCAAAAGGAGAGGTAGAAAGAGTGTTGACTTTAGATAGTCAAAGTGAGAATGAGGGTATGGATGATCAACTCCATAGCGAGGGAGAGAAAATTAGGAAACCAACATCATTTGATTTCTGGGATCAGGTTTTTCCTGAATCTTGGTATGAAAATCTTGGCATGGATGCTGGTACTTATTCTTTTATTAAGATGTATGAGAAGAATGACTTATCAAAGCACAATGCAAAGCCAGAAGTTAAAGCTCAGAAGCAAAAAGAAAGGCTTGCAGGAATTATAAACAGAAGAGGTGAAAGGCTAAGACAAACTTCTACACCACCAGTACCAGAAGATATTCCTAATGATCCTAGTATTCGTTTGTTTGTACTACCAATATCAGCTAGAATTGAGACATCAAAAGTATCTGATCAATCTAAGGAGTCAGGATTTGTAAATGTTAGTACACAGAATACTGGTGAAGGACAAGATGATCATATTGCAGCTTCAGATCAGAAAGATGAAGATGTTTGTAACTCTAATCGAGTTTTATTACTTGAATATCATTCTACACAGGCAACTTCTTCTACAAGACTTGAATATGAAGATATTCCAAACACTTCCAACATTGAAGTCAATTCTGATGTTTTACAAGACATTCAGAAATCTCAAGTTGAAATTAAATCAAGACTTCAAATACTTGAAGATAACTAAGTCACTATTATGGAAAATCAAGTAGTTCTGATGAATCTCATTTGTTCTATTACTGAATCTCTTGGAATTAATGTTGCTGATGTCAAAAAGGGGGAGATAAAAACAGTTCAAAAGCAACAGACTGTGGGAGGAGATAAGCAGACTGGGAGAGATAAAAGAAGAACTAAGGATGACAGAGGTGAATCTTATCAGGGAAGTGGTAAAGGAAAAGAAGCATCAAATAGTTGAATTCTTTCTTCTAAGTACTGGATACTATGTCTATATCTGAAGATGGAGGTACTTAACTTCATGTTTTTGAATTCATAATTCATAAATTCTATTCTGATTGTATTGTTATATGTTTTGACATCAACAACTCAGATTTATGCTTCAGGTTTTAAAGCATAAATAGGGGGAGATTGTTAGGAATAATTCATGAGTTGTGATATTAAGAATAGAATTTTACTTATACTTCTTGTATATCCTGATCTTATAAAGGATTTAGCACTTTTGTATAGGAGATATGTGTAAGACAGTAATCTGTAGAATTAAGTCAGGAACAGTGCATCGAGTACTACATGTCAGAAACTGAGATTGAATCCTGATATGTCAAGTCAAATACTGATCAAGTACTGATGGAATGGTCAGATCCTGATGCAAGAAGGAATCCTGATATCAGTCGTGTTACTGATGATGTCATTATGGATGCTACAGAAACTGGCAAGTGCTATAAAACAGGATCTTTGTTTGAGGAACAAGCAAGAAGATTTTATGAAGGAAAGAATTTTCTATTGATGGAAACTATCAACTGGACGGCAGAACATTGTCATGTATAGATTATCTTTCTGTGATTAGTTGATAGGTAGCATTATAAATACTCTCTCTATATCATTGTAAAAAGTGTCGAGTCGAACGATTCGTGAGTTTTAGCAATTGAGTTTCGTGTGCGTAGCTCTGTATAATGTTTGTATTCGAAAGTTCGAAACAAACAGAGAGAGATTTGTATTGTCAGCAGCTGCTAAAGGTATTTGTACACCTTTGGTAGAGTTTGTATTTGATCTTATTAATACAAACAGTTTGATTCATTCGTTTATTCTTGTTTATCTAATCAAGCAAAAATCAGACACGATTATATAACTTGTATTCAACCCCCCCCCCCCCTTCTACAAGTTATTCGAGTTAACAAAGGAATCCTGTACTTACATACTCACAATATGAACAATATTTAAACACATTCTTTCGGTTATATTTTATTACCTGATTTGCTATTGTCAATGCTCGTAAATTCTTGGGCGCAATTTCAGCTATGAACACAGGCACCTAAGTATGCAGATATAACTAGCTTAAAGCTAAATTTTACAGGAAAAAAGGACCGAATGTGTATAATGTTGAACAGGAAGAAGATGTACCACATAGGAGAAGACTCCCATTCCATAACCAGTTGCTAATCTTCCAATATCCAAAGGAACATGCCCCTTTTGTAAAAATATGTAGAAGAATTAAAGTTTGTGGAACTGTAAACTTGGTATGCTATTACTGCTATAGTGCGTAACTTGTTAACAGTGATCTATACAAACCTGAGCAAAGTATATTGCCAGCCACCCTGCAACAGAGAAGCCACTCTCAGTGCCTGGTGAGAAAAGTAGAAGGCCCTTTACTAAAATATCCAATAGGCATACAATTTCATTCGGTGGCTTCTATGCTTACCCCTTTTCGGCCAATGAAATCAACAATTCGTCCACTTGTGATTGCACCAATCATTGCACCAAATGTCAAAATGGATCCGAACAATGAGTACTACATTTGAAAGCAGGATGGTTCAATTTAATGGTTCGAAAGATATGCAACTAATCTTAAAGGCTGAAACTCGTAAATAAACACAGAAAACACATAAAGGAAATTCAAAGTCTAAATAAACTATAACTAGAAAAATACTTGGCAAAAAATAAATAAATTCAGACATGATTAGAACTGCCACATGAATCCAAAATACCGCTTTCACAATGGTTGGTCCAATAATTAGTTGTTACATCAAACTTAAAATTTTTAAATGGAGTCTCAACCAAAGAAATAAACACCTGATCCGAAATACACAATGTAATTCAAGACAAGCTCCACCTAGAACCACCGACTATGCATATAGCCTAGATGGCATTCAACTAAATACTCAATCCTAAACACTTCATCAATTAAGGATCTCACAAGCTCATGTAGTCCCTATAAACTCCTATAAGATCAGCACCATACAACATGTACACAAAATTAATAGCAAGATGCGGTTAAAAATTAAGTACCTCAATCCTTTGATGCAGGAAACCAGGACCTGCATATCTAAACATCAAATATTAGTTCATTTTGTATTTTAATATCAAACAAACAGCTGAGAGAAACACCAAGCTGAATCACAAACCAGCTCACAAGTGACATTTATCACATACATCTTGTGCGAAATAATCACTTTGTATCAATACTTCAAAATAACTTCTTGGTTATCTAAGGCACAATGGTATTCTTCTCCAACTTCCACGAATCTAAACTCATCCGTACACTCGTAATATGAAATCATCAAAACCCAAATTATAACAATATAAATAATCTCTGTTAAGTTTAGGTTTCGTAATAAATAATTCATATTACAAAACCTAATTAACTTAACAGAGATGGTGCAAGGGAGAGAAAGTAAACATCAAAAAAATATAGAAATAATAACAATAATAGCAATAAATAGCTCATAATTAAATAATTCACAATTAAACTTACTACAGGAAGATAATACAAAGCTGCTAATACAACGAGCATGTGACTTTGCATAGTAACACCCAAATTATTACTCAATGTCATTTAATTAACATAATCAAATGTATTCGATATATTTATCAGAAGTGTACTTGTTATATGCATAGATAAGGCACCGACACAAAATTTCCCCAAAAAATAAACATTAAATTCTACTAATTTAATCGAAAAGCGTACATGTATAATTGAAAATTTCAACAAGCATACATACATATATCTTAAATCATACATATACATACATACATACATATGTATGTAATAATCGAACATAATTGAAAGTTACCTCTCATCGAAACCCAAATTAAAACCCTAATTAAATAAAAGCTCCAATCAATTTTGGGGTTTTGGGATCTGACTGTCTTATAATCGAAGCTCTGCCTCTAAGATGGGAGTGAGAGAAAGGTGAGATAGAGAGAGAGAGAGAGACGAGAGAGGGGTGAGGCAGAGAGTGGTGAGGTGGAGAGAGAGGAGCGATAGAGAGGGTGGTGAGGTCGAGAGAGAGAGTGGTGAGGGAGAGAGACAGTGGTCGAGAGAGATGAGATGTGTTTTTTGGGATTGTATTTTTGTTTTAATTTTATGTAAGAAATATTTTGGTACCTGGCTTTTATCCCGCCGGCAAAAAAATAAAGTTCCCGCCTACAATTTTGGGCAAGTTGTCTAAAAGTGTATCATCTATTGTAACGTTTTGGACAAAGTACTGCAATTGTGACTAAAAGTGTATCGTCTATTGTAACATTTTGGACAAAGTATTGCAATTGTTCTAAAATTTCAAAATGATCATTTTGCTTGCAACACTTTTCATATGTATTGCCACATTTTTAAAAATATTGCAATAGACTACCAAGTTTTGTATCTATTGTAACACTTTATGTAACACAAATGTATATTGGGCTTGCAATAGCCCATATATGGTGTAGTGGATTGTTCTGTGTTAAACAGAAACAACTTAAGGGACGCTCGGGTTGCAAGTGCTTGCTTTTCTTCATGTGAGCATCCATATCTTATATTCAGCCTCGGATATGAATGAATAACCTATATTGCCAAAAGAGTTGAATACTCTTGAGGAATTTGGCTTTGTTGCCGCCAACTTGCTGACTTTTTGGCTGCTTATCTACAATGGTGGAGTCATTCTTTTGATTTTTTGCAGGATGCTTTTGGCTCCTAGTGACACCTTCTTGGGTTAGAGAAGGGTCCTTACCGAATTTAGGATTGGCTTTTACAGCAACAGCAACGTGTGGCCCCCAAAGATGTTAGGAATGTCAGCCATATCTGCAAAATAAGAATAAAAAGTCTAAGACACTTTGGTGGCTACAACGATCAGTCAATTTACTTGTCGCGCCAATATGGTAGAATCAAATAACAACGTAGCTTTTGCAAGCAACACTAAATGTATAAAATCAATGACAAACTGTAAATGTTGTTAGATTATACGGTTGTCGCACCAGCTATTGGATAGCTATTGGCGCGCCAAGTAAGGTGTACCTTCATAATCAAGAGAAACTTTTTTGCTTTTCCCCTTTTACTTTTTATTCTTAGGGCGCACGGGACTAGGGGTCTAGCGTTAGTACGGAGGAATCCGTACTTTTTCAAATTGTCTAATGTTACTAAAGCATTCAAATTCTTTTTGGTATCTAGGCGCTTCAAAATATCGCCAGCCCATGTGGCTTCCTCTCCAATTAAGTTAGGACGGCGGTGACGAACTGTTGCATTACGAAAATTTATGAAACACAAATTGAAATAGTTTTCGCGCCAACATTATTTGTTGTCGTGCCTAAGATAGATTAGAGTTATTATGTAGTAGGTTTACCTGCTTTCTTGTTGAATGTTATAGGTTGTCTTTCTGTGTTAAACACATAAAAGAATTTCTCTTTCCATCCCTTTATGTGGCTAATTCTACCTTCGTTGAAGCCTTTTCTGATATTCACTCTCCAAGCAACTAAGTGAAAATAGCCAATTCCACTTTTCTAAATGCTAAAGAAATAACTTAGTTCCTTCATGCTTGGTGCTGTGAAACCTTCTTCCATATACATAATGTATAACCCAATCGCAGATCTATAGCTGTTTGGGGATAATTGAATTGGTGCGATTTTGTACCACTCACAGACTTACCGCAGCCAAGGATGAAGTGGCACGCCAACTCCATAAGGAATATGCATTACAGTTAAAATGGCTATGGGAACTCTAATGTTCCCAATATCGAACCTATGTGGACGATGGTGGGGAAGTGGCTTCACATACTTGCCTTCTTGTATATAACATTTCATTCCCTTGCTAATCTCAGCAATTGTAGCAAGGGAATGTTGCCCAACACAAGACAATTTACCAGCTTCTTTTCTTAATATTTCATTGGCTCTTTTGGAGGGCATCCTTGGGTACTCACTCTAATCCAGGTCAAGAGCATACTTTTTAAGTGGAGGAGGTGAGTAGGGATTTGGTGAAGATTCAGGAGAAGAAAATATTTCAGCAGGATCACTATCATATCGTTTGCTGCGCCAACGTCCTCCGTTTCCGCGTCAGAGTCTGATTCGTTAGAAGAAGGGTTGCGGCGCCTAATGTCCTTAGGATTCTCATAGAGAGAGCCTTCGCATTCCTCAGAAATTTCTTGTTCTTCTTCACTTTCTTCGAGAAACTATTCTTTTCCTTTTCTTTGGGGAAGTAGGTTTGGAGGTGGAGGTGTATCCTTGAAATAAATCAGCCCAATCTTCCAGGTTCGAATTGTAATCATCTGGACGAGTTATATATTCATGGGTACTTGAACTAGAGTTGGGGCTGTTCATTTCGACCATGGGAGTTTTGTTTTTAGCCATGTCACGTAGTCGCGCCAAGGTAGTTGGGCTAGAATAGGAGTACTGGAAGGATGAAGAAATGAATGGAGATGAAGAGAGGCCAATTCTTCTATTGAAATCTTTGAAGGGATGGAATGGAGAAGATGTGTTCCACTGACCAGCCAGCTGCAAAATGGAGAATAGGAAGGGAATGAGCAAGGGAACACACCTGAAGGGAGGACATATGGTGGTTTTCCGTGCCAACATAATCTTTGTCGCGCCAATACTCACAAACTAATGAACAAATGAAGGGAAGACATGCATGTTGTTATGTATGTCAGATACTATTTGGCATCTGATAGCCTAAGTTAGAATGAAATTCAGTTATTACGTCAACTAAACACTACACCATATAATGGCTATCGCAACCAGACTCGTTAAAAAGCATTGCTATTTCTTGACAAGTTTTTACAAAAATAGATATATTGTAATGCTTTTACAAAACCATTACAATTGAAGTGAAAAATTTTGGGGGAAGTAAAATTTGCTATCTATTGCAATGGTTTTTCTAGGCGTTGTTGTAAGGCATTGCTATAGCTGCTATCTTTGCAATGGTTTTTCAAGGCGATGCTGTAGACATCACTTTTGGGCCTCAAATTGGCGGGCTACTTAAAATGTAATGAAAAAATGGGCGGGCTTCTAAAATTTATTTTGTCGGGCTATGAAAAATAACAAAACAAAAGAAAAAAAAATAAGACACACACACATAGACACAAAACACAAAACACATTGTCACAAAATTAATCGAAGAATACTGAATCAAAATCATCAAAGATTACAACTTTCGTTAAATTAACTCATCTTCTTTGCTTTTCTACTCCTTGGGGTGCTGTTCTTTGGGTCACTTTCATTGGTGGTATCATTATGTTCAAGTAATTTACTCACACCCTTTTTAGTTTGTCTTGATTTTGTAGTTTAATTGCCTAGTTTTCTATATTTAAAAGAACCCCTTTTTGTAGTTTGTTTTGGTTTTGTAACAAAATGGGTTAATTTTCTTGATTTCATTGACCATTTTTTTAGTTTGTTATGGTTTTGTAATTGGGTTTGTTAGTTTTCTTGATTTTAATAGAACCCCTTTTTTTAGTTTGTTTTGAATTTGTAACAAACTGGCCTAATTTTTCCCATATTTTTAGTTTGTTATGATGTTGTAATTGGGTTTATTAATGTTCTTGATTTTATGGAGCCCCTTGTTTTATTTTGGTTTGAATTTGTGATTAGGTTTGTTGATTTTATTGATTCGTAGGAATCTTCCAAGACATCAGTTTGGGAATTTGCTGAGTAAGATGTTTCCTGCCAATTTTTCGATGGTGGGTGTTTGTTACATTTAGCTGTATAGTTTTGTCAGGTAGCTGCACTTCTAAGTCATGCATAATCGACGTCATTTTCTGTGTTGCAAAGAGGTGAAGCATGTGAATTTTATGGATGCTATGTTAATATTCAAGTAGCTAGTAACCATGTCTCTTATTTATATACATAGCTATCCGTCTCATGATTTTATTACATTTTAGCTTTATAGTTCTGTTAGCTAGTTGTACCCTAAGTCGTGCATAGTTGAAGTCATTTTCTCTGATAGCTGAATATCCTCACCAATGTGAGTGAGCTGTGAGTTGATAGGAAATTTCCAACTTCGGTGTTCTTGTATCTCTTGTTGTTCTACATTTAGTATATATATCTTCACTAAAACATAAACTTTTTTTATTATCGTGTTATTCAGGTTCTTGTCAAACAATAGATTAACTGGACCCTTGCCCAACAATACTGGCATGAATTGTCTCTACTATGTGTAAGTAGCAAACAACTTAGAAACTACAACAAATGGACTGTTATCTTTCGGTTATGTCTTAATTGGTCTACTGATGATGCTGTCTTCACTTTCCAAAAAAATATGCATCTGTAGTCAAAATATTTAATACTGTTACAAATACTTATTTTATTGTCCTGGTAAGGATATGAGCAACAACACTTTTGATGTCTTTGATTTCCCTTTACAGTTTATGACCTTGCGATCCTTAACAACAATGTATGTCTCTCTTATACCCCACTCCTTTCTTCACTCCCTTTTAATTTTAATATTCTCTTTTGTAGTGAATATCCAAGGTCAACCACAACTTATATTACAAAGGGCAATAACTAGGCCACCACTTGCTTCTTGTAGAATGGATAATTAAAACTTGTAGATAAAGAGGATTAAAAGAAACAATATTACTCAATTTTGATAGTCCTTTCTCCAGAATAATAGCACCCTTGAACAATAAAATGAACTTTAGGAGTTAAGCCTTAAGGAGATGCCATAATTATCACACCCTGGTACAGACAGGGTTTTTGAGGCCAAAATACAAGACTCTACTTAACGCTATCCGTAAATTCAATCTTCATTCACTTAAATGAGGTGTTTGTTATATAACAACACCAATTTTCATTTTAATGTTATCATTTGGAATTGCTAGTGGAACATGCATATCTTTGTTAATTAACATTATGTTTGAGATTTGTCACAAACTTGCAATGGCAGAGTGATGGAAAACACAAAACTTCAAGGATAAGTGCCACTGGTCCTCTTCAGTATTCCTCAATTACAAACTGTGTAAGCATTAACGCTATCTTATGTACTCGTTTAATTTACACAACGATGCTCCTGATTTTTAAGTGAGGGAACCTGTAGTTTCCTCAGAATTGTATCCAAATCGTTTATTTTTTTTACTGCACATATAATTATTAATAACATTAACTGCTTATCCGTTTTCTCTTTTTTTTTCTTTCTGGTAACAGTATACTAAGAAACAACTATCTAAATGGAACCATTGACATTGGATCTAGCTTTAGCAACCAACTCTAACTTGTGGATTTGCAGAACAATAACATATCAGCCCCTGTGTTACGAACCGAATAGATTGACATAATGTAGGCTATATGATCCTTTGTTAGGCCAATTTTGTAGTTTTGGGTGAATCCTAGTTTAATATTGTTTTCGTAATCTTTATAGAAACTTATTATTGTAATTTGTGCTTTTCTTTTGTAGACTTGTTGGTAACCCTTATTGTGAGAAAGGAGAAACAGATAAATATTGTGTTCAATCTCAACAGTCTAACTCTTCCTCATATTCAACAGAGACAATTAACTATGTATATGTGCATTTGACCTCTTGCGTACCTGAAAGTTATTTTATTTCTACTATGTTGTGTTTGCAGTACTAGTGGCGGATCAGGCTCCCTCTGACATCTCAAGTTCATTGTTGTGCTTTGAACTTTGTTATAGAGGGGTTGATTTGCTTTCTGGACAAATGGGTAAGTACAGTGTCTTGGATATACTTTGCTGGCTGTTGCACTAAAAGTCTACAACGATCTCATTGGCAGAAGTGGCATTACGAGGAAAATAAATCTTTGGCAAAAAATGACAACAAGAAATCTAGGGAACTGGAAAGCATACGAGAAGAACTTTCTATTAATGCAGATGTTTGACGTGGCGAATATTCATTTAATTTATATTTAATCTTTTGGTAAATGTAAACTAGAATTGTTCCATGTCTATGTCGTCGTTTTTGCATTTAGTCGTTAGACGTTGAATGGTTATGTTGACAATGTAGTCCGAATGGTTTTGGTACAGCTTTTGGGCAGGTGATAATGATGTACCAAGGTACTCTTTTGGATATTTGGTGTGTATGAAATACCATGTTAATGGTGGATTTCTATATGAACAAATGGGTCATGTCCATTTTTTTTAAGGAAAAGCATTGCTATTGCCTCATAATGTGTTGCTATTTATTGTTAATTCCTTACTAAAAGCATTGCTATTGCCTCATAATGTGTTGCCATTTATTGTTAGTTCCTTACTAGCTAAAAGCATTGCTATTAAACAGAAATGTGTTGCCATTGCCACCTTAAACGTTGCAATAAATATCCAAAATAGGGTTGTTATAGCCTATTGCAATGAATTTAAATTGTTGCTACAAACTTTTGCAATGACATCAAAGCATTGCTATATGGTACTATATTCGTTGCTATATGGACCTACTGTTGAGTATTGAATACAACAAAAGAATACAGAGGGGGGGTGAATGGATTCTTGAACTTTTCTTGTTCTTGAATCTGTGTAGCAAGATAAGTGTTTGTGTGTGCAAGTATGTAGGTGCGGATAAAGAACAACACAAGACACAATATCACTTTAATCTAATATTGTATTAGATAAAGGTTGCTACAATCTGTGAATACAAATGGTAGTATTCTCAGCTTCATTTTTCTCAGAGAGATATATCTTACAATGTATGAAAAACTTAATCAACTAAAGAAGTGAGATTGTATTCTTATAGAACACGAATACAACTCAGTTACTACAAATAAGGTTACAGGATAAATTACTTTCTTGTATGTCTATCCTTTTTGAGTAAGCATTCAAACGGCTACAGATTTGACTTTGCAAAGTTCTGTTCAGATCGACTTCTTTAGCTCTTGGTCTCTTCTATATCTCTCCAAGCTTCCTTGTAAGCTTTCCAGAGTACGTTACAGATTGTGGTCCATAAAGTGCATTGGCTTGTTGCAGGTTTCTGACTTGTACAATTTCTTCAGTATTTTGTCTCCAAGAATGTATTCGAGAAGTGGCTAAGTAGTTGATTCGAGAACTAGGATTAGATAACTCTGAGTTCTAGAATAATGTATGATTGACATATCGAATCACTTCTCGAATAGTACTTTTCTCCAGGGTTCCTTGAGTTGTCGAATAGAACACTTGACTTGTCGAATCCCTGAGATATCGAATAGTTCATTAAGAGTCCTTGAGATATCGAATGGAACTTTGACTTGTTGACTCTTTGAGAACTCGAATACCACTTTGACTTGTTGACTTCTTGAGTTCTCGAATAGAGCATTTAGACATGTCGAATCTCTGAGATATCGAATGAGATATCGAATAGTTCATTCAGAGATATCGAACAGTGTCTTCTCAGATATCGAATCTCTGACTTCTCGAATGCTAGACTTCTCGAATAGACAAATGTACTTCTCGAATTGGTACTTAGGCAAATTCTTCATTTCTTCAAATCCCAACTGTGATTATTTGACAGTCTTTATCTTCTTGCTTGAGGCATGAACCTTGGAACTTCTTTCAAGCATTATTCTTGACTATATAAGTATAGTTACACAACTAGGATTTGATGCCTATTGCAAGTACAAAATAAATAGAAACACTACAACTAGAGGTTCCCTAAGTTAAGAGGTCATGTAAGTAATGCAAAGCATTACAGACAAATAGGCTTGTTATTAGATGTAAACAGGTATGCCTCTGTGACTAACAATCTCCCCCAAATTGTGAGTGAGACCCTTAGTCACAATTTCATGTCTGGTAACAAGCCTAACATACATAAGGATAAAACTTGAAAAGTACAGGTATGAATTTTGATTGAGCACATGAATGAAATTACAAGATGAATAATCTTACAGTATGATGAAATACTAGCCATTCTCATTTGATTCCATCTCCATTGCGTTGGCTTGTAGATCATCATATGCTTTCTGTTTTATTTCTTTCTCCTTTCTTGCATTCTCATCCATGGCCTTTATGATCTCTGCCAAAGCATCCAATTCTTCAAGCATGATAGAGTCTTTGAAATCTTCAAGTACTAGTTTCAGAATGTTGGCAGGATAGTGACTGAGTAGGTTCATTCTTATATTGACATTATCTCCATTTCTCCTCCTATACTTCACCACATAGGGATTGAATTGAACTCTACACAATCCTTTTGCCCTTAGCTTTTCTGCTTCAACTTCCAGCCTATCAATTTCCTTATTTTCTCAGCATAGTCTCTCTTCATCTTCATAAAATCAATCAACTCCAGCTTCCATACTTTCTCCACTTTGTCTTCAGAATCCAATAATGCAATGATTCTTTCTATTTCATATAGCTTGCCCCAATTTTGACACTGTCCTTGTTTGAATTTCTTCT
Source organism: Kitagawia praeruptora (assembly GCA_037693485.1). Classification (NCBI taxonomy): domain Eukaryota; kingdom Viridiplantae; phylum Streptophyta; class Magnoliopsida; order Apiales; family Apiaceae; genus Kitagawia; species Kitagawia praeruptora. The sequence goes on along the minus strand of CM075352.1, from coordinate 106,110,605 downwards.
CCCTTCCATCAGTATATTTAATCTCAAGGCAGTTATTCACAATGGCAGCATAGTAAATTCTCTGAGCTCTTAGATATTACAATTGGTCTTCATCAAATTCTTCATCAAGAGGTTGGAGTTTCAGTCCTGGATAGATAGTTTGGGTTCTAGACTTGGGTAGCTTTGGTTTCCTTGCAGCTTGTTTGAATTCGATCCTTTTTACATGGTTTCCTGGCAGTAGCATGTGACCTTTATTTGTAGACCATTGTAGTATTCCATTAGCAGTTTGCTTTTGAAACACACTAATGGTTTCTTGACTTGAATCTTCTTCTCTTCTTGAGTTGGCAAAACAGTTACAGAAGCCATAGATGTAGATTTGCTAGGTCACTACTAATAGTATTCACCCTGGACTTAGAGTCTTGTGTTGTGGTGAGGTTACTGTCAGCAATGCCTATGGCTTGTTGTTTTCCACTTTTACTCTCAGAGACTTTACCCTGATCATCATCATTTTTCTTATCCTTGTCATCCTTCTTCTTCTTCTTCTTATCTTCATCACCCTTATCACTCATGTGATGTCTTCTCCTTCCATCACTTTTGTCTTTATCCTTGTCTTGATCACCATCCTTGCTTGGGTTGAACTTAGCAGACTCAGGTACAATGCCAGTTGCAATGTATAATCTGAGATAAGATATAGCTTCCAATTCTTCTGTTGTTCTTACACCCTTCTTCTTGTTCAGCTTCTCAATGATGGCAATAATGAGAGGTTTGTTCTGAGGAGTTAGATGCTTAGGAATGATCAGCTGCTTGATATCATCAATTCTGGTTGCAGCTTGATAGATGATGGTTCTATGATTTATGAATACTTCAGGTAGCCTTGAAGGTTGATCATTCCTTAAGTCATCAAAGAGACTCTTGTTGTTTTCATTCCTCTTTTCAATCAATCCAAGGAACACATCCACTTCTGAGTACTTTAGGCTTTGTAGAGTGTCGAAAGTTAAATGCCATATCTTGGTCTTTGATACCATCATTATTTCCTTGAACCATAGGCCATCAACCCTTTTTGGTACTACAGTAAGATAGTCAATCTGACTCTTCAAACTCCTTTGATATGATAATGCATCACCAGCATGTTCTCTTGAGACTTCCAGAAACTCCAAGAATGCATCATCATGATAGATATTTGAGTTTGCAATTTCTTGTAGCTTGGCCTCAGTGACCACCTTAACTTCTACAGGCTTGGCACTTTTAGATATGGGGGATGGAGGTTTGTCAGATGGCATACTCCCTGCAACCACTGTGGTTGTGATAGATTGCTTCTAGCCATCAGGAGTGGTGATGTGCACAGTTGGTAGAGTGACAACTGGCAGCGAGGTTGGAGGCTCATCAACTTTGGATTTTCCTTTGCCTGGCATATGGGTTATAGATTTAGAAGCCCTTTGGTGACCACCCTCATTTAGCTTTATGCCTTTCTCCTTAGGTCTCTCCCCCTTTGTATTTGAGTTCCTTGATGTCCTCTTCTCCCCCTTAGGCTTGTTGTCAGGCACAGAGGCTGTAGGAGTGACCTTTGGGGTTGAAGATTCTTCAGGTAGAGGGAGGCCCATGTGCTTCATCATTGCAGAGAGCATCTGTTATTAATTGAGAAGAACCTCAGCATGAGCAGTAGCTTGAGTGTCCAACTTTTCATTCAGAAGATTGACAGATTCTTTCAGCTCAGCATTGAAGATTTTTAGGTCAAACACTTCTTTTTCCAATTTCTCCACTGATTCCTTGAGATGTTCAGCTCTGAAAGAGGAGAGTGATTGTTTCTGGAGCCTTTCCACTTCATACTTGCTCATGTTGTGCACAGGTACCTCAGAGATGACTTTGTCACCATATCGATTCTGCCACATAACCTTGAGTAGGGCATTGGCATCCTGAGTCTGAGATGATAGAGTGGCCATTTCACTTGTGAGCTTTGTGAGGCTGTCTTTCAAGGAAGGTAGCTCATGGTCCACAGAGTGTGGATGCTAGGAGAGGGAATTCAGTTGTGAATTTACTTTTGAGCTCACTCACTTCCTTGGTTGTATCTTTGCAGATATTGGCAAGTTCAGTTTTCATTCTTTTTCCAAGATAGTGAATGGCTTTTAGATTTCCCTTGTATGATTCATTCATGGCTTCATAGACATCAGTAGGTGAGAGAGTTCGAGCATTGGAGCCTAGAGTAGTTATATATTCTTCTCTCAAGTACTGTAGAGCCTCAGCCAGGGTGCATTCTTTGGTGGTGCTCATCTATGCATCTATATTTCCATCTCTCTCAGCCTCATCTGCTATTTTCTCTTGTTGATTTTCAACATCTTCTTTGTGACAGAGCAAAATAGCTTCATAGTTGGCATTTGGTATATTTGCTGTGAGGAGATGTTGGGCTATTTTACAGATCTCATCAAGCTGTTCCATATTTAAGCAATGAAGTGCTTCATCCGTCAATAGTGGTGGAACAGTTGATGATCCTGAGACACTGTCATGTTGCACAGGCCTCAGCCATTCTGATAAGGTGGCCTGAGCCAAGTTAGTGCTAGAGCTAGGCAAGCTAGACTCTTCAGTTACAGATGCAACTTCTGCAACCGGATGGAATGACTCTACTACTATTGTCTCAATAGGAGTGGGATGAGTTACAACAATAGTTGACACAGGCATAGAGTCTCTAGTAAAAACTAGTGAATCCTCTGTGTTTGTGATGGTGTCATCAGGATATGCCCCAGCTAGCATTCCCTCACCATCTGAATGTGGTTTCTGGATGGTGAGCAAAGTGTCATGCACTAAGTCACTTGAGTCCATTGGCTCACCAAGAGAAAAGAATTCTTGATGATCAATGCCTTGCTCCTCAATTAATTGAGTTGCAGTGTAACACCCCCAAATCCGGGGTCAAGGATTTGGTAGCTACGCGGAAATCCTCAATGTCAAATTACTTGTTTAACAACATCAAACCATCTGTAATCATTAAAACTGAAATATAACTCTGCGACCCCAACCACCAAGCATCTTTTAGGTCATAGGGCTAGAAACAAGAATTCAAATACTTACATTTCTCATTACATCCATTCAATTACATCGCACTATGACTTACAAATCTTATATTACTGGTATAGCTTCGTTGGGAAGTATACCAGCAACTAGAGCTACTCAGTACCAAGTAATACAAATATTACACATCGATATACTTACATATAACTTATTCCAGCTATAACTTTTCTGGATCATATCACCTTCATGAGGGCGTACTGCCTGCTTCTTCTGAGCCATGCAGATAAGCCTCAACCGACTACCTTCCTCTGAAAGGTTAATATTTGAAACAAACAAGAATGAGCGAAAGAATTGCTCAGCAAGGTAATAATAGAACTTAACAATATACACTCCAACACACATAGGGGTATTCAATGTCTAACGATATTTAATATCATTTCTGAAACATTTATAACTACGGAACTTCAATAAGGGAAGTATGACATTTGAAATTACATCAAATGAACAATCTGAGATCATAATAACCATAGTAAGATTCATACCTTAGCAAAATGATATAAGTTGTAGTCTCAACAACCTTTAAGAAAAACTCTTTAAAAATAGGTAGTGCAATATACTGCTACTACAAGTGTTTTCATCAAACAGAAACCAAACCATAAAAAGATCCCCTTTTTAGTATTTCATAAGTCTGAAAGCATATACATATAAGTATATCATTTTTATCACAACACCCTACAGTTCAATATTCTGTATGGGATATAACTCCCTTAACCACTTGATAAATTTAAGACCCAGAGATAATTGATAATAAGAGAGCCATGGTTTTTGAAACGAACCATTTATAAGGTACCAAATCAGCACTTCTCAAGCATGAAAATATTTATTTGTATGTATATCATTTTCGCCAAAACACTTGACAGATCAAGACACTATACCTCAGCAATATAATAACCGTTCTAAAATATCTTTGAAGCCGTACGCCATGCATTGACGAACATGGTGCTAGTATATTGTAAAAGATGAAGTTATTAGATAGTTCAATATAACCTTTCCGTAAAATATCTGCTATATAGAATATAAGCAGAATATCAACATATAACTTAAAAGATGAAGTTATAAGGTGATCCAATATCAAAAACCTCCTTATCACAACTCATGTTATGTAAGGTATCAACAGAGTCATCAATTGTAAGATAAAGGATGAAGTTACAAGGTAACTCAAATTATATTTCCGTGGGAATATCTGCTATGCCAAAGATAAGCAAGATAGCATCATTTTCGTAAAAGAGGAACTTGCAAGAAAGATATTGCAATTCCAGTTTCAAACACTTTTCGACCCTGCCAACAATGATAGTGTTGCAGAAGATTCCAATCTTGGATGATGAACTAATACTGGAGTTTGACGCGTCAGGAGACATAACATTTACACGATGATCAGTCGCATGTTATGCTCCCCACCTCTTGTTTACTACATGTAGAAGGAAGCACCGACGGATTTACTTGTCTACCGCCCTCTGGAACCCCCTCGGCCAACGGTTGGGCCATTTGCTGGACCGGCGCCACTGTGTCACTTACGCATCTCCTATTTCATTTAACATCCATAACTTTGAAACGTAAAGTTCGTCCCCCTTTCCCCAAGTATAATACTTGTTGATAAGACTCCACAAAGTAGTCGTATCTAGTTGGAAAGGAAAATTCACCAATATTTCGCAAGCTGCTGCTTGTTAATGGATACCAACTTGTTCCAATAATCTTACCTCTCGAATAATGAGAAGGTACACAAGGGTTCAATAAGCACATATCAATCAAATTGCGAGTGAAAAGAATTATTTTGAAGGATTTATGACCAGGAAGTCAACAAGATAAATAACATTTCTCAAGTAAGGTTCCCTTATAATTGGAAAGTTAGATTTGAATGAAGAATGAAATTTTGAGAACCTTTCTTGATACAAGTATTAATAACAAGACTTCGAAATAATTTACATAATATTCGAAGGTCGAAGATAATATTTGAATGAAGTAAATCATTATTGAAACGAGTTAAAAGAATTAAATAAATATTCCAAAGAATATTTATTAAGTCAAAAATATTGAAGGAATAATCTTAATATAAAATATTGCTCAACTGGATATTCGAAATAATTTTCATTATTTAACTTAATTAAATCCTTAAGGAATATTCAAAATAATATTCGATGAATAAATCGACCCTGAGTGAATATTAAAGATGATATTCATTAAATAAAGTTCAAATGAATATTTAAAATAATATTCATTTACTAAATAATCCCGAGTGAATATTCAAAAATAATATTCATTAAGTAACTATCTCAAATGAATATTTAAAATAATATTCATTAAATAAATAAGGGAAAATGTCTACTTAAATATTTTCCTCTGAAAGTAATCATGATATATCAAGAAATGCTGACTCCCGATCTATATTTAAGGAATGTAAGTCATACGCCCTTCACTAAGGGCCTTTGCAAAACCCGGCTTATAACTAATATCTCATATCTAGCTTATAAGCTAATTACCAAATCGTAATCAAGTAACATAATATACTTTCGAAAATAGTTATGCCTTCCAATAGCATATTTAACAGAAATAATATTCATATGGTATTTCTCGACTGAGATAATACTCAAATAACATTCCTCGAAAGATTTAGTAAGCAAATACAATTCCTCGAATGATATCGTATTCAAATAATAATCCTCGAATGGTTTCCAAGTAATTCATACTTCATGGAAATATAATTAATGTTTATAAGTAACATTCCTCAAATAAATAATAATCTGTCGCTGGAATCCCTCCGGGTTTCCACGACTATCGCTATAACTCAAAATACCGACTCCCGGTTTAGAGTCTAAACAATGAATATGCTTTTATACCTAGAGCTACAAGGTATCCCGGTTCATAATTTACTTAACTCAAAAGATCGCATATATTCCAAAAGTCAAATCTATTTTAACCGAAAAATAAGAGTATCGCAAAACTGTGTAACAATATACCTGGCAATGCAGTATCATATAATATATTTCAAAGTATAGGTTTTGATCACTTGCATATATTGAACCAAAATATAATATTTTAAACTATGAAAGTCCTTAAATCACCTCTAAATATCATTTTATACTCTTTAAAATACTCAGGGTATTTAATAAATATTTACACCATATTTATTAAATAATTAATAATCAACAACCCCTTTTTAACGGCATAACCAAATCAATAGTCATTTATTAAAGTAAATATTCAAATAATATTTACTACTACTCTTGAAATATTCAATAACCTCCAAACACCCAAATGAACTCTTGGAATATTGTTAATCAAAACCAAGACATAATCTCTCCCGCAATCCCCGGACTTTAAGTACTTTATCAGAATATCTACCACTGACTCTCGGTCAATAGGGAATAAATACTATGTATGAAAATCCTTTTTGAATGAATATGATAATTAATATTCCTAGAATTAAATAACCCCTCAAATAACATCCATCAATATCATTCTAGATATTCTTAACCGAAAATATCCGAAGTATAATATTTGCAATATTCTATAAACAAGATACAGATTAAGGGGAGCAGAGTCATAAATTATCGGTCTCCATCGACAACATTATAAGTCATGGGATTTTGACAATTGGCATAAGCAAAATTTAATAATCTTAGCAAAGCCCAAAAATATATTGGTTTTGATGAGGAAGCACATTATTGGAAAACTTGCAATTATGGATTTAAATCTAATCCACGCATTTCATATATTTCAAAATACAGATACTCTGAACGATAGAGTATGCATAAATAAACTTGCCTCTGGTCCTTAGCAGAAGATAGAAATCGCGAATAATTCCTTCGCACCTCGTCCAAGCATTGCCATGGAGGTAGTTTACCTTTCTTTATACGACGCCCCGATCTTCCCTTTTTGATGTACGTTGCTCCACTTGATTATACCTTAATGGGACTGTAATAGTTACGAGTACGTGTCAGTCCAACCTCGTATCTTGAGTAGACACAACTCAGAATTACCACTAAGTCACCTAAAGTCGTACTATAGTTGTTCTCCCTATAGTTGACTACTCAAATACCAATTAATGCACATAACACATTTAGTAATAGCAATTGACACTGAAAGAATCCCTATTTTAAAACATAGACATTTCCTAGTATCAAACATATCATAACCCTACAACCACTTAGTCAACTTCACTTAATATATACAACTATAATGCCATTGACAATTTATGACACAACTTAATTAATGTATAATCCTCAAATCACAATTAATCTTCAACTGAGCACATAAATCCTCGAGACAACAATTATCCTCAAATTAATACATAAATAGACAATTAATCCCCAAGACAAAATTAATCCTCGAAATGAATTCCTTGACACATATATACATAAACAGTTAGCACCCAAAACATGCCTTTAGACCATTGAAGTCAAATAAGTTAAATAAATTTAAATGCAGGGGATTTTCAGAAAATTTAGGCATGAGGTATTCGTTTATCGGACTATGGGCACAACCCCTCAATATCAATCATAAACAATTCAAACCTGTTTCTAAAAAAATAAAGCCGCCTCAACTTGCAGCAACACATAATAATTTATATTAGCATTAACTACTACTTACACTACATCAATAATCGTATCACTCACGCATTTTAATGATACGCGTGACAATCAATTATTGATATTCGTAAGCCCTAGGGAACAACCCCTAGCATTAACTATTACTTACGCTATATCAATGATCATGTCACTTGAGCATATTAATTATACTGGTGACAATCAATCATTGATATTCGTAAGCCCGAGGATCTAGCCGAAGAGAATTACACAAGTCCTTAAATACTGACATTTAGAACTTATGATCTCTTTACGACTCCTCGCAGTTAAACTAAATAACATATAACATTCATAATTAGTAAAGCCATCAAATACTACGACTCACTTTATACCATTTAGCACATAAGCATTTACCATTTAGTTAACTCGTATAAATTCCACAAATAATACCAACATCACCAATCCACCAATAATCATTACAATTAGCAATTCAACTTTCTACCCGAACCATTATCGATAATCATTTAACCAATTGTAAACTAATACCAAGTAATTGACAGATGTGACATCCGACAAATTCTATGACTCGACTTATAGCACCTAGCACGTAAACATTTATCGATGACCATATATAACAAGTAAGTCACATAACTTTACATAATATCCGACACTAGCAATTAATCGACAACTAACTCGAATATATTATCCGACAATTAATAATTAAAATTTAACAACCATAAGGTCCGAGCATACAACCGGCTCACAATTAATCTCAACAATTATAATTAACTATACTCTTCGAATTTAATCACAAAATAAAATCATATTCATAATTTACAACATTAATCTAACTACGAAAGTTAATACATTTAACCCGCAATTTAAAAATAATTTAATTACAACAATTACATAATCAAAATACGATAATGATACACAAATACGAACTTTCGCATTTATACATTTTCGATGACCATCGAACAACTCCACCATCTCTCTCCCTCTCTCCTGCCATCTCTCTCTCTCTCTCTCTCCTGCCATCTCTCTCTCTCTCTCTCTCTCTCTCTCTCTCTCTCTCTATCTCTACCCCGACAGCAACCACCACCCACGGCTATCGACGAACCACCACCGTCGCTGCCTCCTCTAACCTCGTCGCGTCTCTCTCTCTCTCGACCGCCACCATCCCAGCCTTCCTCATCTCCGATTTATCCCCAAGGAATCAAACCCCTTTTTTCTCTTTCTTTCCCCTGTTTTCTTCCCCCCGCTATCTCTCTCTTCCCCCTCCCCCGATTTGATTAAACGGCGGTGTATGTATGTATTCGTATGTGTATATCTGTGTGGTGTGCTGTGTTATAACCTAATGGGCCTAAGCCCAATAACAATTTAAAACACCCAATTAATTACTACACACTATAAATAATATTTGGAGTAAATAAATCTAATTTGTAAAAATAAAGTTTCTAGCATAATTAAATACTAGAATATTTTTAAAGACTTTTGGAGAAAGAATTATAATTAAATCTAAATTTTCTAAATTGATATGCATTTTACAAATATTAATAATTTATAAAAACAATTCATAAAAATAATAATTGTGATTCATAATTCACAATTTACAGGGCTTTATAAAAATACTACAAACACTATTGTTTTAGTAAAATCTCAAATTCTCGATATTATAAATTAATCGAGTAATTTCTACAAATCCTCAAATAATTAATATAATCATTTTTTAAGGATTTTAAAATTTCCTAATTATTCAATAATTTAAAATAAAATCCTTTACTGAATAATTCCACACTTTGAAAATTAATCCTTTGCCCAAATAAACCATTGACTCGAGATATCTACTCGGTCAATAAAATTAAAAAGGAACCTGGTTCCACTTAACCGAAAATAATTAAATAAAATAATAATAAAAATATTCTTCCTCATTTTAGGAAAACAATATTCTTATTATTGAAATAATAAAAAAATTATTTCTTGAAAAATCCGGGTTATTACATGCAGGCTCTAAAGAAATTTGAGTGTGAGATTCTGAAGGAAGAGTGTCTTGTAGATTGGATTTTGGCAACTCCCCCTGAGAAATAGAGGAAGTTTCAAGTGTGATGTGCTCTCCACTCAGTGTTGTGCCATCCTTATCACTCCCATGTGCTGACTCTGTACAGATAGGTGCATTGGGGAGGATGCTTGATTCTATAGATGCACCCTGTTGAGAGGATACATCTAGTGAACTGTGTGCCCCTGATTTTACAACTTCAGCCATTTGTGTGACTGAAGAGGTGGTTTTAGATTTCTTCTTCTTTGGCCTCTGTAAGGGTGACTTAGGTTCCTCACTCTCTAAACCTAGTTCTACAGCCAATGCTACTTCAGTTAAGATTTTTAAAGGTTCAGAAGCAATTTGCTTTCTTTTCTTCTCCTTCTTTTTACTAACATCACCCTTTTGAGAGGATGATGCAGTTGGATATGTGTTTAGTAAGGTGTTTGGTTGAGGGGGTTGATTAACAAGCCCTGGGTTAGCATTTTATTCTACTGGCTTAGGTTGTGCTAACTGTGATTTAGAATCAAATATTGGCATGTTGTGGGGTTAAGTCCTAAATAAACCCTCCATGTGGGGAGTTATTTTAAGTCTTACATCCACATCATTCCTAGTCTCCAAGTTACCAAAAATGAGTTTGGTCATGGACCTAGGGTAGCCTATTCTACTTTTATCTACTCCAGGCAATTCAATCAATGTAGCATTTTTAAAGTTAAGTACAGATTGAATAAAGCGAGGGAAGAAAATTTCAGTACCTCTCTTGGCTGTGTTCTTGACAAGTCTCCCATATTGTTCCTGTAGGATGATTTCCCCAACATCTATCTTTCTTCTATAAGCCAATGCATAGCCAAGTTGCTGTGCAGGTGCACTGATCTAGTCAAAGCTAGACATCCTTGCTGTGAAGACTTGAAGAAGAGTAGCAAAGACATAACTCCATTCTTTTCTCAAGAACTTCCTATTCAGCTTTCCAAGATTGATTGCATCTGAGTAGTTGATAAAATCAAAGAAGTCCTCCAATTTACCATTTATGGCTTGGTCGTCATACACTTCTTGTTGTTAGCCCAGTGCTTGATTCATATCTTCAGTGGTGATAGTGATTTCCTTGTCCTGAATCTTGCAGTAGATTATATATGATGTTATTGCGCTTTCTAGGGCTACAACTTCCACAGTAGCAGTTCTCCAAAACTGTTCCAAGAGGTCTAGATACAGAGTTGGGTTGGCTGAAAGTGCATCCTTGATGTATGATGAGTGGATTAATATCCACTTGGAGCGTTCCATATCGGCTTAAATTGATTATCTTGGACTCAAGTTTGTGGTATTTTTGATGTGTTTTGTTTAAATGTGCAGGTTTGCAAGGATATCAATTCGGGTTGCCGTTTCCGTCAAATTTAAAGTTGATTTGTGCAAATGGAATGAAGATTGGAGTCAAGCACTGAGATTTTATGATGATTCCAAGTAAAGATAATTGATTATGGAAGCAATGGCGAAAAGAATGGAAGAAAACGGCTCAGAAACGAAGAAAACGGAAGAAAATCATTTTCGGCAGGAAGTTTACGCGCTTGGAGCGCATAAACGTGCGCCTGGGGCGCATGGAACAGTAGAGTTGTGCGCCTGGAGCGCGTAGATTCGCTTGAAAAATTCTGAAAATGCCCGGTTTCCCCTATTTCGAATTCTTATTGTATTTTTGGAATAAAAACCTATTTCTAGTTGTATTGTAGGTTAATTTTCTTGCTTGGAAGGATATCTAGGCCTATAAAAACACATCTTAGCCTTGTAAATAATATAGATTTTTTATTGTAACATAGAACTGCAAGGGAGAAAAAGAGAAGGAGATTCAACGCTCGTGACAAGCAACGGATCAAGATCTACTTCATCTTTTGTGTTCTTTTTCTATTAATATTATTACTTCCATTCATACTTGGTTTAATATCATGTTTTCATCAAATCCCATGGCGACGAACGGTTCAATTATGAACTAATCGTTGTCATGGGATTCTAACGGATTTATCTATGTAACTTAGTAGTTTGATTGCTTTAAAGATATGTGTGTGGTGAATCCTTGATATCCTCGTATGGTTAATCTTAATGCTTTTAGATGCGTAACTAACATCTAAATTGAATTGTTAATCTCTTGTGAAGTGAAAGCGGATCTTGAGATTTAGAACTTGCTATGCTAGCATAGGTTCATAATTGTTTATCAATATGATTTGTGGTGTGAGATGAAAATACTTATACTGCCATGTGTGATCTTAATGGATAACTTGTTCTTCAACCGTTATGTTTTCAAATTCTATAGACATATAGGGTCTAAGCATAATTGGTGTCTATTCATCTTCTTTCTCTTTTGTGGATGTATGTTTAGTTTGGTATACATATGCTGACAGGTAGCGTGTACTTGTTTCGTGTTATCCGATCAGATATCAAAATCATCACATGCATGGATTAAAGGCGTCAACTCTAGGCAAAGTAGATAATGAAGTTAGAGTCCCATGTTTATTCTCATAAAAGTAATCAATTTAAATTCTTATTAGTTAATTAATTCTTAGTTTGTTAATTTGCTTTTCAGTTATTTTTAGTTAATCAAAACCAATCTTGTTAATTGTCTTAGCAGTGAATTAAAACCATACATTGTTGCATAGGTACTAACTGAATTAAAAACCAGATCTCTGTGGGAACAAACTCAACTTATATCTATATTACTTGTGACCACGTACGCTTGCGTGATTTTGTGTTAACAAGTTTTTTGTGCCGCTGCCGGGGATCGTCGGTGTTTTATTTTTAGTTTATGTGCTTGTCAATAGTGGTCGCTAGCGTTCACTGACTCGGATTTCTTACTTAGTTTGTTTGTTTCTTGGTGTTTCAGGTACTTGAGTTTGTATGCGAACATGTTTGCAAACTCGTAAGGAAGAACTGACAGAAGACGATCTTGTAGAGAATATTAAAGAGAATAAGAAAGAGGAATTTGAACTTACAGTAGAGATGGCAGATGCAGCAGCAGCTAAGGCTTTGAAGGAATATTCTCAGCCGAAGATCAATGATATCCAGTCTAGTATTATCAGGCCGGCCATTACAGCTAATAACTTTGAAATCAAGCCGGGCACTATTCAGATGGTACAGAATTCGGTTCAGTTTGGGGGTGCTTCTACGGAGGATCCTAACATGCATATTCGGGACTTTATCGAGATTTGTGATACTTTCAAGTTCAATGGTGTGTCGGATGATGCTATCAAGTTGAGACTTTTCCCATTCTTTCTGAGGGATAAGGATAAGGGCCGGTTACACTCTTTACCACCTGGTTCCATTACTACATGGGAGGATCTTGCTCAGAAGTTTCTTACTAAATTCTTCCCTATGGCGAAAACTGCAGCAATAAGGAACCAGCTAACTCAATTTCAGCAGCAATCTGGAGAATCTTTGTGTGAGGCATGGGAGCGATACAAGGAGATGCTTCATAGGTGTCCACATCATGGCATGCCTGACTGGATGGTTATTAATAGTTTCTACAATGGGTTGGGAGCACAATCTAGACCTATGTTAGATGCAGCATCAGGTGGAGCTCTCTGGGCTAAGAGATACGATGAAGCTTATGATCTCATTGAGACGATGGCTGCTAATGAATATCAGAATCCAACCTAGAGGCTTTCTCAAGGCAAGGTAGCAGGTATTTTTGAAGAGAATACAGCTTCAGCGATTGCAGCTCAGTTGAAGGCTTTGACTATGAAGGTGGATTCTCTTGCAAATTATGGGGTTCAGCAGGTGGCTAGTGTTTGTGAGTTATGTGCGGGCGCACATGAGACGAATCAGTGTGCTATCTCAGCTGAATCATCACAGTTCGTGAGTAATTTCCAGAGACCTGCTGCACCAGTTCCAGCCACTTATCATCCTAATAACCGGAATCATCCCAATTTCAGCTGGAGCAACAATCAAGGTGCTCAACAACCTTATCAGCAGCAGCTTCAAGGACATCAAGCGAAGCCATTCAATCAGGGCTATCAACAGCAGTATGCTCCAAGGCAACCATATCAACCTCCGGGATTTCAGCAACAGCCCCAGGCTAATGCGGGGCAATCTTCTAGTGAAAAATCAGAAATGGATGAATTGAGGTTGATGATTAAAAGCAACGTTGTCTCGCTCAAGACCTTGGAGAACCAGATGGGGCAGCTTGCAAGTGCTTTACTAAATATGCAACAAGGAACTCTTCCTAGCGATACGGAGGCTAATCCAGGCAGAAGGGAGGTACATGAGCAGGTGAAGGCAGTTACTTTGAGATCGGGAAGAGTCACGAGGGATCAAAAATCAGCAGCTGAGGAAGACGAAGAAATCAAGAAGCAGCAGGTGGAGGCGTCTGCAGATAAAGAAAAGGCAATTGCTGAATTAGCAACTGATCAGTTGGATGGTAAAGCGGAAAAGGCAAAACCTTTGCTGGAAAATCTACTCCAAAGCAGTCTACAGAGAGCAATCAGATCTATCCACCCCCTCCATTCCTAAAAAGACTTCAAAAGTAAAATTCTGTTGAAAACTCTCCTCCGAAGAAGTGGGTGAATCAGATCTATCCTCCTAATCCATATCCTCAACGTTTGCAGAAACAAGATCAAGGAAAACAGTTTCAAAAGTTTATGGATGTCTTCAAGAAACTGTCTATTAACATTCCTTTTGTTGAAGCATTGGAGCAGATGCCAAGATATGCAACATGAAGGACATTTTGTCACGGAAGAGAAGGTTGGAAGAATTTGAAATAGTGGCATTGATAGAGAAGTGCAGTGCGGTGTTGCAACAGAAATTGCCTCATAAACTTAAGGATCCAGGAAGCTTTACAATTCCATGCACCATTGGGAAGTTGTCTTTTGATAAATGCTTATGTGATTTGGGAGCTAGTATTAATCTCATGCCCTTGTCTGTTTTCAAGCAACTTGGTCTACCGGAGCCAAAGCCAACCAACATCTCCTTGCAGTTGGCTGATAGGTCGATCTCTTATCCGAGGGGTATAGTAGAGGATGTCTTGGTGAAGGTTGATAAGCTTATATTTCCTGCCGATTTTGTGATTCTAGATTTCGAAGAAGACAAGAAGATTCCCATAATCCTAGGAATGCCTTTTCTAGCTACGGGTCGTACTTTGATTGATGTGCAAAAAGGAGAGCTTACAATGAGGGTGCAAGATCAGAATGTCACCTTTAGTGTGTTCAAGGCCATGAAATTTCCGACAGAGGATGAAGAGTGTTGCAGTGTGGAATTGGTTGATATGTGTCAGAGAAAGAAGTTTGTGTTAGTCACAGAGGCATGCCTGTTTACATCTAATAACAAGCCTAATTGTTTGTAATGCTTTGCATTACTTACATGACCTCTTAACTGAGGGAACCTCTAGTTATAGAGTCTCTACTTGTTTTGTACTTGTAATAGGCACCAAATCCTAGTTGTGTAACTGTACTTATAAAGTCAAGAATAATGCTTGAAAGAAGTTCCAAAGTTCATGCCTCAAGCAAGAAGATAAAGACTGTCAAATAATCACAGTTGGGATTTGAAGAAAGTGAAGAATTTGCCTAAGTACCAATTCGAGAAGTAGTTTTGTCTATTCGAGAAGTCCAGCATTCGAGAAGTCAGGGATTCGATATATCAAGACACTATTCGATATCTTTGAATACACTGTTTGATATCTCATTCGATATCTCAGAGATTCGATATGTCTACTACTCTATTCGAGAACTCAAGAAGTCAACAAGTCAAAGTGGTATTCGAGTTCTCAAAGAGTCAACAAGTCAAAGTTCCATTCGATATCTCAAGGGCTCTGAAAGCTATTCGAGATCTCAGGGATTCGACAAGTCACAATGCTCTATTCGAGAACTCAAGGATTCCCAGAGATAAGAGCTATTCGAGAAGTGGTTCGATATGTCAATAACAATATTCGAGAACTCAGAGTTACCGATCAAGTCAATTCTAGTTCTCGAATCACTTACTTAGTCACTTCTCGAATACACTCTTGGAGACAAAACACTGGAGAAATTGTACAAGTCAGAAACCTGCAACAAGCCAATGCACTTTATGGACCACAATCTGTAACGTGATCTGGAAAGCCTACAAAGAAGCTTGGAGAGATATAGAAGAGACAAAGGGCTAAATAAGTGGATCTGAACAGGCTTTGCAAAGTCAAATCTGTAACCGTTTGGACTCTTACTCAAATAGGATAGAAATACTAGAAAGTAATTTGTTTAGCTACCTTATTTGTAGTAAGTAGGTTGTATCCATGCTCTATAAGGATACAGCCTCACTTCCTTAGCAATTAACTTTTAGAGAGTCAAGTTTTTCATATTCATTGTTAGCAATATCTCTCTGAGAAAAACGAAGCTGAGAATACTATCATTTGTATTCACAGATTGTAGCAACCTTTATCTAATAATACATTAGATTAAAGTGATATTGTGACTTGTGTTGTTCTTTATCCGCACCTACATCTTTGCACACACAAACACTTATCTACTACACAGACTCTCCAAGAAAATTTCAAGAATCCATTCACCCCCCCCTCTGTATTCTTTTACTGTATTCCATACTCAATAATTGGTATCAGAGCGGGCTGTTTATTCAAAAACAGAAAAATGATCATGAGTTCGAATACACCAAAGACTACAGGAACGGTGAAAGTCCCTAAGTTTGACAAAGAGAATTATAACCTCTGGAAGATAAAGATGCAGTTGTTCATCAAAGCATCTCATTATTTGTATCCTGAGATTCTCAAGAATGGTCCATTTGTTCCCCAACAGGTGATTCCTGAAAAGACTGTTGGAACCACTACTATTCCAAGATCTTATGTGGCTAAGGATCCATCCAAATGGACATAATCAAAAAAGGACATGGTTGCCCTTGACAGTCACCTCATGTTGCTGATTATAGATTCCATGGACATGTCAATGTTTGCAAACATTGCTTCATGTACCACTGCCAAAGAAATGTGGGATCACATTGAGGTGTTATGTGAAGGAACTGATGAGGTCAGAGAGAACAGGAAACAGATATTGGTCACTCAGTATGAAGCTTTCATGGCACAGCCCAAGGAAAGCATTACTGAGATGTTTGAGAGATTTCACAAGCTAGTTACTGAGTTGCAGATGAATGGCAAGGTTTACAGCACCAAGGAATTGAACATGAAGTTTCTGCTATCTTCACCAAATCATCTAGAGCAAAGGGTCATTTCTCTAAGGGAAAGAGATTTGAACAAAGTTACATATGATTTGCTCTATGGGGTTTTAAAAACTCATGAGCTTGAGTTGCTTCAGAAAAGGGCTATCCAAGCCAACCAAGGCAGAATGATAAACACATCATGTGCCCTGATTGTCAACAAATCTATTCAAGACCTAGAAGCATCTACAAGCCAATTGAGGATAAAGGAGGTAGTAGAAGATGAAGAAACTGAAGCTGAAGTAAGTGAACCTGGTGAGGAGAAGGAGGAAGATGAGTTCTATGCTCTTGAAGAACTAGATGGGATGGAAAACACTTCATATGCTTTTATGGCCAGAAAATTTCCAAATATCATATTTAAGAGGAATCAACCCTTCAAACCCAAAACCAAAAACCATTCATTCAATAGGAGCAAGGCACCTGTGAAACCAAACAAGAATAAGTTCAAAACCAGCCATGTGGATAGGTCATCTGTAAGGTGTTATAGATGCAATGACCTAGGGCATTTTGCCAGTGAATGCAAGAAGCCTAAAAAGAAGGATAGAGATTATCTTGAGCTCGAAGCTAAGTATGAGGCCCTTCTGAAAAAGCAGACACAAGGTAAGGCCTACATAGCTGAAGGGAAGTGTTGCGTTGATTCTGACAGTGATGGAGAGGAACAAGAAATTTGCAATTATGCCTTGATGGCCAATTCCAAGGAGGACACATCTCCATCAGACCCTCAGGTACCATCTCTCACTACTATAAACATGTTTGTTTCAGAGTATAAATGCATGATTGAACAACTATCTGTTGAGATGTTTAACATTCATACTAGTATGACTGCTGCTAATGAAGAGATTACTAAACTATCTACTAAAAATGAAATGTTAATAAAAAATAATGAGGAACTTGAGCTAACTGCTATGCAAGTAAAAAACCTTAAGAAAGAAGTTGAATATCTGCAGAATAAGGTTTTGTGTGCTAGTCAGGTTGAAAAGGCTCTTAGGGATGAATAAGCTGAAAATGAATTCAAACTGAAAACTTTCAAGAAATCATCTGGTCTAGTGCAATCCTACTGTGAGAAAATTGAAGCTAATCCCAAGGCTGCTATTGGACTTGATTATGGCACTCTTAAATAGAGAAAAGGCTATGCTGTCATTGAAGATGACATAGTTGTTCATGAGGAAGTGCCTCACATTTTGAAAAAGACTGAAAATACAATTTTTAAGGAATCAACATTTGAAATTGATGAGGATGCCTTACTCATCAAACAAATGTTGAATGATGAGGATGAGGCACAATCCAATGAACAACAAGCATCTTCCAAGAGTGAGAGTGTCAAGTCAAAGACCAAGGAGCCAGTAGGTGATAGGATAAGACCCAAGAAGTTTGTTAAGTTTGTTTCAGCTGGGAAGAGTGAATCAGAGAAGAAAGTGACTAAGAAGAAATAGAACAGAAATGGCAAGTTAGGGATTAACAAAGATAACAACTATCCTTATATGCCTAATGCCCCTAGGAAAACTTGTCAGAACTGTTTTGTACCAATCATTTAACTCATGCATGCAAGAAACCTGCTGGTAGTGTGTCTAAACCTTTCTATGATTGTTCTGTGCCTCTAAGACATATAGATGCACCTTTTTGTGATAAATTTGACTGTATGCCATGCAATATGAATGTTATGACTAGTTGTTTCAATTTGAGAAGGCAATTCATTGATGGTTGTATCAGTCACAATTCTCATACACACTACACCAGGTCAAAGTCTTCGAGTCCTCCTAAAGCTAGGAAGGTACCTATGTCACCTAAGTCTGAAATCTCAGGTTCTAAGACTTCTAACAGTGACAAGAAGACTAACACCAAAAAAGTTGACAAGCATGTTGTTTATGATAAAAATGTTTCTAAGTCACATGGACCCAAACTTGTTTGGGTACCAAAGGAGAAGTAATACCTTTGTGTTTGTAGGGCAAAGAAAGTGAAAAGAAGGTCATGTGGATTTTGGACAGTGGATGCTCAAATCATATGACTGGTGATATGGCCCTGCTATCACAGTATGAGGAAAAGGCTGGCCCAATGGTTGCTTTTGGAGATGACAGCATGGGTAACACATTGGGATATGGCAAGTTAAAAGTTGGAAATGTCATCATTGAAGATGTATCACTGGTCAAGGGACTCAAGCATAATCTGCTAAGTGTTGGTCAGTTTACTGATAGAGGATTCAAGGTGGATTTTGACAAAGATGAATGTTTGATCACCCACAAGAAGACTGGTGATTTTGCTTTATCTGGAGTAAGGAAAGGAAGCCTGTTTGTAGCCAATATGGATTCTGCAAACAAGGACAAAATTTGCTGCTTCTACTCAAAAGCATCAAATGAAGATTGTTGGCTGTGGCACAAGAAATTATCACACCTGAACTTCAAAGCCATTAATTCTCTAGTCAAAAGAGAGTTAGTCAGAGGCATGCCCACACTTGAATTCTGTCAAGAAGGAGTGTGTGAGGCTTGTCAAAAAGGAAAGATGAAAAGATCAAGCCACAAGTCAAAGACAGTGACATCAATAACCAAGCCCCTACAACTCATTCATATGGATTTGTTTGGGCCTGTTAATATTATGACACTAGGAAGAAAGAAGTATGCCTTGGTGATGGTTGATGACTTTACAAGGTATACATGGGTGGAATTTCTGGCATCAAAAGATGAGGCTCCACAAGTAATCATTGAGCACATAAAGAAAGTTGACAAGGAAGCAAAGGCCAACAATGCAAGTGTGATTGCACTGAGAAGTGATAATGGGACAGAGTTCAGAAATGCCATGCTTGAAGCATTCTGCAAAGAGAATGGGATTTCTCAGCAATTCTCAGCTCCAAGGACTCCACAACAAAATGGAGTTGTTGAGAGAAAGAATAGAACTCTAATTGAGGCTGCTAGAACAATGTTACTTGATGCAAAGATGCCTACATGTTTTTGGGCTGAGGCTGTAAGCACTGCATGCTATATCCAGAACAGAACCCTCATCAACAAAAACACTGGAAAGACACCTTACAACTTGATGACTGGAAAGAAGCCCACTCTAAAGTATGTTCATACTTTTGGAAGCAAATGCTTTGTATTGAAGGATAATTCTGAATATGTTGGTAAGTTTGATGCAAAGGCATTTGAAGGTATTTTTCTTGGCTATTCTATGGAAAGAATTGCATACAAAGTTTATGTCATCAGTCAAAAGAAAATTATGGAAAGCACAGATGTGACATTTGATGACAGAAAACTACCTGGACTAGAAGAAGCCAATGATGAAGATAAAGATCCATTGAAGTTTGATAATCTAGATGATTCTGATGAAGAGACTAAAACTGAAGTTGAAACTCAAGTTCAACAGACTCAAGTGAATGATAATATAAGAGAAGAATTTGTGCCAATCAACAGTGGAGAAACTAGCATCCAAGACACACCTGTGAGTAGTGGCAACCTCATAGGGGGAGGAAATCAGGATGATGATTTGGATGATGAAGCAACATCAAGAATGAGAAATCAGGCTGAGCACTCAAGGAAATGGGATAGATCACACACTGCAGAGCAAATCATTGGAGATCCTAATGCAGGAGTAAGGACTAGGAGAGCAACTCAGAATGAGTGTCTCTATGGTTGTTTCCTTTCTCAGGTGGAGCCTAAGAAACTTGATAATGCACTGTTGGATCCAGATTGGATTGTTGCCATGCAAGAGGAGCTGAATCAATTTGAAATGAACAAAGTATGGGAACTAGTGCCTGAACCAAAGAATAGAACCATTGTTGGAACAAAATGGGTTCTAAAGAATAAGATGGATGAAGATGGTGTAATAGTAAAAAACAAAGCAAGGTTGGTTGCAAAAGGATACTCTCAACAGGAAGGCATTGATTATGATGAGACATTTGCCCCTGTTGCTAGATTGGAAGCCATCAGAATATTCTTGGCATTTGCTGCTCATTCAAACTTTAAAGTTTATCAAATGGATGTCAAGAGTGCATTTCTGAATGGAGAATTGGAAGAAGAAGTCAATGTGCAACAACCACCTGGCTTTGAGGATCCACACTTCCCAGAATTTGTCTACAAATTGCTTAAGGCATTGTATGGACTTAAGCAGGCTCCAAAGGCATGGTATGATACTTTATCACAATTTCTTCTTGAAAATCAATTCACTAGAGGTACACTGGACAAGACACTGTTTTACAAGAAGCATGGTGATGATCTTATCCTAGTTCAGATCTATGTGGATGATATCATTTTTGGTTCTACAAATGAGAAGCTGTGTGAGAAATTTTCTAAACTCATGCAGAGCAGATATGAGATGAGTATGATGGGAGAGTTGCCATTCTTTCTTGGGTTGTAAGTCAGTCAAAGGAAGGATGGTATCTTTGTCAGTCAGACCAAGTACATCAAGGATTTATTGAAGAAGTTTGACTTGGAAGATTGTTCACCTGCAAAGACACCCATGGCCACTGCCACTAAATTGGATGAAGATGATAAAGGCAAGAAAGTAGATATCTCAGTCTACAGAGGCATGGTTGGTTCTCTACTCTATCTCACTACAAGTAGGCCAGACATCATGTTTGCTACATGCTTGTGTGCAAGGTTTCAATAAAATCCAAAAGAATCACATTTGATTGCTATAAAAAGGATCTTTAAATATCTGAAAGGCACTCCAAACTTGGGTCTATGGTATCCTAAGGACACAGGGTTCAATCTGGTTGGTTATTCTAATGCTGATTATGCTGGATGTAGAGTGGATAGAAAAAGCACCTCAGGTAGCTGCCAGTTTCTTGGACAAAGGTTAGTCTCTTGGTATAGCAAGAAACAACAATTTGTGTCAACTTCTACATCTGAGGCTGAATACATAGCTGCTGGAATTTGCTTTGCTCAAGTGCTTTGGATTAGAAATCAACTTAGAGATTATGGACTTGTGTTGGAAAGAATTCCAATCATGTGTGACAACACAAGTGCAATCTCTATAGTTTCCAATCCTGTCAATCATTCTAGGACAAAGCACATTGACATCAGATATCATTTCATAAGAGAACTTGCAACTAATGGAACCATTGAGTTGCATTATGTTTCTACAGATAAACAACTAGCTGATATATTCACTAAGCCATTAGATGAAGCCACCTTCACAAGGTTGGTTAGTGAGATTGGAATGCTGAATTCTTCAGATTCTAGCTAGGTGAATACAACATCTAGATTGTTGCAGCAGTAAACACTTACTCTATCTAAATTCTCAATATTTTTGGAGTAAGTGTTGGCTGAAATATGATTTATAAATATTTCAAATCTGTTGCATATTTGGAAAATCATATTTTCTTGTTAACTTGAAATTTCTATGAAATTTTGAGAAAATCACTGTTTAATTTGCTAGAATATTCTTGAATGAATATGGCTGGTAAATTTTAAAAGATAGTGAAAATTGAGTTTCTATGAGTAAAAGGAATAGTTCGATAAATCAGACTTCTCGAATGGTTCATTTCAGTGTTAGTGGTCGACTTCTCTAACAAGCCTATTCAGGACACTCTTGAGTTCTCGAATATTGTCTTTTAGAGAACTCGAACAGAGACATGAGTGAGTTCTCGAATAAGGTATTTTGGTTCTCTATTGATAGAGTTCTCGAATAGCATGTTTGAGTTCTCGAATCATTTGAAAAGGCTGATTTCTTGCTGAATTTTAACCGATTTTGGATTTTTATTCAGAATTCAGAATTACTCATAAAAACATATTTTACCTAATTTAGATTTATTTCTAAGTTAGATAACTGCCAGCTGTGAGTTTTCAACCTGCTTGAGTTATCGAATAAGCCTTTCTTGACTTATCGAATAGTTGTTTTCTACTTCTCGAATGCTTGACTTGTCGATACAAAACATACATCTAATCGACAATTCAAGTACTTCATACTTATACCATTTTACATCCATTCGATTCATTTCATTCGATTTCTCAAGCATCTAAACTCCCAAAACCTCTGAAAACCCTAACTGCCAAAAGCTAAATTTCTTCTTCAACCTTTACTTTTTCTTTTTTTCTCTCTGTATCAATGGCAACAGTGAAGTTCAAAACCAATTTTATCGCCCTAACCATTGATGTTGAAGCACCCAATGCGAACTTCAAGTGCTTTGTAAAGTGGATGGCTGAGTCATACATCAAGGATGCACTCTCTACCAACCCAACACTGTATCTAGACATTCTGGAACAGTTTTGGGGAACTGCTATTGTAGAAGTTGTAGCCCTGGAAATCGCAATAACTTCATACATAATCCACTGCAAGATTCAGGACCAGGAAATCACTATCACCACTGCAGACATGAATCAAGCACTGGGCCTATAACAAGAGTCATATGACATACTAGCCACGAATGCAGAGTTAGAAGAATTCTTTGAGTTCATCAACTACTCAGATGGGATCAATCTTGGAAAGTTAAACAGGAAGAATCTGAGAAATGAGTGGAGCTATGTGTTTGCAACTCTTCTTCAAGTCTTCACGGCAAGGAAATCAAGCTTTGATCAAATCAGTGCACCTGCACAACAAATTGGCTATGCACTGGCCTATGGAAAGAAGATAGATGTTGGTCAAATCATCCTACAAGAGCTGTATGGGAGACTTGGTAAGAACACAACCAAGAGAGGTACTGACATTTTCTTCCCTCGCTTTATTCAATCTGTTCATAATTTTAAAAATGCTCAATTGATTGAACTACCTGGGATAGATAAAAATAGAATAGGCTATCCTAAATCCATGACCAAACTCATTTTTGGTAATTTGGAGACTAGGAATGATGTGGATGTAAGACTTAACATAACTCCCCATATGGAGAGTTTGTTTAGGACTTACCCTCACAACATGCCAACATTTGACTCAAAGTCACAGTTAGCACAACCCAAGCAAGTAGAACAAAATGCTAACCCAGGGCCTGCTAACCAACCCTCTCAACCAAACACTCTACCACACAGTGAGCCAACTGCATCATCCTCTCAAAAGGGTGATGTTAGTAAAAAGAAGAGAAAGGAGGTAATGTCTACACCTTTAACCATCTCATCTGAAGCAGCATTAGCTGTAGAATTAGAAAGTGAGGCACCTGAGTCACCCCTTATCAGGCCAAAGAAGAAGAAAACTAAAACCACCTCTTCAGTCACACAAATGGCTGAAGTTGTAAAATCAGGGGCACACAGTTCACTAGATGTATCCTCTCAACAGGGTGCATCTATATAATCATGCATCCTCCCCAATGCACCTATTTGTACAGAGTCAGCACATGGAGTGATAAGGCTTGCACAACACTGAGTGGAGAGCACATCACAATTGAAACTCCCTCTATCTCTCAAGGGGAGTTGCCAAACTCTAATCTAAATGACACTTCTCTTCCAGAATCTACCACTCAAATTTCTTTGCAGCCTGCAACTCAAGATCATCAAGAATTCTTTTCTTTTGATGAGCCAATGAATTCAAGTGACTTGGTGCATGACACCTTGCTCACCACCCAGGACCCACATTTAGATGGTGAGGGAATGCATGCTGGGGCATCTCCTAATGACACCATCACAAACACATAGGTTCCACTAGTTTTCACTAGAGACTCTGTGCCTGTGTCAACTGCTGGTGTAACTCATCCCACTTCTATGGAGACACCAGTAGTAGAGTCAATCCATCCGGTTACAGAAGTTGCATCTGTAACTGAGGAGTCTAGCTTGCCTAGCTCTAGCTCTGACTTCCTGTCACAATGGCTGAAGCCTGTGCAACATGACAGTGCTTCAGGATCAGGGTATGTTCCACCACAATTGACGGTTGAAGCACTTCAAAGCTTAGTTGTGGATCAGATTCCTGAGTTTGTCAAGATTGCTCAACACTTGGTCACCTCCAACATCCCTAACCCAGACTATGAGGCCATTCTGCTATGCCATAGGGATGATGTGGAGATGCAGAAGACAAAGATAGTTGATGATACTGAGAGAGATGGCAATGTAGATGCCTGGTTGCAAGGAAAATATGATATTACTCTTGATGAAGCACTTCAACATCTCAAGGAGGAATACATCACTTCACTAGGATCCAATGCCAAATCTCTGACACCTGGTGAAGTGTATGAAGCCATGAATGATTCTCACAAGGGATTTCTTAAGGGTGCCCACTATCTTGGCAAAGGAGTCAAATCTGAGGTCAGCAGGGTATGTGATAAGACAGTCACTAAAGTGGAAGAAATCAAGAGGACCTTTGCTGCCAAATTCCCTCAGTTGGACAGTGTGTTTAAAGACCTCAAATACCATAACACCACCTGCACCAAGATGGATCATGGGCTTGCACTGCTATAGGATACTGTCACAAGTCTGGGGCATAAATTTCAATCTCTATCTGATCAAACCACAGACTCCAATGCCATTCTGAAGATAATGTTCAAGAATTTATATGGGGATAAGCTGGTAACTG
Source organism: Kitagawia praeruptora (assembly GCA_037693485.1). Taxonomy (NCBI): domain Eukaryota; kingdom Viridiplantae; phylum Streptophyta; class Magnoliopsida; order Apiales; family Apiaceae; genus Kitagawia; species Kitagawia praeruptora. Next base: position 106,085,417 of record CM075352.1, on the reverse strand, counting down.
AGATCCCTGTGCATGACATGACCAAATATGAAGTACAAAGACTCAAGGAAAAGTTGGATACTCTGGAAAATGAGATCTCAAGACATCCAATGCTCAGTTAACAGACACTGTTGCTGCTCTCAATGAAAAGTTGGACATTCAAGCCACTGCCAATACTGATGTTCTTCTCAACCAACAACAGATGCTTTCTGCCATAATGAAGTATATGGGACTCCCTCTATCTGAAGATTCTTCCAACCCAAAGGTCACTTCTACAGCCTCTGTGCCTGACAACAAGCCTAAGGGGGAGAAGAGGACATTAAGGAACTCAAAATCTAAGGGGGAGAAACCTAAGGAGAAAGGCATTACAGTAAATGAGGGTGGTCAACCAAGAACTGCTAAGTCAAATCAGTCTGAGAAATTAAAGGCAGCATCCAAGGAGGAAAAACTGAAGAAAGTGGCTGTAGATGAAGAGGCCAAGATTCCATCTATCCCTCCATCTGAAACTGAAGATTATGAATTCGACATTCCTGACATTGCTAAGCAATCTCTTCAAGCTGAACCTTCAGAATTCAGAAATGTTCTTACTCAAAGGGTATGTCAAGAAACTGCAAATTCTAAACTATACCATGACATAGCCTTTCTAAAGCACCTACATGAGCTGAAAAGAAGGGCAAACTTCCACTACTTTGACTACATCAAGCTTCTTGTGCAAGATGTGTTTCTAGTCACTGTAGTGAGAAGAGAAATTGTTCAAACTAATTCTTATGCCATCATCACTACCAATGATAGAGAAGTCCTAGTCCACACTGCCAAGAACCTCTTTCACATCCACATTGAAGCTTTGCAAATTCTATCCAGCTCTGAACTTGGAACAATTATCAAGAAGATAGAAAGGAATAACTCATCAAACAATAATATGCTTAAATAGATTCTTACTAAGTGCATGAAATCTCAATTGCCTCAAGTAGTTCCTCAGCCTCACTGTATTTTATATGAAAAGAATCAAGACATTGTTGCCTTCAGATTTGACCAACACCTCAAATCAAACAACATTTCTATAATAAAATTTTTGGCTGGAGTTCTACATTCAAGGAGTGGAAAATCTAAATCTGAAATAGAGGCTCTTGACATTCTGGTGAAGTTTATCAACTCTCAGTCAGACATCAAGCCTATTGCTAAAGAGGGAAAGTCAGACAAAGATAAGGATGATCAAGATAAGAGTGGTAGCAAAGGTGGATCTCAAGGAAGGAATAAGGGTGGTGATGACAAGGAGAAAAGGGATGGTAAAAGCAAGAAGAAAGATGTTGACAGAGATGGTGGAAAGGTGTATGAGAGAAAGAGTGGAAAACAGCAAGCCTTAGGCATTGCTAGCAGTAACCTCACCACAACACAAGACTCTGAGTCTAGGGTGAATACTGTTAGTAGTGACCTAGAAAAATCTACATCTATGGCTTCTGCAACTGTTTTGCCACCTCAAGAAGAGAAGAAGATTCAAGTCAAGAAACCATCTGTGTGTTTCAAAAAGCAAACTGCTAATGGAATACTACAATGGTCTACAAACAAAGGTCACATGCTACTGCCAGGCAACCATGTAAAAAGGATCAAATTCAAACAAGCTGCAAGGAAATCAAAGCTATCCAAATCAAGGACTCTGACTGTAACACCCCCAGATCCGGGGTCAGGGATCTGGTCGTTATGGTCTCAATATCCATCCACAAAACCAACATAATTTAAATTACAACCTTGTGACCCAAAACAACAACATAAAACACACCCGTTATAGTCCCAGAGATGAAACCAGAGTAACCAACAATATTATTAATCGCAAGTGTGAGTTCTTACAACCCAAAGAATTACAATTGTACAATTACATACTCCTTGCCATCCATTAATAGATACCATAATATAAATACATTGAGGCTCAATTGCTAACAACTAGCCTACCAGTAGTTGCATCCTCAACAAAGGTAGCCAAGACCTTAGCGGTAAACCTCTGCCGGTTGACACCTGCTTACGCTGTATGCGCCTTGCGCGGCCATCTGATCTAGCTGTTGTTGTGATATAAATAAATAAAGCAAGGGTGAGCAATAGCCCACCAGAAATATAATTGAACAGTGATAATATATAACAGTCCAAAATATCTTTGAAACCATATGCCATGCATTAACGATGTAGTACCAATATAAGGTATGAGATGAAGTTACAAGGTAACTCAAAAATATATTTGTTTTGAATAAATATCTGCTATGCAAAAGATAAGCAAGATATTCTCAATTATCATAAAAGAGGAACTTGCAGGAAAAATATTGCAATTCCGGTTTCAACACTTTTTCACCTTGCCAACACCAACAATGTTGCAGAAATTTCTCACTTTTAGAAGATGAACTAATACGGGAGCATTGCCGCGCCAGATGCCCTGACGTTTACGATGATCAGTCGTATGTCATGCATCTCATCAGTCGTTCTCTACATGTAGAAGGTAGCTCCGACGGAATCACTTATCTACCGCCCTCTGGAACTCCTCAGCCAACGGTTGGGCTATTGCTGGACCGGCGCCACTCGGCCACTTACGCGTCTCCTAGTTCGAATATCATCCATGACTCTGAAACGTAAAGTTCGTTCCCCTTTTTCCCCAAGTGTAACACTTGTTGATAGGACTCCACAAAGTAGTCGTATCTAATTGGAAAGGAAAATTCACCAATATTTCCCAAGCTGATGCTTGTTAATGGATATAAACTTGTTACATCAATCATACCCCTCGAGCGTTGAGGAGGTAACCAAAGGACTCATATCGATGCTTGAAAGAATCAAGATGTGAGTGACAAGATAGTTTTAGCAAGTATAGGACCGGGCAGTCCAATAAATAACATCGCTCAAGTGAGGTCCCCTTATATACGTTTGGAAGTTGAGCGAGTATTTAAATCTTCTTTAAGATAGATTTAAATGAAAATAAAGTTTGGGAACCTCCCCTTGATAAGAATAGTCATAAAATACTCCGAAATATTTTACACCTTATCTGAAGGTGATAGATAATCTTTGAATAATATAAATCATTACAAAAAGAATTCAAAAGAATTTAATTAAATATTCCAAGAATATTTATTAAGTCAATAATAATTACGGAATATTATTAAATCATAATATTGCTCGTAAGTAATCCTCGAATGAATATATAGAATTATTTATTAAATAAATCTCTTCTTAAATGAATATTTAAAATAATATTCATTGAATAAATAAACTTAAATAAATATTTAAAATAATATTTACTGAATAAATCAAACCTTAAATAAATATTTGAAAATAATATTCATTTAACAAATAACATTCCAAATGAATATCCAAATAATATTCATTAAACAAATAATATTCTAAATGAATATCCAAAATAATATTTATTTAACAAATAATATTCTAAATGAATATCCGAATAGTATTCATTTAGTAATCAAAACTCTAAAGGAATATTCGAAGTAATATTCCTTGAGTAAATAGAACTTCCAATGAATATTTTAAAATAATATTCCTTAAGTAAATCAAACCTTAAATGAATATTCGAAAGTAATATTCATTAAATAAATAAAGGTCAAATGAATATTCCAAATAATAATAAGTAAGCCAAATGAATATTTGGGAATGATATTCGTCAACCAAATAACTCTAATGAATATTCAAAATAATATTCATTAACTAAATAACTCCAATGAATGATCAAAATAATATTCATTAAATAAATGACATTCTAAATGAATATTAAAATAATATTCATTAAATATTCCTTCACTGAGGTAATACTCAAATAACGTTCCTCGAAAGATTCGTAATCGAATAAAAATCCTCGAAATAATAAATTTGTCGCTGGGATCCCTCCGGGTTTCCACGACTATTTATATATTACAAAATATCGACTCCCGGTCTATATTTGAAGTATGAATATCATACGCCCTTCGCTAAGGGTCTTAACCAAACAATCCGGCTTATAACTGATATTTCATATATAGTCTATAAGCCGATATCAATTCAGGGAACAAGTAATTCAATATTAACTTGAAAGTAGGCATGCATGCTATGGCATATGTATAAAACAATCATCATATATATTATCACAACAACAGTTCCAAGTATTGGAAACTTGCCTGGTAATCCTGTAGGGGTAGTGTGCCTCGTGTCAATCCAATGATCTATAAATAGTCACAATAACCGAGGTCAATCACTTAACATTTCGAAGGTTAAGTATAACTTAACTTAAGTCATGTAAGTTTAGTCCAAAACACCCTCGAACCCATCCTTAATGTCGGATTTTTCGTATATCTTACTTAATCAATTATAACCTCGTTCTTTGCACCAATATGTGGTCTTGATAATTCTTAACAAGTTTCGTGTTTTAGTCGACTCGAAATTCCCTTTTTAACTTAGCCAAAAAGGGTGGCCAAAGTAGTATCCCTAGAGGTGACTTTTCTGAGAATCGCTATTCCGTGACTCGCACTTCAACACTTTTAATAAATCACTGGAAACGTATTTAATTACGAAACCACTTATAAAATCATCTTTGGTATTTGTAATATTTATCATAAAATTTCCAATTCGAAGCCACGGGTCTAGATAGGTGAAATGTATTTTTGAAGTTCGGTCGACTACGGATCTTTACTATTCACACCTCTTTCACTAAAACGTTCATAACTCGGTAATCGTTAACTCAAATGACGCACCGTTTTCGCGTACATGATCTAGAGAATATCTATAAGGTAGCTAACTCAAAATTGGACTTAGATCAGAAGATTAATTTTTACAGATTTCACTAAAACAGGGCAGGAGCTTCTAGTGAATAGTGTTACCTCCGAAAAGTGGTTTCTTCGCATTTAACCTCGATTCGAACATTTTTATAAAATCGGAAAACGATCCATTTTACTTGTGGTTTTCTCTCACGCCTTCCTTATGACCTCTAATATTTAATTACCATGATTCGTCACTGACTTAGTCATGTTAAGGGATTCCAATTTCAGTTACGAACTTTCGATTACGGTTTCGAACCTCTTTTACGAATTTAATCATAACTCCTAAACCGTAAGTCCATTTCATACGATCTTTATATCAAAACGAAGCTTATAACATAATTTAGCTTATCATGGAAGAAATCGAAGTTAATCAGTGGTTTATACCTACTGTCAAACTCGTGTTCTTAAGGTTAACGAAATTTCGGCATTACGACGGCTATAAATCGGATATTTACCAAATTCCAAAACTCCCAATAATCATGATATCTACTCCAAACAACATATACATGATTTATAACCATGAACTGAGGCCAAGCAATGCCTTTCCGTTCATCTAAGCTATTTTTAACATTTATCAAAACCCAATCTTAATCATGCTTATAACTTACTAACAACACCACTAAACATAGATCACTCAAGAACATGCTTAAAACTCAAAGTCAACTAAGGGTTCATGAGGTTTATACCTTCCTTGGAGAGTGATATAGCCTTACTAAGCCTTGTATGGTCCTTGTATAGCCTCCATGAAGCTTGGATCATCACCCAAAATCAAGATCCAAAAGTTTTGTTCTTGAAAACACTATTCACCCAATCATTTCTTTGAAAATGGAAAAAGATGAGTTTGATGCTAAGATTTTGAGGAGATCATTTTTATGAATTATAGGACTCAAAGAAAAAGTTTCAAGATCAACAAATGGTTGGAAGTTGGATTTGAGTTCTTGAATTTCAAGAAAGCCGAATGGGGTTTCTTTGGGAGTGTTTTATGTTCTTTGCTTGGTTGATTTGCTAATAATGCATAAAGTGAATGTTTAACATAATATCTCATCCTTGGTTGCTTTAATAAAGTTGTGAAGTGTTGGATGAGGAAACACCATGACAAGTGTTGAGTTTATGGTGGTTTAGAGCTTACTAGTTAGTTACTTGCTAAGTGCTTGGTTGCATGCTCTAAGGTTCTAGTTCCTTGATTCTAGTTTGGTTAGTATATATTTTATACATAGCACATGCATGCATCTTAGTCTCTGCTTGCTCTTTTGTCCGATTATTGCTCAATTCATTGATCGTTCGAGGGACTAACTCATTCGTTTCTAGTTTAGGGTTTTACCGAAAACCTTCTTAATATTTATAATAACATTCTCCATCTTTCTTAATACTTCTCGAATTTAAATTCCTTAAATCCCTTAAATAAATCCTTAAGTCTGGCAGTGTCCAGGGAATTCTCGGAGAAAATGAAAGTGCTCTGTTTCTGAATCCGACAGCTTTTACATACACTTATTTTCCTCCTGGATCACTAATACGAACTCAGAAATCCGTTCCGAATTCCGGATATAACATTATTATAATAATATTCTAAATTCCACCAAAATCACTATTCATCACTTATTTTTATTTAATTCCTATAATTAGGAAAATGAACCTGGTTTACTCTCGAGTGCTCCTTAACCTTTTTACGGAACCACTGGACTGACAACAGATATTGATTTGGATGACATGAGAATATTTCCACTACTTGGAATTCTCATATCTTAACTTCCTAGGAGATAGATTATTCTAATCTATGCTGTCAAACCACCGCATTCTTCATGACATATAATATTTGAACCCACATCCATTCTATTTATTTACTAGAACAACCGTTACAGCGTAGTCGTATCCACTATTCGCTTCCATATTATTACATAAGAAAAGTTTTAATTCTATCAAAAATCTGGGTTCTTACAGTCTCCCCTCCTTAAAAGGATTCCGTCCCGGAATCAGGTAGAAGACAATTGGGTACTTGTTGGTTATTTCGCTTTCCAATTCTCTGGTCGATCCTTACACATTTCAAATCTTTCTAAAGCACATCATACTGGTGTTACAACACACCCTTTATCCGTTCTACCAATTCTTTGATACTTTCGCATAACACATCATCCGGTATACGCTCTTGTCCGTTCTTATACTATTAACCTTATTGGTACGTGCAGTGACTTCGGTATCACTAACGCGCTACGAAGTTCGGAGATAACCTCACTCGTAATTTTGCAATTCCTGATCGCTTTAATCTTCGCAATCTCGATGTATATATATATTTAGGTGGAAAAATTTATCGAGAGATCACTGTGATCAATGAACATTTGTTAAATTGCATAGCTAGTACAGAAGGGGGCCAGCCTTTAGTACTTGACAAGCAATTAAACAATTAATGGCATTCCACTTAGACTCCTATCACACAGACAGAGAGTCACGTAGTATTACCTCCCCTCCTTAAAGGGTTGTTCTTCTCAATTTAGAAGAAGATAAATAAGGGAGAAGAAAAGAACGAATTTCAAAGAATCATATAAGAAAGTTTTCATGATTGTCAAAATATCGTACTTAGAATTTACCTCTGAACTATAGAGGTTTATTAGAGAAGAGAAATAATCATATTCGTATCAAATTCCACTTTTTTTTTTTCGTAATCTCACATATCACATGTCCCTGTTGTTCTGTCCATCATTCTATGGACCTATACTCTTGCTTGATATTAGCATCACTTACTTTTGGAAAATCCTTCAACCTCTCAGGTTAAATCTTGGATTTCCCGCTTGACATTATTATTACTCATATTTCACGCCCCGACACTGGCTCTTTCATACTCATAATTCTAACACTATCAGGTTGTCATTCCGAGTGCTCGTTAGGAAAAACCCATTCATCAATCCATTCATAACATTTCTTGCTTCACATTCCATAATTATTTCCCATTCTTTTCTTTATCAATCACATCCATCTTATCATCTAGTTCTCATTCACTTCTGTTATTGAACTCCACCGTCACCTTATTAGGGGAACGCGTGTTACCTTTATTCAATATACGTGGCACGTTTGTGGTCAAACTTTCCTTTGTTCAACCATCTAGATTTCACTTTCTCATTCCATGAGTCTCTTTTATTACTCAATCAAACTATTCCATATTTCCTCGGATTTTCCAAACTTAAAAGGAGTCAATTTGTATGTCATTCATGCTCCTAATTCCCACTTTCCGTTTTGGCCAATACCCTTACCTTGCCAATTCCATACTCTTCTCGCTTCATTACTGGAGCTTCTCATGAGTCTGCCTATCTGACTCTCTTATTAATTCCCAATTCTATTTCCATCTCTATCAGTCTCTTGTCTTTATTTCTACTATAATCATTTTATGAACCATCGTAACCTAATTCTTCATTTCAAATATCCCGTCATTCCAAAAATTACACCATCCGAAATAAACCTGGATGATTTCTCTAACTTAGATTCAATTCGACATTTCCACAGTCGTTACCACCTAATTTCTCAGAAGGATCACCATCGCTTATCGTTTACGCAGTGCTTTAATAACTAAGCATCATAATTATCAATTCAAGATCCTCTAGGAAAACAAAATAATCACTATTTCCTATCCATAAGGAACGCTTCCTGAACTTGACGTAGGTATTACATGAAGCAGATAAAATTGCAGGAAAGCTTCCAGCATCGCAGCTGGAACAGGCTGGTGAGATTATTAATCACATATCTCCGGTAGAAGACTAAAAGCTTAGCGGTTTGCTTAATTGCTTGCCAACCTCATAATTCTCTATCTTGTTTGCACAGAAATACACCAACATAAACTTGCTTGTCATTCATCATCGTGCCATTTGGCTTATCAGTATTTGTACCCTTTCTATTTCTGGTCATTTACTACCCATTCATTGTTACTTAACCTCCCCTCTCTCTTTCCAAAGAAAAGGCGAGTCTCTTGGGGAATTTGGTCTGGTCTGTCGTAGAGCCTCCTAATGTCGGTAATGTGCTACTGGCAACATCAGGAATCGAATCTTTACTTAAACTATTCTTATAGTTGATCCTGGCAACATCATTAGACGGAATGTAACTTCCTCCACCACATTATGACCATCAAGGTCCTTACATTATCATTCTATTTCTTTGGTCTGAGCATTTATGCTTACTCCCCTATATTTAAAGTGTCGGCCACCTCGTTGGCCTTTCCTGATTATAATAATTTCTTGAGATCAATGTTTTCTGGATCTATTCCAACTCAGGGTGGAAGCATTCTCCCTTAAATTCTGCTGAATGAGAGAAAGCATCTATCAGTCTTTTCCAAAAGTCATTGCTTCCACCTTTCTAGTGTGAACTTTACTATCGGTACTCCCAATCATACCTAGGATATTTCCTTACTTAAATCTCTTCTTGTTTTCAGGATAATCTCAACCTTATTGGTTCAATCCATACTTTTTCATGATTTCACACATGCTTCCTCTGGCCTTATTGTTACTATGTCATACATTCCTTACCAAACTTCCCTTTTGAAGTTCAGAATATTACCTCTTCCCTTGTAAGGTTTCTTAGGCCATCCTCAACATTCCTCCTGTATCTCCTGGTTACAGGGTATATCAAACATCATTAATCAATTCGATAACAATTCTGTCTATGTACTTTTCGAGACTCCTTTCCACAATTCCTTACAGGTTATTGATACTTTGGTCGATTCAACTTATATCGTCTGAATTCACAATGTCTTTGTTAGGGGTGATGCTATCCTTTGTGCATCCCCCAGGGTTCATATTAATCTATGGACATTCTATCCTCAATTCCATTTTCGAGGAATACTTACATCCGGTACTTGGCAATTTTAATCATATATCCATAATAAGGGTCTCTTTTCAATCATTTTCATCTTGATAATCTATAGGTAGCTTAACGCTAGCCTCTTCTTTCAAATGAATGTCAGTCTATATGACTTTCCATAAGACAACACATGTCTATCTGCTCTTTCTTACAGAACTTGGTAATGGTAGCAAGGATGTTCTGGAAGATATTGGTCGTGTTCAACGTGAATCTCTTAGTGCCTAATACATCTAGGGTTTTTATAAAGTCCATCATCATGTATCTCAATTCATTCTTCATCAAAAGTTCTTGCGGTTGGCACTTTGTTAGAAGCACCCCGCTTTGTCCTTACATTGCTGGATTAGTCACTTGACAATCCTTAGTGACTTGGCCCCAACTGGCCGTACTAAAATATGTGAATTTAGGGGTCAGCTAATAGCATTACTTTTCTAGCAATTGTTGGCATAGTGCCTTCTACTTGATACCTTTTGATCTTTTCAAAACTTCACTCCATATAAGTCTCAATCGACTTCTCGGTACCATCTCCGGTCACCCTTACTTTTCTTTTATTCTTCTAGTTACTCTTATCAATTTCACGTGCCACCAAAGCTCAACATTTCTGGCATAACAACCTTTTCATTTAAGTCAATCCCGAACTTTCTTAGTCCGGCTTGTTTCTTAATTACATTTCCCTTTTTCCGTCCAATCTCAACTTCAAAATTTTGTCTCTACAATCAATCGTAATAATTGGGATCTATCTACCAATCCGTGCGGCGGCTACCTTACCCAATTCATAGGGTTTGCCTCAGTTTCCACTCTCCTCAGTGATGTATTCAGATAATCCGAAAGACAAGGTTTGCCAAATTTTGTCCAATTCCTTTCCAGGATTAGGGAAACTTCAGTCAATCTATTCACCCACTAGCAACATGCCACATCTTCCCGATACATATTCGTCCTATTAGTCGATACTACCAAATACCAGTCTTCTTAACAACTAGTCTCCGAAGGAACACTACCGTCGGGGTTAGTCGTTCCTCAACATTGGCACTACCAAGGCCATCTGAATCCGATGAACTGCGATGTCTAAATGTAATCGAAATTACGCTGTCGTGCTGCATAAGCGCAGACCTATACCTGTATGAGTTGCATCATAATATCTCCCAAAGTTTCCTTCTTCCATTAGGCAACGCCAACCCTGGTCATCACCAACTTTACCTTTAGCTCCAGGAAGATCTTCTCACGTTTATCTTGTCCATTCAAACTTTTATTCTTATAATAAGTCGGGTTACGGGACTACACTTCCTGTAAAGTCCTGAGCAAATCTTTGGTAATACCTTGTGAATTTTATGAAATTTCTCACCTTTGCCAGTGTGGTTTGCCAATCTTCATTGGAAACTGTCTTTAATTTGGTAGGGCCGACCAACACTACTCTTATTGATCATGTGTCCTATTGCTGGACTTCATTTTGCCAAAACTCTTATTTCGAGAACATGTCCTACACCTGTTCTATCAGGTTGCACCTAGAAGCATTCTCAATTACATCTCGACCACTACTCGCCTTGCCTAATCCATTTATGATTCAGTGTCAGAATAAACTTAAGGTAACTACCATAATCCATTCAAGAAAAAGAAAGAATTTAATATTCTTCTGAATCTCATGCAACTAATGTTTCTGGTTCATCATTTCACTGAATTGAACTAAACTTATACTTGGTTTCTTGACGATAGCCTCATTACTAGTTTATCATAGACTCACTGGTCTTTTAGTGTTGTAGGTTCTGAGATCATTGTCTTGCTTACTATTTCCTTATACTTTATTCAATCATGCCATCACCTTTCAATGTCTTTATTTTCTAAGTGGATCCATTCATAAAATGGACATTTCCTTGAACCCAACCACTTCATCAATCTAAGTTTGACTTTACAAATTATCACTTATGAAATCTGCCTTCTCATGGCGAATTATCCTTAACCACATTCACACTAATTCATTTATCTGAAGATATGGCACTTGCCACCTATGTCTTAACTGTTCCTAGGGACTCTGCTCCCCGTCCTCTATCTGTGTCTTTGATAACCACGTGCCACTCTAACTCTTTTCTCATTAATCTGTAGGTCTCTATGGATTTTGGTTTTTATCTATCCCCATATAAGATCTCAAGTAATTCCTCAAATCCATCTTACCTGCTGGTACTTCATCTAGCAGTCCCGCTATGAATCCAATACGCATCTTTAATTCTTTTAATAATATCTCAGCTCTTTATGCTCACTTTTCTGAGCACTATACCTTAACTCTTACAGTCTCTCTGGCTGTAGCCCTCATTCCTTAAGTGTAAACTCCTTATACTTATCAATATTCTCCTCCTCTGCTGGAACCTCTTCCGGGTCCTCAGTAGGGTACTCTATCGAATCCACCATCCGATCTTCAACATCAAAACAAGCATCATTATGTTACTGCTCGTAATCCCCAAGGTCTGTCGCCTTACTAGTCGATACAAGAACGAGCTAAGTTACTATCATGATACTTTAGGGTTCCCATAAGGGTTTTATATGTCAATACTACATTATGTAGTCTGACTATGAACTTGGCAAGAGTTCTTATTATCTTAATGAATTTATTGTTTTAACGTCGCATCATCTCTGGGATATATAACGCTCTCTCTGATACCATTTCTGTAACACCCCCAGATCCGGGGTCAGGGATCTGGTCGTTATGGTCTCAATATCCATCCACAAAACCAACATAATTTAAATTACAACCTTGTGACCCAAAACAACAACATAAAACACACCCGTTATAGTCCCAGAGATGAAGCCAGAGTAACCAACAATATTATTAATCGCAAGTGTGAGTTCTTACAACCCAAAGAATTACAATTGTACAATTACATACTCCTTGCCATCCATTAATAGATACCATAATATAAATACATTGAGGCTCAATTGCTAACAACTAGCCTACCAGTAGTTGCATCCTCAACAAAGGTAGCCAAGACCTTAGCGGTAAACCTCTGCCGGTTGACACCTGCTTACGCTGTGTGCGCCTTGCGCGGCCATCTGATCTAGCTGTTGTTGTGATATAAATAAATAAAGCAAGGGTGAGCAATAGCCCACCAGAAATATAATTGAACAGTGATAATATATAACAGTCCAAAATATCTTTGAAACCATATGCCATGCATTAACGATGTAGTACCAATATAAGGTATGAGATGAAGTTACAAGGTAACTCAAAAATATATTTGTTTTGAATAAATATCTGCTATGCAAAAGATAAGCAAGATATTCTCAATTATCATAAAAGAGGAACTTGCAGGAAAAATATTGCAATTCCGGTTTCAACACTTTTTCACCTTGCCAACACCAACAATGTTGCAGAAATTTCTCACTTTTAGAAGATGAACTAATACGGGAGCATTGCCGCGCCAGATGCCCTGACGTTTACGATGATCAGTCGTATGTCATGCATCTCATCAGTCGTTCTCTACATGTAGAAGGTAGCTCCGACGGAATCACTTATCTACCGCCCTCTGGAACTCCTCAGCCAACGGTTGGGCTATTGCTGGACCGGCGCCACTCGGCCACTTACGCGTCTCCTAGTTCGAATATCATCCATGACTCTGAAACGTAAAGTTCGTTCCCCTTTTTCCCCAAGTGTAACACTTGTTGATAGGACTCCACAAAGTAGTCGTATCTAATTGGAAAGGAAAATTCACCAATATTTCCCAAGCTGATGCTTGTTAATGGATATAAACTTGTTACATCAATCATACCCCTCGAGCGTTGAGGAGGTAACCAAAGGACTCATATCGATGCTTGAAAGAATCAAGATGTGAGTGACAAGATAGTTTTAGCAAGTATAGGACCGGGCAGTCCAATAAATAACATCGCTCAAGTGAGGTCCCCTTATATACGTTTGGAAGTTGAGCGAGTATTTAAATCTTCTTTAAGATAGATTTAAATGAAAATAAAGTTTGGGAACCTCCCCTTGATAAGAATAGTCATAAAATACTCCGAAATATTTTACACCTTATCTGAAGGTGATAGATAATCTTTGAATAATATAAATCATTATAAAAAGAATTCAAAAGAATTTAATTAAATATTCCAAGAATATTTATTAAGTCAATAATAATTACGGAATATTATTAAATCATAATATTGCTCGTAAGTAATCCTCGAATGAATATATAGAATTATTTATTAAATAAATCTCTTCTTAAATGAATATTTAAAATAATATTCATTGAATAAATAAACTTAAATAAATATTTAAAATAATATTTACTGAATAAATCAAACCTTAAATAAATATTTGAAAATAATATTCATTTAACAAATAACATTCCAAATGAATATCCAAATAATATTCATTAAACAAATAATATTCTAAATGAATATCCAAAATAATATTTATTTAACAAATAATATTCTAAATGAATATCCGAATAGTATTCATTTAGTAATCAAAACTCTAAAGGAATATTCGAAGTAATATTCCTTGAGTAAATAGAACTTCCAATGAATATTTTAAAATAATATTCCTTAAGTAAATCAAACCTTAAATGAATATTCGAAAGTAATATTCATTAAATAAATAAAGGTCAAATGAATATTCCAAATAATAATAAGTAAGCCAAATGAATATTTGGGAATGATATTCGTCAACCAAATAACTCTAATGAATATTCAAAATAATATTCATTAACTAAATAACTCCAATGAATGATCAAAATAATATTCATTAAATAAATGACATTCTAAATGAATATTAAAATAATATTCATTAAATATTCCTTCACTGAGGTAATACTCAAATAACGTTCCTCGAAAGATTCGTAATCGAATAAAAATCCTCGAAATAATAAATTTGTCGCTGGGATCCCTCCGGGTTTCCACGACTATTTATATATTACAAAATATCGACTCCCGGTCTATATTTGAAGTATGAATATCATACGCCCTTCGCTAAGGGTCTTAACCAAACAATCCGGCTTATAACTGATATTTCATATATAGTCTATAAGCCGATATCAATTCAGGGAACAAGTAATTCAATATTAACTTGAAAGTAGGCATGCATGCTATGGCATATGTATAAAACAATCATCATATATATTATCACAACAACAGTTCCAAGTATTGGAAACTTGCCTGGTAATCCTGTAGGGGTAGTGTGCCTCGTGTCAATCCAATGATCTATAAATAGTCACAATAACCGAGGTCAATCACTTAACATTTCGAAGGTTAAGTATAACTTAACTTAAGTCATGTAAGTTTAGTCCAAAACACCCTCGAACCCATCCTTAATGTCGGATTTTTCGTATATCTTACTTAATCAATTATAACCTCGTTCTTTGCACCAATATGTGGTCTTGATAATTCTTAACAAGTTTCGTGTTTTAGTCGACTCGAAATTCCCTTTTTAACTTAGCCAAAAAGGGTGGCCAAAGTAGTATCCCTAGAGGTGACTTTTCTGAGAATCGCTATTCCGTGACTCGCACTTCAACACTTTTAATAAATCACTGGAAACGTATTTAATTACGAAACCACTTATAAAATCATCTTTGGTATTTGTAATATTTATCATAAAATTTCCAATTCGAAGCCACGGGTCTAGATAGGTGAAATGTATTTTTGAAGTTCGGTCGACTACGGATCTTTACTATTCACACCTCTTTCACTAAAACGTTCATAACTCGGTAATCGTTAACTCAAATGACGCACCGTTTTCGCGTACATGATCTAGAGAATATCTATAAGGTAGCTAACTCAAAATTGGACTTAGATCAGAAGATTAATTTTTACAGATTTCACTAAAACAGGGCAGGAGCTTCTAGTGAATAGTGTTACCTCCGAAAAGTGGTTTCTTCGCATTTAACCTCGATTCGAACATTTTTATAAAATCGGAAAACGATCCATTTTACTTGTGGTTTTCTCTCACGCCTTCCTTATGACCTCTAATATTTAATTACCATGATTCGTCACTGACTTAGTCATGTTAAGGGATTCCAATTTCAGTTACGAACTTTCGATTACGGTTTCGAACCTCTTTTACGAATTTAATCATAACTCCTAAACCGTAAGTCCATTTCATACGATCTTTATATCAAAACGAAGCTTATAACATAATTTAGCTTATCATGGAAGAAATCGAAGTTAATCAGTGGTTTATACCTACTGTCAAACTCGTGTTCTTAAGGTTAACGAAATTTCGGCATTACGACGGCTATAAATCGGATATTTACCAAATTCCAAAACTCCCAATAATCATGATATCTACTCCAAACAACATATACATGATTTATAACCATGAACTGAGGCCAAGCAATGCCTTTCCGTTCATCTAAGCTATTTTTAACATTTATCAAAACCCAATCTTAATCATGCTTATAACTTACTAACAACACCACTAAACATAGATCACTCAAGAACATGCTTAAAACTCAAAGTCAACTAAGGGTTCATGAGGTTTATACCTTCCTTGGAGAGTGATATAGCCTTACTAAGCCTTGTATGGTCCTTGTATAGCCTCCATGAAGCTTGGATCATCACCCAAAATCAAGATCCAAAAGTTTTGTTCTTGAAAACACTATTCACCCTCCTCTTAAATCATTTCTTTGAAAATGGAAAAAGATGAGTTTGATGCTAAGATTTTGAGGAGATCATTTTTATGAATTATAGGACTCAAAGAAAAAGTTTCAAGATCAACAAATGGTTGGAAGTTGGATTTGAGTTCTTGAATTTCAAGAAAGCCGAATGGGGTTTCTTTGGGAGTGTTTTATGTTCTTTGCTTGGTTGATTTGCTAATAATGCATAAAGTGAATGTTTAACATAATATCTCATCCTTGGTTGCTTTAATAAAGTTGTGAAGTGTTGGATGAGGAAACACCATGACAAGTGTTGAGTTTATGGTGGTTTAGAGCTTACTAGTTAGTTACTTGCTAAGTGCTTGGTTGCATGCTCTAAGGTTCTAGTTCCTTGATTCTAGTTTGGTTAGTATATATTTTATACATAGCACATGCATGCATCTTAGTCTCTGCTTGCTCTTTTGTCCGATTATTGCTCAATTCATTGATCGTTCGAGGGACTAACTCATTCGTTTCTAGTTTAGGGTTTTACCGAAAACCTTCTTAATATTTATAATAACATTCTCCATCTTTCTTAATACTTCTCGAATTTAAATTCCTTAAATCCCTTAAATAAATCCTTAAGTCTGGCAGTGTCCAGGGAATTCTCGGAGAAAATGAAAGTGCTCTGTTTCTGAATCCGACAGCTTTTACATACACTTATTTTCCTCCTGGATCACTAATACGAACTCAGAAATCCGTTCCGAATTCCGGATATAACATTATTATAATAATATTCTAAATTCCACCAAAATCACTATTCATCACTTATTTTTATTTAATTCCTATAATTAGGAAAATGAACCTGGTTTACTCTCGAGTGCTCCTTAACCTTTTTACGGAACCACTGGACTGACAACAGATATTGATTTGGATGACATGAGAATATTTCCACTACTTGGAATTCTCATATCTTAACTTCCTAGGAGATAGATTATTCTAATCTATGCTGTCAAACCACCGCATTCTTCATGACATATAATATTTGAACCCACATCCATTCTATTTATTTACTAGAACAACCGTTACAGCGTAGTCGTATCCACTATTCGCTTCCATATTATTACATAAGAAAAGTTTTAATTCTATCAAAAATCTGGGTTCTTACACTGACAATCTATCCAGGCTTAAAACTCCAACCATTAGATGAAGATTTTGATGAAGACCAATTGCAATATCTAAGAGCTCAAAGAATCTACTATGCTGCCATTATGAATAACTGCCTTGAGGTTAAATATACTGATGGAAGGGAGAAGAAATTCAAACAAGGACAGTGTAAAAATTGGGGCAAGCTATATGAAATAGAAAGAATAATTTCATTATTGGATTCTGAAGACAAAGTGGAGAAGGTATGGAAGCTGGAGTTGATTGATTTTGTAAAGATGAAGAGAGACTATGCTGATAAGATAAGAAAGGGATGCTTTGAGAAATGGCTAGAAAGGGAGAAGGAGATTGATAGGCTGGAAGTTGAAGCAGAAAAGCTAAGGGCAAAAGGATTGTGTAGAGTTCAATTCAATCCCTATGTGGTGAAGTATAGGAGGAGAAATAGAGATAATGTCAATATAAGAATGAACCTACTCAGTCACTATCCTGCCAACATTCTAAAACCAGTACTTGAAGATTTCAAAGACTCTATCATGCTTGAAGAATTGGATGCTTTGGCAGAGATCGTAAAGGCCATGGATGAGAATGCAAGAAAGGAGAAAGAAAGAAAACAGAAAGCATATGATGATCTACAAGCCAAAGCAATGGAGATGGAATCAAATGAGAATGGCTAGTATTTTATCATACTGTAAGATCATTCATTCATGTGCTGAGTCAAATTTCATACCTGTACTTTTCAAGTTTTATCTTTATGTATGTTAGGCTTGTTATCAGACATGAAATTGTGACTAAGGGTCTCACTCACAAATTGGGGGAGATTGTTAGTCACAGAGGCATGCCTGTTTACATCTAATAACAAGCCTAATTGTTTGTAATGCTTTGTATTACTTACATGACCTCTTAACTGAGGGAACCTCTAGTTGTAGAGTCTCTACTAGTTTTGTACTTGTAATAGGCACCAAATCCTAGTTGTGTAACTGTACTTATAAAGTCAAGAATAATGCTTGAAAGAAGTTCCAAGGTTCATGCCTCAAGCAAGAAGATAAAGACTGTCAAATAATCACAGTTGGGATTTGAAGAAAGTGAAGAATTTGCCTAAGTACCAATTCGAGAAGTAGTTTTGTCTATTCGAGAAGTCCAGCATTCGAGAAATCAGGGATTCGATATCTCAAGACACTATTCGATATCTCTGAATACACTGTTCGATATCTCATTCGATATCTCAGAGATTCGATATGTCTACTACTCTATTCGAGAACTCAAGAAGTCAACAAGTCAAAGTGGTATTCGAGTTCTCAAAGAGTCAACAAGTCAAAGTTCCATT
The DNA here is from genome assembly GCA_037693485.1 of Kitagawia praeruptora. Taxonomy (NCBI): domain Eukaryota; kingdom Viridiplantae; phylum Streptophyta; class Magnoliopsida; order Apiales; family Apiaceae; genus Kitagawia; species Kitagawia praeruptora. The sequence continues at coordinate 106,066,785 of CM075352.1, read as the reverse complement.
CGATATCTCAAGGACTCAGAAAGCTATTTGAGATCTCAGGGATTCGACAAGTCACAATGATCTATTCGAGAACTCAAGGATTCCCAAAGAAAAGAGCTATTCGAGAAGTGGTTCGATATGTCAATATAACTATATTCGAGAACTCAGAGTTATCGATCAAGTCAATTCTAGTTCTCAAATCACTTACTTAGTCACTTCTCGAATACACTCTTGGAGACAAAACACTGGAGAAATTGTACAATTCAGAAACCTGCAACAAGCCAATGCACTTTATGGACCACAATCTGTAACGTGCTCTGGAAAGCCTACAAAGAAGATTGGAGAGATATAGAAGAGACAAAGGGCTAAAGAAGTGGATCTAAACAGGCTTTGCAAAGTCAAATCTGTAACCGTTTGGACTCTTACTCAAATATGATAGACAGACTAGAAAGTAATTTGTTTAGCTACCTTATTTGTAGTAAGTAGGTTTTATCCATGCTCTATAAGGATACAGCCTCACTTTCTTAGCAATTAACTTTTAGAGAGTCAAGTTTTTCATATTCATTGTAAACAATATCTCTCTGAGAAAAACGAAGCTGAGAATACTATCATTTGTATTCACAGATTGTAGCAACCTTTATCTAATAATACATTAGATTAAAGTGATATTGTGACTTGTGTTGTTCTTTATCCGCACCTACATCTTTGCACACACAAACACTTATCTACTGCAGAGACTCTCCAAGAAAAGTTCAAGAATCCATTCACCCCCCCCTCTGTATTCTTTTACTGTATTCCATACTCAACAGTTTGATCAGTTGTTGAGTGAAAAGTCGGATACACACATGCTAAAGCATCACATCAGTGATTCCATTGACAGTTCTTTAGTTCGAGATCTCTCGAATGTCAAGCTCGGAAAACTTCCATCCTATTTGAAGTATGTCCTTCTGAATGATGAGTTGGTTATTTTTAAAGTGTGTCAAGATAATGTATTAAGAAGGTGGATCATGGATGATGAGGTAGAAGAGTGTTCTTATCAATCAACTGTGAAGCATAAACACCTTAGAGGTATGAAGAAGAAAAAGAAAAAATCGATTGGAGGAAGAGTCAAAGTGAAGTTTGATTTAGAAAAGATGTGGGAAGATAGCAAGAAGGTTATCAAACAATGGGTGAATGGTCCTTCTGCTAAGGACAAGTCGAATGCGATCTTCGAGCCACCATGATTTGAATCATATTTGTCCGGCTAAATGACGTTAACGACAGCGCTTCGTGGGAGGCAACCCATGTGGTTTCGATGATTAGGTATGTTTCCTACTATCCCTTGTATTACCTTCCATTCAATGGGGACATTGAATATTTTAAGTTTGGGGGTGGTTTGGGGGATTAGTGCTTGTTGTTGTATTATGTGTTCACATAGGATATCATGTTTTGCATAGTAGGTGTAATTCATGCATGTACGTTCGTATTATTTATGTGCGTTTTATATAGGACATTCTGTTTTTATTTTTGGATATCATGTCAGTCACATTTTAGTTGCATTTTCATGACATGCATATTTCATGATCCCTTAGGACGAGCTGATTCTGATTGGTAGGTAGATGTTTAATTGAGTGTGGTGATGATGAATAGAGGGTTGATTTATAGTTTCTATGAAATTGACTTGCATGTTATGGGAACAAAACTTTTACACAGTCTAATTGGGTGCTTTTGGGCTAGGTTAGGGTCATGCCTGTTTGGATGCTTTGAGATTTAATCACCTGATTATATTTAGAATTTTCGTTATTCCCTTGATGGCGTAGGAGCACTAAAGTCTAAGTTTGGGGGAAACCTGGGATTTCATGCTAGTTGTTAATATTTGTTAAATAATGGCTAGGTGTCAAATGGCTAGTAGCCGGCTCATATTTATATGAGTAGTCTAGGGTTGGAATTGAGAATTCTCATTCCAGATTGCATATATAAAAAAATTCAGAAAAAAAGAAAAAAAAGAGAAAAAAAAGTTAATAGTTCAATTGTTAAATGCAAAATTAACCTCGAGTAATTAAGTCTGAGGGGACTTAGTCCTAGTAACCTAAAGCCCTTGTGGTTTGGGATTGCTGACCTAACACTCGTTACATGGGTATTATTGTATAAGCCTTTTGGGGTCTCATTCATTGCACGGTTAAATAAGCATGCTTGTATATTATGTGTCGTATTGTTTAGTAATAAAGCATGAATTCCTGGCAAACTTGAACGAGGATGGAGGTGTTCCTAGGTTATGGAGTGTCTACAGTCTATTCTATTTATAAACCTGTGATTGTCTTGGCGAAGGACATGTTTGATTTTTGACCTAGTTTTGAGAGTATTTCTGATGAGCATTGCACACACGCACGTTTCTGTTCATGTATTGTTAGTATACGGGGACTTAGTCGAGCTCTGCTTGGATTTATTAGCATTCTTTGAGATGTTTGCTTGTTAGTTGGTTTTAGTGAGTTTGAAGGGGATCTTTGCATTTTTCATATTAGTTGCATTCATGCATTGCATTGCATTAGGTTAAATGGATTTTGTGGGTTCATTCGCTATAGGCCCTCACGAGACCTTACTCGTCCACCAGGGCTGCCTAGGGGTTTAAAGGGCTTGTTGCATGCGCCAAATGCAACCGTGATCACCTACGGAAGTGGTACTAGTTAGTTAGTTAGTTGTAATTGTTTATGCTTGAGGACAAGCATCGGTTTAAGTTTGGGGGTGAGATGAGTGGATTTATATCCACTTGGAGCGTTCCATATCGGCTTAAATTGATTGTCTTGGACTCAAGTTTGTGGTATTTTTTATGTGTTTTGTTTAAATGTGCAGGTTAGCAAGGATATCGATTAGGGTTGCCGTTTCCGTCAAATTTGAAGTTGATTTGTGCAAATGGAATGAATACTAGAGTCAAGCACTGAGATTTTATGATGATTCCAAGTAAAGATAATTGATTATGGAAGCAATGGCGAAAAGAACGGAAGAAAACGGCTCAGAAACGAAGAAAACGGAAGAAAATCAGTTTCGGGAGGAAGTTTACGCGGCTGGAGCGCGTAAACGTGCGCCTGGGGCGCGTGGAACAGCAGAGTTGTGCGCCTGGAGCGCATATATAGCACGCGCCTGGATCGCGTAGATTTGCTGGAAAAATTCTGAAAATGCCCGTTTTGCCCCTATTTCGAATTCTTATTGTATTTTTGGAATAAAAACCTATTTCTAGTTGTATTGTAGGTTAATTTTCTTGCTTGGCAAGATATCTAGGCCTATAAAAACACATCTTACCCTTGTAAATAATATAGATTTTTTATTGTAACATAGAATTGCAAGGGAGAAAAGGAGAAGGAGATTCAACGCTCGTGACAAGCAACAGATCAAGATCTACTTCATCTTTTTTGTTCTTTTTCTATTAATATTATTACTTCCATTCATACTTGGTTTAATATCATGTTTTCATCAAATCCCATGGTGACGAACGGTTCAATTATGAACTAATCGTTGTCATGGGATTCTAACGGATTTATCTATGTAACTTAGTAGTTTGATTTCTTTAAAGATATGTGTGTGGTGAATTCTTGATATCCTCGTATGGTTAATCTTAATGCTTTTAGATACGTAGCTAACATCTAAATTGAATTGTTAATCTCTTGTGAAGTGAAAGTGGATCTTGAGATTTAGAACTTGCCATGCTAGCATAGGTTCATAATTGTTTATCAATATGATTTGTGGTGTGCGATGAAAATACTTATACTGCCCTGTGTGATCTTAATGGATAACTTGTTCTTCAACCGTTATGTTTTCAAATTCTATAGACATATAGGGTCTAAGCATAATTGGTGTTTATTCATCTTCTATCTCTTTTGTGGATGTATGTTTAGTTTGGTATACTTATGTTGACATGTAGCGTGTACTTGTTTCGTGTTATCCGATCAGATATCAAAATCATCACATGCATGGATTAAAGGCGTCAACTCTAGGCAAAGTAGATAATGAAGTTAGAGTCCCATGTTTATTCTCATAAAAGTAATCAGTTTAAATTCTTATTAGTTAATTAATTCTTAGTTTGTTAATTTGCTTTTCAGTTATTTTTAGTTAATCAAAACCAATCTTGTTAATTGTCTTAGCAGTGAATAAAAACCATACATTGTTGCATAGGTACTAACTGAATTAAAAACCAGATCTCTGTGGGAACGAACTCAACTTATATCTATATTACTTGTGACCACGTACGCTTGCATGATTTTGTGTTAACAATGTATGACTCAGACATCCACTTTACAAAGCATTTGAAATTGGTATTAGGAGCTTCAACATCACTTGAGATAGCGATGAAGTTGGTGTTGAATTTCACAGTTGCCATTGATACAGACAAAAGCGAGAAGAGAATGAAGGTTGAAGAAGAAATTTAGCTTTTGTAGTTAGGGTTTTCAGAGGTTTTGGAGTTTTAGATGCTTGAGAAATCGAATGAAATGAATCGAATAGATGTAGAATTGTATAAGTATGAAGTACTTGAATTGTCGATTAAATATATGTTTTGTATCGACAAGTCAGGCATTCGAGAAGTAGAAAACAACTATTCGATAAGTCAAGAAAGGCTTATTCGATAACTCAAGCAGATTGTAACTCACAGCTGGCAGTTATCTAACTTAGAAATAATTCTAAATTAAATAAAATGTGTTTTTATGAGTGAATTAAAATTTTAGACAAAAATCCAAAATCGGTTGAAATTCAGCGAGAACTCAGCCTTTTCAAATGAACTCAAATACAGTATTCGAGAACTCAGTCATTGTAAGAACCCTAATTTTTGGTAATATTTTATTTTATTTAATATCTTGTGGCAATGTCAATATGGAACCTTTCTGGTCATCCCTGTGATTAATAGAATTGATTGTCTGAGAAACTGTGTTGCTGTATTCATTATGTAAGATAAGAAGGGAGATTGTGAAGGTAGGAGTCTTATTGTTAGTGAGATTTATAAAACTTGGGATTTGAGAATGATTAGAGTGTTACAAGATTTATTGAGGATCATGACAAGGAATTATGGACATTAGAGGAATTTACACAATTAGTACTTAAGGAATTATAGGGGAAATCTCTACGCGACAAAATATTATTACGAGGGATTAATTAAGGTACGATACGAATTAAAGATTAGATAATAAGCATTGGTGGGAGAATAATAATACAAGGAGTAGTATTGCATGCAAGCTCATGCAACTAAGTAGTTAGGAAAGCAAACTAGATGAACCAAATAGCAAGGGGAATAGTAACTAGTTGGCTTGCTTTTCAAAAAGAGGAGACAAGAAGTACCACTAGCCATGCTTATAGCCATGCCTATGTTGTACCATGCATATACTCACAATAATACATATCAACCTCATCTAATACCACTCATTCACCCAACACCAAAATCAAACACAAAAACACTCTCCCCCCCCCTTGATATTGCTCTCGGCCTAAGCTAAAAAAAGGAGAAGAAAAATTCTTCTTCCCCATTTCCCATCACTCATAATTCATACCATAATTCCTAGGTCATCTACATCATCTAAGCAAGGTATGCTAGCAATTTCACTTCATTTCATCCATCCAATTCCAAGTTATAAAATGTTAAAGATTGGGTGAATAGTAACCATGTTTGATTTTCTTTTAGATCTTGGATTATAAGTGTTGTAGGAGATCATCTAAGGTGTTGTTGTGTTGTGAAAAGCTTACCAAAGGTCCCTAGGAGCTCAAGAAGGTATAAAATCACAAACCCTCTTGGTTATGTAGTATTTATAATGTTAGGTAGTAGATCCATGCATGTATGAGCTAATCTTGGTTGTATAAGTGTTGGATGACTTGGATCTTGAGTTTTTATGTTGAGATTATGACTTTTATGACTATGGATAGTATATATATCACCATGAGTGGTATGAACCATGATTTGAGTGTATTAAGTGTTGGTTGTATGGTGGAATTGTGAAAAATGATTGATGTAAGTGGTATGTTCATGCTGAGTTTTTCCAGGAGCAATGACCTGTATTGTGACACGATTTTGAACACCCAAATGATGTCCCCTGATGTCCTACCTTATATTGTTGGAAAGATAATTGAATGTAGTTTCTGGATAGGTAAGATTCATAGCTAGGTGATGTGTGGATTTTTAGTTATGGCCGGAGAAGTGATTTTTGTTTCTGGACTATGGACTGCATAAAGTGACCCCCTTGTGAACCTTGTTTAAACACCTTAAAAAATATTTGGGATCATGGAAAAATTAGAGAAGCTAGGAAATACAGTGGCGAAGGCTACCCAAAAAGAATTGGATTAAAATATGAATTTTTGGATTTTATAAAAATGCTAGAGTAAATTTCGCGCATGGGAAAAAGTCGTTAGTGGAGCATAATTCTAGGAGTAATGGTTATGGTTCGAACGTGGTAACTAAATTAAGTCGAGTAAGTGACGAGCGTAAACGAGTGATGTCATGGACCTATAGTGGGGCTAGGGAGTCATAAGACGAAGTCGTTAAGTTAATTTCGTGTCCCCTTAAAACCCCGTAATTAGAAAGAAATTGTTAAGGTACTAACGAACGATTATTGTTTATGTATAGATCGTTCGAACTCACACGCTCGACCACCCCAACCAAACCAAGGCAAGTTTACTTTTCAAAACTTATCCCTATACAAGGATTTTCACTGTTGTGTTTGTAGTTTTCCAAATTATATCAAATGCTATGTTTATCGAAGTATTGATGCAATTGAGATTGAACAAGTACATGTATGCTTTTACCCCTTGAACTTAGATTGAAATATTTTCTTCGGACAACGACTCTAGCAATAGAGGTCGTAGCGGTCCGTATATACTATTGACCGGGGAGCGGTATATTATTATATCGTATCTATATTGCGAAAACCCGAAGGGTCATTCGGGTGGTATCGTATATTCAAATAACTATTATTATATCTTCGTAAATACTCGAAACCCTATCTTGGATTAAAAGTTTATTTTATTAAATAATTATTTTATTAATTGTTAATATTAAATCTTAAAATATCATTCAATAATTATTGTTCACTATTTTAAAAACAAAGTTAATCCAAGATACCTTTTAATACTTTCAAACTCGAACTTTTTCGAACTCAAAACATTTTCGAAAACCCCCGGTCAGGTTCTGCTTCTTGTATGATTTCAAGAATTATCGGTCGACTGATGTCGAACCACAACTACTCTGTTTTCAATCAAAATCTGGTTTTTAAAAGAAAAAGAAAAAGGGACTCTGGCAGGTGTGGGAACCGTTGACGAACGATTCCCGGGATGTGTAAGCGGCCGTGAGCCAGGCGGTCCATCACTTATTATTCCGGCCCAGGTGTTGCCGAAGGATGATTACGGATGTAGTTTTCATCGAGGGTGATTACGGATGTAGTTTTCACTCGGGGATAGTTACGGATGTAGTTTCTATCCTTCTACCGGTAGAGAAGACCCGCGGATTATTGGACTCGGATGTGGCGACTGATCATCGTCAATCCCTGTCAGGTTTTATGTTTTCTTTAAGTCCCATTCCTCCACTTTGGAAAAATGCTTTGACACTGCATCTTAGGCCTATGTGCCAGTTGCCGATAGTGTCCTATTTTGATGAGAAAGATGTTGACTTTATGCAGTAGCTAGAACTGCAAGGTTATTTTGAAAACAAGGGCACGTGCTGGTGCACCTTTGAAATTTACCAATAATGACAAGTGATTTTATAACTGATTGATATAACGAGTTTAATGACTGTTATACATATGAAATGCTATATTACTTATCTTATACCTATATTCTTGCTGAGCTATAGTTGCTCACTCTTGCTTGTTTTCAAATTTTACAAACACAACAGCTAAGAGAAATGGCAAGAACCTGTCAGACTGTCCGAAAGCAGGTGACTAGACCCCAGGCTGCAGTTGAGATTCCACCGGTAGGCCCCATTAGCCGGATTGGCCGGCAACTTTTGTTAGTACGTTTTATCTATAAGTATGACCTGTGCAAGGCAGTGTACCGTAACAAACTTTCAAGCCGCCAACTTCGCTTCATATCGAAGTGTTGCTGGTAGCATAAATGCTATTTAATTCGGTCTGTAATAACTCTAAAACTTTTACTTTTGCTTAATCAAATGTATGACGTTTCTGAGACTCTAACCTGTATGTGTGTGTGCATGTGTGGTGTGAGTTTATTGTGGGGTCGATGGCTGTTTATTTATATTATGTGCAAGAACAAGTATGTTATGAATGGAAAATGGACCGTGAGCGCCTAGATCTCCAACCCCGGATCTGGGGGCGTCACAGAAATGGTATCAGAGAGAAGGTTACAGTTCTCAGAAACGATAGTAACTTAGGGAAGCAACCATAATGATACTAATAATAATAACAATAATAATAATCCCATTAATACCTAGAGCTCTCATCGAGTTCACAGTCGGGTTATCGGATATAGCCCTGACTTCTAAGGCCCGTGAGGGAACTACTTCTTAAACCCTTCTTTTTGGTTAGTAACCTAGCTTATTTCCCTTGTGTAGATGGAGGATATACCAGACCCTGAGGCCTATGAGAGGGAGCATGATGAGGCACTACTGAGAGAGACTGAGGACCCTGTTGAGGATACTGATGCTGACCCTGAGCTGGGCCCCTGGATTACGATATTAGGGGATACTGATGATGAGGATCCCGAGGAGGAGCCCTTTATGGAGCCTGAGCCTGTTACCCCCTCCCCTGTGGCCACTGATGAGGAGAGTGTGCGACCCGGTGAGGACCGTGTTGTGTCACCCCACCCTCTCCACAGTCATTGAGCCCCACTTCTTCAGATGATGACCCCGAGGAGGATACTTCTAGTGAGGAGGAGCGTGACCCTACCCCTGCTCCTGCTCCTGCCCCTGTTATGCCACCCCCACCACTGGACCTACCCCCGGTGTCGGGCGCTGAGCACGCCTATGTCGTGCAGTTCATGACCCGAGACTTACTTTCTGCGGAGGCCCGACTTAACGAGGCTAGGAGGGTGATAGTGGAGGAGCGCGAGGCGCGCTTGAGGATCCAGGCTGAGATGAGGACTACTGTTGCTAGGAGGACTAGAGCTCGACTCCACAGGATTGAGAGGAGGAGTCGCGAGAGGGTTCTCGGATTAGGGATCCGCGGGGGCGGAGTGATCCAGGCTAGGGATGTTAGACGTGTTGTGCGTCGTGCATTTGCCCGAGTGAGGACCTTGCTCCGTCGCGGTGCGGCCCCGTGACGTGTTACTGATAGCTCAGTCCCCTAGGTTCAGATGACATTAGTGTGTCGATTTTGCGGGATAGTTGACTTGTGCAGTGGCGTCCTTTCTGACCAGTGGATGAGTAGACTGACCTACATATACTTAGATGTGACTACGGATAGGATGTACGGATGTAGCCCTACTTTTGTGTAGCCCTGACTATTCGGATTATGTACTTGTATTTGTTCCACTTTTGCTAGACTTTGACATCGGAACTATGTATTTGGCTCTAACATCCAAACTTTGTGACAATCCTTGTACCGTACTTATTTAGTTTCAGTTTCCTTGATATTGTCTCAACTGTTTTACTTCCTGATGCCATGCTCTACTGTTTTGATAAACAACTGTGATTATACAACTGCTACAAGCCACAAATACAACCATACTGTTTCAAATTTACGATATGCGATTTCAAATTGTTCTCCAAATTTTCCAAAATGTTCCTACAATTTTTCTAAAATAAACCTTTTAAAAAAAAAAAAAACGGTTTTAGTTATTTAAAATTTTGAAAACATTTATATAAGTTCGAAGTTTTGAAATCTTGGAAATTCCTACAAATGTTTTCGAACCACGTAACTACTTCCCCTAAAAAGGTTTTACAGTTTATCGCCATCATAAGGGCACCGCGAGTTTCGAAATTTTAACCCTGTATCAGAAGGAACAATACGTTCCTGACTTCTCTAAATACGGTCAAATAAATTGAAAACCCTAACCCATTTTTGTCTTATTATCAGAATCATGCCACCCAGAAGAATGAACACTCGAGCTCACCCGGCCAGCTCTGAAGGCCAGGGTAGCCACCATGGGCCGGAAGGCCACCAAAACCGAGAGAGAGAGGATCAGAACCTGAGCGAGGATGAAGGTAGTGACTATAACTTGTTTGATAACTCTGAGTATGATGAAGAGGAAGCTGAAGATGATACCCTAGAGGTGGAAAACCCAAGGAGAGACCCTATGGAGCGATTCATGGACCTACTCAGGCAGAACTTGGACCGTCCCCCAGTTCAGCCACCACCCAACAATGCGAATGCCAATGCCTTTCGGAATTTCAAATCCCTGAAACCCCCGGAGTTTAAGGGAACTGCGGACCCAGTCGAGGCAAGAGCCTGGCTGAAAGAAATGGAAAAATCTTTTGAGATACTAGGAGTCGCTGAAGAGCAGAAAACTGTTTTCGCCACCTATCTGCTGAAGGGTGAGGCAAACTACTGGTGGGAAGCTAAAAAGAATTTGGAGGGAAGAGGTGTGGTGACCTGAGAGAGGTTTAGCGAGTTGTTCTTGGAAAAGTATTTCCCTAGGTTCATGGAAACACAAATGGAGCTAAAATTTTTGGAACTCAAGCAAGGTAACATGACGGTGGCCGAGTATGAGGCAAGATTTACTGAGCTATCAAGGTTTGTGCCGGAATATGTGAACTCTGAGGTGAAGAGGGCCCGAAGGTTTCAATTAGGGCTAAAGCAATGGATTCAGAATCGTGTGGCGGTTCTTGAGCTGACAGACTATGCCACCCTGGTACAGAAAGCATCGATTGTTGAGGCTGGAAGTGAACAGATGCAGAAGGAGAGGGAAGGAAAGAAGAGGAAGTTTGACAGTCGAAAGGGGAACTCTGCGGGAGGGAGCTTTCCGAGCAAGTTTAAGCGAGGAACAGTGTCCCAGCCCAGCGGAAACTTTGGAACCAAGAAAGCTGAAAGTTGGAGTGTGGGCCAGGGCGGCCGACCACAGGGATCATCGTACTCTACCCCACCCCGAGCCCCACTCCCGGAATGCAATAAATGTGGAAGGAAACATGCGGGCGTGTGTAACCTGCAAGATGTGAAGTGCTTCAAGTGTGGGCTGACGGGACATTATGCTAACACCTGTCGAGGGACTAGTAACAACACCAGTGCTGGAGGTAATTGCTTCAAGTGTGGGAAACCAGGGCACCGAATGAGGGAATGTATGTCCTCTGGGCCAGCTGCATCAAGAGTGAGTGGAACTGCTTCTAACAGGGCCCCTACTGCAAGAACTTTTAACATGACTGTGCAAGATGCCGTGAGGAACACGGATGTGATCGCAGGTACCCTACTACTCAACTCAGTTAATGCGAATGTTTTATTTGATTCGGGAGCTACCAAGTCTTTCATATCTCTAGATTTTGTATGTCGGTTAGGCCTTAAGACTGAACCACTGAGAGACAGACTGCAAGTAGAGATAGCCAATCATGAAATTATTCCTGTTAACCAAGTATGTCCAGGTTGCAACCTAGAAATAGAAGGGCGACACTTTCGGGTAGATTTAATACCTTTTAAATTAGGGGAGTTTGACGTAATAATAGGTATGGATTGGTTGACAACCCACGGAGCTCAGATTGATTGTGTGAAGAAGAAAGTGAGTTTAAGACTGCCAGGGGATGAGGAAGTAGTGTTTAGTGGGAAACGACAAACCCAAAAGTTTCTAACTATGATTCAAGCAAAAAGGCTGTTACGTAAAGGATGCGAGGCCTATTTAGCCTATGTAAAGGATACCAAGAAGGAGGCGCCAAACCTACAGGAAATCCCAGTCGTTAATGAATTCGCGGATGTATTTCCGGACGATCTTCCAGGACTACCACCTGATAGAGACATCGAGTTCGCTATAGATTTAGTTCCGGGCACGGCCCCAATTTCGAAAGCCCCATATAGGCTAGCCCCAGTGGAGATGAAAGAGTTGGCCACCCAATTGCAAGAGCTGTTGGATAAAGGAATGATAAGACCTAGTGTGTCACCGTGGGGAGCCCCGGTGCTATTCGTGAAAAAGAAGGATGGCAGTATGAGATTATGCATAGACTATAGGGAGTTGAATAAGGTGACCATAAAGAATAAGTATCCTTTGCCCAGAATAGATGACTTGTTTGACCAACTAAAGGACGCGGTTTATTTTTCCAAGATCGATTTGAGAACCGGGTACCACCAGCTAAGGATTAAGCCAGAAGATATACCAAAGACGGCCTTTCGCACCCGGTACGGACACTATGAGTTTTTAGTAATGTCGTTTGGGTTAACAAATGCACCCGCAGCTTTCATGGACTTAATGAATCGAGTCTTCAAGAAGTATCTGGACAAGTGTGTTATAGTCTTCATCGATGACATCTTAATTTATTCCAAGACGAAAGAGGAACATGCAGAGCATTTGAGGATTGTATTGGGAGCATTAAGAGAAGAAAAGTTGTACGCTAAGTTCTCGAAGTGTGAATTTTGGTTGAAGGAAGTTCAGTTTTTGGGGCATGTGATTAGCGAACAAGGCATCCTAGTGGACCCAGCCAAAATAGAGGCTGTATCAAATTGGGAGAGACCAACCACTCCGACAGAGGTGAGAAGTTTCATAGGATTGGCCGGCTACTATAGGAGATTTGTCCAAGACTTTGCCAAGATAGCAGCCCCTTTGACCCGGCTAACTCGCAAGACCGAGAAGTTTGTGTGGACTGAGAAATGTGAAGAAAGCTTCCAAGAGTTGAAAAAGAGGTTGGTGACAGCACCAGTACTAGCCCTACCCGATGATAAGGGAGATTTTGTGATTTATAGCGACGCGTCCCATAAAGGTTTAGGGTGTGTGCTTATGCAGCACGGTAAGGTGATTGCGTATGCGTCCCGACAACTTAAGGAGTATGAGATAAGATACCCCACCCATGATTTGGAATTAGCAGCGATAGTTTTTGCTTTAAAGATCTGGAGGCATTACCTGTACGGAGAAAAGTGTGAAATCTACACGGATCACAAGAGCTTAAAGTACATATTCACTCAGAAAGAGTTAAACATGAGGCAGAGGAGATGGTTAGAGCTAATCAAAGATTATGACTGTGAGATTCATTATCACCCAGGGAAGGCCAACGTAGTGGCCGATGCACTTAGCCGAAAGGAGAAGATTAAGATGATAACGTCAGTGGACGAAGTGATCAAGGACCTCGAGAGGCTGGAGATTGAGGTGAGGCTGCCAGGAATCGGCCAAGAGAGCCTGATGGAAATAAAAGTCCAACCACCGCTACTGGAAAAGATTAAGTTATGCCAGGAAAAGAAGATAGAAGAAGAAAAGAATTCGATGGAGAAAATTTTGACTGGGGAAGAAATTAGGTGTGAGAAGGACGGGAATGGAGTTATGAGGTACGCATCTAGGATATGGATCCCGAACGTTCGAGAATTAAAAGATGAGATTTTGCAAGAGGCTCATAGTTCAAGGTATTCGATTCACCCTGGAGGCACTAAGATGTATAGGGATTTGAAAGAGTATTATTGGTGGCCAAATATGAAGAAGGACGTAGCAGAGTGGGTAAGTAAATGCTTGACATGTCAAAGAGTGAAGGCCGAACACCAGAGGCCTAGTGGATTGTTGCAACCCTTAGAGATTCCCGAGTGGAAGTGGGAGCAGATTGCGATGGACTTTGTAGTCGGATTACCAAGGACCAAGACTAATCATGACGCCATTTGGGTAATTATTGATAGATTGACCAAGTCAGCCCATTTTCTTCCAATCAACGAGAGATACACCGTCGACAAGCTGGTAGATATCTACTTAAAGGAGATTGTGGTTAGGCATGGGGTTCCTGTGAGCATTGTATCAGATAGAGACCCAAGATTCAACTCCAGGTTCTGGAGGAGTTTTCAGGATTGTGTGGGGACTAAGTTAAACATGAGTACTGCATACCATCCCCAAACAGACGGACAGAGCGAGAGAACCATCCAGACCATCGAGGACATGTTGAGAGTATATGCCATAGATTTCAAGGGAAGTTGGGACGACCATTTGCCATTGATCGAATTTTCCTACAACAACAGTTACCACGCGAGTATAGGCATGCCCCCATATGAAGCTTTGTACGGACGAAGATGTCGGTCTCCTTTGTGTTGGGAAGAAGTTGGAGAGCGGAAGATTTTAGGGCCTGAACTGGTCCAACAGACAAGAGAAACTATCGAACTCATAAGAGGACGGCTGGTAGCGGCCCAAGACAGACAGAAGAAGTATGCGGACCAGACCCGCAAGGACAAAGAATATGAGGTAGGAGAGTTTGTGATGTTAAAAGTATCACCGTGGAAGGGATTGATGAGATTTGGTAAGAAAGGGAAACTAAGCCCGAGATTTATTGGACCTTTTGAGATCTTGAAACGAGTTGGAAAGTTGGCCTATGAATTGGCTTTACCTCCGAGCTTACAGCAAGTATATAATGTGTTTCATGTGTCCATGCTACGACCCTACCATACCGACTTCCGACATGTGATAGAACATGATCAAGTGGATCTGCAACCAGACTTAACATATGTGGAGCAACCCGTAGAAATTATGGATAGGAAAGAACAGGTGCTGAGGAATAAAGTTGTCAAACTAGTGAGAGTCTTGTGGAGGAACCAAAATGTCGAAGAATCAACATGGGAACTAGAAAGCGCAATGCGTGAAAAGCACCCCCAACTGTTTTCAACCTGATTCCGGGACGGAATCCTTTTAAGGAGGGGAGGCTGTAAGAACCCTAATTTTTGGTAATATTTTATTTTATTTAATATCTTGTGGCAATGTCAATATGGAACCTTTCTGGTCATCCCTGTGATTAATAGAATTGATTGTCTGAGAAACTGTGTTGCTGTATTCATTATGTAAGATAAGAAGAGAGATTGTGAAGGCAGGAGTCTTATTGTTAGTGAGATTTATAAAACTTGGGATTTGAGAATGATTAGAGTGTTACAAGATTTATTGAGGATCATGACAAGGAATTATGGACATTAGAGGAATTTACACAATTAGTACTTAAGGAATTATAGGGGAAATCTCTACGCGACAAAATATTATTACGAGGGATTAATTAAGGTACGATACGAATTAAAGATTAGATAATAAGCATTGGTGGGAGAATAATAATACAAGGAGTAGTATTGCATGCAAGCTCATGCAACTAAGTAGTTAGGAAAGCAAACTAGATGAACCAAATAGCAAGGGGAATAGTAACTAGTTGGCTTGCTTTTCAAAAAGAGGAGACAAGAAGTACCACTAGCCATGCTTATAGCCATGCCTATGTTGTACCATGCATATACTCACAATAATACATATCAACCTCATCTAATACCACTCATTCACCCAACACCAAAATCAAACACAAAAACACTCTCCCCCCCCCTTGATATTGCTCTCGGCCTAAGCTAAAAAAAGGAGAAGAAAAATTCTTCTTCCCCATTTCCCATCACTCATAATTCATACCATAATTCCTAGGTCATCTACATCATCTAAGCAAGGTATGCTAGCAATTTCACTTCATTTCATCCATCCAATTCCAAGTTATAAAATGTTAAAGATTGGGTGAATAGTAACCATGTTTGATTTTCTTTTAGATCTTGGATTATAAGTGTTGTAGGAGATCATCTAAGGTGTTGTTGTGTTGTGAAAAGCTTACCCAAGGTCCCTAGGAGCTCAAGAAGGTATAAAATCACAAACCCTCTTGGTTATGTAGTATTTATAATGTTAGGTAGTAGATCCATGCATGTATGAGCTAATCTTGGTTGTATAAGTGTTGGATGACTTGGATCTTGAGTTTTTATGTTGAGATTATGACTTTTATGACTATGGATAGTATATATATCACCATGAGTGTTATGAACCATGATTTGAGTGTATTAAGTGTTGGTTGTATGGTGGAATTGTGAAAAATGATTGATGTAAGTGGTATGTTCATGCTGAGTTTTTCCAGGAGCAATGACCTGTATTGTGACACGATTTTGAACACCCAAATGATGTCCCCTGATGTCCTACCTTATATTGTTGGAAAGATAATTGAATTTAGTTTCTGAATAGGTAAGATTCATAGCTAGGTGATGTGTGGATTTTTAGTTATGGCCGGAGAAGTGATTTTTGTTTCTGGACTATGGACTGCATAAAGTGACCCCCTTGTGAACCTTGTTTAAACACCTTAAAAAATATTTGGGATCATGGAAAAATTAGAGAAGCTAGGAAATACAGTGGCGAAGGCTACCCAAAAAGAATTGGATTAAAATATGAATTTTTGGATTTTATAAAAATGCTAGAGTAAATTTCGCGCAAGGGAAAAAGTCGTTAGTGGAGCATAATTCTAGGAGTAATGGTTATGGTTCGAACGTGGTAACTAAATTAAGTCGAGTAAGTGACGAGCGTAAACGAGTGATGTCATGGACCTATAGTGGGGCTAGGGAGTCATAAGACGAAGTCGTTAAGTTAATTTCGTGTCCCCTTAAAACCCCGTAATTAGAAAGAAATTGTTAAGGTACTAACGAACGATTATTGTTTATGTATAGATCGTTCGAACTCACACGCTCGACCACCCCAACCAAACCAAGGCAAGTTTACTTTTCAAAACTTATCCCTATACAAGGATTTTCACTGTTGTGTTTGTAGTTTTCCAAATTATATCAAATGCTATGTTTATCGAAGTATTGATGCAATTGAGATTGAACAAGTACATGTATGCTTTTACCCCTTGAACTTAGATTGAAATATTTTCTTCGGACAACGACTCTAGCAATAGAGGTCGTAGCGGTCCGTATATACTATTGACCGGGGAGCGGTATATTATTATATCGTATCTATATTGCGAAAACCCGAAGGGTCAACTATTATTATATCTTCGTAAATACTCGAAACCCTATCTTGGATTAAAAGTTTATTTTATTAAATAATTATTTTATTAATTGTTAATATTAAATCTTAAAATATCATTCAATAATTATTGTTCACTATTTTAAAAACAAAGTTAATCCAAGATACCTTTTAATACTTTCAAACTCGAACTTTTTCGAACTCAAAACATTTTCGAAAACCCCCGGTCAGGTTCTGCTTCTTGTATGATTTCAAGAATTATCGGTCGACTGATGTCGAACCACAACTACTCTGTTTTCAATCAAAATCTGGTTTTTAAAAGAAAAAGAAAAAGGGACTCTGGCAGGTGTGGGAACCGTTGACGAACGATTCCCGGGATGTGTAAGCGGCCGTGAGCCAGGCGGTCCATCACTTATTATTCCGGCCCAGGTGTTGCCGAAGGATGATTACGGATGTAGTTTTCATCGAGGGTGATTACGGATGTAGTTTTCACTCGGGGATAGTTACGGATGTAGTTTCTATCCTTCTACCGGTAGAGAAGACCCGCGGATTATTGGACTCGGATGTGGCGACTGATCATCGTCAATCCCTGTCAGGTTTTATGTTTTCTTTAAGTCCCATTCCTCCACTTTGGAAAAATGCTTTGACACTGCATCTTAGGCCTATGTGCCAGTTGCCGATAGTGTCCTATTTTGATGAGAAAGATGTTGACTTTATGCAGTAGCTAGAACTGCAAGGTTATTTTGAAAACAAGGGCACGTGCTGGTGCACCTTTGAAATTTACCAATAATGACAAGTGATTTTATAACTGATTGATATAACGAGTTTAATGACTGTTATACATATGAAATGCTATATTACTTATCTTATACCTATATTCTTGCTGAGCTATAGTTGCTCACTCTTGCTTGTTTTCAAATTTTACAAACACAACAGCTAAGAGAAATGGCAAGAACCTGTCAGACTGTCCGAAAGCAGGTGACTAGACCCCAGGCTGCAGTTGAGATTCCACCGGTAGGCCCCATTAGCCGGATTGGTCGGCAACTTTTGTTAGTACGTTTTATCTATAAGTATGACCTGTGCAAGGCAGTGTACCGTAACAAACTTTCAAGCCGCCAACTTCGCTTCATATCGAAGTGTTGCTGGTAGCATAAATGCTATTTAATTCGGTCTGTAATAACTCTAAAACTTTTACTTTTGCTTAATCAAATGTATGACGTTTCTGAGACTCTAACCTGTATGTGTGTGTGTGTGTGGTGTGAGTTTATTGTGGGGTCGATGGCTGTTTATTTATATTATGTGCAAGAACAAGTATGTTATGAATGGAAAATGGACCGTGAGCGCCTAGATCTCCGACCCCGGATCTGGGGGCGTCACAGTCATTAGAGAACTCAATTACCATATTCGAGAAGTCAAGAATACCTATATTCGATATCTCTAAAAGACTCTATTCGAGAACTCGAGAGTGCTCTAATGAGGCTTGTTAGAGATGTCGAACAGTGAACCATTCGAGAAGTCTGACTTATCGAAATATACTCATCACTCACAAAAATCAATTTTCACTATCTTTTAAAATTTACCAGTCATATTCAATGAAGAATATTCTAGTAAATTAAACAGTGATTTTCTCAAAATTTCATAGAAATTTCAAGTTGACAAAATATGATTTTCCAACATATGCAACAGATTTGAAATATTTATAAATCATATTTCAGCCAACACTTACTCAAAAAATATTGAGAATTTAAATAAAGTAAGTGTTTACTGCTGTAACAATCTAGATGATATATTCCCTTAGCTAGAATCTAAAGAATTCAGCATTCCAATCTCACTAACCAACCTTGTGAAGGTGGCTTCATCTAATGGTTTAGTGAATATGTCAGCTAGTTGTTTATCTGTAGAGACATAATGCAACTCAATGGTTCCATTAGTTGTATGTTCTCTAATGAAATGATATCTGGTGTCAATGTGCTTTGTTCTAGAATGATTGACAGGATTGGCAACTATAGAGATTGCACTTGTGTTGTCACACATGATTGGAATTCTTTCCAACACAAGTCCATAATCTCTAAGTTGATTTCTAATCCAAAGCACTTGAGCACAGCAACTTCCAGCAACTATGTATTTAGCCTCAGCTGTAGAAGTTGACACAGATTGTTGTTTCTTGCTATACCAAGAGACTAACCTTTGTCCAAGAAACTGGCAGCTACCTGAGGTGCTTTTCCTATCCACTCTGCATCCAGCATAATCAACATCAGAATAATCAACCAGATTGAACCCTGTGTCCTTAGGATACCATAGACCCAAGTTAGGAGTGCCCTTCAGATATCTAAAGATCCTTTTTATAACAATCAAATGTGATTCTTTTGGATTTGATTGAAACCTTGCACACAAACATTAGCAAACATGATGTCTGGCCTACTTGCAGTGAGGTAGAGTAGAGAACCAACCATGCCTCTATAGACTGAGATGTCTACTCTCTTGCCTTTAGCATCTTCATCCAATTTAGTGGCAGTGGCCATTGGTGTCTTTGCAGGTGAGCAGTCTTTTAAGTCAAACTTCTTCAATAAATCCTTGTTGTACTTGGTTTGACTGATAAAGATACCATCCTTCCTTTGACTGACTTGCAATCCAAGAAAGAATGTCAACTCTCCCATCATACTCATCTCATATCTGCTCTGTATGAGTTTAGAGAATTTCTGACACAGCTTCTCATTTGTAGAGCCAAATATAATATCATCCACACAGATCTGAACTAGGATAATATCATCACCATGTATCTTGTAAAATAGTGTCTTGTCCAATGTGCCTCTAGTGAATTGATTTTCAAGGAGAAATTGTGATAAAGTGTCATACCATGCCCTTGGAGCCTGCTTAAGTCCATACAATGCCTTAACCAATCTGTAGACAAATTCTGGAAAATGTGGATCCTCAAAGCCAGGTGGTTGTTGCACATAAACTTCTTCTTCCAACTCTCCATTCAGAAATGCACTCTTGATATCCATTTGATAAACTTTAAAGTTTGAATGAGCAGCAAATGCCAAGAATATTCTGATGTCTTCCAATCTAGCAACAGGGGCAAATGTTTCATCATAATCAATATCTTCCTGTTGAGAGTATCCTTTTGCAACCAACCTTGCTTTGTTCCTTACTATTACACCATCTTCATCCATCTTATTCTTCAGAACCCATTTTGTTCCAACAATGGTTCTATTCTTTGGTGCAGGCACAAGTTCTCATACTTTGTTTCTTTCAAATTGATTCAGCTCGTCTTGCATGGCAATAATCCAATCTGGATCCAACAGTGCATCATCAAGTTTCTTAGGCTCAATCTGAGATAGAAAACAGCCATAGAGGCACTCATTCTGAGTTGCTCTCCTAGTCCTTACTCCTGCATTTGGATCTCCAATAATTTGCTCTGAAGTGTGTGATCTATCCCATTTCCTAGAGTGCTAAGCCTGATTTCTCATTCTTGATGTTGCTTCATCATCCAAGTCATGATCATTCTCATTTCCTCCCCTTGTGAGGTTGCCACTATTCACAGGTGTGTCTTGGATGCTTGTTTCTCCAATATTGATTGGCACAGATTCTTCTCTTGTATCATCATTCACTTGAGTTTGTTGAACTTGAGTTTCAACTCCAGTTTCAATATCTTCATCAGAATCATCTAGATTATCAAACTTCAATGGATCTTTATCTTCATTATTGGCTTCTTCTAATCCAGGTAGTTTGCTGTCATCAAATGTCACATCTGTGCTTTCCATAATTTTCTTTTGACTGATGACATAAACTTTGTATGCAATTCTTTCCATAGAGTAGCCAAGAAAAATTCCTTCAAATGCCTTTGCATCAAACTTTCCAACATATTCTGCATTATCCTTCAACACAAAGCATTTGCTTCCAAAAGTATGAACATACTTTAGAGTAGGCTTCTTTCCAGTCATCAAATTGTAAGGTGTCTTTCCAGTATTTTTGTTGATGAGGGTTCTGTTCTGGATATAGCATGCAGTGCTCACAGCCTCAGCCCAAAAACATGTAGGCATCTTTGCATCAAGCAACATTGTTCTAGCAGCCTCAATTAGAGTTCTATTCTTTCTCTCAACAACTCCATTTTGTTGTGGAGTCCTTGGAGCTGAGAATTGCTGAGAAATTCCATTCTCTTTGCAGAATGCTTCAAGTATGGCATTTCTGAACTCTGTTTCATTATCACTTCTCAATGCAATCACACTTGCATTGTTGGCCTTTGCTTCCTTGTCAACTTTCTTGACAGAATTCAAGTGTGGGCATGCCTCTCACTAACTCTCTTTTGACTAGACAATTAATGGCTTTGAAGTTCAAGTGTGATAACCTCTTGTGCCACAGCCAACAATCTTCATTTGATGCTTTTGAGTAGAAGCAACAAATTTTGTCCTTGTTTGCAGAGTCCGTATTGGCTAAAAACAGGGTTCCTTTCCTCACTCCAGATAGAGCAAACTCACCAGTCTTCTTGTGGGTGATCAAACATTTATCTTTATCAAAATCCACTTTGAATCCTCTATCAGTAAATTGACCAACACTTAGCAGATTATGCTTGAGTCCCTTGACTAGTGCTACATCTTCAATGATGACATTACCAACTTTCAATTTGCCATATCCCATTGTGTTACCCATGATGTCATCTCCAAAAGCAACCATTGGGCCAGCCTTCTCCTCATACTGTGATAGTAGGGCCATATCACCAGTCATGTGATTTGAGCATCCACTGTCCAAAATCCACATGACATTCTTTTCACTTTCTTTGCCCTGCAAACACAAAGGTATTACTTCTCCTTTGGTACCCAAACAAGTTTGGGTCCATGTGACTTAGAAATAGTTTTATCATAAACAACATGCTTATCAACTTTCTTGGTGTTAGTCTTCTTGTCACTGTTAGAAGTCTTAGAACCTGAGGTTTCAGACTTAGGTGACAGAGGTACCTTCCTAACTCTAGGAGGACTTGAAGACTTTGACCTTGTGTAGTGTGTGTGAGAACTGTGACTGATACAACCATCAATGAATTACCTTCTCAAATTGAAACAACTAGTCATAACATTCATATTGCATGGCATACAGTCAAATTTATCACAAAATGTAGCATCTATGTGTTTTAAAGGCACAGAACAATCATAGAAAGTTTTGGGCTCACTACCAACAGGTTTCTTGCATGCATGAGTTAAATGATTGGTACTGAAACAATTTTGACAAGTTTTCCTAGGGGCATTAGGCATATAAGCATAGTTGTTATCTTTGTTAGTCCCTAGGTTGCCATTTCTATTCTGTTTCTTCTTAGTCATTTTCTTCTCAGATTCATTCTTCCCAGCTGAAACGAACTTAACAAACTTCTTAGGTCTAGACCTATCACCTACTGGCTCCTTGGCTTTTGGTTTGACACTCTCACACTTAGAGGATGCTTGTTGTTCACAGGATTGTGCCTCATCCTCATCATTCAACATTTGCTTGATGAGTAAGGCATCCTCATCAATTTCAAATGTTGATTCTTTAAAGATTGGAGTCTTAGCCTTTTTAAAATGTGAGGCACTTCCTCCTGAACAACTATGTCATCTTCAATGATAGCATAGCCTTTCCTCTGTTTAAGAGTGCCATAGTCAAGTCCAATAGCAGGCTTGGGTTTAGCTTGAATTTTCTCACAATAGGATTGCACTAGACCAGATGATTTCTTAAAGGCTTTCAGTTTGAATTCATTTTCAGCTAGTTCATCTCTAAAAGCCTTTTCAATTTGACTAGCATATAGAACCTTATTCTGCAGATATTCAACTTCTTTCTTAAGGTTTTCTACTTGCATAGCAGTTAGCTCAAGTTCCTCATTCTTTTTTATTAACATTTCATTTCTAGCAGACAGTTTAGCAATTTCCTCATTAGCAGCAGTCATACTAGTATGAATATTAAACATTTCAACAGATAGTTGTTCAATCATGCATTTGTATTCAGAAACAAACATGCCTATGGTAGTGAGAGATGGTACCTGAGAGTCTGATGAAGATGTGTCGTCCTTGGAATTGGCCATCAAGGCATAGTTGTAGAATTCTTGCTCTTCTCCATCACTATCAGAATCATCCCAACACTTCCCTTCAGCTATGTAGGCCTTACCTTGTGTCTGCTTTTTCAGAAGGGCCTCATACTTAGCTTCAAGCTCTAGAAACTCTTTATCCTTCTTTTTAGGCTTCTTGCATTCACTGGCAAAATGCCCTAGGTCATTACAGCTATAACACCTTACAGATGACCTATCCACATGACTGGTTTTAAATTTATTCTTGTTTGCTTTCACAGGTTCCTTGCTCTTGTTGAATGAATGGTTTTGGGTTTTAGGTTTGAAGGGTTGGTTCCTCTTGAATCTGATGTTTTGAAATTTTTTGGCCATGAAAGCATATGAAGTGTTTTCCATTCCATCTAGTTCTTCAAGAGTATAGAACTCTTCTTCCTCCTTCTCCTCAACAGGTTCACTTACCTCAGCTTCAGTTTCTTCATCATCTACTATCTCCTCTATCCTTAGTTGGCTTGTAGATGCTTCTAGGTCTTGAATATATTTGTTGACAATCAAGGCACATGGTGTATTTATCATTCTGCCTTGGTTGGCTTGGATAGCCCTTTTCTGAAGCAACTCAAGCTAATGAGTTTTTAAAACCCCATAGAGCACATCATATGTGATTTTGTTCAAATCCCTTTCCCTTAGAGAAATGACCCTTTGCTCTAGATGATTTGGTGAAGATAGCAAAAACTTCATGTTCAACTCCTTGGTGCTGTAAACCTTGCCATTCATCTGCAACTCAGTAACTAGCTTGTGAAATTTCTCAAACATCTCAGTGATGCTTTCCTTGGGTTGTGCCATGAAAGCTTCATACTTTGTGACCAGTATCTGTTTTTTGTTTTCCTTGACCTCATCAGTTCTTTCACATAAAACCTCAATGTGATCCCACATTTCTTTGGTAGATGTACACGATGCAATGTTTGCAAACATTGACATATCCATGGAATCAATAATTAGCAACATGAGGTGACTGTCAAGAGCAACCATCTCCTTTTCTGATTCTATCCATTTGGATGGTTCCTTGGCCACATAAGATCTTGGAACAGTTATGGTTCCAATAGTCTTCTCAGGTATTTCTTGTTGCGGAACAAAGGGACCATTCTTGAGAATCTCAGGATACAAAGGATGAGAGGCTTTGATGAACAACATCATTTTTATCTTCCAGAGGTTGTAATTTTATTTGTCAAACTTGGGGACTTTCACCGTTCCTGTGGTCTTTGGTGTATTCGAACTCATGATCGTTTTTCTGTTTTGAATAAACAGCCCGCTCTGATACCACTTGTTGAGTATTGAATACAGCAAAAGAATACAGAGGGGGGGTGAATGGATTCTTGAACTTTTCTTGTTCTTGAATCTGTGTAGCAAGATAATTGTTTGTGTGTGCAAGTATGTAGGTGCGGATAAAGAACAACACAGGACACAATATCACTTTAATCTAATATTGTATTAGATAAAGGTTGCTACAATATGTGAATACAAATGGTAGTATTCTCAGCTTCGTTTTTCTCAGAGAGATATATCTTACAATGTATGAAAAACTTAATCAACTAAAGAAGTGAGATTGTATTCTTATAGAACACGAATACAACTCAGTTACTACAAATAAGGTTACATGATAAATTACTTTCTTGTATGTCTATCCTTTTTGAGTAAGCATCCAAATGGCTATAGATTTGACTTTGCAAAGTTCTGTTCAGATCCACTTCTTTAGCTCTTTCTCTCTTCTATATCTCTCCAAGCTTCCTTGTAGGCTTTCCAGAGCACGTTACAGATTGTGGTCCATAAAGTGCATTGGCTTGTTGCAGGTTTCTGACTTGTACAATTTCTTCAGTATTTTGTCTCCAAGAATGTATTTGAGAAGTGGCTAAGTAGTTGATTCGAGAACTAGGATTAAATAACTTTGAGTTCTCGAATACTGTATGATTGACATATCGAATCACTTTTCGAATAGTACTTTTCTCCAGGGTTCCTTGAGTTATCGAATAGAACACTTGACTTGTCGAATCCCTGAGATATGGAATAGTTCATTCAGAGTCCTTGAGATATCGAATGGAACTTTGACTTGTTGACTCTTTGAGAACTCGAATACCACTTTGACTTGTTGACTTCTTGAGTTCTCGAATAGAGCATTTAGACATGTCGAATCTCTGAGATATCGAATGAGATATCGAATAGTTCATTCAGAGATATCGAACAGTGTCTTCTCAGATATCGAATCTCTGACTTCTCGAATGCTAGACTTCTCGAATAAATGTACTTCTCGAATTGGTACTTAGGCAAATTCTTCATTTCTTCAAATCCCAACTGTGATTATTTGACAGTCTTTATCTTCTTGCTTGAGGCATAAACCTTGGAACTTCTTTCAAGCGTTATTCTTGACTATATAAGTACAGTTACACAACTAGGATTTGATGCCTATTGCAAGTACAAAACAAACAGAAACTCTACAACTAGAGGTTCCCTCAGTTAATAGGTCATGTAAGTAATGCAAAACATTACAGACAATTAGGCTTGTTATTAGATGTAAACAGGCATGCCTCTATGACTAACACCTACTGCAACCCAAGCAAAGTTCACGCCCAATTTTTGTAAAAGCATTGCCATAGCATCTATGGCAACAATTTTAAGGAGTTGCTATAGGAAATATATGGTGTAGTGAAATTTAGAGCAGAATTTTGGTTCTAATGTTGTTAGAATTGATTCTTACAAAAAATTCAGGAATTATAGTAGGCGTGCCAGACGCTTAGTTACTGTGCTAGTTAAGTTTTCGTCTTGCTATCACTCGGGTGATAATGGATAATTTAGTTGCAACAGTTAATCGAGTTATAAAAAAAATGTTAATACATTCTTACGAGAATGGCTGATTTGTCGTGCCAACAAAATGTTGACGTGCTAATGTAGCAAGTAAGCTTTCTCCAGTAACACAATCATGGAATAAATAATTCAACAAAATGGATTAAATAGATATATACACAATTATAGACATATGTAGACATCAAGAACACGAAAGCATACAATTTTAAAAGCCCAGATCTATGCGGATACATGGTGAAAACATGAAAATAAGATATCAATGTGTACCTGAAGTTGAGGAGAATGTGTTCATGGTAATAAAGTGAAATATGGTGAAGATTTGAGGCAGAAAGGAGCGAAAAACCGTTCGAATGCTCTTGACTTCGAAGAGAGAGAAATACTAAATTAAGAATTTGGGGAACAAATGTGGTTAGGATATAATTTGGATTTAAATACCCCGACTCGTGTTAACCTACAGTATACGTGTATACGTACGAATTATACACATATTTTATTAAATATATATTTTGCAAAGAAATTTAAGTTATTAAATCTGAATTATTTTATAACCGGAGCGCCTACTGTTGTTTAAAGTTTGTTGCGCCAGCCGATTGGATATTATGTTGGAATGGTTGTTAATATGTGCCAATATATAAATTTTTGTTTATACTTGAAGCCCCTTTGCATTTTTCAAATACAATAGAGGCTTGGAGGTAGTTGTTATGCCCAAAATTTCTACCATTGAAATGCTACCTTAGTCAAAGCAATTTATGAAGCCTTATTCTCTCACTAGGATTGAAATACAACATTTATAATTGATTGGGTTCACACTAGGTTATCCCGACAACTGGTCATGTTTGCTCGTGGACGAAATGATCGAGGCTTAATGACCTTTTGGCCCTTCAAGTTTGCGCAATTATACCCATAAAGCCCTAAAATTTAAAGTCGTTCATTTTCGCCCCTCCAACTTCAAAAATGTACCTTTTAGCCACAAACCGTCGTCTTTGGCCTTTAAAAGGCGACGGTTTTGTGTCAAAAAGACGATGGTAAAGTGGCTAAATGGTACATTTTTAAAGTTGGAGGGGCAAAAAGGAACGACTTTAAACCTTAGGGCTTTATGGGTATAATTGCGCAAACTTGAAGGGCCAAAAGGTCATTAAGCCAATGATCGATGATGAAATGAAGACTTATGTGAAGGCCTGATTCTGTATTCAAGTAAGTTGTCCTTATTGGGGAATCAAAGGTAGTTAGCCTTTCAATACGCTTTAAACATCTACTAACTTAGAGGCCCAAGTTCAACTCATTCCAACAACATTTTTTTAAAAAAAAGATTTAAATATAATGGTAAATTAGTCATTTCAAATTGAATAAAATGTCTAATGATTTTAGATTGAATTTAATGTCTCATGAATTAATAGACCCTTGTTGTGCTATTAATAATATAACTAGCGTAATAACCCGTGCGAGGCACGAGTCATCTTCTAGAAGTTGATGTAAACTTGTTTATTTTTAAGATTTAAATAATATATATTGACATGATTGTATAGTTTCCGTTAAAACATGTTTGTTATAATATTCCAATTTTGTTTTACAGAAAATTTGATTTAATTATTCAGATAAGCACTCAAAATAAAATATTTCGTGGCATATAAATGTGTTGGATATAGAATAACACATTTATACCAATTTGTGCAAATTTATGTCACAAGTAGAAAACATCTAGTAATTTGTTATTATAATAAATTTGGGTAAGAGAACATAAAATTTAAATAATAAGGGGGGTTTCTATTTAATTCTCCTTAGTGTTTTTCATCACTATAAATCAATTTTTAGAGTGATAGTTTTTAATATTTTATCCTCATTTTTTTGTCATTCTTTCATAAAGAATCTAGTGAATACATAAGAGGGAGAAATAAAGTTCTTTTGATGTCTTTCTCTTTCAAGGTATATTTAAGAATACAATCATAAAATAAATGAGTCGTACACGAATGACATATTTATTCATATTTCAGTTATAATTTTGACAACTCAAGAAACCTGTTATTTACCCACGTAATGTTTCACAATAAAGATGTAGTCCAATCAGTATATAAAAAACTAATTGCATAATTTAAAATTTTATCTTTTTAGACAAATAATTTTAACTACCTCATAGTATATAATGTGATTGATCGATCATAATATTTTGTGTATGTGCATGCTATGCAATATACTAATTTCTAAGATATTTGTTAACTTGACTGTATTTTTAATCCTTTTTACAATTTATTTTGAATTTTTTAATATTATTTCCAACCAAAATTTATCTATGTGTATTATACGACTTTTAATCTATATACATATGATATGAATTGATTCATATATTTGTATTATTATATATTATATGATCTTTTTTCAAGGAAGTTTATCTTTCTCAACTTATCTACAAGGTTCATTTTTTTAACTTTTGTACTATCCGACATTTTTAAGGATCTCATCTTTTAATTATATATTGTTATGTAAAAATATAAAATATATTATAGTTAATATTATATGTAAGAAATGTTTAATTAATTGAAAATACACCAATTTACATTGCGTGATATTATTATCAAATTTTTAAATTAGTTGTATATATAATCACGTACCATATTTTGTAAACTAAAATACAATATTTAAAAGTAATGTGAATCACCATTATCTTTTGCTCAAAAATTAAAGTAGCACTAAAAATAGAATAAATATGAGGTTGAATTTATCTAAAAAAATTGAAATAAAAACCAAAAATATATGTAGTACAATGATCGGAAGGATGAATTGTTTGGACGAGGTTAATGATTCAATTCACAACAAAAATAAACTAACTCATTTAAAATAAGAGCGTGGAATAAAATTTTGAAATTAGTGTATATAATTACGTACCATATTTTGAAAAGTAAAATTTTAAATTTTGAAATTAATATTTGTCATTACTATTTTTACTCATAAATTAAAATAATAGTAAAAACAGGATAATATAGAGATCGAACTTATGTAAAAATAGTTTTAACTCCATACCAAAAAACATAATGTAGCATAATGATTTGGAGGAAGAAATATATGGAGGATGTTGTGGGTTCAATTCCCCACAAACACAAAATAACTTATTTTTTCTCTTTAAAATAATAGTAAAAATAAGATATTGGAGAGGTCGGCTTTATGTAAAAGGTTTTTTAACTCAAAACAATAAAGTCCATGTAGCACAATGGTTAGTAGGATAACTTGTGTAGTGGAGGTTCTAGGTTCGATTCACCATGAAAACAAACTCAATTTTTTCCATTTAAATAAGAGAGTGGCATTTCATGTAATTTTACAACTTGTAAGGATATAACTGTAATTTCATAGGGGGTTAATTAGCTCAATACCCCTAAATGTATGCAAAGAGAGGGTGCATCAGGAATTTGCAAAGTAAATATAGAGCTACATATTAAGAAGATTCGAATCAAACTCAGTGTATTTTATTTAACATTATGACATGCACATTTCATTTATTTCTGGAACAAATTAAACATATATAATATACAAAATGATCATGTAGGAGGATCTCGGGTGCTCAACTGGTTCCGTGGAATTTGAGGAGATGAGTGCTGCTACTAATGCCCTCCAAGTAATTAAATTTATGTCCTTTGTAAAAACATGAAATTCATTATGGTAATGGTTTGATTAAAGTCCCCCAACTCGCTTGTAAAATAAAAAGCCTCTTAAACTTTTTTGGGTAGGCATATATACATGATATTAGAGCATCTCCAATGGTAATAGCTAAAATTATTAATTATATAATGATTATCTAAAAGTTTGCTGAACTCTAATGAGTTAAACTCCAATGGGGTTAGTTATAATTGTTAGCTATATTTTAAAATAATTAGCTTTATTATAAATATAAAAAATATATATGAGATTGATGATGTGTCATGATATGAGTGAATAATGTGGATTTTAGATATTATCTATAATTCATAGACATTAGCCAAATATAGAAGATGTGAAACCCATTATCTAAAAATTTACCTAACATTGTGCATGGTTGGAGAAGAAAAAAAAATAACTATTAGCTAAAAACACTGCCATGTCACTATTATAGCTAACAGATTGTTAGCGTTGGAGATGCTCTTAGTATATTAGAGAAAGAAGGTGATAAAATTTAATCCAGGTCATGAACTAGGATCCAGGCCCAAACACCAATTTACAGAATAGGCTTTTAGGCTCAGTATTAGATTTAAGCTTCAGGCCAGGCCCAAGCATAAATAAATGAATAAACCTGGACCGTATTTCATTTACATAATAAGAATGTAATACTACTACTGGTCCCATCTGCCCCCAACGACAACGAGTGACAACATGGATACTAAGTAGTCCATGTCCTCTTGGATTCAGTAATGCATCCCGAATTATTTACAAGGAGGGATGATCCCCAAAATATTCACAGTATCATAATTCAATTATATTACAGTATTACATAATAAATGTACTTATATTTATAAGTAGAAAACAACGTTATGGGCTGAGAGAAATATATATCTATCTCCTTTTAGGCCTAGTTCCTTCATATGGATGGACAACTAGTGCAAGTGAGAAGGATGAGATCTGCCCAAGAACCTATTTTCACATGTATTTTTAGAGTCCACTTTATATTTATTATTTTTAGATATAGCTTCTCAATTTATTTTCTTTTTCCTTATAAGTTTGATGACTAATGTATATGTATGTGAATACAGATCAGGTGGCTGTATATAATGAGATGGTTCTGTCTTTGCCTCTATCAGATGTTGAAAATCCTAAAATACATGGACTTTGGGCATGTAATATCGTTGGCAATATATAGAGTTGTGGTGTTAACTAACAACAAGCGTGTGTCTGATGAGTTGTACAAAGAGATCAGGGATTCATGCGTTAGGAAGAATTTCAGGGGACATCCGATGAAAAAGTTGATGTGGAGGCCACTTGAGAGTTCTATGTCGTAGTTGCAATTTTGGATACACAAGTGCAAGACTCATAATGTGTACGAGGATAAAATATTCAGAGATTACTATTTTGACTTGGCCATGAACATGAGTGAGGATGACCTCTACATAATACCCACTTTCAAAGTATAGAACCGAGCTCCATAATGCCATAAAATCAAATATGCTTGATAATAAGGCGCCCTTTGATCCTGAAGTACATGCACTTAAGCTTTTCTCGGATATGGCTAAGATAGAGTTCAGGAAGAAGTTAAGAATCAATGTCGTGGAGGATTGTCGCTTGGATTAGGTTTTCTTCATGATAAGGCAGACAATAATCATCTAACCGATCATCCGCTATGTCATCCCCAGGCAGTCGATGTTGTAGTTTTACAAGTACTTTCTGTGAAGGAACGACTTTTAATTTATTATGCTTGGTTTAGAACTTCTACTCTATTTGTAGTGTTTGTGTGATGTACTGCATGAACTTGTTTAAAAGTTTGACTTGATGTTTTGAAGGTTGATCTACTTAATGTTTGAATTTTATTTATTCTTAAATCCTCATCCTCTCTCTCTCTCTTTAGATTTATATTTCTTATCGTTTTCTCTATGTATGTATGTTTTTATGATTTATTATTTGCTATGTTTTCCTATGCATGTTTCCTTTAGCTATATATGTTTTAATTCATATGTATGCAACAGTAATGAGTTATTTTTCAGTCTTAACTTTATACCATTCAATCTCGCTCTCTCTCTCTCTCTCTCTCTCTCGATCACAGGTAAACAATTTCTTATAACCCCTAGGGATTGAGCAATTTAATGTTACTTGTAATTTTTAAATATTCTATATGTATTGGCTATCTTTATTTATATATGTGATTGTGCAAGTGATTTAGAAATGTGTTTATTGCTTAAAAGTTAAAACAGATGATTAGCTTATGTAATTGATTTGTTTCTTTTTCTAAATTAGATTGTTAGATAACACTACTTAAGAAACATTAAAAGCAATTATTGTACTTGTAATTAAATCTAATTTCCTAGATTTCCTAGATCTCCTTTTTTCTTATCATCCTATGTATCGCTAATTCTATATGTATGTTTGTTTTCACATATTTGTTGCATACTTTTATTATCGAGAACACTTAAGTTCTTTATTTCACATTACTCACAATCTATTATTTATTTCATAATTAAGAAACCTAAGAAAGAAAAGGTATAAATCGTAATTTTTTTCTTGTTCGTATGTTGATACTTATTAATTGGTATGTAAATACTCCATGGTTGTTTGTTTAATTTCTTTTTCTTTTTGCTAACCCTCCATGGTTGTTTGTTATGGTTTGAAGAGTTTGAAGAGATTGTGTTCATTCCTTGAATTAGGTAAGTGTTTATTATTGTTATTTTTTGATTAATATGGCAGATAAGATGTTTGCTAAGTTTAAACCAAGAAAAAAGTCCAAAAATATTGAAGTTAACGATTTTTTAAGGGTTTTGACGTTTGATGATGTTGATGTTAATGTTAGTGATGATGTAGAGTATGTTAATATTGTTGATGATGATGAATCATTTTTTGTTGATGAGCATTATGGTGAAGATGATAATTTGCATGAAACAAATTTGCCTAATGTTGATGAAGATGTTAATAATGTTGTTCCTTATTTGCATCAAATGTTTGATAATTTACAAGTCGCGAAAAATTTGTTTAGATCTTATGCCTTGAAAAATGGATTTGCAATTAAGGTTCAAGAAACACAAAAACGTG
Source organism: Kitagawia praeruptora (assembly GCA_037693485.1). Classification (NCBI taxonomy): domain Eukaryota; kingdom Viridiplantae; phylum Streptophyta; class Magnoliopsida; order Apiales; family Apiaceae; genus Kitagawia; species Kitagawia praeruptora. The sequence goes on along the minus strand of CM075352.1, from coordinate 106,034,429 downwards.
TTAATAAATAAATATATGCTTGATTATTTGTTTGTAATTTAGCGGGTGAAAATAAGGATAAAAGTAGTGTTAATGATGATTAATGTTTTATGGGTAGTACAAAAGGTAAATGCCGTCGAGATGTTCTTCCTAGATGTGGTTCTAAGGTTAGAATGTATATCGTAAATAAAAAGAAAATGACTCATTGGGAGATAACCGCACTTGGGTTATTGCACAATCACAAGGTTATGACACCTTCTAAAATGAATTTGATTCGAAGGGAGAGACCTATAACCGTGGCACAAATAAATATAATGAAAACAATAAATATATCGGGTGTTCCTCCTATGCAATAAATGTTCATTTTTAGAAATTTGAAAAGTGGAGTACAACATGTTGGTTTTGATGGACAACATGTAAGGAATGTTGTACGTGAGTTTAGGAAGAACAATTTAGATGTTAATTAATGATGCTCAATAGGGTTTAGAGTTGTTGAATCGGTTGAAAGAAGAAAGTGGTGGCAAATTTTACATATGAACATTACTTGATGAAGAGCAAAGGTTGAAATGTCTAGTCGAGTTGATCACTGTTGTTTAATGGCACACAAAATTTTTGGTGATGTTGTTGAATTTGATACGACTTATCGTACCAATGGGTATGCGATGCCATTTGTTCCTTTCACCGGGGTAAATCATCACTATCAATCGGTTGTTTTTGGATTTGCACTAATGAGGGATGAAATCAAAACAAGTTTTGATGTATTAGGTAGTTGGCTTGAGGCAGTCGGAAACAAACATCCCTTTGATGTATTAGGTAGTTTTGATGTATTTGTTGTGTACTTGGCACATTAGTAACAAAATCCCCGAAAATCTTGCAAGTTACTACTTCAAGCACCCGGAAAGTTTTAAAGTTGATTTCAACAATTGCATATATAACACATTGACTGAAGATGTGTTTAAGGATAGGTGAAAGCATTGGTTTTGAAGTAAAATTGGAAAATAATACATGGCTACAAGGATTGTATGCTTTGAAGCATAAATGGATCAAGGCCTTCACTCGAAACACATTTTCCGTGGGTCAAACTACAACTTCAAGGAGCGAGGAATGAATGCATTTTTTGATAGTGATGTTAGTTCTTGCACGGGTTCAAAGGAATTTGTTGAAAATGTTCTAAAAGCTTTGGAAAGGCAATTTATGCGGGAGAAAGAAGAGAATTTTAAGACTCGTCAAACTTGTCATGAGATTAAAATGAAGACCGCTTTGGAGCAACATGATGCTTCCATATACACCAAAACAATGTTTAGAAAATTTCAAGAGCAATAGGTGGAAGCTACAACATACTTTGTGGAGAAAGATAGAGATCGTTCATTGGAAGAAGATGAAAATACATACTACAAATGCTATAAGCAATTGATGGATCCCGAGAAAAGAACTATTTATCTTGTTACATTCAAGAAAGTGGCTCTAAGTGGTAGTTGCAAGTGTAGAATGTATGAATATTTGGGCATTCCGTGCCGACATATTATTGTCGTGTTGACAAAGAGATGTGTTTCGGAAATACCCAAGGCCTTTTTGAGAAGACGATGGACTAAGGATGCTAATAGAATTGATGGTGTGTAGCCTTACCATTTGACCGAAGAAGAAGCATCATCCCATGATTTGACTCCTACCGAAAGATTCAACAACATGACTTTACTTACTATGGATTTTTGTCATAGTAGCATGGCATCAAAGGAGCACTACGAGTATGTCATTTTGGTCATCAACCGGGAAACCAAAATTATTGAAAATATGGGAGTTGATGGAATTGAACATTTAAAGAATGAAGTTGGCACAAAAACAACTCAAGAAGGTGATCATGACTTGCATGAGCTAATCCTTGATCCCATTGTCTCACAAATAAAAGGAAGGAAAAAAGACCATCGTTTCAAAAGTCCAATAGAGACTGTTAACTCGAATATACTTGTAGAAGGGGGTTTGAATACAAGTATAAGTAAACGTGTCTGAGTTTTGCTTAATTAAATAACAATATCAAACGAATGAATAAAACTATTTGTATTAATAAGATTAAATACAAACTCTACCAAAGGTGTACAAAAACCTTTAACAGCTGCTCTCAATACAAATCTCTCTCTGTTTGTTCACTCGTATGCTTGCTATGATCACAAATCTCCCGTTCATATTACAATGATATAGAGAGAGTATTTATATTGCTACCTATCAACTAATAATAGAAGGTAATAATGAATACATGGTAATGTTCTTCCTTCCAGTTGATAGTTTCCACCAATTGTTTGATTCATTTCTTCATGAACACTTCTTTCCGTTTTCAAAACATCTGATCCTATTTTGTAGCACTTTCCAGTTTCCGCAGCATCCCGAATGACATCATGATTACATCATCATCAGGATCTGATCATCCCATCAGGAATTGACCATAGCATCAAGATTTGACTTGTCGTATCAGGATCTGAACATAGCTCCTGAAATATAGTCCGTGACGCATAGTTCCTGATTGAATATCGTTTACAGTACTGCAGTTTCTGAATAACTTGTTCATCTAATACTAAGTGCTAAACCCTTTATAAGATCAGGGTATTACAAGAAGTATATAGTTTATTCTATTCTAAACATCACAACTCATGAATTATTCCTAAATCTCCCCCTATTTAGGCTTTATAATGTGAAGCATAAATCTGAGTTGTTGATGTCAAAACTTCTAACAAAATAACTAGAATAGAACACACATGAAGTTAAATCAAACAAGTACCTCCATTACTCAATGTAATCAAGTATTTGGTACTTACTTGGATATACAGACTATGACTGGTTTAGCTTATTACTTGTTTTCCTTTAGATCCTGATGAACCAGATCTACCAGTAACATTGTCTGTGTCTTTTTCACCTCCAACTCCTAAACCACCATTGCCTCCATCATCACCTTTATCAGTACTGTCCTTGGTAGCATCAGCCTTGCAAGAAGTATCTTTGATGACTATTCCTGTAGTTTGATTTCTCTTCATTGTTTTAGTCTCTCCATATTTCTCCCTCTTTTTGACATCAGCAACACCAAGAGTTGCAGATAAAGAACAAATAAGATTCATCAAAACAGTCTGATTTTCCATGATAGTGGCTTGGTTGTCTCCTAACGTTTGAAGTTTGTGATGAATATATGTTTGAGATTGTTGAACACTCTCAAGAATTTGCTTGTGCGAATATAGATGAGCATCAAAGTTGGAAGTTGTAAATTTCATAGCATCATTGGTAGCCTGAATTGTAGTATCAATGCATACAACCTGAGTAGCAAGACCTTGAACAGACCGGTTCATAGAAGAAAGATCAGCATCCGAAATCCGATGAGAATCAGCACTAAGCTCACTTGTATAATTAAATTCAGCAATTTCCTTGGCATGAGCTAATGTTGTAGGATCTGAAACTTCATCTGGTAGATACCATACTTGTTAAAGAATTCCAGCTTGTCCTTGGCCCGTACACTCTCAATTTTTCCAATGTGCTTGATAAATGTGAAAGAATCAGGATCGGTAACGAATGGACCACGAGCAAGTTCAGTAGGGAAATCCCGATCCCAATAAATAAATGACTCATTTTCTTCAGATTCAACATCAGAATGAATAGATATAGTATCATCAATGTGATTGTAAAAATCAAGATGCAAAGGTGTGGCTTTCTGAAGAGCATGATCTCTATCATTAGCTTGAAGCAAATGAATAAACGTGAAATTCAGAGAATTAATATCCAAAGCATGAGCTTCAACTAGAGTAGTTGGCCACTTTTGATCAAAATAACCAAATGTAGGTTCTATAACCTTTGCAGATGATGTTGCCTGAGAATCATCAACTACAGATGTAGAATGATATTCAAGTAAAGGTACTTGAGTAGAATGACTTACAACTGCAACTGGATTATCTAAAATTGAAGAAAAAGGTATTATAGCCAAATGTCCAATATCATTAACGTCTTGTGTGCTAACATCCATAGACTCTGACTCCTCCATAGAGTGATCAGCTCCTGTAGATGTCTCAATCCTAACTGAGATTGGTTGCACATACAAAGGGACACTAGGATCATTAGGTAATTCTTCTTATTCATTCCTAGTTTTCTCTCCCTCACTCTGGAATTGGTCATCCAGACACTCATTCTCACTTTGACTTACTAAAATAAACACTCTTGCTACCTCTCCTTTTGCCTGGTCTGGAGCCAGCCTCTTTGTGTGTGGAATTATGTCCATCTTTTCAAGTGTTTCACTCATATTTGGAAAAGTGCTCTCATGACCTATAGAAAAATAGGGGTTAGGAGAAGTTGTTATACCTGAACTCACATGGAGAGAGGGTTCCTCATATGGCAAGGGGCTTGAGGTTTTCTCCATGGAGTGAGCTGCTATAAACTCTGAACCCTTACAAACATCTACTATCTTTTCAGAGATTACAGGCTCTAGTATACCACTTTCAGGATCTACACTAGACTCTAATGCCTTCAGTAATACTTCATTAGGCACCAAAACCTCTGTCACGTGTCACCGTCTTTAAGTGTTGTTTGCTGAGACACACCCTCAAGATGGATAGACTCTGACTGAACAATATTTGTTTGATCTTCAGGAAAAATAATCAAAAGTCGTTCCTCCCATATCATTGGGTATCTCACTTGCAGTTTCAGTCATCACAGAAGACCTTTCAGCATCAGCCGTCACAGTTCCTGAGTCATCCAACCTCTGACTAGATGGTGCTTGTGTTGCAGTGACTATGATCTGATCTATCCTACTATCCACCACTGGTACAATAGTATCTCCTATTAACTACGCCATAGATGGCTTTCTACAACACTTAGGGGGGGTGTTACCTTCTTAGGTGTTACCATAGCTATGAAATTTTGGATCTACCACGACGCTCTAGTTTTGGTGTTACCATATCCTTTTAGGTATGTTACCATAGATGTGGAAGGTGTTAAGCTTAGTAACACTTGCGCTGTGTTACCTTGAAGTATAATTAACATATTTTTGAGTTTTATTTATATTTAACGATTTAATAATTATTAAATTTTAGAATTCAATAATTTTAATCAAGTCATTGAATTCATTATTATAAAAATAACATTCTATCAAATAATTGAATTATTTATATTTTTACAATATTAATATATTTTCTAATAATTTTACTTAAAATAAAGTAATAGTAAAAAATTATTAAATTATGATTAAAATCAATAAAAAATTTATTAGATAATAAAAACTTGTAAAAATTAATGTTAATAATAGATTTCTAAATAGATTGTAAGAACAAAATAATTAAAATAATCGATTTAAGAATTATAATTTAATGGTCAACATATTAAAATAAATTTGTAATACATTTTTTAAAAAAAAATATACAAAATTATTGAGATGACCTGAGGAGGGGCAAACAAATACACTATACACTGAGCGGCAAAACGAAAATTCACAATTGGGTCAAACAACACAAGGTGGGGAAATTGGGAGAAAATTGGATCGAATACAAGGCGGGGAGAAAATTGTGGAAAGTGTATATACTCACTCTCTCTTCTCACTTAGTCGCTCACTCTCTCACAAGGATTAAGGTTAATCGAAGCTTGGTTCAATTAGGATCTAATTAGTGTATAATTAAGGTTCGACCTGAGTTTAATCGAGGCAAGCTTTGTGTTTCAAAGTGTTTGATATCACTTTGAGGTATAAATCTCTCTTCATATGTTTCGATTTGTATATATCTCTATGTCTCTCTCCTCCTCTCTATGTCTCTCTCCCCCTCACTCTCTCTCTCTCTCTCTTTCTCCATCTTTCTCCTCTCTCTCTATCTCTCTCCCTCTCTCTCTCTCTGTCTTTTTCTCCATCTTTCTCCCCTCTATTTCTCACTCTGTCTATCTCTCCATCTCTCTCATGTATGTATGCTTTATTTATTTTCATATACTGATGTTATGTATGTATATAAATTACATCAATAGTGAAGGGAATTGGGAGCTCATGGTAGGATGTACTCTTCCAGGAAAATGGATCCATCACTGGGGAGTTAATTATGTCGATGACACGGGGAGATTTACCTTTTTCACCTTATTTCTTATGTTCGTTAGTTATTTTTATTTGACTCAACTAAGGACATGACAATTATTGATTGATATATGGATCTGAGTTTTCTTAAATTTTCTTTATTATTATCAGGATGATGAAACTGGAGCTTGGTATCAGCACAAAGGAAGAGACTTTAAAATCTCTATAATTGAATGCCTTCCCGGTAACAGAGAAACTAGGAGTTTATTGGTTGAGAATTTAATTTTATTTCAGTAGAAAATATTGGTTCCAGTATATCTTTAAGCAACCAGGAGTTTGATTCTTATTTGCCACATTTAAATCCATGAAACATGCTCTGTACCTGTAATTTTTTTTGTGTGTGTTAATTTTGCTCTGTAGTTTGTAGAGGAACAATGAATCTCAAAATAATTTGATACGTTACATGTGACAAAACAATATTATATTTAGAGCGACTTAAAATCTCTCCCATGATATATAAAATAGAGACTAGGTGCAATGGTCTACCAGTGACATTGTAGTAATAAAAATATAAACAATATTATATTTAGAGCGACTTAAAATCTCTCCCATGGCATCTTTTGCAGTAATAAAAATGAACAGACGAACTAGAGGTTCGTGGTGGAGAGTAGACGTTAGTTCGTTTCCCAGTTTTGAACTTGACTTACAGAACTGGCAGTACTAGGGCTAAAATGCATACTTCACTATATGTATTTATTGTATATTGAAATTCTAGTTGTTACAAAAATAGATATTTTATGGTGATAGACCATGCATGGAGTGAGGGAAAAAGTTAGTAACAATGAGTTTTATCTTTCTAAACTTGATCTTCAGCTGTGTTCTAGCTTTCAGTGTGTTCGATTTGTCTGATTAAGTATTTGTGTTGACCTAAGTCTTCTATTAAAATGAACAAGTCATAGGTGTAAAACCAATGCCTCTTATGGAAATGGCGAACTTACTGAACAGTTTCTGTTTGATGGTTTGTCCAGGACCGGTAAGTTTTAAAAAAATACTGCATTGTGTATCAATTTGAATGGGCACTTCCCTTGTAATGTATATAAAACAAATATATTTTCTGTTATGGTATTCAGGATCCAAACCCGAATAATTTGGTAGCTAGCACGACCTTCTATTCAGAAAGCACAAGAGCCATTCTATGCTTGGTAAGATTATATTCCTTAATTTGAAACTATCCCTGTATCTTTTTGAGTTAATACAAGATGTTGTGTGGTTGATTATGCATATCAACCTTCAATTTGATTCAATTTGCACCTCTACTGTTCTATATTATAAAGTTCAATTTTTTTCTTTAGAAATACATTTAAGACCTTGTTAATGAGCAGTGAGCATCATCCTTTAAAAAGTTGTAAATATATGGTATAAAGATATTTGACGACTTGTAATATGTATTCTGGCGCTAAGCTCCCTACATGTGTAAATTACAGTGACTACCATCTTTAAATAGTGGCAGATCCATGTGTGAAATAGAGTGTGAAAAAATTCTGGATTCGCCACTGGTGGTACATCCGGTTATATGTGTTCTTTATGCATCACAAACTGACTTGCATCATATCTCTATCTACCAAGTGTTTTGCTAAATTTATTGGCTGACAATGGCATTTCTTAATAGCTGCATATTACTTGTGATCATGCACAACTAAGATATTAAAGTGCAATATCATTCTGCAGATAACGTTTTGTTATCTTCAATCTTTTCTTTTTAAAATTATACACGTGTTTATATGAAGACATTAGTAAAAATTAACTCAGGAAGTTTCTTCTGTCAATTATATAATTTCATATACTGATGTTGTTTTATTTTGTAGGGTATGACTAAAAACAAACTCAAGTCATCAGAAGAAGTTGATGGTATTGAGGAGCTAGTTTCTGGTGGAAAAAAATCCAATGGTCCTGGTTGAACTAGTGTCTTGATTTTTCTATTGTGTTTGTTATTTGCTCCAGTAGACTTTAACATTGTAATAATTAGTTATGTTCTTAACTTCGTGTTGGTGGATTTGATAGGATTATGTAGTTGGGTTTGTGATTTGAGGATGTACTCGGTTATTTTTTGATGGGATTATATAGTTGGTTTCTGTGAATTGGTTTGTTGGTTTTTATAATGGAAATGCAATATTTAAATTTTACATTTTTATATAATTGATTCCCACTTTGGTGGGGCCCACATGTGGGACCCACATAATTGATTAATAATTTTGCAAATTTAAAACATCTAAGGTAACATAGATTTGGTGTTGCTATAGAATGCTTAGTGTGTTACTGTATAGGTCTATGGTAACGAATTTTGCTATGTTAGCTTAGGTGTGTCGAGGTGTTGCCTTAGACTCCAAAGGTTGCATAGAACAAAACTATCCCGGCTAAGGTGTTACCTTAGCCTTTTTTGGGCCTTTGGTAACATAATTTAGGGTCTAAGGTAACACAGTCGTGGTGTTACTGTATGTCATCTATGGCGTAGTGTTCACCTTGTGCTGGAGCATCTTCAACAATATAATCCTTATGAAAGAGATATGTATGAAGTGATTGAAGTGCACCATGCTTTGAAAGTCCAAATTTCTTCCTTAATTCTCCTCTGATTGATAAATAAAAATGCATCTTCATAAGATCAAGGCTTTGATGTAGAAGTCCATATTCTTCAAGATAAGAAAGTTTTGGAACTCTTTCAATCAGAAAGTCTAGAATAGGCCTGGAAAGCTTAACTTTGACAGAAATAACCTTCATAGCTAGCCTGTATGTCAATGTGGTTTCCCAAAAAGAATCAATATCAAGGCCTCTTTTGTCAATTGCTAACTTGGGTACAGCTTCATGTGTAGAGACCTGCAAAATATTAGTTGGACTAGACACTGTGTGTGTAGGTGACAAATGAATCTTTCTCCTTATTCTCCTGGTTTATTGAGCAACAGATTTTTCATGAGAAGACTCAAGAGGTGCAGACTCAGTAGTGATCTTGGGTGGAGATCGTTTTTCAATAGACACAGCCTTTTGAGAGACTGTACCTAGTCAATGTTTTCCTTTTTACAAACTACAGTCTTTTGTGAGACTTCAGCCTGGCTGTGACTAGGTCCTTCACCTCTTTCTCCTAGCTTAGAAAGTCTAATTGCAGCCTTCAATTGAGCTCTCTCAACAAGAGGTATATTATCATCATCTTCACTAGAACTACTAGAAGACATAACAAATCCTCTCTTCTTTACAACTGGTGCCTTTTGATAAACACCAGAGGTTGGTTTCTTTGAAACAATAGGTTGTGGATCAAAATTTGGTTCTAGAATTGTTTCAGAGACAGTGGTGTTTTGGGTTACTTTGGTAAACACAAGGGGGTCCTCCACCAAATGAGGTTCCTTAGTAATTTCACCACTAAAGAAAGAAGAATTGTAGATAGTAGGAAGATGAGTTGTAAGGAGTACCTAAACATGATGTGGATAATGCATTACAGGTATCTCATCTAGACTCTTCTCATTGTCCTTCTTTGTAATGTCTAGAGAAAATTCTATTTTGCTGTATATAAGAAGGAACACAGTATTGTGTACCAAATCTAGCTTCAACATTATGAATGAAATGGTTGATAAACAATTACATAAATCTGTGATAATAAACCATATTCCTACCTTGATCTCTTGACCCAAGTTTGATACTCATCTGACTCAAAATGATATGACTAATGTTAATTACTCTGTTATATAGCAAGCTATATCCTATATGTGAAGTAACACTAGTAATTTGTTCAAATGAGCTACATTTACCACTAAAACATTTAACAAGTTGGTTGAAGAAGAAAGACCATTCTTTTCTGAGAAAAGATCTCCTTAACTGACTCATGACTCATGTTATCTAAAGGTCCAATATAACCTAATGCAGATAACATAGTTCTAATATCATTATCAAATTATACATTTTCATAATTAACACCAATGGGTAAGTGTAGTACTGAATTAACAACAAATTCATTAATGGCATAAGTATCTTGCCCCAAAAAGTGTAGATTTGCTGGTGAAGTTAGAACAGCATATCACCATTCATGTTCATGATACTTGAACATTCAAGAATCTTTAGTGTGTAAGCTCTTGAATATTAATCAGGGGAGAGTACTTAAAGAAAAATAACAAGCAGAAAGTCAACAAAGATGTGCTTGGTATTAGTGTGCATTTTACAAATTAACGATGAATATGGTAGGCGCTTGAGGAATGAAAAATATTAAAATACATATGAGGGTAAAGGGCCAGTCAATTATTATATATTATCGACAAAATATTTGAATAGATTCAGGACTTCTTTTCAAATGATTTATTTATATTACCAACAAGGCATGTGTTTCAATTTTATAACTGTTTTTGCAAATATAAAAAAAAAATGCAACAAAAACGAAAACAAAATACTTGGAACCAGAAAATTGAACTAATAGTCTAATACTAATTCTTAATAAAGAACCAAGCAAGAAACATTACAATCACACGGAATGAGATATTACACATTGTTAGTTGTCACCGGGGCGACACTGGAATCATAATTTTCGTTCTGATGATGTCCAATCTCCTCCCAGATACGTGGGATTTTGGTGCTCGTCATCCCAAGAAAAATTTTAGTTTATCGGTCGCCCATGTGACACACGAGCACAGCGCAAAATGATCAATCAAGTAAACTGTATGCTACAAGTTGAACTTTTATTTCTCAGAATATCATATGAAAACCTCAAATTGCCAAGTTACAATCTTTCTACATACAACCAAAAAATCACTATTTACCAAAACCTTTGCTATAAAACAATAAGAAACGTGGAAAACCTAATTTAGAATGAAAAATGGGCAAAAGCAGCAAAGAAAATAGTTCAATGGCAACATGTTTATATAGCAATATCTGCTTCTTGTTTTATTTTGTCCATCTCCCCATGTGCTGTTCAGTCGCCTATCTTATTTTCCTTTTTGCTGATGAAGCTCCATCTACCTTGAGCAAAATGATGAAACATTTCAGACATAAGCATCCTTCAACTGCTCAGACAGGATAAATATGAAAAAGAAATCTAAGTTTTTGGGAGCACTAAAATAGTATTAACTTTACAAGATTTGTGATCCACATTTAAAAGTAGGTGTAATTTGATCATCTTCTGTATAGAGGGAATGATAAGAGGGAGGATGGTTGCCTTTTGGCCAGGGTGATTGACAAATAGGGAAGACACAGGAAGAAAGACAGAGACACAGGGAGATGGGCTAATGTAACACAACTACCTCTATATTCGGTTGATGTCACGTCCAAAAACAAATGTTGTACCCCAGTTGACTGCAACGTACAATCTATTCCTCCAGCTTACAAGTCGTGTGAGATATGCCGAACGCCAAATAACCCAGCTAACAAACCCCGCCATGGATAATCCTTTTGTTTCCTGTAGACATGACATGGGAGCCACACAATATTAATAGCAGATAAGAAGGGAATAACAATACATATATAAATAGTATCCATTACCTTGCTCTGCCTAAGGTCAACAAGAGCTTTATAGCTGCCTACTGTTGCCATGCTTCCCAAATGTTTATAAACAAAAGACTCCCCTAATTCAATCTGTTGTGCAGCATTTGCACGTCCTCCACCAGCTTTGGCAATAATGTTCAGCAAATTGGCCATATATTTCCCTTGACGTTCAGCGACCTTTTTAAATCAGCTCATACGTATTAATAAAGCGAACAACTGCTAACTAATTTAGCCAATGGATTTAATCACCATAAAACATTAAACAACCACCGTGCAGTTCAGACAAAATGACCCCCCCCCCCAAAAAAAAAAAAAAAAAACCAACTCTTGAACCACTCAATGATATCCAGTAAGGTGATTAATAGATTAATTAAACTGTCTCTTGTATATGAATTGAGTTTCAATACACTACAGATATATATCAAGTTATTGTGTGAAACACACATGTGTGTTTATATTTATGTGAATATTGTAAAGGCAAATATGCAAACATATTCAGAGCAGTGCAATAAGGTTCTCAATGTCTGATACATGTATTGGCCAAATAGGCAAATATTTTTTCTAAAGCAAAAACAAAAATCAGACAAACCTTTGATGACACACAAATATTGACCTCCACAAACTTAATCAAACAGTTCGGCATTAGAAATTTCTAACATAAATGAAGTCTCTCACGAACTTGCCTGAGCCAAAGCTGGAAGAACATGTTTTCCTGTACTTTCAAGATACCCACAGCAGTCACCAATTGCAAAAACATCTGGCACAGAGGGTACGCGCAGCCATTCATCAACTCCGATTCTGCAAAAAAATCATTATGATAAGATTTTTTTTTATAGTTGATATACTTTCAAGTAAAGGGGCCTTTGCTACCACTTGGCAGTATGATAACTTTCTTTCTGGTAAACACAAATGCAAACGTATACATGGGTCACCAGGGACCATGCGGAATACAATCTTTAGAAGTCTGTGCACTTTTTCTCAAATGTGATGAAAGATGGGTGAAAACAATTTACATATGAAAAATTAGGGCAACAAATGATAATGGAAGTCTAATAAGGCCGAAAATGAGCAATGAAGTTCAATAAAAGCAATTCAATGCCAGAAGAAGACACTGCATCCTGAGACAGCAGCTATCCAGGAATAATCAAATTAACAAACCGAAATTAGAAAGTGCAATTTTTATTTTTGGCTAAACAGAAAGTGCAATTTTAGAATCAGTACTCTAATTTTTACCATGCAAAAGTGGATGATTGGTGATACAGAATTAAAAATCTTACCTCCCACCTGGAGACTTCGGAACATCAAGTGCTTGCACGAAAGGTGAGGGCCCAACACCGGTAGACCATACTAATAGACCATAAGGAACACTTGTTCCATCAGTAAGTACTATTTTCTGAGGATGAACATCCTTCACAATTCCACGGACAAGACGAACTCCGGCCTTGAATAAATGAAAATATTAAAAAGCAAAAAATCAATATATCCTAAGCAAATGATAAAACCTCAACATTACCATATAGAAAGATGCAAATAGTTAGAGATTGGAGAATCAAGAACAGTAATATGTTGAGTCATGCGACAAAAGGAGCCTAAAATGAAGAATAAAATTCAAAAACGCTTAGTAAATGGATATTAGCCATATTCACACAACAATTCCACTTGCAGAAGAACTAAAAGATTATTGCGGACCCTATAAGTTAGAATCAATGCATCAGCTTCTCAGATTCAATGAAAAACTCTGTATGCAAGGCAATGTGTAACAATTATAGTATTGGTTTGATTTGTCTCGTTTAAATTCAACAAAATACATGCTATATAGCATCTGTAAAAGTGTCTTATTTTTCTAACAGTATTAGCTTTTAGACACCACAACAGAGTTGGCAAGCTGACACATGCGGTTTCTTTCTGGTGATGCTTAACTCACCTTGGTCAAATGACTAGTCGCATATGTCCGAAGACGGTCATCAAAAGACGACAGTATCTCGTTTGCCTGTAAAGTGAATGGGCTTTTTAGATTAATTATTTCCCAAGATATATTAATTAGACTGGATTATTGCAATCTTTCTACAATAATTGCTATAAAGAAGGTGATGAATAAGATGCCAGTACAGAAGTATTAGCTAACCTCAATCAGAGTAACATGGATATAGTCTTTCACATGAGCATATCCTTGACGAACATCTCTCGTGATGAAATCACTAAGTTCGCCACTGAACTCAACTCCAGTAGGACCACCTCCAACAACAACAATATGTAAAAGCCTACGCTTTTCTTCTTCAGTAACACCTGTATTTTAACACATCCGCAAAAGAAAGCTGAGGGTCACATTCAAGCTAATTTTGCCGGGAACAATTAGCAAGTATTCATGCTATTGAATTGGATTTAGGCTCAAGAGACACTAGCTGTACCTAAAATCTGACTTTTGTCTAAGGCTCTAGGCTATCTAGATCCAACATACAGATTGGCATATTGCACTTGCAGCCATGAGCACAAGGGAATCACATGCCATTATTAAATAATTTATTTACATGTCAAGAGCTTACCAGGTATATCAGACAACATTAAGTTAAGTAGTAACTTCCTCCTGATTTCCTGAGCATGATGAACTTCACGAAGGAAAATCGCATGCTCTTTTACACCTTTAATGCCAAAGGTAGAAGCCTCGGCTCCAGATGCTATGACTAACTTATCATATGAAATTTTGAAGTCCCATGGATTAAGGGTCTTTATTCCATCTGTCACAGTTTGGCAATGCACCTATAACAACATTACCCTTACAAATTAAATCCAAAATTTCCAACTCTCTTAACCATTAAAAAAACAGCCTTAACAACTGGAGCAACACATATCTTGTCGGTGCACATACAAATGATCCAAAGTTCTCATGTTGTTACCATTACACTACTTATATTCCACCTACTTAAGTAAATACATAACCATCTATCAATTTGTAATTGCAATAAAACAAAAAACCTGCAATGAAAGTAGCTGATCAAAGATTTTAACACATATTCCCTAAAAAACAAGTTGGGTAAGTTGAAGACAAAACCTTCATTAATTACACACAAGTCCTAAACAATTCCACAATTTCCTTTCTTACGTCGTTGATCCCCACCAAACAAAAATGCCAGTAAACATATTCATATAAACAACAATGAATCAATTAAATAAGTAGATGCGTAGCCATTCATCATTACTAATTGCATTAAAAATAATTTTATCAAGATTCAACAAATATTCCCTAAGAAAATTAGTTGGGCGAGTTCAAGACACAAAATTTATTAAAAATATAACAACAAATATGCATTATATAATTGTACACTCCACATCAAACATCATACATTAATATGAACAACAATTAAAAAAAAACCACATAAATAGGCCAACATTAATTAAGAAAAGAACCTCTTTTTTTTGAGTATCAACGGCAGAGCAATTAGCAAGAAAAAAGAAAGAGCCGGGTTCTTTAGAAATAGCGGGTTGGATCCGACCAATGGGCTCAGCAACAGATCGAAATTCAAGAGTACCCACACAAGTAGAAGCCAAAAGAGGCGTAAAAACCATGTGATTCCTAGGAGACACACAAACGATGTCGTATAGTTTAGTGTCAATCTCTTTCATTAACCTACATGCTCCCCAACCGGATCCCAAGACAACCATACGAGGCTTCTGGTCGGGTTTTGTGGGAGCCAGTAGAGGCGGTGGAGAGGTGGTGGTCAAGTGGCGGGTGAGAGAGCGGTGGGGCCCCAGGGTTTGTTTTAGGGTGGTGACGTGGAGGAGGTTCTTGAATTTGTACATGGTGGATGAAAGAAAATTGGAGGACAAGTGTGAGATTTGTGGTTTTGTATGTATGTATAGGAGGAGGTTGTTGTGTGTATAGGTTTAGTATGGAGAGGGTTTATGAAATTGAGGGTTTAAGAAAATCATACATACATATAGTGGTGTTTTTGATTTTCTGATAGAAAACAAGAATTGTATGAATATTGACTGGGAGGGAGATGGGGGATGATCAGACGAGTATGCAAGCCAGTGACAACTCCTAACTTATTATTGTGTGCATGTGTAGGCCATGGCGGCTTCAATTCATATTTTAATTTGCTTCACAAACATGTCCTAGTATTTTATACGTTAAATTAACTCTGTGTGTGTGTGTCACATTATTTTACGAATTTGTTTTCTGTCAGTTAATTCAATATTTTAAAATATGTTTTGAATTAATAATAATGCATGAGATAATTCTTTTAAAAGAAATATGTCAGCGTTTTATTTTCAGTCATTAGATTTTTTATTGTCTAAATTTTCATGACATCATTGCATGATTTTTGATTAAATAATAAACTTTTTGAATAAAAGAAATTCTTTGGATTGCCACAAAAAAGAAGATTAAAAAAGACAAGAATGCATTAGATAACATAAATCATTCCTAAAGATAATTACTAAAATTTAAAGTTATTGTTGATTGCCATATATTTGGATGGCCTGAGACTTGACCTCAAGAAAAAAAAAAAGCATTGATACTTTCATCATAGGAGTACCGAGTACGTAATAGCAATCGGTTTTTGTATCCAAAAAAACGTAATAGCAATCATTATTTTAATGTGGGTGGTCAGCTTTCTACACATATTTTGGAAATGTATGTAGTATTATTGGAGCTTGACTTGATCTCTTGCATCTTGCAAATGCTATGTTTAGGTATTCAATTTTATGGTGGATCGGCTTTTAAGCATAAACTCAGATTCTTATGTTGAACAAGTCTCCATATGTTTAACATGGAGTACTGTTACATTAAGAAAAAAAATAGATACAGTAAATTTTTTGTAAATTAATATAGTATGTTACGGAATAAAAAGTTGGATGTATTTATTACATATTGATTGTTAGGATTAGGGAGCTTCGAATTTTTTTGGCTGATCAAGCGTTTCGTGACTCAATTTGTCCTCACAAGGTGTCTATATGCCTATGTATCTTGCAAATATCAAGAATCAAGCCAATAAAACGTAGTTCTGAGAATGAGGGGTCAGAACTTTTATATAGACATCGGGTGCCTTGGAATTAGAGTTGGATTTGGTAACTTGATGGATAAGTTACCCACTCTAGGTGGAATTCTAGATCCTTCCATGAGGAAGGCTGATTTCTATTGGATTTTGGTGTCTTGGGGGCTACTCCTTGAAAGATTTGGTTCCCTCTTGGACTCAATATTGGAGTCACATTATCAACTGAATAATTAATTACGAATTTAATAACTAATTAGGGTTTCGGGCCTCATTAATGGGTTTTAACCTTGGACCATTCTAGGTTCATTTAATGCAACATTAAATGTGTCTTTAGGGCTTGTATTCAGCCCGTATCATTTGCCCCCAACTTCTAAGAGAAAACTAATCAGGTTTTCATTGAAGTTATGAGGCCTAAGTACACTAGTGTTTCACCGATATCGTTCTAAATGTAAAGTGTGGAGCGAACTACACATTTACGACGATTTACCTTATTTGAGGCTCAGTGACAGTATTTATGTCTCACAAAAAATTACGTATAAATTTCTTGCACTTTCATATTTCTCATTTACTCACAGATATTTTCTCTACTTTTGAATTACTTCATCAAAAATATTATAGGACTCATAGCCTTTGGAAATAATTTTGTAAATTTCCCCTTATTTTTCTGAAATTTTTCCTCCCAAATTTCCTCAGAAAATCTAATTTTTAATAGATTTTCCATATTTTTCTGAAAAAAACAATTAAAGTCTGATATTTTTCGACCAGGATTCCTGTCTGATATTTTTCGACCAGGATTCCTGATCAAATTCGATCAGGATCCTGGTCAAATTTATGCTCAATCTATCATCCTGGTCGAAGGCTTTTCGACCAGGATTTCTGGTCGAATTCGACTAGGAATACTGGTCGAAGAAATGGCCATTTTGACATCCTGGTCGATGGCTTTTCGACCAGAATTCCTAATCGAATTCGATCAGGGTCCTGGTCGAATTAAGGTCAATTTGTGCAGTCTGGTCGATGACTTTTTGACCAGGATTCCTGGTCGAATTCGACTAGGATTCTGATCAAATTTTTGTTTTCTATATATATATTTTTGGGCCTTCTCTATTTTAATGGACCTAATTATTATTGGACCTGCTTTTAGCTGGGCCTTTGACTTATGATTCCCGGTTGAATTCGACCAGGATTCTGGTCGAATTAATGGCCTTTTTATCACTCTGATTGAAGGCTTTTCGATCAAGATTCCTGGTCGAACTCGACTAGGATTCCTAGTCGAACTAAGGCCATTTCTAACACTAATTGAAGATTTTTCGATTAGGATTCCTAGTTGAAATCGACTAGGATCCTGGTCGAATTAAGGCTATTTTTGACACTCAAATCGAAGGTTTTTCGATCAGGATTCCTGGTCGAATTAAGGTCATTTTTGACACTCTGGCCGAAGCCTTTTCGATTAGAATTCCTGATCGAAAACGATCACGATTCTGGTAAAAAATTTGCATATATATCTTTGTATTTTACTTTTGGTTCTGAGACTTATTGGGCCTTTGTGCCTATTGGGCTTGATTCAACTTTTTTCATATTTCGTATTTATAAATAAATTCCACATTTCTCTTGAATTTTTTAGTTTATTCTAGAACCTTCCAGATTCTCCCTCTTTTTGGGCCTATGGGCCTTTCATGGGCCTTAACGGCTATTACCGGTTACATGGTATTCCAACTGGCTATTAACCGGTTAGAAAATTTCTATAAAAGAGTGGAGTGGGATTCATTTCTCACTTCACTCTTAAACACTCTAACTTCCCCTAAAACCTTTCTTAAACTTCTCTCTAATTTCTTTCTAAATAGAGGCGATTTCCGACAATTTTTTTCTTCCATTTTCCGGCGAGCTTCATCGCTTTCTGGGTTTCTTTGCATCTTCATCTTTCTTACCACATTTTCTGGGTTCAGGCTCTCATCAATGGCAGACAAGGCGGCTCAGCGCTTGGCAAAAATGAACTCCGCTTGAAAGAGAGGTAACGATATCGAAATTCGTTCCTCTTATATGAACTTAGTTGAAATAATCAATGTTAGTGGGGATGAATACCCTAGTTTAGCTGAATTATATGCTTATAATTGCTGTAATAAATTTCATGAGGAGGATACTGTTAGGCATTATAATAAAGCTTATAATGTTAAGTCCCCCTTGAAACTTGTCTTGGCTGGGCCTGGAGACAGGCCTTGTCATTGAAGGCCCAATGCCCTCTATGTCTTTAGGCACGTAGTTGTAGCAGGGCTTAGGTTCCCCTTCCATGAATTTATCCCACATTTGTTGGCTGATGTTCAAATCAGCCCATGCCAATTACCATCAAATGCATGGCATTCTATTCTTTGCTTATGGATATATTGATTATTTCAAGATTATGTTTTAAATTAAAAGTTAACGTGTTTTAATTAGAAATGAAATATTATTGATTGGAAGGTATGATAGGTGTTTATAAAAAGTAATATCATCAATAAAAATTAAAGATTTTCAATTTAAAAAGGCAATCGGCTAATTGTCATTAATTATATTATTTTATTATTTATTTTAATGTGATCGTTTCGGCATTCCCCTCGTCAAAGTTCGACGAGCTAGCTTCTAACGAAAGGTCGGGATGCCGGCGCACGATTTGAGCTTCGAGTGGGTTGATCACTTCTACCCTAGAACGGGTCATGGAGCTGACAGATGGTCTGAATTGTGATAAAAGTTAAGGAATGAGAGTGTCATTCAGATAAGTAGACCAGAAATCAGAGGGCTCCCCGAAGACGGGTGATAGATTGCCCAAATGTGATGGAGAACCCCCGGAGATGGATGAAATCGACATCCACAGCCACAAGGATGGGGAAGATTAATAGAAAAGATTGAAATTGGGTAACCGTGATTTGGTGAGTGTAAAGGTTATTTGGCTCCACACAAGGAGATGCCCGAAGGATACAAAGATTATGGAATAAAAAAAGGGCCAAGGTTCGGGGTTGGTTATCGACATAGTAAACCTCATATGGTGGTGCTAGGGTTGCCTAGGCGAAACAAAGAAGTAAACGCGAGCCAATGGTACCAAAGAACATACCCAAATCGACGAATAATAGATACTTACTTGACAAGACAAGCCTAAAGCAAACAGGATTTATGGAGAACAAACATCAAACATGCTGTGGGCATGCTAAGAAACAACCAAGATGGCAGCCGGAATACAAACCGCCCCAACCTCAAAGATCATACATCACAAACAAGGACCCCTACATGCATCATTCTATTAAGATCTAAATGTACAGATCTAACCTAGATGGGGTCTGAGTGATGAGAAACGTATCAAGCATCTGTGATTAAACACGTAAGGACTCGGATAGATCAAAACTAATAGCATGCAATACCCACTAGGATATCAATTAAACATTCAAATACATGTGCATACAAATATACCTACGTGTAATCACGGAATTAAACATGTGAACAAATTATTAGAATTGGAAACGTACCTGGATAGAGGCGAAGGGACAGGTGTGCGAATGACTTAGTCTTCACCGGATAAACCTCTTCGGAAGTTCTTGAGATCTTTGCTTACTTGATAGAAGGTATTGAAAAGGGATAAAAAGAAATGCGAAAAAACTAAGTGTGTGATGATATATGAACTATGAGAGAGGGTGTTGAGACGTGTTCCCCTAAGTAAATGAATATGACACAGAAAACGAGACAAGCAAGGAGGCGTGCTCACACGGGAAACGAACCATCTCTGCTCAATCTAAAAGGAAGTTGTAGAGTCCAAGTTTGATTATCTCGGTATTGATAATTATCCCTTTTATTCCCTAAGAATAAAAATGGATTAATTTAACGTTTAACGAATAAATTATGAGGCTCCCACTTCTATTAAATTTTAAGTCGAGCTTCCGCAACGTGATTACGAGAATTTTTCGAATACAAACACTTATATTAATCTTAATATTCACTATTAAGAATTTTCAATATTCACACCTCCTGTTGTGTTGAATTGGCAAGGCAATGGGAATGTGATTTTTTGCTGAGAAACTTAGGGAACTGCACCCCACGGATGACTGATTCCCCAAGCACGCAGTACTTCAGGAAATCTGGGGTAATTGTTGTGACCGAAATTTTGCATGGGTCAGATTTAGGCCCACTAGAGGATTAGGGTTCAGTTTATGAAGAAAATAATTAATTTGGTGGGCTTCTAAGGGCCCAAGGCAGCCCTAGGGGCTACCGTGTACTGAGCATTAAGCGTATAAGGCTTAGGGTCCAAGGGTAGTCCCTTGTGGATAACCTATAACCAGTGACAGCCAAGAAATAGGGCTTCCGGAATAGCTTCCACATTTGGGCTACCAGAGTGGCTACCGGACGGTACCCCCAGCTTCCTCCGGAAGCCTGATAAGTCCGCAGATTTGGATAAGGCTGACCTCCTACTTTTTAGGAACACGTCTTTACAGTTGAAATACACTTCTAAACAGATAAATATTCTGTTGTTAGAGGATATATGTCATAATTACATGATAAATCATACAAAAATCAAGATAAATACAAGGGGTAAACATCTTACACTCCTAATACAGCTGGTAAACCGAATTATATACATTATACATGATTAATATAAAAAACAACGGTGATTATCCTACCTGGGAGGGGATAATTCATCACAAATCACCGAACATATCATTTCAAGAACTACATACGGGCTTGATCTCCTATAAGAGTATGTAGGCAGTTTACGGGTTTCTTAGACACTTTGTCACTTTGAGTAATAGAGAGCACGTATACTTGTAGTCTTGTGTAACATATCATAATTAGGGTTCTTGGCAAGCCAACATTCGATCCTTGAGCTATAATTCCCGTGAATCCAGTCCGATCCTTCCGAGAAACCATATCCCGTGTTCTTCGGTAACCCCTAGTCGTGAGTCTTTCCGGGCAGCTAGTCTCATAAGCTGTGAGCCTTTCTGGAAAGTTAGACAATTCCGTATTTATTGGCACTATTCCAGCAACGGCCTGAACAATTATCCCCTTTTATTATAGTTTAGTATAGATTACTAATTCGCAACAAGTGTGATACACGAAATTTTTTAATATTTTATAATTTTGTTATTTATATTTTAGTATACGGACAATTTATATCTTTTAATGTAAATAATGAACTGGAATTTTCAATCTAATAATATAAAGATTTAATTGTAATATGTTATTGACAATTTTCGAATATTAGATATTTAATAACATTTAAAATATTAAAATGTAAATGATCTTTAAGTATTAGGTATAACAATTTTCATTTTTATAATTCTAACAAAATAAGATTGTTATCTTTTCTTTTCTTTTTTTGTTAACAGAAGCTTGCAAGACAACCAGCTAAGATCACACAAAGAGGAACCAAACAAAAGCCAACTATAATACTAAATAAAACTGTTTAATATCTTTAAACTTCAAATAAATATATAGCCAATGTTGTAATAAACTCCGCAGAAGTACCAAAACTTTATCCTCCGAAAAACGAAGGGGCCATAAGATTTAATTACAATACAAGCACAAACTGTACACAATTTTAAATTAAATCACCATGGAAAAGGAATTTTAAGTTTAGAATGCCATATACTTTTGTACTCCAGATGGTCAAACAAGACTGTTTCGCGCATGGAGCATTTTCTAAGAGCCCGTTTGGGTACATGGGCTTAAAGTAAAAATTAGCTTTAAGTGATTTTTAAGGTGTTTGGCAACGGGAGCTTTAAGCCGGTTTTAAGTTAAAAAACTGCTTTAAGTCATAAGTTCCATTTAGGTACTTTTGACTTATGACTTATGATTTATGGAATTTTTTTTTTTCCTTTTTTCACAATTCTTGTAAAGTTTAAATATTATGATTTTTAAATTTTTTAAAATCAAATTTCACTTTAAGTCAAAATTATTAAACCTCCATTTAACTTTAAGTAAAATTACCCAAACACTTTCATTCAACTTAAAGTAAACAACTTCACTTTCTCCTTTAAGTTAAAAACACCCCCATTAAGTCAAAAGTAACTTATTTTAAGCAATCCCAAACACCCTCTAATTCACTCACCAACCAGTCTCCAGCTACAAAGCAGAGATTCTTTACTTACATGCCGCACCGCGCACCCGATTCTTGGGGATTTTTGGGTGCGCAGTGAAAACAACACCTAGAGGGGGGGTGAATAGGTGTTTTTGGTTAATAGTGTGAATTTATGAACTGTTTTGAAATTTACTGAAAACAGCTTGCTGTTTGTAATAACACAGTTCACAAACAGCACGCTGATTGTACCTGAAATGCAATGCAGAAGGAATATAAACAGTAAGTAAAAGAGATACACAATCTTTTAGCCAGGTTCGACCCCTAATCCCCTATGGTCTACGTCCTGGTCCCTTACCAAACTTGGTAAGAGAATATATTATTGATCAACTATAAACCGATTACAAGATCCAACAATATATCTCCCTTAACCCTTGCTGATTACAAATGGCTTGCTGTTTTCCTGTGAACAACTAACTTTCTAAGTACTACTTCCCAAGTATACTTCTCTAGTCTAGTTCGACTCACCCTAAAACCTTAAGCCAACCTTGTACAACAGCAAATCAATTACAACTTGAACAATACAATGATTTGAATAAATACAACTCAACCTATGAACCCTCTGAATGTGTATATGCATATGTGTGTAGAGGTTTAAAAGGATTTTGCAATGTAAGCTTGTAGTTGTATATGGCTTCTTGTTTTTGCACTTTGATAGGGGTTAATAAGAACTGAGCAAGAGTCGTTCTTAAATAGATAAACAAGAACAATATTAAAATCAAGCTTAAAAGGCTCCAACGGTTTGATAATGTTTATAGCCGTTTGGAGGAGTTTTTGATATGAAGAGAATGAAGCTTGAATATTTTCAGTTGAGAGAAAGAAGATGGAGTGTGTATGGTGTTTGATATGATGAAGAATATTTGTTATCATGAAGAGACAAGAGCATGTGGAAGGCAATTAAATAAGTCAAAAGTATCATGCTACTTTTCCTTATTCAAAGCATGGAATATATTGTTCCCCATGTGTTGAATTTTGCTTTGGCGTGCTAGAATAATTCAGAGGGCTCTTACAATAAACTATATAGTATTCCCTCTTGATGCACTTTGTTTTTCCGAATGCATCTTCAATTCCACCAGACACAATCAGCTTGCTGATTGTGTAATTGGCATGCTGTTTGTGAACATTTGCTTGCTGATTGATATAAACTGATCATGTAATCAGTAAGCTGTTTTATCCTGCAAAACCAAGTTAGAGCAAATACAAATGGCATGCTGTTTTATATCTATAAGCCAAATGTATATGAACATATTATCATCAAAATCAATAGCATGTTAGTATAATAAATAACATTCCAAAATATATGTAATCATCGAATCATCAAAATCGAATAGGCTAACAATCTCCCCCTTTTTGATGATTACCAACATATATTTTTAGGAGTACATACTCCCCCTCAACACATGCATCATTGATTTAACAACATGATATTCAATTAAGCACATAAGGATTTATATGAACTAAAATCCCAAACACATAACCTCATTAAGTGATAACCTCCTAAAATCTCTCCCCCTTAATCATTAAAAAGGGTAATCACGAGCATATTCAATATAAGCATGGATTATGATGTACCACATAATGCACGAGTACACATTTACTCAACAAATTGCATGCGAAAGAATTAACGATATGTATGCATGCAAGTGAATTACACTTAAAATTCATTATTGACATCTATATAAGAATAGCAAATTAATTAGCATGCAAATAATACTAAAAAGGTAAGCTAAAGTACCAAACTTTTGCACTTAGCTTGCTGTTTTTAGGGACCTTTGTTGCACAAAAACTCAACGTTTTAGCATCCAATTCTACTTTCAGCTTGCTGATTGTCAGTGTCTGCATCCTTCTTTGGCTTGCTGACTTCAACAGTGCTTTCAGCTTGCTGATTTGAACTTCCAGCTTGCTGATTTGAACTTCCAGCTTGCTGATTGCCAGTAACTTGAGGTTGCATGCTTTCACTTTCATCTCTGTTTTGACATACTTTAGTTTGGGCGCCCCTCTGACCAATTTCTTGCTTGATAATTTGTTAAGCAAGTCCATGTGTGCATGTCCCAACTTTCTATGCCAACCATAAGGATTATTCTCCATTGCAGGCAAACAGCATGTTGTTTCCTGCATAATACAATATATATACATATATTTGTCCCATCTATATACTAGAGGAAACTCGTTAGTATCAAAATAATAATATACTCATGTTCAAAGGAATATACGAGGACAAATAACATACTTACTACTTGAGTACCCAAATTTTGTTGGATCCACCAATGTTTGTTGATAGAATATAAAGATCATGTAGATCAGATTTCTTGATCCACTGTTGTATCACTTTTGGTGCTTGATTTCTGGTCCTTTGTGTTCTGCCAGACTGATAATGGTAAGCTGTTTGTCTTCTGTCATTTGCTTTCTGGTATGCTGATTGTCTTCTGACTGGTTTACTCTGGTAAGCTGTTTGTCTTCTGTCAGAAGCATTCTGGTATGCTGTTTGTCGTCTGTCTGGTCTATTCTGGTAAGCTGTTTTCCCTTGATGATTGATTTGAACCACACAATGTCTTTCCAGATGACCTTTTCCACCACACTTGTTGCATGTCTTCCAAGGCATAGCATAGTCATAAGGTATGCCATTTCTTCCATCATATTTGAGTGCACCAAGCTTCTTGTTTAAGTTCATGCCAACTCCTTCTCTGACCAAGGGAACTTTTGTCTTCTTCATCATTGTTTTTAAACTATCTTCTCCTTGAACAAAAGTTTCCATCCCTTTCTGGAGATCTTTGACTTCCTTTTCTAAGAGATCGATCAATTCAGCTTGCTGTTTGGTGAGTTCAGCTTGCTGAATTTGTTTTTCAACAAATTTTGAAGACTCGGCTTGACTAGATTCTTTAAGCTTGTATGTCTCCAATGCTTTATCTTTCGTTTTAACATCAGATCTCAACTCTTTGATTTCTTTCATCCGCTCATTGAGTTCCGCCATCAAGGTCTTGTTTCTCTTTTCATGTAATTTATTAATAGCCTCTAATTGACTATTCTTGGCATTTAGCTCCTTGATCTCTGTAGCTTTGCCTAATGAAGTTGAATCCCATTCTTCCATTTTTGGCAACAAGTCTTTTACTATTTTGGAAAGATAGGCGTTCTTATCAGTCAGCTTGCTGATTTCGGCCTTTAGTGCCATATGTTCTTCAATAGTTACACTATTTTGTTCCTGCATGGTTAGTGACTCTAAAATATCATCATCAGAAGATACATAATCTTTAAAAGAGTTTACCTCACTTTGATCCTCTTCAGAATCAGTTTCATCACTATCCATAAAAGCTTCTTTTATGGGTCCTTGTGAGCTATCTTCATCATTCAGACCTACAAGAGCCAAATTCATCATGTCTTTGCTTGAGTCATCACTGGAGTCTGAATCATCATCACTATAAGTCAGTGAAGCCTTTGATTTTCTCTTGTTTTTGAAAACAGCATGCTGTTTTGACTTTAACTTGTAGCAATCCCTTTTATAATGACCAGGCTTGCCACATTCGAAACAAGTTTGTTCATTTTTGTTGGAGAAACCTCCTCTGTCCTTTTTCATTCTATCTTTCCTTTCAATCAGCCTCTTAATCTTCTTTGAAATGAGTGCAATTTCTTCATCAGATTCTTCACCAGATGAAAACAACACCTAGAGGGGGGGTGAATAGGTGTTTTTGGTTAATAGTGTGAATTTATGAACTGTTTTGAAATTTACTGAAAACAGCTTGCTGTTTGTAATAACACAGTTCACAAACAGCACGCTGATTGTACCTGAAATGCAATGCAGAAGGAATATAAACAGTAAGTAAAAGAGATACACAATCTTTTAGCCAGGTTCGACCCCTAATCCCCTATGGTCTACGTCCTGGTCCCTTACCAAACTTGGTAAGAGAATATATTATTGATCAACTATAAACCGATTACAAGATCCAACAATATATCTCCCTTAACCCTTGCTGATTACAAATGGCTTGCTGTTTTCCTGTGAACAACTAACTTTCTAAGTACTACTTCCCAAGTATACTTCTCTAGTCTAGTTCGACTCACCCTAAAACCTTAAGCCAACCTTGTACAACAGCAAATCAATTACAACTTGAACAATACAATGATTTGAATAAATACAACTCAACCTATGAACCCTCTGAATGTGTATATGCATATGTGTGTAGAGGTTTAAAAGGATTTTGCAATGTAAGCTTGTAGTTGTATATGGCTTCTTGTTTTTGCACTTTGATAGGGGTTAATAAGAACTGAGCAAGAGTCGTTCTTAAATAGATAAACAAGAACAATATTAAAATCAAGCTTAAAAGGCTCCAACGGTTTGATAATGTTTATAGCCGTTTGGAGGAGTTTTTGATATGAAGAGAATGAAGCTTGAATATTTTCAGTTGAGAGAAAGAAGATGGAGTGTGTATGGTGTTTGATATGATGAAGAATATTTGTTATCATGAAGAGACAAGAGCATGTGGAAGGCAATTAAATAAGTCAAAAGTATCATGCTACTTTTCCTTATTCAAAGCATGGAATATATTGTTCCCCATGTGTTGAATTTTGCTTTGGCGTGCTAGAATAATTCAGAGGGCTCTTACAATAAACTATATAGTATTCCCTCTTGATGCACTTTGTTTTTCCGAATGCATCTTCAATTCCACCAGACACAATCAGCTTGCTGATTGTGTAATTGGCATGCTGTTTGTGAACATTTGCTTGCTGATTGATATAAACTGATCATGTAATCAGTAAGCTGTTTTATCCTGCAAAACCAAGTTAGAGCAAATACAAATGGCATGCTGTTTTATATCTATAAGCCAAATGTATATGAACATATTATCATCAAAATCAATAGCATGTTAGTATAATAAATAACATTCCAAAATATATGTAATCATCGAATCATCAAAATCGAATAGGCTAACAATCTCCCCCTTTTTGATGATTACCAACATATATTTTTAGGAGTACATACTCCCCCTCAACACATGCATCATTGATTTAACAACATGATATTCAATTAAGCACATAAGGATTTATATGAACTAAAATCCCAAACACATAACCTCATTAAGTGATAACCTCCTAAAATCTCTCCCCCTTAATCATTAAAAAGGGTAATCACGAGCATATTCAATATAAGCATGGATTATGATGTACCACATAATGCACGAGTACACATTTACTCAACAAATTGCATGCGAAAGAATTAACGATATGTATGCATGCAAGTGAATTACACTTAAAATTCATTATTGACATCTATATAAGAATAGCAAATTAATTAGCATGCAAATAATACTAAAAAGGTAAGCTAAAGTACCAAACTTTTGCACTTAGCTTGCTGTTTTTAGGGACCTTTGTTGCACAAAAACTCAACGTTTTAGCATCCAATTCTACTTTCAGCTTGCTGATTGTCAGTGTCTGCATCCTTCTTTGGCTTGCTGACTTCAACAGTGCTTTCAGCTTGCTGATTTGAACTTCCAGCTTGCTGATTTGAACTTCCAGCTTGCTGATTGCCAGTAACTTGAGGTTGCATGCTTTCACTTTCATCTCTGTTTTGACATACTTTAGTTTGGGCGCCCCTCTGACCAATTTCTTGCTTGATAATTTGTTAAGCAAGTCCATGTGTGCATGTCCCAACTTTCTATGCCAACCATAAGGATTATTCTCCATTGCAGGCAAACAGCATGTTGTTTCCTGCATAATACAATATATATACATATATTTGTCCCATCTATATACTAGAGGAAACTCGTTAGTATCAAAATAATAATATACTCATGTTCAAAGGAATATACGAGGACAAATAACATACTTACTACTTGAGTACCCAAATTTTGTTGGATCCACCAATGTTTGTTGATAGAATATAAAGATCATGTAGATCAGATTTCTTGATCCACTGTTGTATCACTTTTGGTGCTTGATTTCTGGTCCTTTGTGTTCTGCCAGACTGATAATGGTAAGCTGTTTGTCTTCTGTCATTTGCTTTCTGGTATGCTGATTGTCTTCTGACTGGTTTACTCTGGTAAGCTGTTTGTCTTCTGTCAGAAGCATTCTGGTATGCTGTTTGTCGTCTGTCTGGTCTATTCTGGTAAGCTGTTTTCCCTTGATGATTGATTTGAACCACACAATGTCTTTCCAGATGACCTTTTCCACCACACTTGTTGCATGTCTTCCAAGGCATAGCATAGTCATAAGGTATGCCATTTCTTCCATCATATTTGAGTGCACCAAGCTTCTTGTTTAAGTTCATGCCAACTCCTTCTCTGACCAAGGGAACTTTTGTCTTCTTCATCATTGTTTTTAAACTATCTTCTCCTTGAACAAAAGTTTCCATCCCTTTCTGGAGATCTTTGACTTCCTTTTCTAAGAGATCGATCAATTCAGCTTGCTGTTTGGTGAGTTCAGCTTGCTGAATTTGTTTTTCAACAAATTTTGAAGACTCGGCTTGACTAGATTCTTTAAGCTTGTATGTCTCCAATGCTTTATCTTTCGTTTTAACATCAGATCTCAACTCTTTGATTTCTTTCATCCGCTCATTGAGTTCCGCCATCAAGGTCTTGTTTCTCTTTTCATGTAATTTATTAATAGCCTCTAATTGACTATTCTTGGCATTTAGAAACGTAAATTTAGATATTTATAATATTGGTCAAAAAGTTTTTTTTTATTGAAATCATTAAAAAAAAGGTTTTATGATGCGGGTGTTTGGAAGTTAGAGTTTTGGGGTGAAATTAAAGGTTTGAGGTATATTAGAGGTTTGACCAAATGAAACCTCTAATGTGAGTGTTTGGTTGTTAGAGGTTTGAGTTAGAGGTTTTGGATTAAAAAGCTAATTTTCAAAAAGCTCATTTTAGGAGCTTTTTCAATTAGAGGTTTGCTATATGTCACAAAAAGTTATTCAAAAAGCTATTTACCAAACACTTTTATTCAAAACAGCTAATTCAATCTGCTAGTCAAAACAGCTAATTCAATCCGCTAGTCAAAACAGCTAATTCAATCCGCTATCAGCTAACAGGTATCAGCTAATTGTCAAACAGGACCTATGTTTAACAAGAAATTTACTAAATAACAACAGTAATCAAGAAAACAAAAAGTAGGATTTATGTTAACAAGAAATTTACTGAATAACAACGGTAATCAAGAAAACAAAAAGTATATCGTACAAACACTAAAACATGCATTCGATCATTTTCCAGTGTATAGCATAATAATCCCAAGGACTGAAATTGCAGGTCAGTTCTAGTATTGCAATCCAACATACTCTGTTTGCAGTCTTTTAGGGGTTAAATTGCTACACACACATGGGTAAAAAGTATGGCAGTATCATCAAATTTAGATCACTTACTTTACCCCACAATAAAGTTCACATATCCAAAGCCCATTCCAATATGTTCGGTAAAACTTTAACTAAAATTAGAATGTATTAATAATTAAACCAAAAAAAATCTCATGTGTGTCGAGCTATATTTGGCTGGAAAATGACATTTCCCCGATGCAGCATTTTAAAAAATAAGTGAGAGATCATTTTCTTGTACATAAAATGTAAATCCTAATTTATCTAAACCTAAAGCGAGAAGCACATTTAAAAGAAGTTAACACAAGAACATACTGACAAAATAGTGGGTTGGAAGATAGAGGTACCTGTAATCAGTTGGGCTTGACCTTAACAAACTCAATCTCAATCTTTGCATACGGAAAATGGATGTTTGTAAATACAGTAAAACCTCCTTAAATTAATACTCGATAAATTAATAATCTCTCTAAGTTAATAATTTCTTCCGGTCCCAACTTGGGCCAGTTCAAAAAATGATCAATTTCGATAAGATAATAAGATAATAATTTTTTTGAAAACCCTGTATAAATATGTGGTCCCAATAATATTATAAATTAATAATTCATTTATAATCATAAAAATATATGTATTACCCTTTTGTAAAATATTATTCTATGATTCTTAAAATTTGAATTTATATGAAATTCATCTTTAACCATCTTAGTTGCATCCAAAAGTTGGAAAGTGGTATTTTTGTAAAGCATTAAAAAGTTATTAATCAATGTTTTTGATGTCTTGGTGCTTCTTTACGTGAAAAATGTTCAAAAAATGTTGTTTTATCCTTGATATCATCTAAATATACATGAATACTTACTTTGAATCTCGTAAATACTCATTAAATTTGTAAACAATATATATTGAATTAAGTATAAATATAAATTGTACAATTCATTCTACTTAAATGTATGTAATTGGAAATTAATTTTCTTTGATATCAAAAATTCTCTATAAATTAATAATTATTAATTTATCGATTAATTAATATCTCTCTAAATTAATAGAATTCTCCGGTCCCAACTATATTAATTTATAGAGGTTTTACTGTATTCTTGTTCGGAAAATTTCCGTAGTATTATCAGTCAAGGAAGCTTCGAAAGTGATATTGTACCCACAACCTCCTCTACCAGGTGTGTTCACTTGGAAAGAATGGAATGGTGTAGGAATGGAATGAAAATTGTAAACAAAATTTATGAAGAAAGGGGGATGTTGGGGAAAATAATGAACAAATATGAGGGAGAAGAAGTTTTTTATGATGAAGATTGCAAGGAAATTGATGAATATTGGGAATGGAGCATTCCTTCCAAAACATGTGGGTTAGAATTCTAATTCAAATTATTTGGAGAGGAATGAAGCAAGGAATGAAATTTATAAACACTTTCCCCAATCTCCCCCAAATAATAGTATAAATTTCATTCCATTCTCCCCTCATTCCATTCAATCCAAGTGAACATAGCCTAATTTCTCAATTTCTACGATTGTTTTGAAATTTTGGGGATATTTTGGAAGCGATAGAAGAGAGTCGCACAATAGCAGTGAAAAGTAGAGATGGCAAAACAATCCGAACCGACGGATACCCGATCCAAAACCCGACTTTTTGGATATCCAAAACCCGACTTTTTGGATATGGATATGGATATGGATTTGAATTTCATACCCGAAATTTTTTGGATATGGATATGGATTTCATGTATACCGATCCGAAACCCGATCCGAAACCCGAAACCCGATCAAAACCCGAGCCGAACCCGAAACCCGAAAAATACCCGAATTTTATTTATTATATTTTATATTTTCTATATTATATATTTTATATATTATATATTATATATAAATGTATATTATAAATACATATTATACATACACTTATATATATATATATATTATATAAATGTATATTATAAATACATATTATACATACACATATCTTTGAGACATAAGATATGGAAAGATCGAGAAAATAAATTGTCATGGATGTAGCGGTATTTTTTAACTTACTTACACAATTTTTTTTTATTTTTTTGTTAAGCAACTTATTTACACTATTTTTAATTTTGAATACCCGAAAAAACCCGATCCGATCCGAAACCCGATGGATTTGGATTTGGATATTGAGTTTTGGATCCGAAACCCGATACGATCCGAAACCCGAAACCCGAAAATATTTGGATTTGGATTTGGATTTTGCAAAACCCGAGCCGAACCCGACCCGTTGCCATCCCTAGTGAAAAGAATAATTAATTTATTTAAAAAGAAAAATTTTATGTAGTACTCATTTAATTGGAATATTTGGAGTTCAGTATTTCAAAATTTATTATTTGCAAACCTTGTTATATGAATATCATAAATTCATTAATAATTTTGAAAATTATGTATGTTTTGCAATATGTTTATCTTGAAAATCCCTTTATGTTTTGTAACCTAAATGTGTTTCGTAGAACAATTCATTTTGTAATATTTTGTTAGCAAAACATACAAAATTTTTAAGATTTTCAATGAAATAGTAAAATTCATGTAATATGTTTCGCAAAATAATAAAATTTGCAAAATTTTGAATATAAAATGTATATATATTCCAAGTACTCCAATTAAATGAGTACTCCATAGAACTTTACTCTTGATTTAAGACCCACACCCGGACTTTATATTTAGGGACTTTATATTTAAGGATATTGCAAATGGTACCACTGTACAATTGGCTTTTTCATTTGGTACCATTCAACATTTTTGACTTCCAAGTGGAACCACTATACTTTTGGCTTCATCCATTTTATACCAGTCTGTCAAGCAAATGTTAATTAGACGTTAGATTATTCTTAATGGTACCACTATACAATTGGTTTTTCCATATGGTACCATTCAATATTTTTGACTTTTACGTGGTACCATTTTTATCTCACTAAAATCAATTTTTTCCTGGAATTTCACAACTTATCTATATGCTTTGTCTGTAATAATTCATTGATTCTCTAGCCATCACTATTTCTGATAAGCAATCAAGTCATTCATTAGACTCAGATCCAATTGTCCAATCATAATAAACTTTGATCAATAGTTCAAAATATTAAATTAATATATAATATATAGAATCAACCGTATGAACATATACATATATGTGTGCTCGGATCTGTAAGCATTGAAAGAAGCTAAATAATTTGAACTACATAGTTTATTATGATAAGACAATTAGATACGAGACTGACTAATGACTTGGATGCTGATCAGAAAAGTGAGAGAATCAATGACTTATTACAGAGTAAAATGTATAGATAAATTGTGAAATTCAGAGGAAAATTTGACCTAAGTGAGAGAAAAATGGTACCACGTAGAAATCAAAAATATTGAATGGTACCATATGGAAAAACCAATTGTATAGTGGTACCATTAAGAATAATCTAACGTCTGATTAACGTTTGCTTGACAGAATGGTATAAAATGGATGAAGCCAAAAGTAGAGTGGTACCACTTGGAAGTAAAAAAATGTTGGATAGTACCAAATGAAAAAGTCAATTGTACAGTGGTACCATTTGGAATTTTCCTTATATTTATACCCGCTAAAGAATTTCAATTCAATTCAGTTATAATTAGGATTAGGATTCGCCAAACACGCTATTCAATTTGGGTTTCATGTGCATGAGGATGACCTCAGGGTTCTACCTGAGGTTAAAATATTTTTAATACAAATTTAAGGATATATATGTAAAATCACTGAAAACAATTTATATTTACAAAAATGCCTCTGCGGGGCCCCGTACTTTCCTCCTAATATTCTATAATTTGTTTGTAGTGTAATATAATACTAACTTATAACTCGTGCAATCCACGAAAGATTTTAAATATTTTTATCTTAATATTTAATATTTTTATCTTATTATTCATAATTTTAACATTTTCTTTTTAATTAGTAAGAAAATAAATTATCAAAGATAATAAAATATAATGATATTCCCTCCGTCTCATATTGCTTCTCTCGTTTGATATATCGGACTGTTCATAACATGAGACAAATTACTAATTTACGTCTAATCTATAAGACCAAATATAATCATGAGTGATCTTGTTGGATTCGTATTTATGAGTACTTTAATACAGTGAAGTTTTTATATTTAAAACTAATACAAAATTAAAGATATTAACGATTAAAAGTATGCGTTGGCAAATGTGTCCAAGAGAAATGAGAAAAGTTTTTAGAGACAGAGGGAGTATTTATTTGATAGTATTTGAAATTCTTGAAGTAGTTTATAATATAATATAATTGTTTAATTATTTATTAAATAGTGTTGACATTAGTCTTTGAGATAATATTTTAGAGTACGCAGCTGATAATATTGAGATTCCATACGAGGGTGATATTATTGGAAGTTCAAAGTATTAAAGATTCGAAGTAGTGTGAAGTAAGTATATATTGTTGTATTTTATTTTAAAAACAAATATGTATTTATTTTGTTTTAACTTGTTTGGAATGTATTGAATGTTTTTTAACTACGTTATTTAATTACGTATATACAAGTAAATTATTTGTATGATTTTTGTTAATGGTGATGATACTCATTGATCGGGTATTATTCAAATTTGTTGGTTATTCACACAGAAATCTGAAAGACCAATATTGCCTCATCTGAAAATCAATGTGCCAACTCCTGAAATTATAAAAACTCTACAGTAAAAACTATGGAGAGAACAGGAAGAGCAAAACAGACTGGGTAAAGGCAAAGATAAAAAGCCTTAATATGTAAATATGACTACTGGAGCCACTTGGTTTGATGGAAGTGAGTATGCCCATGAAAGCAGAATTGATGATGGTTAGCTACATGGAGGGTACTTTGAACAACAAGGATGAAGAATTCGGCATGTTGGTGGATAACTCAATCAGAGAAGCAGGGGAGCATTCAACAAGCTAGCACCAATACTGAAGGACAAAGTAATAAGTATCTATGTGAAGGTTAATCTAGAGAAAAGATGGGTTGTGGAAGTATATTTGAGCACTGGATTCATCCTATTCATCATAATGCAACTTTTGCAAAGCTTGCAAGCTAGAGTGCTACAAGCCCTAGCAACATAAGTGAAGGCCAACTCAACAACCTTTAATGATAGTCTATTAGCACAGGTCAGGAGGATTATTGAAGGCAAACTTCCAGAAGTGATTAATAATCCATATGGTGTTTGCTACAGAATGGTTACAAAATCAGGAGCAAGGAGAATTGGATTTCTATCCTTAAATGAAGAATCAAGATTGAGGACTGAATCAATCATGACAGTGCTAAGGATGATCCTCAAATCTAGTATCAACATTGAAAAGGTCAAGGTTGTCAAAGAGATTCACAAGTTACTGGCAAAGAGAGATGAGGGTCTTAGCTCTCAAATAAAGAAGCTAATTTCTGATGCTAATGCCGAACGAGGTGAAAAAGAAGGAAGCTGCACCTACGATGATACCTTGGATGATGATGAGGATGATATTGAAGGAAGTGGTGGATCTGGGGAAAAAAAAGTTCTGAAAAAGAAGCCTCTGGGAATGTTGAAACACAAACTCAGAAGGATGCAACCAGAGAAGAAAAAGAAGCTCCTAGTATTGAAAAGAAAGATGTTGTCACTGATGAAGGAGAGTTTAATATTCTTGAAGCCTTGAAGCAAGTATCTTAAGGTTTGTTGTTGACTACTTTAATACTGAAAAGGATACCGTCAACAAAGAAGCTATCAAAAATGCCGAAGTTACTGTCGAAGATACTGTCATGGAAGATGCTATCATGGAGGACACTGTCAAGAGTCAAAATGAAGAAACTATCAAGGATGCTGAAGCTATTGTCATGGAGGATACTGTCAAAGAAGACATTGTCTTGAAAGACACTGTCAAAGGCTCAAATAAAGAAACTATCACAGGTAAATTTGCTAAGACATTAAAATCTAGCAGAACAAAAACAAGAGCAAAAGCCTGGCGTGCAATTCAAAGAAAAGGTAAGACAGTTGCAGATGCAAAGAGAAAGAAGCATGGAGCAAAGATGATAGAGAAACCTATTAGGAAAAGAAGAATGAACAACTTTGAAGCCCAGAAGGAGAAAATTAATAGGATTATCACATTTGTCTCAATGGATCTGGATGAAGTCAATGGGGAGGCAACCAAATACATTCTCTGGCACGGAAAATCTAGATACATGGAAGTGGAACCAGATTTTACTATGGTGGCAGTATCACAAGTGATTGGCAGATACAACCTCTCAGTTAAATCTGAAAAGGTGATGCGAAGGGTTGATTTTTTCATATTAGAAAGGATGATTACACTCATGGAAACATACAAAAATGTTTCTAGCAAAAACATGGAGCACATTTAGAAATACTATGCTGAAAGGCATGCATAATTCACTGAGAAGTATGGTGACTAGAGAGATCATGAAGATGCTGATTTGGGCTTTAGCTCAGAAGGTGAACCTCTTCCTGGATGGGATTACAAAGAAATGCTTCGTCCTTACACAAAGGCAGTTATGGCTGCTTATGAAGCAGAACAAGCATTTCAGTCTGCTAGAACAAAATCATCCAAGTCCACCAAACAGATTGTTGAGGACTTAGAAGCTCAACTAAAAGAAAACTGTAAGAAAGTCAACAAGATAAATAGTGAGGAACCAAATTATCAGCCCTGTGTACTGGAGAAACCTTTCAGAATCAAAGATGGGAAATAAGAAATCTATGTAGATAGCTTTCACAAGTTGAGGACCAGTGTACTGAAGAGTCTGTACTGGAAAGTTGTTGGATCATCTCATAAGTTAGAAATGTTATGTGCTTGGGAACTTGAGGAAGTATTTGATAGTAGGAGAGGTGAAGATCCACAACTGGACAAAGACAAAAGAGTATCTTTTAATGTTTTCCCTGGAAGAAGATTCAAGATTGACCAAGACACCTTAAAGTTCAGAACATACACCTATGATTTCGAAACTTGGTTTGATCTGAATGATGTAAAGATGGTCTCTTCTCGACAACTCCAACAATACATTGATGAAATAGAAGATTATGCTACATCTTCTGAAGAATTGGAGTTAATAAGGAGACTCAAGTTCTGTACAAAAGAATCTCTCAAAAGAGAGGAAGAAAATAGAAAGAAAAGGAAAGCTGAATGACAAGTTAAGTAATTTTCATATCTGCTCAACCTAGAGGAGTACTTGTTTTACTTAGATCATTGTCCTATGTAATGCTAAATGCTTGGAAATAAAGTTTTAACTATTCTGATCTATGTTAGTTAAGTTGTCAGCATGCTTGGATTATGAATTTGTTGTTATTGTCCATAAAAACAAATTGGGGAGATTGTTGGGATTTATCGGTGATAACTTAGAGACAACTTAACTAGATTTCATTATACTTAGTTTTTCACTAAGTAGAACATACTGTCACAACCAGAGTGTGTTCTTGTAATCAAATAAATTACTGTCATGTAATAACTGTATCTCTTGGAAAAAGTTCATACATTTGTTCAAGCCTAAAGTTATACATCAGGACGACAGCAAGAATAAATGTCACAGCTGTCACAACATTGACAGTAAGGTTCCAAGAAGACAGCATGTTGCAAGTCATGACAGCAGACTCTATCTGATAGCAACATTGGCGGAAGCATGAGACAACAACATTCTCACAGCTTGACAGCAAGTCTGGAATTCCGACAACAACATTGGCGGGGATTCATACTGTCAACCAAAGAACATTCTCTTGACAACAGACTTGGCGGTTAAAGTTACTGTGTCACTGAATTATTTGATTTGGGGATTTATCTCAGTCAAATCCGTGATAGTTTAGACGTTCAAGAAACAGATTTGCTGCAACACTCCAAGATTGTAGTAGACCTGGAAGACTACGACAAAAGTTTGAGAGATCACAAGACAAAGATCGTCAATTCAAAAGTATGACAAATCCACATCTACTAGAATTGTATTAGCTTGAATAAGAAAGTATCTAGGTTACTTTACATATAATGATAACTCTGTTTGTATAGCAATTTAGGAAAGTCACATGGGTGTGCAAATCGTAAGGAGCTGCCACTTGAAAATGACAGCAGCTCCACAACCCATGTGACCGAGATGATAGAGAAAATTAGTCTATATAGAGAATCGTCTCTCATTCTTTTCTCTAGGTTGTAGCAACACATTGCAAAATAAATGAAACATTTATTTTGTGAGAAATATCTTGAATTATCACTTGTGTTTGCATTTATTTTATTGATAGGTTAAAATCTTTATTATTGTTTTTGAAGTAAAGATTTGAATTTATCAGTATTGCATTCAACCCCCCTCCCCTCTGCAATACTCCGGGACCAACAATTATTGAAATGGAAACACTCAGAATTATCAAGAGAAAATATAATTACGAATTTTACATTAATTCTATTCAGTGTAGAAGACCTACACTGATAATCCTATTCAATGTAGAAAATCAAATTATATGATTTAATATAATTAATAAATTAAACAAATGAATTTTATTTATTTTTTTATTAATATTATAAAAAGTTCATATTTACTACTTGACCTCTATCTTGAGATCTATAAATTAGATTTGGATGATTTTACGGTACACGCGAAACTCACAAAATTATCTTTAATTTAGTGATGATTAATCAATTATAATCGAAATGGAAACACTCAGAATATCAAGAGAAAATATACTTACGAATTTTTACATTAATCCTATTCAATGTAGAAGATCTACATTGATAATTCAATTCAATGTAGAAAACCAAATTATATGATTTAAATCATTGATATGCAGATTTTCGTATTTCATTATAAATACACTTTTTAGTTTACATGTTAAATAATAAAATATTTTTTTATGCTAGATCAATCGTTTTTCATCTATTTATTTTATGATCCAACGTTCTTATTTATATTATTGTACTGAAGACCAGATTACCGACTACCAAGTTTTAGATAAAATCACTCTTACACTTATTATTAAAACTATATTTGGTTTTTTTTTTTGCATAAATGAACCGATTTCATTTAAAAGATAGAATTTACACAATCCGAAAGGAATCGAGACATTCTTTCATCCACAAAAGCTCATCATCTATTCGAAAGGTATGCTTAACCAATCCATGGGTCGTAACCTGAATTACGACTGACATGAGAAAGAGATTCTTCCGGGAGTTAGACAATAAAACCTCTATATCAGAGAAAAAGACTCCATACATGGGAAGGCCTCGTTAAAAACCCCGCAAGAGCAAAACCTTATGGGAAAAAAACTCAAGGGGAAAAAAGAGCGCCCCACTCAATACAACCATACATCGATATACATAAGGCTATAAGCAAAAAAACCAGGGACTTCTTGTTGTTTCCATTACAAGCCCAAGATTCTACTTCCCTCCGTCTCCTCTTTGCACTTCTTCTCCCCCAAGGAAAAACAACTTCATCTTCTCTTTACACTTCTTCTCGCCCAAAAAAAACTGAAAGATTATCAAAACAAACACCCAAATAAATCATGTCAATAAACCATTAATTTAAATTACTTTAACAATCAATTATATACAATCTACTAACTAAAAAAGAACAGTTTTATATATCTAACCAAAGGGGACCCCTTTGGTTAGGCATATTATTTATTTTTGTGTGTTGACCCTTTAATTGTCATAATTATAGTAAACAATTTTATTGGTTTGAAAATTGTTTGTTGGCAAATCTTGTATTAATTGTTTAAGTGTATCCAAATATTTAAGGATTTTATCGTACTAATGTACCATTTTATATGGTTTTTGTACCTCTGAGGGTGTGCCATATAATGTGGCTGTTGGACCAATTTTGGGATAATTTTGTTGTCATTTTTTTGAGGATTTGGGTCATAATGGATGATTATTGTTTATTTGGTTTTTAGTAGAACTATCTTCAAATAATAAGAAGAGTATTTTGATAATCAAAACGAAATATAAGTAGATTTCATAAATCAAACATAATTTTTAACGTAAAAAATCGTCAATTTCTTCTCTTGTTTATTTCTGCGTAGTTTTAATTGGAAAATAATTGTTAAACAATCAATAAATTAAAGATAATTTTGTTAATTTCATGTGGGCTGTAAAATCGTTTAAATCAAATTTTAAAATTTTAAGATAGAGCACAAATGTTAAATTGAACGTGTAAAATCTTAATAACAATTTAATATGTAAATTAATAACATATAAATATTAAAAAATTATTATAATTATAAATATTAAAAAAGGAACTGTGCGTTGCACAACTAGTATTTAAAAGTATAGTAATGTAACGTCCACGTAACGGATGCATAAATAGTTGAACTGGCAATAATATGATATGAAAAATGCTAGGGAACCAAACAATTTTCCCAAAAACATCTCCAAAATGATGTGGCAGGAGTAATAAATGAGATGGACCCCCTGCATTCACATCAATTCCACTAATTAAAACTTCATATTTTAACACATCACCACTTGGCACATCATTTTGAAAAAGTGTTTGGGAAAATTATTTGGTTCCCCAGCATTACTCATATGATGTATACATTGTAATTAAAGTGTTGTCGTCACTTACTCTCAAATATTTTCATCTATTCTTGTTTCTAACTTATTTTATTTAATTTATTTTTTAATATTATCATAATTCTTTTACTCTAATTTCTAATATTTATATATTGATAAAAATATATTACTGTCAAAATTTAAAATTGATATATGTTAACATCAATAACTAAAATATGATGTTTACAACAAAATTTTAACAATTACACATTAATGGTTTCTATAAAACAGTTAATAACATAACAAAATTGTTATAACGGAAGCACAAAAGAGATTATAATAAACGTAAAGGAAGAACACAGATTGGCAGAAGAGAAAACTTTATTGATCTTGAGGATACAGATTACAGAATACAGATTCAGATCTAATTGACTTTAGATCTGACAGACTTAATTGATAACAAATATGATTCAGATTACAGACTTACAGACTCAGATTTTCCGACTCAGATTTCAGACATCCTCTTAGGTTAAGCCCCTAGAGAGTTTATATAATACTCTCTAGGCGGCTACAGAAGACAAAACAGAAACTGACTAGGAAATAGATAAAACAGAATAGATGGCAAAACAGAAAACCAATTTCAAATCATATTTCAACAAATCTCCACCTTGACTTGAATCCTCTCAAAAATAACAGATGTACCAGACGCATCATAATAATGCCAGATGTACTACAAAAACAGATGCACCATATTAATGCCAGATGTACCAGATAAAACTCTTTTGACTCAGATTTTGCCCTCAAAGGGCAATCAACAACTCCGAACATTTATCAAGTTCAAACAATGTTGAAACTTGCTATGTGGAACCGGCTTGGTAAGCATATCAGCTAGGTTATCAACAATACTCACTTTGCTCACCTCAATTCTTTTGTGAGGCACCCCATAATTAGCTCTCCTTGATCTATCAAGAGCCAAATTGTGTTGATTCGCTACTAAAACTGATTACTCTGACTCAGATTGTGGTTGTTGAACTTCATGTTGAAACTCACTCTCATCTTGAGTGACTTGTTGCTCCACCTGTTTCTCAACACCACCACTTTCTGTGACAACAGTAGACTTCACAGTAGGGTTAAACATAGAACTTTCATCAAAGACTACATTCCTACTCAGTATAACCCTATTTTCAGATAGAGACCAGATTCTATAACCTTTAACCCCATCCCCATAGCCTACAAATACTCCCTTTTTAACTCGTGGCTCCAATTTACCCTCATTTACATGATAATAAACAGTACAACCAAAAACTCTTAAATCGGAGTAATCAGCAGGCTTACCAGACCATTTCTCAATAGGAGTTTTGAGATGAATACTTGTGTGAGGTCCACGGTTAATCAAATAACACGCTGTACTAACCGCCTCTACCCAAAATCTTCTAGTTAGTCCAGCATTAGAGAACATACACCTAGCTCTCTCCAGAAGTGTCTGATTCATACGCTCTGTTATACCATTCTGCTGGGGTGTATCCCTGACTGTATGATGCCTAACAATCCCCTCAATTTTGCAGAAATCTGCAAATTCAGACGAGCAAAATTCCAGGCCATTATCAGTTCGTAGCCTCTTAATCTTCTTCCCTGTTTGATTCTCCACTAGTGCCTTCCACTGCTTGAAAACCTTAAAGGCTTCACTTTTGTGCTTTATGATGAACAA
The DNA here is from genome assembly GCA_037693485.1 of Kitagawia praeruptora. NCBI lineage: Eukaryota > Viridiplantae > Streptophyta > Magnoliopsida > Apiales > Apiaceae > Kitagawia > Kitagawia praeruptora. Next base: position 105,992,347 of record CM075352.1, on the reverse strand, counting down.
CTAAGTCATTCTTGAGAAATCATCGATCATTGACACAAAATATCTGTGACCCCCTAAAGACTCCACCTGGGAAGGACCCAACAATCAGAATGGATGTAATCAAGTGTGCCTTTTGTTCTGTGGGTTGCTTTAAGAAACTTGTTGCGATGTAGCTTTCCAAAAACACAATGTTCACAAAACTCAAGACCTGTGACCTTATGACCACAAAGAAGATCAGCTTTTGACAGAATTGGTATCCCCCTTTCACTCATGTGACCAAGCCTCATGTACCACAACCTGGTCATATTTTCTTTTTCAATTTCCGAAGACGCAACAGCAACAGAACCTGTTAACGTAGAACCTTGAAGAAGATACAAGGTACCACGTTTAACACCTTTCAGAACCACATTAGAACCCTAGCAGACATGTAGAACTCCACCTTCACCTTGAAAACTGAAACCTTTGCTGTCTAACATACTCAAAGATATTAGATTCTTTGTCATAGGTGGAACATGCCTAACATAATTCAATGTGCAAAAATTTCCATCATGTGTCCGAAGTTTAACCGAGCCTATTCCAACCGTCTCACAAACAAAACTGTTAGCCATAGAAATTTTACCACCGTCTATTTGCTCATAGGTTGTGAACCACTCCCTGCGTGGACATACATGATAAGATGCTCCAAAATCAAGAATCCACACATTGGAGTGATGTGTGTGATTAGCGGCAACAAGAGCAATATCTTCTTCAGAAGTAGCACCAGCTACAACAGCAGTACCTGAAGCACCAGTACCTACCAATTTATCATGTTGCTTCTTTTTCTTGGTACAGTCAGATTTCCAGTGTCCCTTCTCTTTACAGTAATTGCAGATATCATTAGGTTTTGGACCCTTCGGAGCTGGTTTCTTGAATTTATTCTTCCCCGACTTTTTATGTCCGGTACTCCCGCTAGCTACCAACCCAACAGCCTGATTATCTGCACCTGTACCAGCCGCCTTGTGGCGCAACTCTCTAGTATAGAGAGAAAATCTAACCTCCTCCAGAGAAATAGTATCTTTACCAACAATAAAAGACTATACAAAATTCTCATACGATAATGGTAAAGAAACTAACAAAATCAATGCAGCATCCTCATCTTCAACTTTAACATCAATATTACGCAATTCTAATAAAATTGTGTTTAACTGATCTAAGTGATCTCGAAGAGGCATACCTTCCTGCATTCGCAGACTGAACAGACATTGCTTCAAAAGCAACTTGTTTGTTAAAGACTTTATCATGTAAAAACTTTCAAGCTTCAACCACAAACCAGACGCGGTATCCTCCTCCGCGATTTTAGTAATCATATCATCTGCAAGGCACAATAGAATTGTTGAGTGTGCCTTTTCTTCTAGAGTGGCCATCTCAGCGCTTGTAGAAGCAGCAGCCGATTTCTTTTTCAACGGTGCCCAGAGCCCCTGTTACTTTAACAAAGCACGCATCTTGATTTGCCACAGATTGAAACTATTCCTCCCAGTAAAGTTGTCGACCTTCACGTTAAAATCAGACATCTTTCTCACCGAACACCAAGCTCTTGATACCAGTTTGATATAACGGAAGCACAAAAAAGATTATAATAAACGTAAAGGAAGAACACAGATTGGCAGAAGAGAAAACTTTATTGATCTTGAGGATACAGATTACAGAATACAGATTCAGATCTAATTGACTTTAGATCTGACAGACTTAATTGATAACAGATATGATTCAGATTACAGACTTACAGACTCAGATTTTTCGACTCAGATTTCAGACATCCTACTAGGTTATGCCCATAGAGAGTTTATATAATACTCTCTAGGCGGCTACAGAAGAAAAAACAGAAACTGACTAGAGAACAGATAAAACAGAACAGACGGCAAAACAGAAAACCAATTTCAAGTCATATTTCAACAAAAACAAACTCGCACAAAATGATACCCTAAGAATTCAAAGGATGTTATTTCAAAAATTTTAGATTAAAAACTCGATTTTATTGAAAACACTAGAAAAGAAGAACGGATTGAAGACCGAAGAGAATTTAATTGGTGAAGGATTTGAAAAAAAGTGAAAAAGAAGAAGTGGAGGCTAGAATCCTAAATCTGAAGATGAGAGTCACTCTCGTCGGAGAGAGTAAAAGTCTATTATAGTTTTTTTTTGCCGAAGCTTTTTTGCTTGTAATTCTAGTATCTATTCTGATACATGTGGTAGGGGAGAATCGAACCTTGGCGGTTCAACAAGGCATAATACTCATTTACCACATGAGCTACACTATCACACTCAAGTCTACTATAGTTTAGTATAAATAAAAAAGAACAAAGATTAATTTTAACACCATGAAGAATGTTATGGCATCATTATGGAGACCGAAGGAGGGAATGAAGTTTCATGATTTGGGAGGATTTCGGTATTCATTTGTTTTCTTCCATATTTTAGATCTTCAGAAAGTGGTGGAAGGTGGCCCATGGTCGTTTGAGCAGGCATTGTTAGTGTTTAGTCAGGTGAAGTCTTCTGAGAATCCTCATATGGTGGAGTTGAAGGAAACTGAAATATGGGTTCAGGTGTACGATATTCCAGCAGGTTTTTTGTCTTAAAACTTTCTCAAGAGTGTTGGAGCATCGATTGGGAAGTATGTAAAGTCTGATCCTCGTAATTTTGATGAAGTATGGAAATCATATGTTCGAGTTCGTGTAGCCATGAATGTGGATAAACCTTTGAAGAGAAGAATGAAAATAAAGCGTGAAGGTGCAGAGGGCAGCTGGATTAATTTTAAATATGAGAGACTTAGTACGTTCTGTTTTGTATGTGGTAAACTCGGTCATTCAGAGCGTGATTGTAATGTTTTTTATGCAAATCCGGACAAGGTGATTACTAGAGCATATGGAGCTTGGCTTCGTGCACCAACAAAGACTGGTAATGAAAAGATGAATGCAGGATCAAGGTGGATTCGTAATAATAAGGATGGTAATCAGGCATGGTCATCGACTAGTAGTTTTACTGGAACAGCAAATACCAGTAAAGATGGAGAAGGGCAATTAGTTGCAGCGAGATTCATGGAAGTTGATGGTTTTGTTAGAGAAATTAACGGGGATACAGAGGTGGTTAATGTCATAGGGCGAGAATCTGGGGGAGGAGATAATGGAAATCAAATTCAAAATCAAATGGAGATTTTTGAGGGAGGGAAAAGTACTTGAAATGAGATAGTGGTTACAGATTCAAAAAGGAGGCGTGTGGATGAGATATTAGGGGGAGAAATTGTAGGAGATAATGATATGTCAGTTACTGAAGATCACTTAAAGAACGGGTCAAAAAACGGATTAGGGGTGGGCTCTGTACTCCAGGCCCACCGAGCATTATGAGTCTTTTATCGTGGAACTGTCGTGGGCTGGCCAACCCACGAGCAGTTAGGTTTCTAAAAGAAATCAATAAACAAGTACGGCCCAGTATTATTTTTTTGTGTGAGACTTTGGTAAAAGAAAATAAAATTAAAAAAATGTGTACTTCGTTAGGGTTTTTCGGTTATCATTCAGTGGATGCTTTAGGGCATGGGGCAGGCCTAGCTTTGTTATGGAAGAATGAAGGGGGGTGGTGATTAAGGCCAGTACGCTGAATTATATCGACTTTGAGGTGTTTAATGAGCAAGTTGGTAGATGGCGCTACACTGGGTTCTATGGGTATCCAGAGAGAAGTAGGAGAGGTGATTCTTGGAATTTACTAAAAGATTTATCTCAGCGTTCTGTGCTGCAATGGTGTATAGTTGGAGACTTCAATGATATGGTGAGTTTAGATGAAAAAAGAGGTGGTTGCCCTCAACCGAGGAGATTGCTTGAAGGTTTCAATCAGACATTGGTGGAATGTGGCCTTTCTGACTTGGGGTTTGTAGGTGAAAAGTTTACTTGGGAGAGGTTTAGGGGTAGTAGTAGGTGGGTTCAGGAGCGTTTGGATAGAGGCATGGCTAATAATGAGTGGAAAAATTGGTTCCCTACAGCTGAAGTTCGAGTTTTAGAAGTTTCAACCTCGGATCACTTGCCTCTATGGGTTTGCTTGAATAGATAGGTGTATAGAATGAGGGAGAAAAGATTTCGTTTCGAGAATATGTGGATTAAAGATAATTAGTGTAGAAATATCATTCAATAATGTTGGAATATGGAAGGTGTGGATGACATAGTAGAGAAGATGGTGAGGTGTTGTGCTAAATTGGAAGAATGGGGGGGGGCTATTAAAGGAGATGAAAGTGAAAATGGAAAGTTGTAGAGAAGAGATGAAGAAGCTTAGATCGAGACGAGATATGAATGGAGTCTTGCAGTATAACAGAGTGAGGTGGGATTACTTATGTTTACTGGAGAAACAGGAAATCTACTGGAAGCAAAGGGCAAAACAATTTTGGTTACAAGAAGGGGACAAAAACACAAGGTTTTTTCATAAGTATGCTTCTGTTAGAAAAGACCATAATAATTTTAAGAAGATCAAAGATGCTAATGGTGAGTGGCAGGAGTCTGAGGCTGCGATTCAAGAAGTAATTTCAGATTATTTTACAGGGCTTTTTAAAGCGGGAGAGGTGGAGGAAGCACTACGCCATAGATTGCCTATTGCAACCTTTTGGCATGGGTGTTACCACATTGGGTGTTACAATAGCTATGAAATTTTTGAGCTATCGCAACCTTGTGATTGTGGTGTTACCAAATCCACAAAAGTATGTTACCATAGCTATGAAAGGTGTTAAAGTAGGTAACACCATGAGCCGTGTTACCATAGAGTATTCATGAACAAAATTTTTATTTTACTTAAAATTAATGATTTAATAATTATTGGACTTTAAAAATAATTAATTTTAACAAAATCGTTGAAGTAATCATTTTAAAACGTAATATTCCATCAAATAATTAAATTATTGATTTTTCATAAATATTAAATTTTGTTTATAAGTTTCAAATAAAAAGATTTTAAAATAAAGTAATATCCAAAAATTATTAAATTTTAACTAAATTCATTAAAAAATTAATAAAGAAAACAAAATTTTGTATAAATTGTGAATTATTATAAAATTATGAAAGTAATAATTTAACAATTATATTTTAATTTTAAGAAATTAAAATTAATTTATATATTCTAAAAAAATACGACAATATAATTTCATTTTCATTTGCTGAGCGGCAAATGAAAATAGAGAGCGGTATTAGAGAGCGGCAAATGAAAATTGGGGAAAAACAAGTCCTATTAGGGTTCTTTCACTTCTCACTTTCTCTCAAACATTTCGCATAAATTTGAGATGGGTTCAATTAAAGCAATCTGGGTTTAATCTTTGATTCGGGTTGCAATATATTCGGATTCAAGCTTCGTTTAGGTTCAATAATTTCAGTTGCTTTGTTTGGCTTCAATCTCAATTACGATTTTGAGGTGTAACCATTTGCGAACCTTAAAATTCTGATTCTTTGTTTATCTTTCTCTCCGTTCAACTTGTAAGTTATTTTCTATATTTTTTATGGGTTTTTTTAGATTAAAATTTGTCGCTCTGTGAAAAATTAGTTCTTATATCTCATTTTTTCTTTATACAGCTGATTTCTTCATTGGCTTACTTGATGTATATAATTGATATTTATCCGAACTCTTGGCTTCGCCTTGCGTGGGGGTTTGATGGTGCAATTAGTTTTTACTATATTTGTGGTTAAGCCTCTTAAACTTGATATTATTTAATTCTAAGTATTGTTCTAGTATGTTATTCTTAAAGGGTCTTCTTGTATGTATCGTTTTTTATTTCCTTTAATGCCCCAATTTATCTTCAGAACAAGACTCAGATTGGGAAAGTTGATGAAATTTATGGTCCAATTAATGAATCAGCAAGTCGTTAGTCCTGTATATGTATTTGCTTGCACCATTGTTTATATTTGTTTTGTAATTTTTTTAGTTAAATTTGGTTCTGATTATGTTATGTTTGTAGTTTTTCTCGATTAAAATGATGGAAGGAATTGTAGCGACTTCGTATGCAGCTGGAGATAAGTTCTACATTGATCCATATAAGCTTTTTCCGTTGTCGAGATTTCTTCCACAACTTAAGTAAGTTTGATATATGTCATAGTTTCTAATCAATTTTTTATAGGTAACATTGTTAAGTAACATGTGTTGAAATTATCCCATTAGCATATAGTCTACTCTATTATGAAGGAACTGGAATTCTCAAGTCAAATATATATATAGAACTATGTGGCTTTAGCTTGATGATTTAAAAGAGCGCTAGGTGTATATGGGATTTTGAAACTATGCAAGTTAAAACAAATGCATAACTCTTGGTATGTCTAAAGATGTATTAAAAATTACCATGATCCACCCCTCAGTAAGCATAATCTGAGTTCTTCCTACCTTGTCAAGTTTCAGAAAACAAAAATGACCATTGTAGTGTCTCCTTCCGCATCAATCAACCCCCCAAGAGCAGTTAGGTACCTGTGTAGCTTATTACTCCAGGATTAAAATCACCTGCAAGATTAAAATCACCTGTTCTGATATTTGCTGGTCCTAAACGTCTCTTTGACATCTTTAAACCCTGTTAGTATGCCTGTCTTCACATTCTTTTCATTTCCCGTAATTGTCAAAGTGTTTTTTTTGTCAGAATAAATTCTCAAGTGTTCTATATTTATTTACGTAAGAAATAGAGGCAAATAAAGATGCACATGTAGAGTGTATACTACATGAAGTGAGAAGAAGCACGTGTTTCATTCTTTTCATTTGTAACATGCAGGAAGCGCCAATAATAATAACTCCATGTCCTGATCGGCCAAGCTCTATGCAGGTGCCTAACAAACTAAGCTTCGTAATTATCTTTTCTGAAATCATGGAATATATTTATATCATTGTGGTCTACAGTACTTAAGCAGCTCAAACCTCTATATCCTATATAGGCTTACTATGGCAGAGCTGCTCCTGCTGCATTCTATGCCTCAACTGTTGGTTCTCCTACCCCACATCCCTATATGTGGAGAAGTCAGGTTGTTACCTTATCTTATGCTTAGCTATGTGTTTCTGATTGTTTTGTTGGTATGTTTATCTTTGTCTCGTGACTTACTTACAAAGCTCTTGCATGATTATTTAGCATCATTTCATGCCTCCTTATGGTATTCCAATGCCATATCCAGCTCTATTTCCACCAGGGGGAAATTTCACTCATCCTACTGTGCCCACGGTAAACGGAATATGAGACATTGCTTATCTGCTGTTGGGGAGGTACTGAGCTCTTGAATGATTACTTGGTCTTCAAATGCGAACTTGGCTATATATGGTCAAGGACTACTAACGTTGACCGGTCAAGGACTACTTGCTATGTATATTCGACTTAAAAGTTTAATACTCTTAGAGCTTTAGAAAGTTCTAAATTCTGATTTCGATTCCTTTTTCCTTTTATGCAGGTCAGCATGATTTTATATATATCAGCGAACTTACAATCAGTATTTACGTGGAATACAAAACAGGTGTTACGATTCACAGATTTATATTTATGGATGTTTTGTTAATCTTGTAATAGAACTTTCAGTCACTTTATTTCTGTTGTATGCAGTCAGTTTCATGTCCTATCAAGGTTCATATGTTTTCCTAATAATCAAGCCCAAAAGCCATATAATTCTGTGGAAATGTTTAAGTGTGGTAAATAAGATAATAGTTATGTTCAGCGAAATTTATGTACAGCATTGATGTAATACTATATGGGATTAACTATGTAATACCGAGTGAAAGTTGTAGGCTTTGTAGCAGTTGCTATGCTTATACTACTACCTGGACCGTTATAAGAATCCTTGGCTGCAACTGAAAATACCGTATGGTCAGAACAAAGGGAAATTGTATAATGAAGAGTGTGACCAGTTTATGGTGAGATTTCTAGTACTATGATAAATCTTGTAATTTAAATTGACATCAATTTTATTTTATTTTACTATAATTGGCACTTCATGTTATGCAGTCCAGATGAGTATGTTTACCATTTACCAAGTTCTCATGCCATATTAGCGTAAGTACAAATGAGTATGTTACCTTATCTCTGATCTGTGGTTCTGCTGCAACTTGTACACCAGGTGTTATGAAATGCAGCAATATTCATTTGGTACCTTCTTGATTTTTTTTTTTATGATAATGTACATGTTTTTCAGTGCATTATATTTAAAGTACATTTTTACATGTTCTTTCACATGTTGATGACACAAAACTTACTTCGAAGGTTAGTATCTGCAGTATACATTTTTACAAGAAGATATTTTAAATAATAAGTAATGGTATTCTGCTGTGCATACCTACAATATATTGGATTTGCAAGTAATTTCTGAATTTCTTTCTACTTACTAATATTAAATATCGAAACCATTCTAGCTCCCAGTTTTAGTACTAGGTGGGCATTTAGCACCTCACTTTGGTATTGCCCAATAGTGGTACAATGAATTAGATGACCTTGCTACATTGACACCCGAGGAAAAATTAAGCGCAGAGAAGGAAGAAATGGTTTCGGACGATGAAGTGCAAGATGGAAAATTTTGTATTACAAGTGCAATAAATACAAGCCCAGGGACATGTGAGGTATGCTTCTATTCCAAGTGCATACTGTAGGCTGTTAGTTTTAATAAGCAAGGTAGAATATGAGGTACACTGTAGGCTTGCCCTTGCTGACAACTGGCAAAACAAAGTGGTTATATGTTACATGTAACTTACTATGTAAAATGACTATTGCTTTTAATCATAAATGTGGAATTGATGATTCCAGGTTATTATCAGTGCGACTATTTATCTAAAATTGAAAATTCTTTCTACCCCAACTGATGACAATCGAGAGAAGTACGCATCCAGGATAAAAGTGATCAATTAGTTTATTATGTAAATGCAGATTCCATACAATATACATATATTTTGTTTGGCCAAGTTTCAGATCATATATTTTTTTTTCTTCAGTACTTACATGATGCAAATGAGCCCTTTTTTGTGCAGGAGATCAAGAAGTTATGCATCAAAATGCTTCTTCAGGAAGATTAGCAATTATTAGAAGAGGTCCAGCGAATGACGAAGGAACTGAAATGGCGGAAAAACTGAGATCTCCACTGCAAAAGATATTGAAGGTTAGTTAAATATTTTTATTCTTTAAAATATGAGAAATTAGATATTTATCTACATATCTAGTACCATTCGCACATTGTTAATGTAGTATTATCCATTGCTTGAACAACATCTGTGTTAAAGTGTATCAATTTATCTATAAACCAGACAGTAATGCTGCAAGTAAAAGTCTTGACGTAAAATTTGATTTCTCATATGCTGTAATATGAGAAATTAGAAAGTCTTGACTTATATTTAGTTGTTTTTGACTGGACAGAAAGTGTTTTGGAGAGGAGTTGTTGAAGAACTGCTGTGGTTCATCAGCGGTTCAACAAATGCAAAGGTAATAATATCTATTTTGCAAGAAGCAAAATTTTTTGTTTTGGTTAGTAGTGTTAAGTTCTGATTTTATTTACTATTGTCGTATACATAGGTCACACTCGCACTGGAAAATTGTATCCAGTATCAAGGTCATGTCTTTTAAGTCGAGATGATGAAGAAGAATCACGAAAGAGAAGTCTAATCACAAGGAGTCTCTCTCTTCTGTCAAACAATTCTTGCAGCTCAATAAAAAAGATCTTTGAGTCTTTGATGGATACCGGTTGCCTTTGAAATTTACCATGTTATTAGCTCTAGTACTTGTACGTTTTAAGTTTTGTTCATTAGCTAGTGTTAGATATTTTTGGATGATTTGGTTGGTTTTGTACTAGATGATGTTGGATGATGTTATTGAAATGTAATTAATTTGGTTCTTGATTTTTACTTAAAAATATAACATTTAAATGTCATTTTTTTGTTATTAAAATTATTTATAAATAATTTTAATTATGTGTCACACAATGTGTTACAATTAGTAAAAAAGGGTGTTACAATAGATTGTTGACCCCACCTAGATGTGGGCCCCACATTTGTCCCTGTGCAAAATTTTATCATCTATTGTAACACACAAACTATGTTGCTATAGAGTGTTTAAGATGTTGCCATAGAGGTTTTGGTAACCACATTTGCTATGTTACCTTAGGCTGTGTTTTGATGTTACCTTAGATATCTGTAGTTACTGCTGAGAACCTAACACAGCTGAAGTGTTACCATAGCCCTATTTTGGCCTATGGTAACTTCAAACAGGGGTCTATGGTAACACAATTTGGGGGTTGCTATAGGCCATCTATGGCGTAGTGAAGGTTTAGGTAATAGAGAAAAATTTTGCCAGGTGTCGGAGGAGCAGAATATTGAACTCATGATGCCAGTTTCAGCAGAGAAAGTAAGGCACGCAGTGTTTGCAATGTATCGAGAAAAATCCCCGGGGGTTGATGGACTTAATCCAGCTTTTTTCCAAACTTATTGGAATATTGTAGGAGAGGATGTGGTCCGATTTTGTCAGAAGTTTGTATCATCAGGTGAACTTCCAAGTGGTTTAAATCGTACGTTGATTTGTTTGATCCCTAAGGTAAAATGCCCGAAGCAAATGTCTGATTTTAGACCAATTTCTTTGAGTAATGTACTTATGAGAATATTGTCAAAGGTAATGACTAATAGATTAAAACCATGTTTGAAATCTATTGTGTCTGAGAACCAAAATGCATTTATTGAGGGTCGTCTTATAACAGATAATGCGTTGATAGCGTTTGAAATTAATCACTTTATTCAGAGAAAGACTCAAGGCAAAACAGGGGTAGCTGGGTTGAAAGTTGATGTTTCGAAGGCTTATGATCGCTTAGAGTGGACTTTTGTTGAAAAAATGTTGCAGAAATTTGGTTTTCATGCTGACTGGATTCGAAGAATAATGACTTGTGTTACTACGGTGTCCTATAGTTTTTTTACGAAATGGGGAGTTGTTTGGTGAAGTTCAACCTCAGAGAGGGATTCATCAGGGAGACCCTATCTCCCCTTATTTGTACATTATGTTTGCAGAGGGGTTGTCTGCTATTATTAGGAATTATGAAGCCACTGGTTTGTTGCATGGGTGCAAAATTGCTCGAGGAGCGCCAAGTGTCTCACACCTTTTGTTTGCAGATGACTACTATTTCTTCTTCAGGGCATCGAAAATGGAGGTTGATACAATGAAGTTGATCTTGAACAAGTACGAAAGAATTTCAGGGCAAGCTGTTAATTATGCAAAGTCCAGTATTGTGTTTAGTCCGAATACAATTGCTGCAGATAGAGAAAGAGTTTGTGCGACTCTGGAAGTTGCAGATAGAGAAGTTAATGAATGGTTTTTGGTGGGGGAAATGAGCGAATGTTAAAGGAATTAGTTGGATGGCGTGGGATAAGCTATGTTTTCCAAAGTGTGGTGGTGGTTTTGGGATGAAGAGTCTGAAACAGTTTAATGTGGCTATGTTAGCCAAGCAGGGGTGGAGGATTCTTAATAAGGATAACCCGTTGGTGTATGCATTAATGAAGGCTCGTTATTTCCTTAATACGGACTTTTTAAATGCAGGGGTAGGATTTAATCCTAGTTTTGTTTGGCGAAGCATTGTTAGTGCTCAAGATGCAATCAAGATGGGGTACAGAAGAAGGATTGGGAATGGAGGCTCTACTAAGGTTTGGGAGGTTCTGTGGTTGCCAGATTCTAGTTGTGGTTTCATGTCTACAGAAATGCCTTCTCAGCTTAGGAATATTACGGTGGATGGTTTTATGGATATGGGGAAGAAACACTGGGATTTAGAGATAGTTCGAGACATATGTATTGACCGTGATTTTGATCTGATTAAGCGCATTCCAATTCCAGTGAATGAGAAGGAGGACTCATGGTTTTGGATAAAAGATGGTAGTGGGATTTTTACGGTAAGAAGCTGTTACAGGGGGTTGCCTGGTGAATTGGTTAGCACCGATGCAAGATTCTGGAAGAGATTATGGTCTCTAAAGATGCCTGGTAAGGTCGTTATTTTCCTATGGAGGGTGTGTCGAGGGTGTTTACCGACATCGAATGCTTTGGCTATGAAGCGTGTTGAGGTTAGCGTTCATTGCCATTGGTGTCATAACGAAGTGGAGACTGATGGCCATGTCCTTTTTGTGTGTGATTTTGCTAAAACTTTGTGGCAGAATTCAGAAGTTAAAGATGTGGTTCAGTTTGCTCCGACTGAAACTGCATTTGAGGTAATTCGTAGATGTTTTGAGTGCTGTTCTCTCAATCAATGTGTGCTAATTGGTATGATTTGTTGGAGTGTTTGGAATAGGAGGAACAAGTGGGTGTGGGAGAGAGTGAATGGCTCAGTTTTTGGGGTTTTAGCAGTAGCAAGGAACCTGTTACACGACTGGAGAGAAGCTCAGGAAGCTAATAAACGGAATATCAGTCAAGGTATGAACACAGTTGGGAGGACTTGGAGTAAACCTGATAATGGTTGGTATAAGGTGAACTGTGATGCGTCGGGTGTAGTTGATGGTGGCGTGGGTATTGGCTGTGTTGTTCGTGATGCCCATGGGAGATTTATAGGTGCTCGTTGCAGTCGAGTAGAGGGTAATTGGAGCCCGAGGGAGGCTGAAGCAATTAGCTTGAAGGAAGCTATGTCGTGGGTTAAGGAGATGCAATGGAAGTGTTGTGTTTTCGAGACTGATTCGAAGGCAGTAGTTCTAGCATGTAACGGTAAGGGTGGAGAAGCATATTTTCATACCATTATTTCTGATTGTAGTAGTTTATTGAAGCACGTACTTTGATCATGTGCTAGTGGAGTTTGTTTATCGGTCTGCGAATTGTGTGACTCATGAGTTAGCAAAAACGGCACATTCTATGTCAGGCTCTGGAGAGTGGTTTGTCACTCCTCCTGATTTTATTCATCATGTACTCCAGAGAGACTTTATTTAATTAATGCAAGTACGATTTATTCAAAAAATAAAATAAAAGAACAAAGATGTTAGACGAAGTAAAAATTAACTAATCAGCTCAATGTGCATGTTGTATCAGTTTTTGTACACGTAACATTGCTTTTAAAAATATCTTTTTTTTTTTTTTTTGCCAAGAAAGAAATAAATTTCATTACTTCAATCGTTCATCAATACATTAATGAACTCTGGATGAGCATTACTCATCGCCCAGATACGATCAGCTAAAGAACTACTATATCTCGCTACAAAGTGAGCTACGTGGTTCGCAGACCGTTTAAAAAACTAAAAAACAGTACAACACCAAGACTGACAAAGGAACCCCATAATATCGAGATGTATGAACCAATAGAGCTCATAAACTTCAGAAATTACCGCATCTCCATTGATCTGGATCCTGACTTCCGTTAAATTGATCTCGCGCTCTTTTTGAGCAAATATCCATAGATCCAAGATAAGCTTTGCAGACTTAACAATCCCTCTGAAACCCCGATTAATCCATCTGAAAGCCTCTACAAAACTGAGCCTTCATCTAGCCAAAAGCCATACTGCTAGTCGGACAAAACAAGACACATCGACACAAGCCAAAGGGCCAGACATTCAAACTGAAAAACAATACAAAATGACGTAGATCTAAGAAACGAAAACGAAAAAATCCGAATAGATTTTTCGAATGTTTCAGAAATCAAACTCAATTTATTTGGAAATCTAGATGAAGGAAAGGTTTACAAAAACAAAACAAAAAAAAAAAAGGACCTCCGACTCCACCGACCGGAGGGATGAGGATGACGGACTTGAGACTTACAGGGAGAGCAAAAGAGGAGAGAGAGTTGGTCAAAGTTTGGCTTAGAGCTGGTGGCTATTGCTTTTAAAAATATCTTAGTTAAATAAATGTTCAATTTCAGACTAAAATTGAGCTTTAATAACTTCTGTATAATTTGAGCTGAAAATGAAGTAACTTGTACTCTTGTAGTATAATTTTTGTAGTTGGGATTAAAATTTAAATTAATTTAATTCTCACTGCCGATAAAATATGTTGCACTCTTTGATATTTTGATCTATACAATTTATGCTGGTCTGCTCGATAAGAAGAATCATTGACTTTATATTATTAAGTACACCCAGAACTTGTATTATTAATAGGTTTCAGATTACATTGACTTATTCCAAGTCTCAACATTGTTAAATTGTACATTGACTTCCAAGTCTCAACTGGACGAGACATTTTTATGTTATTAAGATTGTTTGTTATGAATTTTGTAAACCATACGTAATTGAATTGTCTGAACGACTAATTTTGCAAAAGTAAGATGAGTCATAATTTGGAGCGTAAATATTTTATGTAGAAAAATGTTAGAGGTACTAAAATGGGGTACCAAAAAATTGTTACTGAATGATGTGTTATTTTTTGATTAGTTATAGTTATAATGGGCCCGCAGGGCCATCCAATAAAAATATTTCAAAATGACAACTAACTAGTGGCATGTCATTTGATACCTAATTTGGTAGCTGTAGCACTATTCTTTTATGTAAGAATGTCATAAAGTTTTTTCGATTGTAAGCATATGTTTCCTATATTAATAAACATATATATTAAATAAACTCATGTGTATAATTGAGAGAAATAATAACAAGTTTTGATCTAATAATTATATTAATCTATTTATGTGTAGTGATAATGAATATTTAAGAAACTGTAAGTTCTTAAAATTATAAATTTTGTCATTTAGAAAATATTGAATATTTTTATCAAATGTTAGCATTCATATTTATCATTCATCCAAATATTTTTATCATTCAGAAAATATCGTTCATCCAGATATTTTTATTATTAAGAAAATATTGTTCAGATGTTCCAATGCGTACGGAGATGGCCAACAGCTGCATGCATGCATCCGCCATCATCACTCAACAAACAGATCTTGCAAGTAAAGTTGCAATATTTATGTAGGGCAGTAGCTTGTAAAAAATTACTCACATGGCAGCAATTCAGATCATTGTAGGTTACATTAGTACAATTTGTTTTAGAAAAACGAAATAAACAGTTATTCGATGAAATGAATTCTATGTAGTCATGTTGTAGATAGATATATATAGATAGATACACAGAAACAAACTAGGGGATGTCATGGGTCCTGTGGCCATTGCCATTGCCATTGCCGCTTCCATTTCTGTTTTTGGGATCGTGACCATGGTTAGCTGTTGCGTCACCGTAGTCATTAACACTAATCATCTTCAGAGACCTTCCTACCTTGAGTTCCTCCCCTGCATATATACATACATACATAAAATATACAAATAAGATTAGTAGATGCTACAATTAAAATTTGCTAGTTACGAATGCAAACAACATTTATCTGCATATTTAAGCATTAATTTTTAAGTTAATTATGATTGGATCTATTTGCAGTATACACACAGGGGGACCTGTCACAGAACGGGGTTAATTAGTTTTCTAATTTCCAGCATAAGCAAATATTCTCTCCTCCACTCTCCTTGTCCAAAAATAATGTATAATTAATTTAAGTTGCCATGAATCAAGTGTGTCTTTGGTCTGGAATTGTTGGAAAACCAGAGAGAATTAATGGTTAAAGGAGGACCATATCGATGATAACTTGTGAGTTGTTGTAATAGCATTTTGAAAGTGACGCTAGACTCATCATGTGGTAACAGATGATGAACTTCTAAAGCTTTATCTTAAATATCTCCTAATTATTAGTAACTAATTGATAACCCGTGCGAAGCACGGGCATAGATTGAACACGAGTCGAGATTAAAAAATTAATATTAATACACTATTTAATTATGTAGTTATAAAGAATCGAATCCGAGATATATTAAAAAAATTAAAGTAAATAAATCTTTATAATTATGTCAGGAATTGAACCCCTTATAGGAAATCGAACACGCGATGAAATTAAATAATAAATCTTGTAAAATTATGTAGTTGGAAAGAATCGAACCCCGAGTTAAGTGATAGTCGTCAAACCCCTTAATCGAACCCCTTATAGGAAATCGAACATGAGGTGAAATTAAATTAAATAATAAATCTTGTATAATTATGTAGTTGGAAGGGATCGAACCCCGAGTTAAGTGATAACCAAATTTGGTACTTTGGTACTTTGGCACTATTGTGTACCATTAAAACATGATTTTACACATTAATATAGAGTATAGATTCCTAATAAATTAATTAGTACAACTGCCATTCACGTGATCAAACTAGATAATCTGTGTGTACAGTACAGATGAATAAAGGCAGTACAGCTGGTTGTTCCACTAAGCATGGCGTGGCGCACGTGAAGTATCACGTTACAGCTAGAGTTGAACCGACCGCAAACAACGCTCTAAACTCACACGTACTCTAACCAATGTCGTCCCCGTACGTGATGATCAGTTCCAAAACTGCAAGCTTTGTTAATTACATACACATAATAAAGTATAGAGTATTAGTGTCAATTAACACGTTATTCAATGCATGTTAATTTCAAGATAATAATCGTATATATACAGAGTCATTAAAATGCAACCGAGTTCCCTATAATTGGCGGCTAGCTACCGCTGATTTGAAATGTCAAGTTTGTTCTGGTTTACATTAATATTACGTACATGGATCCAGATATCGCATGAAACGCAATACACGTATTAAGATTTGTGTACATAATCATCATCTCCCTCCCCAATCATATCTCTCAGCATTCAACAACTTCTTCTTGAAATTAATCACATATATATATGTCTTCTTGAGTGGATCCAAGGAGACATATATGTGTATGTGCTACAAATTAATCACTTTGAAAGCGCAGATGGATATATAGATTTTGCATCAACAACAAGTAGTGTTGTGTTGTGTACTTGTGTCGTGCGTTGAAGAAAAGTGATGTAAAAGAGACTAGAGAGATTACATACCTGAGAGAAACATGGTGTTGCGGGCTGTTGCAAACGCCAACAACAGGCACAAAAACAAGAACCGAACTCCAATCGCCATCTTAATTGATATTCCTGAGCAGATATGTAGTATAACTAAATAGGCTAGCTAGTAGTATAATAGACTATCTTGTATCTTGTGCTATTTATATGGTTCGGAATTTGCTTGAGGGTTGGAGGGAAGATCAGGTTGGTGCGAGCTGTTGTCAAGAAACCAGTTCTTGTACAAAATCATTAAAGCACAATTATCAAGTGCTAGTAGTTCGTGTATTGGTCTGCGAATCATGTGGTTCTTTTGCTTGCAAATGCTGCATAAATTCTATGTCAGGCTATGGAGAGTGGTCTGTCACTCCTCCTGTTTTTTTAATCGTGTACCCGAAATTGATAATTTTTAAGTAATGCAAGTACGATTTGTTCAAAAAAAAAAAAAAAAAAAAAAAACAGGGGGTGGTCTATTAGTCCACTTTGTTAGTATTGGCTGGTGCGGCACGTGGCGACGTGTGATTGCAAATACAAACATCATGGGGTTGACACTTGACATACATGAGAGCAAAGCAAACTCCTCTGTGCTTTCTTCATCACCTACTGTTTGACATTTCGTCTTTTACGCAATGTTCTACGTGGGTTTAGCCCATGAGCTTACCTTCTAACAATTAATAATTGGCTATCGATTGTATTAAAATATAAATGCTATATAATTTAATTTTAATATTTTAAAATATATTTTATATTAGTAAAAATATAAATATATTCATTTTATTATTAAATATGATGAGTGAATTTATTCTTTCATGTGTAAATTATATTTTTTATTAATAAAAAATATACTTTTTAAATTTTTTTCTTAATTTGACCGTTTTTTTAAAATTTGACTAATTAACCCCGATTAAATCCAATTAATCGCTACTTAATCGATTATTATCGCTTAACGCCTAATCCCTCCAAGGATCACTTACGTGAGCCTAATAAAAAATGCCTATGACTGATTTTTACAAATTTTAGGCATTAGCGGCCGCCTAACACCTAGACGCCGATTAATTGGCCATCTAGATCGATTTTTAGAACACTGCTTTTACACAATTTTACGTGCAACTGTGCAAGTTGAAATTAGAATATTTATTCTTAAAAACATATCTTTTTTTTGAAACATATCTTATTTAAATAATAATTGTCCAACGGATTGAAGATAGGCTTGTTAATCGTATTGTTTCTTGTACTTCCATTTCGTGTAATTTCATGTTTTCACGTATTTAGATCTAAAATCAAAATCGACTCAAAATAATTTTGTGTACTTGACTACCCAATTTGATCCCGAAACGGAATATTTCGTGTAAATACGAAATGAAACGAAACGAAAGTAGACGAAATAAAAATATGAAAAATTATAATATAATATGTCATGTACTTTCATCTATCCAAAATGAAAGTACATGAAATAAAAATATAAAAAATTGTAATAAATATTATGATATATAAAAAATTAAAAATTATATATATATATATATATATATATATATATAATATTTAGTATACTTTCGTGTACCCAAAATAAAAATCCATATCCGACACTAAATATTTCGTATTATTTTTTGTTTGTATACCGTGTACCAAAAATCAAAATTTAAAATCGTATTTTTCATATCGTGTTCACGTGTTATGTTGCGATGCCTAATTGGTGGGGATGGCTTGTGCTGTTGTGCACAGATGGTTGACTCTCAATCATGAAATAAAAACAGAGCTGTAAACGAACAGAGCTTTTAATGAACAGTTCGAGCTCGGCTCGATAAAAGTTTGGTTCGGCTCGAGCTCGAATAAGATTTTTGTTCGTTAAGCTCGGCTCGATAAGAGCTCGGTTCGGTTCGGTTCAAGATCGGCTCGGCTCGTTGACTCGTTTAAGCTCGAAAAAAAATCAAAATTTTTACTTTTTATTTTTTTATCTCCAACCAAATTAATTTTTATTTTTTGAAAATTTGGGAATATCACTAAATTAGATATATCTTGACATCCATACGGTTGGATCGTCGAGAAATATTTTTAAAAAAATAGAAACAACTGTTAGTCTCAGAGACATGCTTGTTTAACTCTAATAACAAGTCTAATTGTTTGTAATGCTTTGCATTACCTACATGACCTCTTAACTGAGGGAACCTCTAGTTGTAGAGTTTCTACTTGTTCTGTACTTGAAGTAGGCATCAGATTCTAGCTGTGTAACTGTACTTATTGAGTCAAGAATAATGCTTGAAAGAAGTTCCAAGGTTCATGCCTCAAGCAAAGAGATGAAGACTGTCAAATAAATCACATTTGGGATTTGAAGAAATGAAGAATTTGCCTAAGTACCAATTCGAGAAGTAGTTTTGTCTATTCGAGAAGTCCAACATTCGAGAAGTCAGGGATTCGATATCTCTGAATACACTGTTCGATATCTCATTCGATATCTCAGAGATTCGATATGTCTACTGCTCTATTCGAGAACTCAAGAAGTCAACAAGTCAAAGTGGTATTCGAGTTCTCAAAGAGTCAACAAGTCAAAGTTTCATTCGATATCTCAAGGACTCAGAAAGCTATTCGATATCTCAGGTATTCGACATGTCAAAATTCTCTATTCGACAACTCAAGGATTTCCAGAGAAAAGAACTATTCGAGAAGTGACTCAATATGTCATATAACAGTATTCGAGAACTCAGAGTTATCGATCAAGTCAATCCTAGTTCTCGAACCACATACTTAGTCACTTATCGAATACATTCTTGGAGACAAAATACTGAAGAAATTGTACAAGTCAGAAGCCTGCAACAAGCCAATGCACTTTATGGACCACAATCTGTAATGTGCTCTCGAAAGCCTACAAGGAAGCTTGGAGAGATATTGAAGAGACAAAGAACTAAAGAAGTGGATCTGAACAGGCTTTGCAAAGTCAAATCTGTAACCGTTTGGACACTTACTCAAAAAGGATAGAGAGACTAGAAAGTAATTTGTTCAGCTACCTTATTTGCAGTAAGTAGGTTGTATCCATGTTCTATAAGGATACAGCCTCACTTCTTTAGTTGTTAACTTTTGAGTGGAGTCAAGTTTTTCATATATTGTCAGTCATATCTCTCTGAGAATACTATCATTTGTATTCACAGATTGTAGCAACCTTTATCTAATACAATATTAGATTAAAGTGATATCGTGTCTTGTGTTGTTTTTATCCGCACTCATATCCTTGCACACACAAACACCTATCTTGCTACATAGACTCAAGAACAAGAAAAGTTCAAGAATCCATTCACCCCCCCTCTGACAGACTAAGAAAAGGAGAAGGTTGCCCTTGACAGTCATCTCATGTTGCTGATTATAGATTCCATGGACATGTCAATGTTTGCAAACATTGCATCATGTGCCACTGCCAAAGAAATGTGGGATCACATTGAGGTGTTATGTGAAGTAACTGATGAGGTCAGAGAACAAAATGGGTTCCGAAGAATAAGATGGATGAAGATGGTGTAATAGTAAGAAACAAAGCAAGGTTGGTTGCAAAAGGATACTCTCAACAGGAAGGCATTGATTATGATGAGATATTTGCCCCTGTTGCTAGATTGGAAGCCATCAGAATATTCCTGGCATTTGTTGCTCATTCAAACTTTAAAGTTTATCAAATGGATGTCAAGAGTGCATTTCTGAATGGAGAGTTGGAAGAAGAAGTTTATGTGCAACAACCACCTGGATTTGAGGATCCACACTTCCCAGAATTTGTCTACAGATTGCTTAAGGCATTGTATGGACTTAAGCAGGCTCCAAGGGCATGGTGTGATACTCTATCACAATTTCTTCTTGAAAATCAATTCACTAGAGGCACATTGGACAAAACACTGTTTTACAAGAAACATGGTGATGATATTATCTTAGTTCAGATCTATGTGGATGATATCATATTTGGTTCTACTAATGAGAAGCTGTGTGAAAAGTTCTCTAAGCTAATACAGAGCAGATATGAGATGAGTTTGATGAGAGAGTTGACATTCTTTCTTGGGTTGCAAGTTAATCAAAGGAAGGATGATATCTTTATCAGTCAAACCAAGTACATCAAGGATTTATTGAAGAAGTTTAACTTGGAAGACTGCTCACCTGCAAAGACACCCATGGCCACTGCCACTAAATTAGATGAAGATGCTAAAGGCAAGAAAGTAGATATTTCAGTCTACAGAGGCATGGTTGGTTCTTTACTTTATCTCACTGCAAGTAGGCCAGACATCATGTTTGCTACATGCTTGTGTGCAAAGTTTCAATCAAATCCAAAAGAATCACATTTGATTACTATAAAAAAGGATCTTTAAATATCTGAAGGGCACTCCAAACTTGGGTTTATGGTATTCTAAGGAAGCAGGGTTCAATCTGGTTGGTTATTCTGATGCTGATTATGCTGGATGTAGAGTGGATAGGAAAAGCACCTCAGGTAGCTGCCAGTTTCTTGGACAAAGGTTCGTCTCTTGGTATAGCAAGAAACAACAATCTGTGTCAACTTCTACAGCTGAGGCTGAATACATAGCTGCTGGAAGATGTTGTGCTCAAGTGCTTTGGATTAGAAATCAACTTAGAGATTATGGACTTGTGTTGGAAAGAATTCCAATCATGTGTGACAACACAAGTGCAATCTCTATAGTTGCCAATCCTGTCAATCATTCTAGAACAAAGCACATTGACATCAGATATCATTTCATTAGAGAGCATGCAACTAATGGAACCATTGAGTTGCACTATGTCTCTACAGATAAACAACTATCTGACATATTCACTAAGCCATTAGATGAAGCCACCTTCACAAGGTTGGTTAGTGAGATTGGAATGTTGAATTCTTCAGATTCTGGCTAAGTGAATATATCAACTGAGTTGTTGCAGCAGTAAAGACTTACTTTATTTAAATGGCCAATATTTTTGAAGTAAGTGTTGCCTGAAATATGATTTATAAATATTTCAAGTCTGCTGCATATGTTGAAAAATCATTTTTTGTCAACTTGAAATTTCTATGAAATTTTGAGAAAATCACTGTTTAATTTGCTAGAATATTCTTCATTGAATATGACTAGTAAATTTTAAAAGATAGTGAAAATTGAGTTTTATGAGTAAAAAGAACAGTTCGATAAGTCAGACTTCTCTAATGATTCATTTCATTGTTAGTGGTCGACTTCTCTAACAAGCCTATTCAGGACACTCTTGAGTTCTCGAATAGTGTCTTTTAGAGAACTCGAATAGAGACATGAGTGAGTTCTCGAATAAGGTATTTAAGTTCTCTATTGACAGAGTTCTCGAATAGCATGTTTGAGTTCTCGAATCATTTGAAAAGGCTGATTTCTCGCTGAATTTTAACCAATTTTGGATTTTTATTCAAAATTCAGAATTACTCATAAAAACATATATAACCTAATTTAGAATTTATTCTAAGTTAGATAACTGCCAGCTGTGAGTTACAACATGCTTGAGTTATCGAATTAGCCTTTCTTGACTTATCGAATAGTTGTTTTCTACTTCTCGAATGCCTGACTTGTCGATACAAAACATATGTCTAATCGACAAGTCTAGTACTTCATACCTATACAATTCTACATCTATTCGATTCACTTCATTCGATTTCTCAAGCATCTAAACTCCCAAAACCTCTGAAAACCCTAACTTCAAAAGCTTAATTTCTTCTTCAGCCTTCATTCTCTTTTCTTCTATATACAAATGGCAAACACCCAACTCACCATACCCACTCAAACCAATTTCATTGCAATAACTAACGATGTGGAAGCACCTAATGCAAACTTCAAGTGCTTTGTCCGCTGGATGTCAGAATCATACATCAAGAGTGCACTATCAGCCAACCCAACTCTGTATCTGGACCTCCTAGAACAATTTTGGAGAACTGCCACCGTGGAAGTCATTTCCCTCGAGAATGCTATAACCTCCTATGTAGTCTATTGCAAGATTCAAGGCCAGGATATTACTATTACTACAACAGACATGAATCAAGCACTGGAATTACAACAAGAGTCATTAGACACACTGGCCATGAATACACAGTTGGAAGAATTCCTTGAATTCATCAACTACTTAGATGTGATCAATCTTGGGAAGTTAAACAGGAAGCATCTGCGGAAAGAGTGGAGTTATGTGTTTGCCACCATTCTTCAAGTCTTCACAGCCAGGAAGTCAAGCTTCGATCAGATTAGTGCACCTACACAGCAAATAGGCTATGCCTTGGCTTATGGGAGAAAGATAGATGTTGGTCAAATTATTCTACAGGAGCTATATGGGAGACTTGGCAAGAACACAGCCAAGAGAGGTACTGAAATTTTCTTCCCTCGCTTTATTCAATCTGTACTTAACTTTAAAAATGCCAAATTGATTGAATTGCCTGGAGTAGATAACAGTAGAATAGGCTACCCTAGGTCCATGACCAAACTTATTTTTTGTAATTTGGAAACTAGGAATGATGTGGATGTAAGACTCAAAATAACTCCCCATATGGAGAGTCTATTTAGGACTTACCCCCACAACATGCCAACATTTGACTCAAAGTCACAGTTAGCACAGCCTAAGCAAGTAGTACAAGATGCTAACCCAAGGCTTGCCAACCAACCCTCTCAACCAAACACTCTACCACACAGTGAGCCAACTGCATCATCCTCTCATAAAAATGATGTTAGTAAAAAGAAGAGAAAGGAGGTGATGTCTGCACCCTTGAACATATTATCTGAAGCAGCATTGGCTGTGGAATTAGGTATAGGTAGTGAGGAACCTGAGTCACCCTTACAGAGGCCAAAGAGCAAGAAATCTAGGACCACCTCTTCAGTCACACAAATGGCTGAAGTTGTAAAATCAGGGGCACACAGTTCACTAGATGTATCCTCTCAACAGGGTGCATCTATAGAATCAAGCATCCTCCCAATGCACTTAATTGTACAGAGTCAGCACATGGGAGTGATAAGGCTGGCACAACACTGAGTGGAGAGCACATCATAATTGAAACTCCCTCTATCTTTCAAGGGGAGTTGCCAAAATCTAATCTACAAGACACTTCTCTTCCAGAATCTACCACTCATATTTCTTTGGAGCCTGTACTTCAAGAAATTAAAGAACAAGGCATTGATCACCAAGAATTCTCTTCTCTTGCTGAGCCAATGAATTCAAGTGACATGGTGCTTGACACTGTGCTCACCACCCAGGACCCATATTTAGATGGTGAGGGAATGCATGCTGGGGCATATCCTGATGACACCATCACAAACATAGAGGATTCACTAGTTTTTACTAGAGACTCTGTGCCTATGTCAACTGCTGGTGTAACTCATCCCACTTCTGTGGAGACACAAGTAGTAGAGTCAATCCATCCGGTTGCAGAAGTTGCATCTGTAACTGAGGAGTCTAGCTTGCCTAGCTCTAGCTCTGACTTTATGTCACAATGGCCGAAGCCTGTGCAACATGACAGTGCTTCAGGATCAGGGTCTGTTCCACAACAATTGACGGTTGAAGCCCTTCAAAGCTTAATTGTGGATCAGATCCCTGAGTTCACAAAGATTGCTCAAAACCTTCTCACTGCAAACCTGCCCAATCCTGACTATGAAGCTATTCTCCTCTGCCACAGAGATGATGTGGAGCTATAAAAGGCAAAGATAATATATGATTATGAGAGAGATGGCAATGTAGATGCCTGGCTAAAAGGAAAGTTTGATATTCCTCTCTCAGACAGTTTCCAGTACCTCAGAGAAGAGTACATCACTTCACTAGTGTCCAATGCCAAATCTCTCACCCCTAGTGATATGTATGAAGCAGTGAATGACAACTACAAGGGCATTCTCAAGGCTGCACACTACCTTGGAAAGGGACTCAAAACAGAAATTCATGAAGTGTGTACAGCCACAACCAAGGAGGTGCATGAGATTAAGAGAGCTTTTGATGCCAAATTCCCTTCATTGGAGACTATACTCAAGGACATTCTGGCATGCAAGTCTACCTGTACGAAGATGGATAAGGGTTTAGCTCTACTCCATGACACTATCACAGGTCTGGGGAATAAATTTCAAGCCCTATCTGATCAGACCACAGATGCCAATGCCATGCTGAGGATCATGTTCAAAAATCTATATAGAGACAAGCTGGTTACTGATATCCCAGTGCATGATTTGACTAGGTTTGAAGTGCAGAGACTTAAAGAACAATCCATGTCTGGCTTCAAATCAACTGAATTGTTCAGCAAGGTAGATGCACTTGAAAAGGAGGGAGCTACTCTCTCACAATCCAATGCTCATCTGATAGAGAAAGTTGAGACTCTTACTGAGCAGTTGAGCACTCAAGCCACCACCACAGTTGATGTTCTTCTGCATCAACAATCTATGTTGGCTACCATGATGAAGCACATGGGTCTCCCTCTACCTGAAGAATCTTCGAACCCTAAGGTCACTCCTACAGCCTCTGTGCCTGACAACAAGCCTAAGGGGGAGAAGAGGACATCAAGGAATTCAAATACAAAGGGGGAGAAACCAAAGGAGAAAGGTATAAAGATAAAGGAGGGTGGCCACCAAAGTGCATCTAAATCCCTAACTCATGTGCCAGGAAAAGGGAAATCAAAAGTTGATGAGCCCCCAATCACTCTGCCAGTTGTCACTCTACCAACTGTGCATGTCATCACTCCAAGTGGCCAGAAGCAATCCATCACAACCACAGTGGTTGCAGGAAGTATGCCATCTGATAACTCTCCATCTACTAAAGTTGAAAGTGTCAAACCTGTAGAAGTAAAGGTGGTTACTGAGGCCAAGCTACAAGAAGTTGCAAACTCTAATGTCTACCATGATGATGCATTCTTGAAGTTTCTGAAAGTCTCAAGGGAACATGCTGATGACACTCAAATATATCTAAGGAGGCTGAGGGATCAGATCAATTACTTCACTATGATACCCAGGAGAGTCAATGGCTTATGGATCAAGGAGGTGATGATGGTGGCAAAATCCAGTATCTGGCATCTAACCTACAACACTCTACAAACATTGAAACATTCAGAGATAGATGTACTGATCAGGCTCATTGAGAAAAGGGATGCAAATGAAAACAATAAAAGTTTGTATGATGACTTAAGGAATGATCAACCTTCAAGGCTACCAGAAGTAATCAAGAAGCCATGGACAATCATCTACCAATCTGGCACCAAAATTGAAGACATCAAGCAATTGGTCATTCCTCATGATCTCACACCTCAAAATCAAAGACTTATTATTGCAATCATTGAGCAACTACAGAAGAAGGGTGGAGCCAGAAATGCTGAAGAACTAGAGGCACTACAAATTCTCAAATCCTTTATTGCAACTGGTGTAATTCCAGAAATTACAAAGCCTAGGAGAAATAAGGATGATAAAGATGAGGATAAAAGTGATGGGAGGAGAAGACATCACATGAGTGATAAGGGAGATGAAGACAAGAAGAAGAAGAGGGATGACAAAGAGAAGAAAGATGGTAATGACCAAGGGAAAGTCTATGAGAGGACAAGTGTGAAACAGCAAGCCATAGGCATTGCTGACAGTAACCTCACCACAACACAAGACTCTAAGTCTAGGGTGAATACTGTTATTAGTGACCTACAAATTCAAATTCCATGGCCTCTGCAAATGTTTTACTACCTCAAGAAGAGAAGGAGATTCAAGCCAAGAAACCATGTGTATGTTTCAGAAAGCAAACTGCTAATGTAATACTACAATGGTCTACAAGCAAGGGTCATAAGTTTTTGCCTAGCAATCATGTAAGAAGGACTAAATTCAAGCATGCTGCAAGAAGGGTGAAGTTGTCCAAGTCAAAGGCACTGACAATAATTCCAGGACTAAACCTACCACCTCTGGATGAAAACTATGATGAAGACCAACTGCAGTTCCTACGGGCTCAAAGAATCTATCATGTTGCCATTGTTGATGATTTTCTTGAAATTAAATATACTGATGGAAGACAGAAGAAATTCAGGCAAGGAACATGTCAGCACTGGGGCAGGCTATATGACATAGAAAGAATAATTGCAATGTTGGATTCTGAAGACAGAGTGGAAAGGGTATGGAAGCTGGAGTTAATTGACTTTGTTAAAATGAAGAGAGATCACCAGGAAGAAATTAAAAGGAAAAGTGAAGAGCTACTAAAGAAAAGGGAGGAGGAGTTTGCTGCAATGGAAGCTAAGGCTGATGAATTGAGGGCTATGGGTCTGTGTAGAGTCAAGTTTAATCCTTACATCATTGAGTACAAGAAATATGGTAGAAATGTAAAGATTAGAATGGACTACATCAGTTCCTATTCTGAGAAACAGCTGAATGAAGTACTCAAGGATTTGTCAGGCTCCCCTCTAATTGAAGAACTCACTGCAATGGAAGATATTATTCTTGCCATGGAAGAAAATGCAAAGAAGAAAGCTAAAGAAGCTGAAAAGAAAATGAAAAATGAGTATCTGCAAGCCAAAGCTCAAGAGATGAATCCAAAAGGATATGGCTAGTTGTTCCTCATAACTTGTAAGAAAACTTTTATGTATTTTCTTCAATCAATCTAAATACCTGTACTTTTTCAAGTTTTATCTTTATGTATGTTAGGCTTGTTATCAGACATGAAATTGTGACTAAGGGTCTTACTCGCAATTTGGGGGAGATTGTTAGTCACAGAGACATGCTTGTTTAACTCTAATAACAAGCCTAATTGTTTATAATGCTTTGCATTACCTACATGACCTCTTAACTGAGGAACCTCTAGTTGTAGATTTTCTACTTGTTCTGTACTTGAAGTAGGCATCAGATTCTAGCAGTGTAACAGTACTTATTGAGTCAAGAATAATGCTTGAAAGAAGTTCCAAGGTTCATGCCTCAAGCAAAGAGATGAAAACTGTCAAATAAATCACATTTGGGATTTGAAGAAATGAAGAATTTGCCTAAGTACCAATTCGAGAAGTAGTTTTGTCTATTCGAGAAGTCCAGTATTCGAGAAGTCAGGGATTCGATATCTCTGAATACACTGTTCGATATCTCATTCGATATCTCAGAGATTCGATATGTCTACTGCTCTATTCGAGAACTCAAGAAGTCAACAAGTCAAAGTGGTATTCGAGTTCTCAAAGAGTCAACAAGTCAAAGTTCCATTCGATATCTCAAGGACTCATAAAGCTATTCGATATCTCAGGGATTCGACATGTCATAATGCTCTATTCGACAACTCAAGGATTTCCAGAGAAAAGAACTATTCGAGAAGTGACTCAATATGTCATATAACAGTATTCGAGAACTCAGAGTTATCGATCAAGTCAATCCTAGTTCTCGAACCACTTACTTAGTCACTTATCGAATACATTCTTGGAGACAAAATACTGAAGAAATTGTACAAGTCAGAAGCCTGCAACAAGCAAATGCACTTTATGGACCACAATCTGTAATGTGCTCTTGAAAGCCTACAAGGATTGGAGAGATATAGAAGAGACAAAGAACTAAATAAGTGGATCTGAACAGGCTTTGCAAAGTCAAATCTGTAACCCACTACTAGAATTGGTAGATATAACATCACATCTTTAACATCAGTTAGAAATGTCACTAATGTTAAAAGTATTTTAGACATCGGTTGTTACATTACCGATGTTAAAATATGTTTCAGACATCACTTGTTATAACAACCGTTGTCTAATCTCCTTTTTAAAAAATTTAAAACTCACGCGTACTTACTTCCCCCTTAATTACACAAACAATTTCCCCTTAAAACAATATTTTATTTTCCCCTTAAACACGAACCCCATTTTTTCACTTCCCCCTTTTCTCACACAGTCAACTCTCTCAATCTCTCTCTCTCTCCTCTCGCTCTCTCGATTTTCTCTCTGTTCTCCCTCTCACCATCTCCCTCTCCTCTCTCTCCGTCTCTCTTCCTTTTCACTCTCACCATCTCCCTCTCCTGTCTCGCTTTCAACCAATCTCAAACCCTAATTTTAAACCATCTCTTACAAATTAGTACTCACCATCTCACAAATTCTAATTAAGTACAAACCCGGCTTGAATTTGGTTTAACTCGTTCTAAAATAACCTTCAAATGTTCGATTAACGTGAATTAAGTAAGTAAATTTCAAATATATTTTTTGATTTTTAATGTTTTCACAAGTATGGAGCTTTATGGAGCATGGAACCGGCTTTGAATTAATATTTGCTTCCACACTTGCACTCAGGATGGGCTGTAGACCAGGAAGAAGAGCGCCTCGTTGTTGTTTGCTTTGTCACGATTGGGATGAAACTTGTATGCAGGTACTTATTTCTAAACCCTAATTGTACTTACAATTTTATTAGTATGTATCTTTTCTTGTTTTTTTATGATTTGATAATTTATTGCTAGTAACGTTGATTATGATGTGCAATTGACATGAAACAACCCTAATTACATGAATTAAATTATTTTTAAGAGATGTACATGTAGTTGTAGCCTAGCGGATATTCCTCTTTTCGATCGAGCCACCGGGATGTGTCTGTTCTGTTTTAAAACAATATTATCTGAATATACTCGTTATAACTGTTTCGATATGGTTTAATTGTGGATATTTATGTTTTTATTGAGTTCAAGTAAAGGTGTAAGTAGACTTGTTTTTGTATATGATGTTGATTTAATGTTTGTTGTAGATGGATGAAGTGCTATCTTCGGTTGCAGAGACGATAAAGAACTTTGCTGTCATTTATCTTGTGGATATTACTGAGGTGCCCGCCTTCAACACTATGTAACACATGTGCTAGAAGCATTTTACCTTATATATAACAAGCACATGTGTTACCTTTATACCTTGAGTAGAGCGACTTTTTCCTTAAAGAAGATCAGGGTAATTAGAAAAACCTAGTAAGCAAACGATTCTCCCATGAAGCTTCAAACAGCTAATAATAAGCAGGATAGTGATTCAAGAACTCGTAATAACCATGCTTCATGCTATTTCTGCTTCTATAGAACTTAAATCCTAATTCATCAGCATGACACATTTAATTAGTTCTCTGCAGTTGGAGGTTGGCTAGCTTCGCTCGCAGTTGCAGGTTACACAGCTATATCTGTTAGAAAGATGGTTAAAACAGAAATGATACCTGCTAAGCCCATGTCAAAGCCTTCTCCATTTTCTCCGTTAGAATTGTGGGCTTGGAGTGGGATCTTCGTTGCATCATTTGCAGAGGCATATTTTTACCCCCAACACTACTTGGAACACCTGCTAGAACATGCTTACCATTTCTTCTTGCATCTACAGTGTTAGGCTATATATTTGGTTCTGGGTAAATTTCTTAAACCTTCTCTAACATCTATTGATGCTTATATATCATAGAAGATCCTTTTTTTCAGGTCATCTTTTGACATTTACAATCTGTGTACTTTGATTCTTATGTTATTATATTGATATTACTTCAGGCTGCCATCTGGTGCGAAGAAGGTTCTCCATCCCATTGTTTATTGTTCTCCATCTCTGTTATGTTCTTGTAATAAGCTGTTTTATGCCTCTTATATTGTTAAAAAAGAAACTGGATAAAAATGAAACCTCAAAAAAGTAAACTTGTAGCAGTTTCAACTGAATTAAACACCTATTTTTCTGGGGCATTTGTGCAAGTAGAAATTTTTGTTGTCTGATGTGTTTCTGTGACTTGCAGGCTGGATACAAGATACCCAATCTGCAACATGTTTAAATTGTTCATATGTGTCGTTTGTCAAGTGGAGATGAAACCTGGAGAGGGAGTTTCAATACTCTTTCAGTGATACATATTTGATTTCCATTGTTATAATCTCTTGATATATATTTATTTTGTACTTGAAAAAATACCCCACTCCTGACCAGCAACTCTGCAACTTTCCAGGAAGGCAGTTTTCCTACTACAACCAAATTATTTACAATATAAGCTTAGGATTGAGAGATATTAAGGACATTTATAGTGAAGGCTAGATTTTTCTCTAAATATGTGTGCTTGTGTGGATATGTAATCAGGGAAGGACGGAGTACAGCACTTAAGCACTGCCCTGTTAGTTCCTACTTTTTACTTGCCTTGCTGAAATGTTGTGTGAAAAACTTATGTTGCCTTTTGCATTAATATTCATTTCCACGACATGTGACTTTTGATTGATGTCGTCTTTTTTAGATTGAAGATGCCCGTGCTGCAATGCTTTTCGGAAAGCAGCTTTCACAAGTTGTAGCACCAACAACAGCTCAGGTTTTCCCGCCTCTCCCGTATATAATTTGTTTGTTTCTTGCTCGTTTTTCAATTTTCTCTTCTCTTCCTCTGTTTGTAAGGAAAAAAAATGCTTTTATTTAACATCAATTTTATTGCAATTTCCAAGGATTGAGAAAGACTATACTTTCATGCTTATCCTAGTCATATTTTCATATTTACTTAACATACAATATCTTACATTAAGAAAGTTAAATTCAGAAATCAGCAGTAGTATAGTATAATTAAGCATTCAATATATATTGTCCAAATTTGTTTTGTTTTGTTAGAAGTCATTAGACATGAATAAGCTTACTTTGGTGCAGTGAATAAAATTGGGATGGGAGGTTTTGGTTCTGTTTACAAGGTAAGGAGACTTTATTTTTGTTTGTTGTATTAATATTTTAAAGATGTGAATTATTGCTCTCACATCATTTTCCTAATTGTTAGGGGAAACTAAAAGATGGCACCTTGGTTGCTGTAAAGGTGTTTTCTGAGAAATCAACTCAGGGTATCGAGGAATTCTTGTCAGAGATTACAACAATCTCTGCTATAGAACATGACAATCTGGTTAAGCTGTATTGGTGGTTGTGCAGAAGGAGCTCATAGGATCCTTGTATACGGTTATCTTGAAAATAATAGTCTTGCTCAAACCCTGTTAGGTAACTTACATACTTCTTTTAATGTTGAAAAATGCACATCATAATAGTGCCTTAATTTTTAGTTCAATCTCTTTGTGCAGGTTTAGAAGAAACAAGATTAGCTGAGGAAACAACATTGGCTATTGCAGAGTAAGAGAAAACAAAGTGCAAGGCAGCTATTGAAGCCGCTGAAGCAGCTCAAAGGATTACAAAATGGAAGCACAGAAAATAATCAGCGCGGAGACGAATGACTCGCATTGCTCAGTACTCGCAATGCTCCTATGTTTTAGTCTTAAATCCAACAACATGTTGTCCATCTTTTTATTCAAGCATTTTTAAGAGAACATGTCCGATGTCCAAGTGGATGGTTCGGATTATGTAATTAGTTTCGATATTGGATGAATTGAATAATGTAGTTGACCGATTGAATGCATATTTGGTTTTGGTATATCAGTTTTTTGATTTTGGTATTTTATTTATCTAGTTTTGGTATATTATTTATCGAGCATTGAGTAATGAACCGATGCTAAAGGTTGTGTCTAAGCTAGTATTATACATATGTTTTGTAACAACAACAGATGTTAAAGGAAATAATAAACATCATTTATGTTACAAAAACTGGTGTTAAAAGGTTGTATTAAACATCAGTTATATTTAATTAATTGATGTCTAATCTAGTATTAAACATCAGTTCTCCTATAAAAAACCGATATTAAAGGTTGTATTAAACATCGTTTAGTTATCGACCCTGATGTCTAAGTCTGTATTAAACATCCGTTCTTATTTAGAAATCGATGTTAAACAGTAGAAAAAACATCAGTTTCTTCTCGGGAACCGATGTCTATCGACATCTTTGACATCGGTCAGGAACCGATGTTAAAGGACCCCCCCTTAATCTACACCGACAAAGACATCGGTTCTGAAACACTTTTAACATCGGCCAAAAACCGATGTTGTAGGGGGGTTTTCTAGTAGTGACCGTTTGGACACTTACTCAAAAAGGATAGACAGACTAGAAAGTAATTTGTTCAGCTACCTTATTTGCAGTAAGTAGGTTGTATCCATGTTCTATAAGGATACAGCCTCACTTCCTCAGTTGTTAACTTTGAGAAGAGTCAAGTTTTTCATATATTGTAAGTCATATCTCTCTGAGAAAAACGAAGCTAAGAATACTATCATTTGTATTCACAGATTGTAGCAACCTTTATCTAATACAATATTAGATTAAAGTGATATCGTGTCTTGTGTTGTTTTTATCCGCACTCATATCCTTGCACACATAAACACCTATCTTGCTACATAGACTCAAGAACAAGAAAAGTTCAAGAATCCATTCACCCCCCCTTCTGTATTCAATACTCAACAACAACAATTCGTGACAAAGCACTAGTTAAATTAGTAGTGATCTACTAAGATCTCCAACCAAATTAATTTTTTATTTTTTGAACATGTCCGATGTCCAAGTGGATGGTTCGGATTATGTAATTAGTTTCGATATTGGATGAATTGAATAATGTAGTTGACCGATTGAATGCATATTTGGTTTTGGTATATCAGTTTTTTGATTTTGGTATTTTATTTATCTAGTTTTGGTATATTATTTATCGAGCATTGAGTAATGAACCGATGCTAAAGGTTGTGTCTAAGCTAGTATTATACATATGTTTTGTAACAACAACAGATGTTAAAGGAAATAATAAACATCATTTATGTTACAAAAACTGGTGTTAAAAGGTTGTATTAAACATCAGTTATATTTAATTAATTGATGTCTAATCTAGTATTAAACATCAGTTCTCCTATAAAAAACCGATATTAAAGGTTGTATTAAACATCGTTTAGTTATCGACCCTGATGTCTAAGTCTGTATTAAACATCCGTTCTTATTTAGAAATCGATGTTAAACAGTAGAAAAAACATCAGTTTCTTCTCGGGAACCGATGTCTATCGACATCTTTGACATCGGTCAGGAACCGATGTTAAAGGACCCCCCCTTAATCTACACCGACAAAGACATCGGTTCTGAAACACTTTTAACATCGGCCAAAAACCGATGTTGTAGGGGGGTTTTCTAGTAGTGACCGTTTGGACACTTACTCAAAAAGGATAGACAGACTAGAAAGTAATTTGTTCAGCTACCTTATTTGCAGTAAGTAGGTTGTATCCATGTTCTATAAGGATACAGCCTCACTTCCTCAGTTGTTAACTTTGAGAAGAGTCAAGTTTTTCATATATTGTAAGTCATATCTCTCTGAGAAAAACGAAGCTAAGAATACTATCATTTGTATTCACAGATTGTAGCAACCTTTATCTAATACAATATTAGATTAAAGTGATATCGTGTCTTGTGTTGTTTTTATCCGCACTCATATCCTTGCACACATAAACACCTATCTTGCTACATAGACTCAAGAACAAGAAAAGTTCAAGAATCCATTCACCCCCCCTTCTGTATTCAATACTCAACAACAACAATTCGTGACAAAGCACTAGTTAAATTAGTAGTGATCTACTAAGATCTCCAACCAAATTAATTTTTTATTTTTTGAAAATTTTGGATTATCACTAAATTAGATGATATATCTTGACATCCGTACGGTTGGATCGTCGAAAAATATTTTTTAAAAATAGAAACAACAATTTGTGACAAAGCACTAGCTACTAGTACTAGTTAAATTAGTAGTGATCTACTAAGATCTCCAACCAAATTAATTTTTTATTTTTTAAAATTTTGAGAATATCACTAAATTAGATGATATATCTTGACATCCGTACGATTGGATCGTCGAGAAATATTTTTTAAAAAATAGAAACAACAATCCGTGACAAAGCACTAGTTACTAGTACTACTTAGAATAGTAGTGATCTACTAAGATCTCCAACAAAATTAATTTTTCGCGAACAGCTCGAGCTCGGATCGAGCTCGGCTCGGCTCGAGGCTGTTCGTGAACAACTCGAGTTCGGCTCGGTTTGGTCAAAGCTCGGTTCGGTTCGTTAAGAAATCAACTCGGTTCGTTAAGATCAAAACTCGGCTCTGTTCGTTAAGGTCAAAGCTCGACTTGTTTCGATCAAAACTCGGCTCGACTCGGTTCGTGAACAGCCCTAAATAAAATTCACATTGAAACTTAAAACAAGGGGAAAAAGACTAGAATTATAATATTATATAAGGCTTGTGTAGTTTGGGTCACCAATGTTGCTGTCATTTCCTTTACTTACAAAAGGTGAACTCGTACTGCAAAACAACAAACCTGTCCTACCATCCAAAAACATTTCTACAAAGCTTTCTTTGTTGACAACGAATTCTGCACCAGCTCTAAACAACAAATTTTTGTAATTAATTTTCAAAGATCAAGGGGCAGCATCCGCAAACGATTGAATCAGACATGATAGGCGTTGCCAACGCCTATCTAATGCGCCTTCAGGTTGTTCCGGAAGAGAGTGCGATATCAGTCTCACGTTAACATTTTGAGCATTTCAATTTGAAATAATACCACCGGAAAGAGTGATACAACTTTAGTATAATTACGATGTGGTTAACTGTAAAGAATGAAAATATATGTCAGCAAGTATGAACTGGATATATACTCATAATTCTCTAGTTTAATATCAATCACTGTCGTTTGTGTCCTATAACCATTCAAACTATCTATCAGCTATTTTGGCTCATAGTTCAGTTACATAGTAAGCAATTTTCATTGAATTTTCTCCAAAATAACTAATTAAAATAACTCTTTCCTGTGATGAGAACAAGTCCAAGAAGACATCAATGCAGGTCCTTTGAATTTCTGTAAGACTGAAAAGAAAACACATAGTGATACATGTAGCGCTTGTATCCAGAAAATGGAGCGAACGAACACGACAACTAAATTACTATTGCACCTCATGCCTACAGTCCCATTCTGGGGAATGCACAAATATTATGGAACAACTAGCTGCATATGCACTTTCATTTACAACCGAACAAGTGTATTGCACTAGTGTGATGTAAGCAAGCTGCACTTATCACTTTGTATAGGTCAAACACCCATACATGCATTACATGATATCTGCAATTTTAATGCTTACTACTAAATTTGCACACAATGAATGAGGTTTCCTCTGTTCAAGTAATAAAAAAACGTCAATTACAGAAACAGTGCATCCACTGGCTATGGTGCAAAATCGCAAAGTAAAATCGGGCTGGGATAACACTAAACCATACCCTTTGACCTAAAGCCAACAGTTGTAGATGAATTCAATGTGAAAGTAAACATATGACTAGGTGATTCAAATTTTGAATGATTGTGTACTGTGAAAGTGAATAGAAAGGTCACTATTATATCGTGGAACTACCAAATATGGTATACCACGCAAACGTGAACCTGTCCAAGTGGCATTCATGGAGATGAATTATACATCGTCTGTGGACGTAACTTTTCAAGGAATTGTTAAGAGCAGTAAGCAGGTGATTAAAAGCATAAATACGCCCACAGTACCAACCATTTCTGTATCGATCATGGCTTAATCCACCACTGCTAAAGTATTAATCTCCTTTTTATGTTCACAAGAATTGAAATAAGACACTCCAGTGACAAGCAGTGAAATGACCAAAATGATACACGCATTTAGAGGGTGTGAAGCCATGGGGCAGCATGAATTCTGAGGAACAGATACACATACTTTCTTTGTTTAGATCTTCCACAATAATTTGTCTTAATATCCATATTAAAGATTTGAGAATACAGGGGTTGGAGTAGGATATAAGCTTTGAAGGAAAAAAGAGAGTAGAGTCATGTGTAGTACAAACAATACAGTCTAAAACTGTAAATGATTAATTCAGGCCAGCATTTGCCTATGGGTTCCAGGAAAGGAATTAATTCAGGCAAGGTAAACCAATATGTAATATCATCAAAAGAATCAGTAGCTTTTTACAATTAACCAGAACATTAAATGATGTAACTGGTTTCTGTAAATGTAAGAATGAGATAGGATAGACCAAGTAGACATTTAGAAACTAACCAGGATATTAGCATATATAATAGCCAGGTTACTGATGCTTCTACTAATAGGCCTATATGCCTTCCTGCAAGTCGTTACTGATGCTTATTACAGTATATGGTTTACAATTCCAGCAGAGAAAATACAGTGTATGGTTTACAATTCCAGCAGAGCAAATACTTGCAATCTAGCAGTACCATCCATCAACGGTTTCTATTTAAACTGTAATTCAGGTAAACATGCATACCATATCCATATTAATACTACTGTATTTTTTAAGAAACTATAATAGGTACACAAATTATTGTTGAACAATTATGTGATGGAATGCGAAGGATTAACTCTGTTATTGCTACCATCATTCAGAAATTTACAAGAAAGTGGTCTTTCTCAGTGTTTACTTTCTTAGCAGAAGTAGGCATCATAAATTTTTATTCCACCACAGACAACACCACTCATTAAATTATAACTATATGTTCAAGGACACACAGAGTCACCAATTATACACTTCCAATTGTTTTTCGCACAAAGCTTTTCGGGTGGCAATTAGACCAGGTTTCTTTTTTAAGTGACAAACTTTGATTTCCCAGGCGGCCACCAACAGGTGATTAATGTTAGTTTACACTTCCAAACCAAATAAAAAGGTATTTCAGTATGATGTGCATTACAAATCATAGATCCTACTTGATGAGTCAGTATAACATCCAATGAACTCGATTTGCCAACAAGGATGATATACTGATATGCAGGTCAAGTTGCTCATTTCAATGGCTTCTTGGGAATAAAGTCTCATCAATTTGCCAACCAAGGATGATATTTTGATATGTTGGTCAATTGCTGACACCTTGATGTTTCTCTATCAGTTAACATTTCTAATAGCAAATGATAAAACGAAAATGTTAGATTCTACCGCAAAAATAAATGGATAAACCTAAGCTGATCTTTCAAAGTTAAATTGTGCGGATCAATAAATTTATAGAACTGCGGAGCAAAACTGAATTAGCATGGACTAAAAAGTAAGCAAGTAGTTGGCAAACATGGTAAATATAAACCACAGCAAACATGATAAATATAAACCACAACTCTGCTGCAAATGGACACTACTACGAGAGCCATAGGGAGATACAACTGAGCTGAAGTTATAGATACTAACTAACAAGGTAGAAGAAAACTGAAGAGCTAAAATAAATTCTTATGCAACATCATGTTATGTGTCTCGAAAGTTAAAAACAATTGATTGTCATACCAGCTTGTTTCTGGTATATAGTCCAGCAATCAAAAATCAATTCAGGAATATGTTACTCCTTTTACTAGTAAGGATGTGCATATCCGCATAAACGAAACCATAAACCAAGATCAAATTAAGAAACAGAAAAAATAATAACATGGATACTGTTTGGGAAGCCTTCCTCAATGCTGAGAAGTCAGAAAACAGATGTAGATGAAGCAATTTCCATGGAATGCAACAGACTAAAGAAATTAAAAAAACATAAATTCTTTTTCCAGAAAGGTTTAACTACTACCAACCAGTGCTTTATAATAAACTATATGTCTCTCGGTTCATGAATTCAAATGTCTACATAATACAAGTTCACAGCAACCCAAACATAGTTATGGAATTAACCATCTTTAAGTACAGGGCTAATACGAAAGCCAGTACACTTGATAAACAATTGCATATCACTTTATCATCGTTTCTTGAAACCATATTTTTTCCGTTCGTAGAAAAGATCCGTTTTTGCACTCCCCAAATTCACAATCTTGGGACACCCATCCCGATCTTTCTCTTGCTGTGTACATTCCTTGCAGTAATATGCATCAGAAATTCCAACTCCACCACAGATAACACATCTACCTTGGAAGGATCCGTAGTTGCATTCATCACAGACCCGCACTAGTGTGCATGGACGGACATATGAATCACATACGACACACTTCCCATCACATTTTTCACACAGTCGTCCAATAGCAATCCCTGGCTGCTTTCGGCACATTATCAAATCAGGATGATGTTTGGCCATACTGCTCGCAACAAGATGTCTTCAGAAAAAACCAGCTTCAAGCTGCACATTAGAACGAAAAATCAGGGATGACATATATAATTCAAATCTGAGTTCCATATCCAACGGTTTTAGGGAAAAAAAATGAACCTTGATTACTAGCCACAACACGCGGCAAAAAATGTAAAAACACATCATTTAGTTCATTAATTTCCAAACAAAAGATAAAAGTTACAAAATTAAGTAATATTTATTGTAAACAGCCGAGCATAACTTCGTTAAACAAAGTAAGCAGAGCTAAGACATTAGAGAATGAATATTAATGCTGACAAGCCGAATAGGAAAGAGAGTGTGGACATCAGCCTTAGTGACTTGTTCAACTTATATGTAGGACCTAATACGAGAATATAGGGATGGTAATGATGGTTGGGAATATCCTACAATAGAATCAAACACAAAAAAAAATCGAAGCAGACAGTTCACTAGTATAACTACAATGTTTAGTATTTTACAAATGAAAAGATAAAACACACACAAAATGCACAATGAAGTCAAACATTACAGATACATTGTAGAATTCGTTCCTAGAAAATAAGAGACTAGATGAACATTAAAACAAGTGAAATATAAGAGG
Source organism: Kitagawia praeruptora (assembly GCA_037693485.1). Lineage (NCBI taxonomy): Eukaryota > Viridiplantae > Streptophyta > Magnoliopsida > Apiales > Apiaceae > Kitagawia > Kitagawia praeruptora. Next base: position 105,953,112 of record CM075352.1, on the reverse strand, counting down.
TCAGAATAGTAAACTACATAAGAGCAACATCATGATTAGGTAAAGAACAATGAGGAATTAATATCAAATGCATATTCGTAAGAAACCAAATACTACTAATAATATAATAGCTCACATTAGTCTGCAGTCTAAAATCGATGGATAGTACACTAGTAACACATAATTTATCATCACATGATACAAGAATGAACTTGAACTTAAGGTGGGATACACAAACCCCAATATCGATTAGTTATCGAAGAAAGAAACTGATGATGTTTTTCTACTGTATATTATTATCATCAATTCAGCACAATAGTACATATATACTAAAGGAATTAATCATATTCACATATCCAAATTGTATGAAAGCTAAACCCACTATTAAGCCCTAAAATTTGAAACAACACTAACTAACAATTGTAGCTTAACAAAACTGCAAAACAATTAATTAATATTAACAATAAAACTTCAAACAAAAATAAATTGTGTGCATATATAATCGAATCTTGAGGTGATTTACACTAACCTGAGCCGAAGAGAGAAAAGGAGAGACACAGAGAGAGAGAGAGAGTGAGAGAGAGAACACGCACAAATACAATAAATAGAGGCAAAGCAGGCCCAATTACTATCTCGACTCTTTACTTTATGGCGGTCAGTTATAATTTGGGCTTTATTCTCCCTCCACAAATCTTGGGGCTTTGGCCCATTGTTTTACGAGCTGAGATCCTCTGTCCCCTTCCTTCGTGTCTCCTTTGTGTTCACTGTTGTTTTTAATAAAAAAAATGTTCTCGTGGAGCCCATTTTTATTATTTATTAAAATGGGCCCCGCAGGGGCACTCTTTTTGTATTAAAAAGAGCAGGGGACACAAAGGGGACACGGAGGAAGGGGACAGAGGATCCAGACCCTTGTTTTACGGATTAAATTAAACTATGTTATTATCTCATTTTTGGCATGGGTCCCGGTCCTTGACAATCAATTGTTAGAGACAATTTATCCAACAATTAGTTTCCTGACCGTTGGATCAACAATCCAATGGTCAGGACTTAAAAAAAAAAATTGTTCATTCCTCACAAATATTCCGCGGAATACTATTCATCCGCGTATATTTTTTGCGGAACAATATTCTCGATCCGCAAAAATATCTGCGGAACACTATTCTCATAATTACTTTATATACACGCATTCTCTGTCTCTCTATTTTGCTCCTCTGTTTCAACAACACAACTTTCTTTTTCTTCGTTTTCCTCCTCTCCATCGATCTACCTGCACACCTCTCCCCTCTACAACCCACCTCTCTGCCATTCTCCTTTTCCCCATCCCTCACCTTCTCCGTTTATCTCACTCGCTGCCTGCTAGACACACCGCCACCAACCAACCCACCGATGCAACCACCCATTTCATTCACCCCATCTCTATCAAACCACCACTAGTCCGCTCGACCCACAAACACACCGCTCTCCGCCCCTCTTTCATCATCTTCCGACCCACAGCCCAATCACCACCGCTCCACCCCTTTGACCACAACCACCCATCAACAACTGTTCCTCCGATTCGCCATCACATTCTCTCCAATTTCACCCCAGTCCACCTTCGATTTCATCCCAGTCCACCTTCAACCTCCGACATATTAATAGCATAAAAAAATCACAAATTATATGGTGACTAAACAAAAAGATAAGATCTAATTGCAGTTTTATTGAAAATAGATACATATAGATATATGTATAGAAGAGAGGGTAACATGGTTGAAGGCATCAAGAGAGATGATGAGAGATGAGCAGTTGTATATAAAGCTACGTTTGACTTGGAATTATGAGAATAGCGTTCCGCGGATATTTTTTGCGGATCGAGAATACCGTTCTGCGAAAAATATACACGGATGAATAGTGTTCCGCGAAAAATTTGTGAGGAATGAATAATTTTTTTTTTTAAATCATGATCGTTGAATTGTTGATCCAACGGTCAGGAAATTGATTGTTGGATAAATCGTCCCTGATAATTCATTGTTAGGGACCATACCTTTTGGCATACATTCATTTTTCTTTTTTCTTGTATATCTATTGTTTTACTTTTATAACTTGGATACTAATTATTGATAATAATTAACATTACAAAGTAGGCCATTTTAAAATTTTATTGTTGAATTCCAGGTCCTATTTTTGTATAAATTCTGAAGAAATGATTTCACATGAAATATTTTTCATTTAATGATTATCATGAAAGAATGTCAAAAAATGGTGAAAAAAAAATTCTAATATCACAAAATATTTTTCTCTTCATAAAACTAGAAAACATATTAGTTCACTTTATTTTTTGATAAAAATTTACTTATACAGAATCATTCTCCTGAAACCATATAAACAACTATAAATCTAAAAAAAGTATTTACTAAAATCAAACTAACACGGAATCCCAACCAAGCAAGGTAAAAATAAAAAAAAATAATTAATCAAGATTTCAAAAATATTTTAAGATCTAGTTTGATTCGTTGTAAACCAACTAAGGGATCATTTGACAAATTTGAATAAAATTTAGAAAATTTACCAAAAATACTAGATTTAAACTTTTTTTTCGCAAAAATACCATCTTTGTAATTAAATTGCATTTATACTATCTTTTCAAAATTAAAAGGTTTCATTTGCAAAAAGACTGTGTATTCATCCATAGCCCCAATCTCTCTATCTCATTTATACGTACTCAAACCCAAAGTCAGTCCTGAGATTTTGGATGCCCTGTGCAAAACAAAAAAAGGTGCCCTAACACTAATAATTTTTTTATAATTAATATATAATTATTTTATAATTTATTTTTAGTTTCAAATTGACTTGGTTCATTGAATAGGTAAATTAATTAAAATAGATATGATTTCCAATCACTTGATCAACTATAAAATGAATAATTGATAAACTGAACTGTTACATTATAATTGTAAAAATATACTTATGTGTAAGTTGTCAACCAAAAACAATTAATCAACTTTAATGAAAATTATAGTCTACACAACAAAAGTAATTAGTATTCCTAGAAATTTGAAAGCAAAACTGTGTGTAAGTATAATATTTTCTTATTTTACTCAATATAATAAATTTTTTAATTATTTTGACAACACCATTTTCAACCTTTTTCTCATTTACAATTTTTTTTAACCTTTAAAATTAAACTTAATTTTTTTATTTTTCAAATAAAATATACATACATATGTACACCTACCTAAAGAAATGTGCCCTAGTAAAATGGAGTGCCCTATACGATCGAACATCTCGCACATGCTCAGGGCCGACTCTGCTCAAACCCACTTCTTTTTTCTCCTCCTTCGTCGATTCACTAAACCCAGTAGCCTTTATTCTTCTATAAATTCGATCCCCAGCCTCTCCTTTTCTCTTCTCCTTATTCCCCTTCTTCTTCTTTTTTATTTCAAAGCCACGACCCCAGCCCCCTTCTTTTTCTCTTCGTTTGTTTTTATTTTTCCATTGTTTTTCTTCCGAGTTCGATTCGACCTGGCTGTTGTTCGATGTTTTGCTGTGTTTGAGTCGTTTTGTTAATAACGTAAAAATGAAAGTATAATAACGTAAAATCATATGTAATAGTGTTTTGTTTTGAGGAAAATTAAGTTGTCCTTACCTTTGGTGAATGACCTGAGATCGACTCCACATAAAATAAAGCCTTCATTGCGGCAGGTGACTTTTTTCCTGCCAACACTTGCGGTAGTGTACGAGTTGGTGGTTGTGCGCCATTTTTCAACCAACGGTGGCTATGGAAGGGCACCCTCTATAAAAACTTGTAAATATGTATATTTTTGTGTAAAATATATATCTTTATAAAATTAATATTAATATGTACATAAAATCTATAACTAGTAAATTATAAACATCTTTATTTCGTGTACCGGAAATGAAAACCCATATCCGACACTAAATATTTCGTGTAATTTCGTGTCCGTGTACTTTCGTATTTCATATACCAAAAATCAAAACCCAAAACCATATTTTTCATGTTGCCGACTGAGAACAAAAGAGACTTCGTGTCGTGTTTAGTGATGGCAACGGGTTGGATCGAGTTGGATATCGGTGATATCCAAATCCAAGCCCGAATTTTTAATCCAAACCCGATCCAAATCCAATTGGATTTGGAAATTCAAAATCCAAACCCGATCCACCGGGTTTGGATGAATTTTTGAATTCTTGTAAATAAGTAGTAATACTTTTTTTTAAGCTAAATTTCATAAAAATTAAAATTACAATTGCAAATAAATATTCAAATTCCAGAGATAAAAATAAATAAGGAATAAGGAATAAATTATAGTATATATATATATATATATAGTTAAGTTCTATGGAGACCAACATTTGAGTGAAGACCGTGGAGACCATATACATTATGCACTCAAAATATTGCAAACCATATATATTTGCAAAGAATGTTCAATGAACATTATTATTTTATTCAAAATCTTAAACATGTTAGATTTCTGCCAAGCAATCATGTCAAGAGGATGAAAGTTAAACATGTTGCAAGAAGAGTGAAGCTATCCAAATCTAGAGCCCTAACAATCATTCCAGGATTGAAACTCCAGCCACTTGATGAAGACTTTGATGAAGAGCAACTGCAATTTCTAAGAGCTCAAAAGATATGCTATGCTGCAATTGTGGATGACCACCTTGAAATCAAGTACACTGATGGGAAAGAAATGAAATTCAAACAAGGGGGTTGTCAACATTGGGGTAAATTGTATGAGATAGAAAGAATCATTGCATTGCTGAATTCTAAAGACAAGGTGGAGAAAGTATGGAAGCTGGAATTGATTGACTTTGTGAAAATGAAGAAAGATTATGCTGAGAAGATAAGAAAGGGCTGCTATGAGAAATGGTTAGAAAGGGAGAAAGAAATTGATAGACTGGAGATTGAAGCAGAAAAGCTAAGGGCAAAGGGATTGTGTAGAGTTCAGTTTGATCCCTATATGGTGAAGTATAGGAGAAGAAATGGAGACAATGTCAATATAAGAATGGACCTACACAGTCACTATCCTGCCAACATTCTGAAGCCAGTGCTTGAAGATTTCAAAAACTCTATTATGATTGAAGAATTGGATGCTATGACAGAAATCATGAGAGCAATAGATGAGATTGCAAGAAAGGAGAAAGAAAGGAAACAGAAAGCATATAATGATCTACAAGCCAAAGCAATGGAGATGCAATCAAAAGAAAATGGCTAGTACCTCATCATACTGTAAGAGTATTTATCTTGTAATTTCATTTATGTGTTCAATCAAAATACATACCTGTACTTTTAAAGTTTTATCTTTATGTATGTTAGGCTTGTTATCAGACATGAAATTGTGACTAAGGGTCTCACTCACAATTTGGGGGAGATTGTTAGTTACAGAGGCATGCCTGTACACATCTAATAACAAGCCTAATTGTTTGTAATGCTTTGCATTACTTACATGACCTCTTAACTGAGGGAACCTCTAGTTGTAGAGTTTCTGTTTGTATTGTACTTGTAGTAGGCATCAAATCCTAGTTGTGTAATTGTACAAATAGAGTCTAGAATAATGCTTGAAAGAAGTTCCAAGGTTCATGCCTCAAGCAAGGAGTTAAAGACTGTCAAATAATCATAGTTGGGATTTGAAGAAATGAAGAATTTGCCTAAGTACCAATTCGAGAAGTATATTTGTCTATTCGAGAAGTCCAGCATTCGAGAAGTCAGGGATTCGATATCTCAAGACACTATTCGATATCTCTGAATACACTGTTCGATATCTCATTCGATATCTCAGGGATTCGATATGTCTACTACTCTATTCGAGAACTCAAGAAGTCAACAAGTCAAGATGGTATTCGAGTTCTCAAAGAGTCAACAAGTCAAAGTTCCATTCGATATCTCAAGGACTCAGAAAGCTATTCGACAACTCGAGGATTCGATAAGTCAAATGTTCTATTCGACAACTCAAGGAATCCTGATGGAAAAGAGCTATTCGAGAAGTGGTTCGATATGTCATTATAACAGTATTCGAGAACTCAGAGTTATCGATCAAGTCAATTCTAGTTCTCGAATCACTTACTTAGTCACTTCTCGAATACATTCTTGGAGACAAAATACTGAAGAAATTGTACAAGTAAGAAACCTGCAACAAGCCAATGCACTTTATGGACCACAATCTGTAACGTGCTCTGGAAAGCCTACAAGGAAGCTTGGAGAGATATAGAAGAGACAAGGAGCTAAAGAAGTGGATCTAAACAGGCTTTGCAAAGTCAAATCTGTAACCGTTTGGACACTTACTCAAAAAGGATAGACAGACTAGAAAGTAATTTGTTTAGCTACCTTATTTGCAGTAAGTAGGCTGTATCCATGTTCTATAAGGACACAGCCTCACTTCATAACTTAGTAACTTTTGTGAGTCAAGTTTTTCATACACTGTAAGCCATATCTCTCTGAGAAAAACGAAGCTGAGAATACTACCATTTGTATTCACAGATTGTAGCAACCTATATCTAATAATACATTAGATTAAAGTGATATTGTGTCTTGTGTTGTTTATTTATCCGAACCTTCACATCTAACATACCAGGCACTTATCTGCTACATAGACTCAATCAAAGAAAAGTTCAAGAATCCATTCACCCCCCCTCTGTATTCTTTTACCGTATTCAATACTCAACAAGTGGTATCAGAGCGGGCTGTTTATTCAAAAACAGAGAAACGATCATGAGTTCGAATACACCAAAGACTACATGAACGGTGAAGGTCCCTAAGTTTGATAAAGAAAACTTCAACCTCTGGAAGATAAAGATGATGTTGTTCATTAAAGCCTCTCATCCCTTGTATCCTGAGATTCTCAAGAATGGTCCTTTTGTTCCACAACAAGAGATACCAGAGAAGACTGTTGGAACTATAACTATCCCAAGAACTTATGAGGCCAAGGATCCATCAAAGTGGACAGAGTCAGAAAGGGAGAAGGTTGCTCTTGACAGCCACCTCATGTTGCTTATCATTGATTCCATGGACATGTCAATGTTTGCAAACATTGCATCATGCACGTCTGCTAAAGAGATGTGGGATCACATTGAGGTGTTGTGTGAAGGGACTGATGAGGTTAAGGAAAACAGGAAACAGATACTGGTCACACAGTATGAAGCTTTCATGGCACAGCCCAAGGAAAGCATCACTGAAATGTTTGAAAGGTTTCACAAGCTAGTTACTGAGTTGCAGATGAATGGAAAGGTTTACAGCACCAAGGAGTTAAATATGAAATTTCTGTTGTCTTCACCAAATCATCTGGAACAAAGAGTCATTTCTCTAAGAGAGAGAGATTTGAACAAATTCACCTATGATGTGCTCTATGGAGTCCTAAAGACTCATGAACTTGAGTTGCTTCAGAAAAGGGCTATCCAAGCCAACCAAGGTAGGATGATAAACACATCATGTGCCTTGATTGTCAACAAATCCATCCTGGACCTAGAAGCATCTACAAGCCAACTAAGGATAGAGGAGGAAGAAGAAGAAGAGTTTTACACTCTGGAAGAACTTGATGGGATGGAAAATACCTCATATGCCTTCATGGCCAGAAAATTTCCAAACATCAGATTTAAAAGAAATCAACCCTTCAAACCCAAAACTCAAAATCATTCAGCCAAAAAGAACAAGGCACCTGTGAAGCCAAACAGAAATAAGTTCAAAACCGGTTATGTGGATAGGTCATCTGTAAGGTGTTATAGGTGCAATGACCTAGGGCATTTTGCCAGTGAATGCAAGAAGCCTAAAAAGAAGGATAGAGATTATCTTGAGCTAGAAGCTAAGTATGAGGCCCTTCTGAAAAAGCAGACACATGGTAAGGCCTACATAGCTGAAGGGAAGTGTTGGGATGATTCTGAGAGTGATGAAGAGGAACAAGAATTCTGCAACTATGCCTTGATGGCCAACTCCAAGGATGACTCATCTTCATCTGATTCTCAGGTACCATCTCTCACTACTATAGACATGTCTGTTTCTGAATACAAATGCATGATTGAACAATTATCTGTTGAAATGTTTAATATTCATACTAGTATGACTGCTGCTAATGAGGAGATTGCTAAACTGTCTACTAGAAATGAAATATTAACCAAAAAGAATGAGGAACTTGAGCTAACTACTATGCAAGTAGAAAACCTTAAGAAAGAAGTTGAATATTTGAAGAACAAGGTTCTATGTGCTAGTCAAGTAGAGAAGGCTCTTAGGGATGAATTAGCTGAGAATGAATTCAAACTTAAAACTTTCAAGAAATCATCTGGTTTAGTGCAATCCTACTGTGAGGAAATTGAAGCTAAACCCAAAGCAGCTATTGGACTTGACTATGACTCTCTCAAACAAAGGAAAGGCTATGCTGTCATTGAAGAGGACACAGCTGTTCATGAGAAAGTGCCTCACATTTTGAGAAAAACTGAAAATCCAATTTTTAAGGAATCAACATTTGAAATTGATGAGGATGCCTTACTCATCAAGCAAATGTTGAATGATGAGGATGAGGCACAATCTAGTGAACAGCAAGCATCCTCTAAGGGTGAGAGTGTCAAGTCAAAGACCAAGAAGCCAGTAGTTGATAGGCCAAGATCTAAGAAGTTTGTTAAGTTTGTCTCAGCTGGGAAGAGTGAATCAGAAAAGGAAGTGACTAAAAAGAAACAGAACAGAAATGGCAAGTTAGGGATTAACAAGGATAACAACTATGCTTATATGCCTAATGCCCCTAGGAAAACTTGTAAGAACTGTTTCAGTACCAATCATCTAACTCATGCATGCAAGAAACCTGTTGGTAGTGTGTCTAAACCTTTCTATGATTGTTCTGTGCCTCTAAGTCATAGAGATGCACCTTTCTGTGATAAATTTGACTGTATGCCATGTAATATGAATGTTATGACTAGTTGTTTTAATTTAAGAAGGCAGTTCATTGATGGTTGTATCAGTCACAATTCCCACACACACTACACAAGGTCAAAGTCTTCAAGTCCTCCTAAAGCTAGGAAGGTACCTTTGTCACCTAAGTCTGAAACCTCAGGTTCTAAGACTACCAGCAGTGACAAGAAGACTAACACTAAGAAAGTTGACAAGCATGTTGTTTATGATAAAACTGTCTCTAAGTCACATGGACCCAAACTTGTTTGGGTACCAAAGGAAAAGTAATACCTTTGTGTTTGCAGGGCAAAGAAAGTGAAAAGAAGGTCATGTGGATTTTGGACAGTGGATGCTCAAATCATATGACTGGTGATATGGCCCTGCTATCACAGTATGAGGAAAAGGCTGGCCCAATGGTTGCTTTTGGAGATGACAGCATGGGTAACACATTGGGATATGGCAAGCTGAAAGTTGGAAATGTCATCATTGAAGATGTAGCACTAGTCAAGGGGCTCAAGCATAATCTGTTAAGTGTTGGTCAGTTTACTGATAGAGGATTCAAAGTGAATTTTGACAAGGATGAATGTTTGATCACCCACAAGAAGACTGGTGATTTTGCTCTATCTGGAGTAAGGAAGGGAAGCCTGTTTGTAGCCAATATGGACTCTGCAAACAAGGACAAAATTTGTTGCTTTTACTCAAAAGCATCAAATGAAGATTGTTGGCTGTGGCACAAGAAACTATCACACCTGAACTTCAAGGCCATTAATTCTCTAGTCAAAAGAGAGTTAGTGAGAGGCATGCCCACACTTGAATTTTGCCAAGAAGGAGTGTGTGAGGCTTGTCAAAAAGGAAAAATGAAGAGATCAAGCCACAAGTCAAAGACAGTGACATTTGTAACCAAGCCACTACAACTCATCCATATGGATTTGTTTGGGCCTGTCAACATAATGTCACTTGGAAGAAAGAAGTATGCCCTGGTAATGGTTGATGATTTTTCAAGGTATACATGGGTGGAATTTCTGGCATCAAAAGATGAGGCTCCACAAGTAATTATTGAGCATATAAAGAAAGTTGACAAGGAAGCAAAGGCAAACAATGCAAGTGTGATTGCACTGAGGAGTGATAATGGAACAGAGTTCAGAAATGCCACACTTGAAGCATTCTGCAAAGAGAATGGCATTTCTCAGCAATTCTCAGCTCCAAGGACTCCACAACAAAATGGAGTTGTTGAGAGAAAGAATAGAACTCTAATTGAGGCTGCTAGAACAATGTTACTTGATGCAAAAATGCCTACATGTTTTTGGGCTGAGGCTGTGAGCACTGCATGCTATATTCAGAACAGGTCCCTCATCAACAAAAACACTGGAAAGACACCTTACAACTTGATGACTGGAAAGAAGCCTACACTAAAGTATGTTCATACTTTTGGAAGCAAATGCTTTGTACTCAAGGATAATTCTGAATATGTTGGAAAGTTTGATGCAAAAGCATTTGAAGGAATTTTTCTTGGCTATTCTATGGAAAGAATTGCATACAAGGTTTATGTCATCAGTCAAAAGAAAGTTATGGAAAGCACAGATGTAACATTTGATGACAGCAAACTACCTGGACTAGAAGAAGCCAATGATGAAGACAAAGATCCATTGAAGTTTGATAATCTAGATGATTCTGATGAAGAGACTGAAACTGGAGTTGAAACTCAAGTGAATAATGATACAAGAGAAGAATTTGTGCCAATCAATAGTGAAGAAACAAGCATCCAAGACACACCTGTGAGTAATGGCAACTTCACAGGGGGAGGAAATGAGGATGATCATGATGAGGATGATGAAGCAACATCAAGGATGAGAAATCAGGCTGAACACTCAAGGAAATGGGATAGATCACACACTGCAGAGCAAATCATTGGAGATCCTAATGCAGGAGTAAGGACTAGGAGAGCAACTCAAAATGAGTGCCTCTATGGATGTTTTCTATCACAAGTTGAGCCTAAGAAACTTGATGATGCATTGTTGGATCCAGATTGGATTATTGCCATGCAAGAGGAGCTGAATCAATTTGAAAGGAACAAAGTATGGGAACTTGTGCCTGCACCAAAGAATAGAACCATTGTTGGAACAAAATGGGTTCTGAAGAATAAGATGGATGAAGATGGTGTAATAATAAGAAACAAAGCAAGGCTGGTTGCAAAAGGATACTCTCAACAGGAAGGCATTGATTATGATGAGACATTTGCCCCTGTTGCTAGATTGGAAGCCATTAGAATATTCTTGGCATTTGCTGCTCATTCAAACTTTAAAGTTTATCAAATGGATGTCAAGAGTGCATTTCTAAATGGAGAGTTGGAAGAAGAGGTTTATGTGCAACAACCACCTGGCTTTGAGGATCCACATTTCCCAGAATTTGTCTACAGATTGCTTAAGGCATTGTATGGACTTAAGCAAGCTCCAAGAGCATGGTATGATACTTTATCACAATTCCTTCTTGAAAATCAATTCACTAGAGGCACATTGGACAAGACACTGTTTTACAAGAAGCATGGTGATGATATGATCCTAGTTCAAATCTATGTGGATGATATCATTTTTGGTTCTACTAATGAGAAACTGTGTGAGAAATTCTCTAAACTCATGCAGAGCAGATATGAGATGAGTATGATGGGAGAGTTGACATTCTTTCTAGGGTTGCAAGTCAGTCAAAGGAAGGATGGTATCTTTATCAGTCAAACCAAGTACATCAAGGATTTATTGAAGAAGTTTGACTTGGAAGATTGTTCACCTGCCAAGACACCCATGGCCACTGCCACTAAATTGGATGAAGATGCTAAAGGCAAGAGAGTAGATATCTCAGTCTACAGAGGCATGGTTCGTTCTCTACTCTACCTCACTGCAAGTAGGCCAGACATCATGTTTGCTACATGCTTGTGTGCAAGGTTTCAATCAAATCCAAAGGAATCACATTTGATTGCAATAAAAAGGATCTTTAGATATCTGAAGGGCACTCCTAACTTGGGATTATGGTATCCTAAGGACACAGGGTTCAATCTGGTTGGTTATTCTGATGCTGATTATGCTGGATGCAGAGTGGATAGGAAAAGCACCTCAGGAAGCTGACAGTTTCTTGGACAAAGGTTAGTTTCTTGGTATAGCAAGAAGCAACAATCTGTGTCAACTTCTACAGCTGAGGCTGAATACATAGCTGCTGGAAGTTGCTGTGCTCAAGTGCTTTGGATTAGAAATCAACTTAGAGATTATGGACTTGTGTTGGAAAGAATTCCAATCATGTGTGACAACACAAGTGCAATCTCTATAGTTGCCAATCCTGTCAATCATTCTAGAACAAAGCACATTGACATCAGATATCATTTCATAAGAGAACATGCAACTAATGGAACCATTGAGTTGCATTATGTCTCTACAGATAAACAACTAGCTGATATATTCACTAAGCCATTAGATGAAGCCACCTTCACAAGGTTGGTAAGTGAGATTGGAATGCTGAATTCTTCAGATTCTGGCTAAGTGAATACACCATCTAGATTGTTGCAGCAGTAAACACTTACTTTATCTAAATTCTCAATATTTTTGGAGTAAGTGTTGGCTGAAATATGATTTATAAATATTTCAAATCTGTTGTATATGTTGAAAATCATATTTTTATTAACTTAAAATTTCTATGAAATTTTGAGAAAATCACTATTTAATTTGCTAGGATATTTTTCAATGAATATATCTGGTAAATTTTTAAAAGATAGTGAAAATTAAATTTTTATGAGTGATGGGTATAGTTCGATAAGTCAGACTTCTCGAATGATTCACTATTCGACATCTCTAATAAGTCTCATTAGAGTACTCTTGAGTTCTCGAATAGAGTCTTTCTGAGATATCGAATAGAGGAATTATTGACTTCTCGAATATAGTAACCGAGTTCTCGAATGACTGAGTTCTCGAACACTATATCTGAGTTCTCGAATCATTTGAAAAGGCTGAATTCTCGCTGAATTTTAACCGATTTTGGACTTTTGTCTAAAAGTTTAATTCACTCATAAAAACACATATTATTTAATTTAGAATTATTTCTGAGTTAGATAACTGCCAGCTGTGAGTTTCTATCTGCTTGAGTTATCGATTAAGCCATTCTTGACTTCTCGAATAGTTGTTTCCTACTTCTCGAATGCCTGACTTGTCGATACAAAACTCTCTGCTAATCGACAATTCAAGTACTTCATACTTATACAATTTCACATCTATTCGATTCATTTCATTCGATTTCTCAAGCATCTACACTCTCTAAACCCCTGAAACCCTAGCTACGAAAAGCCAAATTTCTTCTTCAACCTTCAATTTCTTTCCTCTCTTCTACACAAATGGCAACAGTAAAGTTTAACACCAACTTCATCGCTCTCACTAGTGATGTTGAAGCACCCAATGCCAATTTCAAGTGCTTTGTGAAATGGATGGCTGAGTCGTATATCAAGGATGCACTCTCTGCCAACCCAACTCTATATCTAGATATTCTGGAACAATTCTGGAGTACTGCTATTGTGGAGGTTGTAGCCCTGGAAAACGCAATTACTTCATATATCATCTACTGCAAGGTTCAAGATAAGGAAATCACTATCACTACTGCAGACATGAACCAAGCACTAGGCCTACAACAAGAGTCATTTGACAGAATGGCCACTAATGCAGAGTTGGAGGAATTCTTTGAGTTCATAAACTACTCAGATGGGATTAACCTTGGAAAGCTAAACAGAAAGAATCTGAGAAAGGAGTGGAGTTATGTGTTTGCAACTCTTCTCCAAGTCTTCACTGCCAGGAAATCAAGCTTTGATCAAATCAGTGCACCTGTGCAGCAAATTGGATATGCTTTGGCCTATGGGAAGAAGATTGATGTTGGCCAAATCATACTCCAAGAATTATATGGGAGACTTGGTAAGAACACAACCAAGAGAGGTACTGATATTTTCTTCCCTCGCTTTATTCAATCTGTACTTAATTTTAAAAATGCTTCATTGATTGAATTGCCTGGGATTGATAAAAATAAAATAGGCTATCCTAAGTCCATGACCAAACTCATTTTTGGTAATTTGGAAACTAGGAATGATGTGGATGTAAGACTGAACATAACTCCCCATATGGAGAGTTTGTTTAGGACTTATCCCCACAACATGCCAACATTTGATGCAAAATCTCAGTTAGCACAGCCCAAGCAAGTAGAACAAAATGCTAACCCAGGGCCTGCTAACCAACCCTCTCAACCAAACACTCTACCACATACTGAGCCAACTGCATCATCCTCTCAAAAGGGTGATGTTAGTAAAAAGAAGAGAAAGGAAGTAATGTCTGCACCATTGAATATCTTGTCTGAAGCAGCATTAGCTGTTGAATTAGGTCTAGGAAGTGAGGAAACTGAGTTACCCTTACACAGGACAAAGAAGAAGAAAAAGACCACCTCTTCAGTCACACAAATGGCTGAAGTTGTAAAATCAGGGGCACACAGCTCACTAGGTGTATCCTCTCAACAGGGTGCACCTATGGAATCAAGCATCCTCCCCAATGCACCTTCTTGTATAGAGTCAGCACATGGGAGTGATAAGGCTGGCACAACACTGAGTGGAGAGCACATCACACTTGAAACTCCCTCTATCTCTCAGGGGGAGTTGCCAAAATCTACTCTTAAACACACTTCTCTTCCAGAATCTAACTCTGAAATTTCTTTGGAACCTGCAACTCAGGCAACTGAGATGCAAGGTATTGATCATCAAGAATTCTTTTCTCTTGATGAGCCAATAATTTCAAGTGACTTAGTGCATGACACTTTGTTCACCACTCAGAACCCACATTTAGATGGTGAGGGAATGCATGCTGAGGCATCTCCTAATGACACCATCACAAACACAGAGGTTCCACTAGTTTTTACTAGAGACTCTGTGCCTGTGTCAACTGCTGGTGTAATTCATCCCACCTCTGTGGTGACACCAGTAGTAGAGTCTATCCATCCGGTTACAGAAGTTGCATCTGTAACTGAGGAGTCTAGCTTGCCTAGCTCTAGCTCTGACTTCATGTCAAAATGGCTGAAGCCTGTGCAACATGACAGTGCTTCAGGATCAGGGTCTGTTCCACAACAATTGACGGTTGAAGCACTTCAAAGCTTAATTGTGGATCAGATTCCTGAGTTCACAAAGATTGCTCAGAACCTTCTCACTGCAGACATGCCTAATCCAGACTATGAGGCTATTCTGTTATGCCATAGGGATGATGTGGAAGTGCAGAAGTCAAAGATCATTGATGATGCTGAGAGAGATGGCAACATAGATGCCTGGTTGCAAGGAAAATATGATATTACTCTCGATGAAGCACTTCAGTATCTCAGGGAGGAATACATCACTTCACTGGGCTCCAATGCAAAATCCCTGTCACCTGGTGAAGTGTATGAAGCTGTAAATGATTCCTACAAGGGTTTCCTCAAGGCTGCACACTATCTTGGCAAGGGAGTCAAAACTGAAGTCAACAGGGTGTGTGACAAGACAGCCACTTCAGTAGCAGAAGTCAAGAGGGCCTTTGATGCTAAATTCCCTCAGCTAGAAAGTGTGTTCAAGGACATCAAACACTGCAACTCTACCTGCACTCAGATGGATAATGGGCTAGCTCTGCTAAAGGATACTGTCACAGGTCTGGGGCATAAATTTCAAAATCTATCTGACCAGACTACAGATGCCAATGCCATGCTGAGGACAATGTTCAAGAATCTTTATGGAGATAGGCTAGTGACTGATGTTCCTGTGCATGAACTGTCTAAATATGAAGTGAAGAGGCTACAGGATCAATCTTTATCTGGTTTCAAGGCCAATGAGTTATTCACTAAGGTGAACACTCTTGAACAGGAGGTAGCTACTCTTACCAAGTCCAATGCTCATCTTACAGAAAAGGTTGCACTGCTAAATGATCAGTTGGACACTCAAGCATCCACCACAGCTGATGTCCTTCTGCATCAACAATCCATGTTAGCTGCAATGATGAAGCATATGGGTCTCCCTCTACCTGATGAATCTTCAATCCCAAAGGACATTTCTACAGCCTCTGTGCCTGACAACAAGCCTAAGGGGGAGAAGAAGGCAAGGAACTCAAATACAAAGGGGGAGAAAGGCATAATAATAAAAGAGGGTGGTCAACAAAGGGCTTCAAAGTCTCTACCAAATGTGCCTGGCAAAGGAAAATCCAAAGTGGATGAGCCTCCATCTACCTTGCCAGTTGTCACTCTACCAACTGTGCACATCACTACTCCAGGAGGACAAAAGCAATCCATAACCACCACAGTGGTTGCAGGAAGTATGCCATCTGACAAACCTCCAACCTCTATATCTGAGAGTGCCAAGCCTGTAGAAGTTAAAGTTGTTACTGAGGCCAAGCTACAAGAGGTTGCTAACTCCAATGTTTATCATGATAAAGCCTTCTTGGAGTTTCTGAAAGCCACAAGGGAACAGGTTGGTGACACTCAGTTCTATCTGAGGGAGTTGAAGAAGCAGATTGATTGCATCACTGTCATTCCTAAGAAAGTCAATAATCTGTGGATCAAGGAGATAGTGATGATATCCAAATTGAAGATATGGCATCTAACATACAAGACTCTACAAGAACTGAAACACTCAGAGATAGATGCCATACTCGAGCTTATAGAAAAGAAGAATGAGAACAACAAAAGTCTGTTTGATGACTTGAGGAATGACCAACCTTCAAGGCTACCAGAAGTGATCAAGAAGCCATGGACAATCATTTATCAGTCTGGCACCAGAATTGAAGATATCAAGCAATTGGTCATTCCTCATGATCTCACCACCAGAAATCACAGACTGATCATTGCTATCATTGATCAATTACAGAAGAAGGTTGGAGCCAGAAATGCTGAAGAAACTGAGGCACTGCACATCCTCAGAACCTATATTGCAACTGGTGAAATTCCAGAGATGGCTCAACCTAGGAGAAATAAGGATGATGATTCTGAAGACAAAGGTGATGGGAGGAGAAGACATCACAGGAGAGATAAGGGTGATGAAGACAAGAAGAAAAAGGGAGACAAGGATAAAAAGGATGATGATGACCAAGGTAAAACCTATGAGAGGAAGAGTGGAGGACAGCAAGCCTTAGGCACTGCTAGCAGTAACCTCACCACAACACAAGACTCTAAGTCTAGGGTGAATACTGTTAGCAGTGACCTAGCAAAATCTACATCTATGGCCTCTGCAACTGTCTTACCACCTCAAGAAGAGAAGAAGATTCAAGTCAAGAAACCATGTGTATGTTTCAGAAAGCAATCTGCTAATGGAATACTACTATGGTCTACCAACAAAGGTCAAAGATTTCTGCCAAGCAATCATGTCAAGAGGATGAAAGTTAAACATGTTGCAAGAAGAGTGAAGCTATCCAAATCTAGAGCCCTAACAATCATTCCAGGATTGAAACTCCAGCCACTTGATGAAGACTTTGATGAAGAGCAACTGCAATTTCTAAGAGCTCAAAAGATATGCTATGCTGCAATTGTGGATGACCACCTTGAAATCAAGTACACTGATGGGAAAGAAATGAAATTCAAACAAGGGGGTTGTCAACATTGGGGTAAATTGTATGAGATAGAAAGAATCATTGCATTGCTGAATTCTAAAGACAAGGTGGAGAAAGTATGGAAGCTGGAATTGATTGACTTTGTGAAAATGAAGAAAGATTATGCTGAGAAGATAAGAAAGGGATGCTATGAGAAATGGTTAGAAAGGGAGAAAGAAATTGATAGACTGGAGATTGAAGCAGAAAAGCTAAGGGCAAAGGGATTGTGTAGAGTTCAGTTTGATCCCTATATGGTGAAGTATAGGAGAAGAAATGGAGACAATGTCAATATAAGAATGGACCTACTCAGTCACTATCCTGCCAACATTCTGAAGCCAGTGCTTGAAGATTTCAAAAACTCTATTATGATTGAAGAATTGGATGCTATGACAGAAATCATGAGAGCAATAGATGAGATTGCAAGAAAGGAGAAAGAAAGGAAACAGAAAGCATATGATGATCTACAAGCCAAAGCAATGGAGATGCAATCAAAAGAAAATGGCTAGTACCTCATCATACTGTAAGAGTATTTATCTTGTAATTTCATTTATGTGTTCAATCAAAATACATACCTGTACTTTTAAAGTTTTATCTTTATGTATGTTAGGCTTGTTATCAGACATGAAATTGTGACTAAGGGTCTCACTCACAATTTGGGGGAGATTGTTAGTTACAGAGGCATGCCTGTACACATCTAATAACAAGCCTAATTGTTTGTAATGCTTTGCATTACTTACATGACCTCTTAACTGAGGGAACCTCTAGTTGTAGAGTTTCTGTTTGTATTGTACTTGTAGTAGGCATCAAATCCTAGTTGTGTAATTGTACAAATAGAGTCTAGAATAATGCTTGAAAGAAGTTCCAAGGTTCATGCCTCAAGCAAGGAGTTAAAGACTGTCAAATAATCATAGTTGGGATTTGAAGAAATGAAGAATTTGCCTAAGTACCAATTCGAGAAGTATATTTGTCTATTCGAGAAGTCCAGCATTCGAGAAGTCAGGGATTCGATATCTCAAGACACTATTCGATATCTCTGAATACACTGTTTGATATCTCATTCGATATCTCAGGGATTCGATATGTCTACTACTCTATTCGAGAACTCAAGAAGTCAACAAGTCAAGATGGTATTCGAGTTCTCAAAGAGTCAACAAGTCAAAGTTCCATTCGATATCTCAAGGACTCAGAAAGCTATTCGACAACTCGAGGATTCGATAAGTCAAATGTTCTATTCGACAACTCAAGGAATCCTGATGGAAAAGAGCTATTCGAGAAGTGGTTCGATATGTCATTATAACAGTATTCGAGAACTCAGAGTTATCGATCAAGTCAATTCTAGTTCTCGAATCACTTACTTAGTCACTTCTCGAATACATTCTTGGAGACAAAATACTGAAGAAATTGTACAAGTCAGAAACCTGCAACAAGCCAATGCACTTTATGGACCACAATCTGTAACGTGCTCTGGAAAGCCTACAAGGAAGCTTGGAGAGATATAGAAGAGACAAGGAGCTAAAGAAGTGGATCTAAACAGGCTTTGCAAAGTCAAATCTGTAACCGTTTGGACACTTATTAAAAAAGGATAGACAGACTAGAAAGTAATTTGTTTAGCTACCTTATTTGCAGTAAGTAGGCTGTATCCATGTTCTATAAGGACACAGCCTCACTTCATAACTTAGTAACTTTTGTGAGTCAAGTTTTTCATACACTGTAAGCCATATCTCTCTGAGAAAAACGAAGCTGAGAATACTACCATTTGTATTCACAGATTGTAGCAACCTTTATCTAATAATACATTAGATTAAAGTGATATTGTGTCTTGTGTTGTTTATTTATCCGCACCTTCACATCTAACATACCAGGCACTTATCTGCTACATAGACTCAATCAAAGAAAAGTTCAAGAATCCATTCACCCCCCCCCCTCTGTATTCTTTTACCGTATTCAATACTCAACAAAATTTTTGATTTCTATACTTTGTTTATTTTTGAAGAATACTAAACAGAATCTTTTTTTCCTGGAATACAGTTATATTATGGAATCGTCAGCAAAACCAAACTTGTCAAAAAAAGATGGAGAAAAACAATCGTTATCTAGTTTCAGACTAGAATTACTATCAGAAGTTTTGTTGTTTCTAACAGAAGAACAAAAAGAGTGGATTGAAGAACAAAAAGAACTACTATAAGACGTGTTTCGGTTCAGTACTGCTGTTCAGAACAATTGATTATCCAAGCGAGATAAGTTATCTGTTGCTTAAGTGTATGAACCAGTTACTAATTAATGGGTAAGATTCTTGTATATGTTCTTCTTATTCGATTTTGTTTTCGATCTTACATACCTGGAAAATATGTTATGTAACACAAGTGGTGTGTATAAAATCACATATTCTCGTATGTGTTCTTACATATATTCACTATACACTAATACGTTTTTTTCCAGACAAGCTTTAAGTGGATCAATGTAAGTGGCTAACAGAAATGGGGTTTGAATTTTTGTTGTTCCTTAACATTAAAGATTATGCGAAGGACTTTTACTTGTTTTATCTTGGAGATATCTAAGTGTATATATGTTGAGAATCATGTATTCTGTTGAAGATTCATGTAGGTGTTCTGATAGGTGTTCCAATCTAATAGATTCTTAATTCTTGTAGGTGTTCTGTTCAGGATGACCATCTTTATCATTCACGTCCTTTATTGAGAATGAACCCCAAACTTTTGATTGTTTTGTTGTCATCTAATTTGATGTCAAATCATATATATGATACTTTAAATTCTATTATGTGTTCTGAGAAATGCAATCATGGAAGGTTTGTGGTTTGTATTTTCTTGCTCTTGAACATTTTTGAAATATGGAAGTAGCTAGTATAAGTTGCCAAATTTTTGAAGTCAAAATAAATATACTAATATCTTTCTTGTGTTTCAATATATGAGAGGTTTCTCTGCGGGTTTGTATAACTTCAATGTTAAGAGTCTAAAATTGTAGTGATGCTAGACTTGGGAGTAGTTTGTATCACCTTTTACTTAATCTAAGAGCATGGAGGTTGGAAGTTGGGTATAACAAACTAAGAGAAGTTCTTGTGATTAGCAATTACTCAAGTTATGTGATATCTGGGTCATGAAATTTAAACCTGATGAATCATGTAAAGGTTGTTTTTGTGTGAGTTGTGATAGAATCCAGTGTATCACTCAGTCCATTGTGTCTTTTATGGCATCCTAAACCTGCGCTCTCATCTATTTTGCAAGCTAGAAAATGTACCTGCGCTCTCATCTATTTTGCAAGCTAGAAAATGTATCTTTAGACCATTCCATTTTTATTCAATTTACCAGCTCATATTAATGTCAATAAATTTTAAAATTCTTAATTTTCTGTATATTGCATTGGTTGTGCATAAAATTTGAAAGAAGCATAATTTATGATTTTATAACAATGACTATGCTGGAACAAGTTCCAAGATTGGTGGGATTAATTATTGAATGCAGAATATAGAATCTATTCTATATATATTATTTATATATAGAACAGGTACGGGAAGCAATAATTTGTTTCAAGAAGCATATGTTTTAAATTTAACATTTTAGTGATTCTTATTTTCATCACCTGTTCTTCAGTCACGAATGTTGAAAATATAGAAAAAAAATTTAAAACATATAGAACATATATATATTAAAACAAGATCAAAAAGGCTTTATATATAGAACATATTCTTATTTAAAGGCTTCTGGAACAAGCAAGTTCCAAGAAGCATATGTTTTAAATTTAACATTTTAGTGATTCTTATTTTCATCACCTGTTCTTCAGTCACGAATGTTGAAAATATAGAAAAAAAATTGAAAAAGTAGAATAACATTAGAAACCATAACTTAAATTTGATTAAATACTTGGATGCAGATTGTTTTAGACTAATTTTAGTGATTAACATCAAATGTAAATATAACGAGGTCACCATGAATAAAGTCCGAATTTATGATTATTTTAAAGCTTCTAATACCCAGGAGTCAACTCTACTTTGCTATTGTTCAAACTCTACCTATCTTGTACCTCTCAAATGGTGACTTGTTTGTTTAATTTTGTTTAAATAATAGTTCTAGGAACTCACAATTTCAATACAAAGATTTCTGTAATCCAGTTTTACTAAAAGTAGCCCAAAAGGACAGGCTCCATTAACTAGAAAATGATGCGAAAAAACAACAAAATGTTAAATTTAAAACATATATATTAAAACAAGATCAAAAAGGCTTTAAATAATAAGAACTAGAATAACTGTTCTGTTCTAATATATAGATCATAGTTATATGTAATGCAAAACAGACCTAAGATAACCCTTAACACTGGTACGGGAAGCAAAACATAACTCAAAACGATATCGAAGAAGAATACAATAGGTACCATCTATTGATTCCTCTTTTACTCTCATTCTGTTCCATTTCGCATGCAGACAAAGTACCCAATCAACAAATTCTGGATAATCAGAACAACTCAAACAGTACTTCAAATTTACAGGGTGATGGCCCTTTTTAACTATAATTAGAAGAAAAAGACCCAAAATGCCTCAAACCAGTAACATGGCCCGATCTACCTACCTGAAACAAAAAAGGTTGACACACAGGTGTAGAAACCATATTGTTTGTTGATACTCGATTGCAGGTCAGTGTGACACATTACGAAACCACCACTTGGTCTTCTCAAATGATACATCAAGTGAAAGCTACTGATCCCCAATTCAAAGTCTACTATTTGTATTGTGTCAGCAACATCTGGCATAAGTTTAAGAATAGTGTCCGATTAGTGTGTGTTTGCTGCAGGAAAATGAAAGCATAATTAGTATGCTTTGGTGCGATAAAAGAGCTGATATGCTCGTAGAAGTGACTCGATTTTAATAATGTAATCCACATTTCTCTTAAATAAAAGAACAGTCACACATAAAAAATTACAAAGCAAAAACCAGATCAGGATATGTGTGAGTAGTAGATTCAGTATGAACATCAAAAACCAGAGCAGTCTGAGCATGTAGATTAATTATTCCGAGTGCCACAGGTTCATCGTGTATGTATATCTTACCCTCTATACTAACTTTGCTCATGTGGTACTTTAACTTGAGCAATAGTACTATAAGATGCAACCTAAATCCTAGATGAAAGTGACAAATCACAGAATTGAGTTTTCAAGTAATATTCCATTCACCAGGGAAAAAATTACAAAGAGCAAAGTAATAGAAGAAAACAGCATACATATATATAAATTAGAAAAAATTAATTCAGAGAACAGCATAAACAAGAAATTAAGAACACTTGTTGGACTCGACTATAATTATTGGAACAAAAGTCAGTTGCAACACTTGTTGCTATAGTCTGGCACAGCACACAGATATCACTACTAGTACATACAGAAATTACATATAAAATAATTATACACATACATATATACATAAATTACATATAAATTAAATTAACCCCAAATTAAAACTTAGGGTTTCAATTTTAAACCCCCAATTTGTAATAAAATCAAATTAATCAAACCTGTAAGTTTGAACATATCAAACTTATGCTTACCCACTGATAAATCAAACTAATTCGAACTTTAAACCTTCGAGCTTTGACCTTCGAACAAATCGATTTCGATTTGAAAATGAGAAAGAGTGAGTTTCGGAAGTTCGACTATGAGAGACAGAGAGAGCTCTTCGGGGTTCGTGTGTGAGAGATATAGAGCGGATTTGAGTGGTGGTGGAGGTGAGTGGTGGAGAGAGACGCGAGAGAGATGAGAGTCGAGAGAGATGAGAGTGAGAGTCGAGAGAGTTTTTCTGTTTTAGATTTTTAGTTTATTTAGTTTTGTTTGAAAGGGGGGCAAATAGGGGGGAGAATATTTGGTTAAGGGGGGGAATTTTGATTTAGGGGGTGAAATTTTGGTTAAGGGGGAAAACAAATGCAAAGGCGCGCAATTTCATTTTTTAAAGCCTGACTTTAGACATCGGTTTTAAAAATAGTGATGTCTACAAAACACAAAGACATCAGTTTAATGCGGGATGATGTTATTACATCTTTTAACATCAGTGGCATTTTCGACTGATGTCTAAAGTATGATGTCTATTGACTGTTTTCTTGTAGTGATGTTTTAAAAACAGTTACAAATTACATAGACAATTTACACAACTCTCCGCAACTCGATTTGCCATTTCAGTCAACTCAATACAACTCAAAACAACCTGTTATACATGTTTTCAATCACATTATCTCAATGCTTTCAAAACAATTCAAAAAACATGTACAAATTACAAAGGAAATTTACAGGACTCTCACCTACTCGATTTGCCACTTCAATCAACTCAAAACAACTGAAAACAACCAGCTCTACATGTTTTCAATTACTCCCTCTATCCCATCCATTTCTTTACAATTTCCTTTTTGGGCCGTCCCACCATTTCTTTACATTACCCAAAATAGTAAGTTTTAACACTATTACACCCACTACTTCACTTATTTTAACAATACTTTACACTATTTCACCCACTACTTAACTTATTTTAACAATAAAATCACTATTACACCCACTACTTCACTTATTTTAACAATAAAATCACTATTACACCCACTACCTCATTTATTTTAACAATATTACACCCACTTTATACCCACTATCCTTGACCTCCGTGCCCAGCCGCCATGTAAAGAACTGGCTGGGACGGAGGGAGTAATTTATATTTTATTAGGGGTTCTAATATAAATAAGTTGATTTTTTTTTACATTTTTCAAAATGACATCCTCAAAAAAGTAAAATTGAAACATGTACCTCAAAAATGACAAAATAAAAGATATTTGAAAAATTATTCATTAAATTATTTTTGCGACTAGACGAGTAATACACAAAAATTCTCTTACGTTTCTTAAGTCAATATACCAATTTATTTCCTTTTATTATCATTTTGAGATTCATTTGAGGACAGAATTAAAAGACATGTTGTAAAAAATTGAATTATGATTCAAAAAATATTCTATAGATTTTCTTATATGTTTGATAAATTATTTATTGTGCTTGTACATAACTATATTCCAAAATTATTTTTGATTATTAAAATATTGAGTAGAATCTTAATATAAATATATAACAATATATTTGTCAAAAAAATATTTATCAAAACACTTTTAGGAATCTCACATTGACAATGTACATTATATACATTTTAATGAACTTCACCATATATCTAAAAATTACAAAAAAAATGAAATATTTTTTCTAGAATGATATTTAGAAGGATATTCAATATGCCATTAAGTGTTTCGGAAAAAATCTACTTCTTCATTTTGATCAATAAATTTTATCAAAGAATCTCACATTGAAAATATGTATTAAAAAACGTTTAATGAATTTCACTATAAGTATAAAAAGTACAAAAAATAAAATAAATTTTCCAAAAAAATTTAAAAATATGAGTATTTTAAAAAAAAATATTTGTCAAGAGTTTCAATAAATATTTTTTAATTATGACGAATCAATCAAATAATTATTTTGAAGATTCCGTTAAGTGTTTTAATAAAATATTTACACCAATATTCCCTTACGTGTATTTAAAGCCCGTAATAGAATCTTGGTGTATTAGATGATATTTTTATATATTAGTTAATTTCGAAAAAATTGTATGGTTTATTCTTTTTAAAAACGTAAAAAAATATTATGTAATCCACCAAAATTCTCTAAGGTGTTTTTTTAGTTATTTTTAAAAATATTGATTTATTTTATTAGATATATATATATATATATATTAATATTATTGATATTTTTCAAATCATTTTGTTATTTATATTTAAAAAATATTTTTATTTTTTGATATTATTTTGAAATAGAATTTAAATTCGTTTGAAACACATAAAAAAAAACTTTGTGTGTAACATATATGTATTAATTGGCTATTTTTAAAAATTAATTGGTACAAATTGAAAAATGTTATCCCTAAATGAAACTTAAATTTATAATAAATGTATGTTTTTTTTAAATAAAGAAAAGTATTTTAAATTTTATATAATACACCAGGATTCTCTTAGGTATTTTGTAATTTCTTTTAATACTGGGACAAATTAAATTTCACGTAAGTAATTAAGAGAATCTTGGTGTATTAGATGATATTTTTATATGTAACTTAATTTCAAAAATAAATGTATATTTTTTTTAAACGTATAAAAATATTATGTAACCCACCAATCTTTTTTAGGTGTTTTGCTATTTATATGTATATTTATTTATATGAATAATTCTTTTTTTAATAAAAAAAAAAAAGGAAATGTGTTTAAATACACCAAAAATTCTCTTAGATGTATTCAAACACATAAGAGAATCTTGGTGTATTATATGATTGTTTTATATATAAGTTAATTTTAAAAAAAAAGTGTATAGTTCATATTTTTTAAGCGTATAAAAAAATTATGTAACCCACCACGATTCTCTTAGGTATATTTGAAACACGTAAGACAATTTTGGTGTATTCTAATATTTTTTATATATAAGTTAATTTCAAATGAAAGGTATAGTTTTTTATTTTTAAAAACGTATCAAAATATTATGTAACCCACCAAGATTCTCTTATTATTTTTAAATTATTTTAAATAATAATAATTTCATAGATATCTATATTATATATTTTTTTTTTAAAAAAAATTTTGATATTATTCAAAGTACTATATTATTTCTATTTTAAAAAATATTTTAAACTTTTGGTATTTTTCGAATTTAAAAAAATAAATGTGTTTAAATACATCAAAAGATTATCTTATGTGTATTCGAAACACGTAAGAGAATCTTGGTGTATTATATGATTTTTTATATATATAAATCAATTTCAAAAAATGTATAATTTCTTTTTTTAAAGCGTATAAAAAATTATGTAATCCACATTCTGTTAGGTATAAGAGAATCTTCTTATACTCCTTCCTTTATTCAATATTTAAGGTATTCCTTAAATATTAGATAAAATGTTTTTAGAAGGATATTTTCTAAGGTGTTCCTTGTATGCTTAGCTCATTTTCAAATTTAGCATACATCTTTTAAATTTTGAATTTAGATCTTTCAAATTGGAATCATAATGTAACCTCTATATAAAAATATGTCGGTCAAAATACAATAAATCTTTAATTTATGATTTCATTAAATTGTTATCTATTTCCAAAACAAACTTATACTAACATTCTTAGATTACATAATATTTTATACATTTAAAAAAAAGGAAACTATACATTTCTTTAAAGATTAAGTTACACATGAAATATCATATAATACATCAAGATTCATTTAGGTGTTTCAAATCATTATATCAGTTTATTTTCTTTTATTATCACTTTATTTCTTTTTATTATCTTTTTAAGATTCATTCGAGAATTATTTTAGAAAATATGCTATAAAAAATTTTTTCTGTAAATTTTCATAAATGTTCGAATTGAGTAGAATCTTAATATAAATATCTAATAAAACAATATTACAATTTTAAAATAATTAACAAATACCTAAGAGAATCTTAATATATTACATAATATTGTAAGATTCCAAATCATTTTAACTTAAAAACTTAGATTCCATTAAGTGTTTTATATCAACATATTAATTATTTTAATTTATCCTTAAATTTTTTTATCAAAAAAATTGTGGATTGTAAGATTCCACTAGGCACTTTGTAACAATGTATTAATTATTCTATTTACTCCTATAATTTTTTCTCAAAAAAATTATAAATTGCAAGATTCTCCTAGGTGTTGACAATTAAGAAAATCTAAAGACTTATTTTTAGATTCTATAAAACACTTAAGAAAATCTATGTAAATACATATTAAAAATACTTATTTTTATATATAATTTCTTATTATCTATTTTAGTATTAATATCAATTTATTTTTAGTAATCCTTTATTTTTTGACCTTTTGAGTATTTTTAAAAGCATTATTTAAGTTTTCGGTCTATGATTGACTTTTTGGATATGAATGCTTATCTTTTAAAAAAATCTACTTATTAATATTTAGAAGGATATTCAAGATTTCGTTAAGTGTTTTGGTAATATCTACTTATTCAGTTTGATCAATAAATATTTATCAAAACACTTAAGAAATCTCACATTGACAACATGTATTAAAAACAGTTTAATGAATTTCACTACATGTCTAAAAACTGAAAAAAAATGAAATAAATTTTCCAAATTTTTTTAAAAAATTTATTAGTACTTTTTGTTAAAAAATATTCGCCAAGTGTTTCAATAAATATTTTTTAATTATGACGGACAATTCAAATAATTATTTTGAAGATTCCGTTAATACTTACAAATTCTTTTAAAATTTTGTTAAAAAATATTTATCAAATCACTTTTAGGAATATCACATTGACAATGTGCATTATATACAATTTAATGATTTCACCATATATTTAAAAATTACAAAAAAATGAAATGTTTTTTCTGAAGGAATATTTAGAAGGATATGAGTACTTATTAATATTTTTAAGAATACTGAAGATTCTGTTAAGTGATTCGATAAAAGTATACTTATTTTTTTAAAATTTAATCAATAAATATTTATCAAAACACTCAGGGAATCTCACATTTTCGATGTGTATTATAAAATATTTTAACGAATTTCATTATAAGTCTAAAAACTACAAAAAAATAAAATCTATTTTCCAAAAAAAAAATTAAAAAAATATGAATACTTTTTTTAAAAATAGTCGTCAAGTGTTTCAAAGTGCTTTTTAATTGTGACGGATCTATCAAATAATTATTTTGAAGATTCCGTTAACTGTTTTGATAAAATATTTAAATTTTTTTAAAATTTGGTCAATAAAATATTTATCAAAACATTTTTAAAAATCTTAGTCTATTATTCTAAATATAATAGAATACTTATTGAAACAATATAAAGAATCTTTTAATTATCAAAACACTTTTAAGAATCTTAGTCTATTATTCTAAATATAATAGAATACTTATTGAAACACTATAAAGAACAATTTCAATTAATGGATGCTCAAATTATGGAAAGTAAATGTTACATTAACGGATTAGATTTTAATGTAAGGAAATTATTATTGACTAAGTTATACTGAATTACGTAATTTGATCATGTAATTTATATATCAAGGTTAAGATAAGAAAATAGAATATTTACATATTTTGAATTTTTTCATGTATAGTAATAAATCTTATAGTCCACGAGAAAGACAACATTTGAATTGAAGATCGGAAAAACCAACGCTGTCTTGGGGGTTTCATTTTTTTGTCAGTCTTGTTCCGGATAGTTCAGTATAAATAAAAGGTCTTGGTTAGCCAAAACTCAGGTTATAAGATAATTAGTTTTGATCTCCATCATATTCGCAGCTTATTGCTTAAAGAACAGCTGAGAACTTGTAATATGGCAAGTTAAGCAACAACAGGAGTTTCTTGTGCATTTTGATTATATTTTCTCTCCTCTAAATTTATTACATTAAATAATCGACGGAATCATATATGGCAAGTATGTAATTGATAGATAACAAAATCTTATTAAATCATTAAATTTGGTACTGATTTTTGAAAGATACATATATTAAATGATGAAATACAATGTATTTTTGAACTTACGAATACTACCCTTATAGTATAAAATAATTAATATAGCAGTTGATATGTATAAGATCTGGGCCATAGAATTAGAAAGAAATCAATGGTAAAGATCATGGTTCTCTGGTTCTCTTGCTAAGAAAGGTTCTCTTTTGAACCTCCTCCTATATATATATATAGGCTATCGTTCAAATAGAAACCAACCTTAGAATAGAAACTAGAAACCTACACTAAATAAATTATATTTCTTTTATTTTAATGGCCCCGCTAGGGGCACCTTCACAAAAAACTTATAAAATTTTTGGCTCTATTCAACAAAAATATAAAAAAATAAAAAAAATAAAAAAATGTTACTGTTCACGTGCCACGTCATCACGTGAACAGTAACTTTTTAAAAAAAAATTATTTATTTTAATTTTTTTGTTGAATAGAGCCAATAATTTTAAACGTTTTTTGTATTGGGGTATCCCTAGTTTGGTCATTAGATTAGCTTGCAATATTTAATTTAGGTTTAGTTTCTAGTTTCTATTCTAAGTTAGTTTCTATTAGAACAAGACTATATATATATATATATATATATATATATATATATATATATATATATATATATATAAATATATATCGGGGGTTTTTCGGGTTTCGGGTTTGGATCGGGTTTTGGATTTCGGGTTTGGATCAGGTTGGATTTGACTAATATCCAAATCCAAATCCAAACTCTTTTGGGTTTGAAAATCAAATCTAAATCCAAAAAATCGGGTTCGGTAAGCTTCAATCGGATCGAATTGGATCGGGTATCCGTCGGATCGGTTTTTTTTGCCATCCCTAGTCGTGTTCACGTGTCAAATTGCCGAGCCTAATTGATGGGCCTAGTACTTGGGAAGATAAGCAAACGGGTTGCACTATAATTTGTTCCGGGGAAGTTAAAGTTACCTATGTAACCATAAATATTGATAAATAAACTAGGCCTAACACTTTTCTCCAGTAGAGATGACAAGGAGTATGATTCATTACTAACTTCTTCACAACTAAAAAGAAATAAAATAATCCTGACTAGAAAAATAAAACGGAAAAAAGAAAGACTTTAAAACCTTTTTATTCCAGGAAAAAAGTAACCATCAACGTAAAATTCAAAGAGAGCAACAACACATTCAAGTCTATCTGAATTCTGACTTATCTCTCACGAACAATGAGCAGATAGAACGTCTACCATTTCTTTGTAGGGCATGGCTCAATGCCTTGATCCATCACTTAGGCAAAAAATCTCCAAAATGTACACTTTGGCGACAGAATTAAAATAAGACATTCTGATAACAAGCAGTAAAATGACAAAAACGCTACATTTTGTTGAATTTAAAGGGTGTAACTGTAAAGCAATAAGGGAGCATTAATTCTGGGAAACATAGACTTTCTTGGTACACAGTTGTAGATGACTTTATCATCGTTTTTTGAAACCATACTTTTTTCGTTCGTAGAAAAGATCCGTCTTTGCACTCCCGAAATTCACGATCTTAGGACACCCATCCCGATCTTTCTCTTGCTGTGTACACTCCTTGCAGTAATATGCATCAGAAATTCCAACTCCGCCACAGATAACATAAGGACCTTGGAAGGACCCATAGTTGCATTCATCACAAACACGGACAAGTGTCCATGGACGCACATATGAATCACATATAACACACTTCCCAACGTCTTTCTCACAAAGTCGTCCAATAGCAATGCCTGGCTGCTTGCGACACATTACCAAATCAGGATGATGTTTGGCCATAATTCTTCCAACGAGAACTCTTCAAAAAGTAACAGGTAGCAACCTACATAGTCAGTAAAATAAAATCAGGGACTTATACAAAGTTTAAGATTGAGTTCCATGACGTAGCAAGAAACAAATTGAATCTTGAATCCTTGCTTAAATTTTTTTTTTTTCATTACTGCTTTTAAACAAAAGATATGAGGGGTAATAAAAGTTATAGAGTTATATTCAGAAACAGCTGAGCTTAGCTTCGTCTAAAAATTATACTAATGGTGACAAGCAGAATAAAGGAGAGAGAGTCAACATCTACTCTAGTGACTTAACTTATATACACTGGCCCTAATACAAGAATATTACTAGCATGGTAATGATGTTTAGATGTCACAAAAGAATCGAACGGTGACCAGGTCAAAAATGAAAGAAGCCCTCATTTCCCTATAAAACCCAAACAGACAGCCTATATCTTAATATAGAAAAACAATGCATATCAAGTCCAATATAAATGCATAATGCATATTAAAATGCAATGGTTGTAGCTACATCATATACTTCAAAAGTAAGAAGTGCAGCAAGTGCCTATAGACTCAGCAATTAGATGAGCGCTAAAAGTAGAATTTTACAAGCTTGTACATGTAACCATTATCATGATGTTGCAAAGCAGGCATCTTCTTCCCATCTTCCTTTTTCTCAATTATTATTCTCTTGTTTGCATCCTAACTTAAACTCATATATGCTCTTTAATTAGTCAAAGTGCTCTCATCTCAGTCGTAGAGTTGGCTACTCCGAGTAACTAAGGTCATAATTACTTCATAAACATAATTATACTCCATATTAAGGTGTATATGAAAAATTCCACTTTCGACAAGTAACCCAAAGAATCATAATGAGCTCATATAACACCAATGAACTGGAAACGAATCAATTTACACCTGATTACACATACAAGGGATCATGTTTTTCAACAGTATTTGACCATAACAATTCAGACAACACATGTATCAAAGAAACTAACCTTCCTGGCAAGTGTGTATTGTTATCCATGAATAAGAAACCTAAACATACATTGAAAACCCAATATCAAGTCCTTACTATTCATACATACGAAAAACCAAAAAGCATAGCTTACATGATACACAACCATAATAGGAGTATCAAGGTAGAGAAACAATTCCAGTATTTAATTAGTAATCGAAGAAGCATAGTGATGGCGCAGTAGTCGTAGGCCCAAAACAAAGCAATTTGCAACTAGGGAAAAAGCTGCCATTGGTATATAGTACATGGGATGACAAAAGTACATGTAAATAAACTATTTAAACAAAAATAATATTCTACTTATATACACAAAGTAGTAGTAGTATCTACAATCATCATCAATTAGTAAGATAACAAAACCTATATTTAGAAACCTAAACAGAGAGCCCTAGACTACAACAAATGGCAACCAAGTCAAATAAAATTAAAACAGTTTATTACAAGAATTATCAAATTAATGATTTTGGTTGTAGTAGAATATACATACGTATTGCGCAACACAAAGACAAGAAGATAATATATGTAGAATTGAAGTTGAAAGCAAACAGAGACAAACCTCTGATCGATACACAAAATAAACGGAGAGAATTGAATCGGATGTGCACGCCACTTGGCAGATGGGAAACACCAAACACAAAACATACATATATGATTTAAATAAATACCATACCAATGGGCTTAAAAGTTTGGGCTTCATTTTCTTGGAAAAGTCCTACCCCAGTATATGATTAAAATTTTAATACTATGATTTAAATACTACTACAGAATTGTAGTATTTCTTTTAAGAATAAACTAGAATTATATTTATATTCCTTCTTGTTTATTTTTTATTTTATCATTTCATGTTTCAAAACTTTCTTGAAATTTATATATTATGTAATTAAAAAATTTTAATATTTCTATTACTAAAATATATATGTAATTTTTATTAAAATATTTTTTCCATTTTTCTTAAAAATTGTGAAAGAATAATTTTCAAGGTTTTATCAAAATTTAATTAATTTAAATGAAAAACTATAATTATTTTGAATCAAGGGATTACGAATCATTGGTTAACTAGTAACGTTACACGCAATTAAATTTGGTAGCATACTACGATTGCAGAGGTGCTATTTTTCATTATTTTGGCATGCAAAGAGTTTTTTTTTCCACAACTTTCACTTGATAGTTGAAGAATAAGAACAGCGATAATGCCATGTTAGAATATTTTTCGTTGTGGGACATAGATTTTTTATTATTCTTGTCATAAATATATCATGACTTGTTTATGCCTTTCTTGTAGGAGTATTAGTTTATGCTTAACATCCTAACATTACTTATGATAATTAAACACAGTAGTTAGTTTACCATACAAATAGCCAAAAAGATACTGCTGAATGCTGAATAAAGAGATCATTGATTGGACTAGTTTCTAATCTTTGTGTTAATTTAGTTTGAGCTCTGTAATCTGTATTAATCATGATGAGTACATTACAAAATTGTCCATGGGCAGTCTTAAGAGGTGTCAAATTTGATTATCCAGATTCGATTGTAGACGTAACTTGAGATTTTGTTAGGTCGAATACACAATATATAATCAATTACCGTATGAGTAAATAACAAGAACACACGTTTTAACTCTTAAAACTGTTTGGAATTAATAATTCCTCTCTCGGTGATGTAAAATATCACAGAGAGCTGCTTAGGTTGCAAGAATGATATTCGTTCACGATGGATACCCTTCTAGGGTTAACCTAACTGTATTTATAAGATATACAGCTACGTATAATCGTTAATTGATTCTCCTAAAATTAAGCTATACAATTGATATCAATTACGATTGCTACACGTCTTCTAAGTCAACTCAATCTCTTTGACAGCTATCCAATCTTCAAAGATATCGCTTCCATATTAATATTAAATTAATCTTCAAACTCTGTTGACTTGTAGACGCTCCCAGTAGACAGACTTTAGCAAACTCTGTTCTCTCCAAGCTAACAGTGTTTGCGCTTCCATGTATTCAGCTAACAGTGTTTGCGCTTCCATGTATTCAGCTAACAGTGTTTACGCTTCCATGTATTCAGCTAACAGTGTTTACGCTTTCCTCTGTCAGCGTATGCGCTTCCAGCTATCAGTGTATACTCAAACTCTGTTACAACTGCTTTCAATATCAAGTTAAACTCTCTTTACCTGTAACACTTAAACACTGACATTAAATCACATCAATTATATCTAACAATCTCCCCCAACTTGTTCATTAGAAAAATGTACAAGTTCACAGTAATTGATGATGTCAAAACTACCAAATAAAAACACAGTGTTTAACATATAATCAGAGTTTAAACTTGACTTAGCAAAATTTACAGAAAATTCGAATTACTTACAAATTCTGTCTACCTAACCTCCTCAAGATCTGGAGTTGTTCTGAGATAATCAATCAACAATCTTCTCTCAGCATTTTCAAGTTCAATCTCCATAGCTTCCTTGATCTCTCTTAAATCTGGATCATTCTCATCAGTTTGAAAAATAGCAGCTCTGAGATCATAGATCTTGTTTCTTCTCATTTCATTTCCCAACCTGATAAACTTCACTTCTTCAGACTTTTCATTAAAATCCAGAACAGTAATCCCAAGATCAGTCTTCAGCTTTGTAGTTCCCTTTTGCATTTCTATCAGATTCCCATTCCAGTCTCTGTACTTTGGAACATATCTTTCAGCAGACTTTGATCCTGTAACAACTTTAGCTTTCTGCGTATACTCCCTTATAGAATTAGCAATAAGCTGTGTTCGATGATTTCTAACTCTGAAGATATGCAAGACATATTGAAGTTCCTCAAATAATTTTAGCTTGATTGCTTCTTCATTCACTCTATACACTGACCCATCTGTCATAAAGTATAGCAGAAAGTGAATGTCTAAGCTCCTTTGACGAACTAGCTGAACTGACTCCAACTTGTCTAGATTTTCTTGAGTAATACCAGAACCAAGAGATACAAGTGTAGAGGGATCTCTTGGACTGTTACTAACCCTCAAATCTCTTCTTGAACCTAAGCCAGAAGTATCCCTGCCTGGTGGCTTTCCTGAACATGCAACATTATGTTGATATCCACCAGTCACTCCTGCTTCTTCTTGCACTGGAATCTTTGGCCTTGAAAAACCAGGTAAGAGTTTACTTTGAGTCTGTACAACTTGTGTAGCAATAGAGGTTGTAACTATCATTTTACCCTTGCTCTCTTCACCAATTATCCCTTTTAACTTCAACTTGGCATCAAGAGAAGACTTTCTAACCAGCTTTCCAGTATCTTCTTCTTCTTCTTCTTCTTGAATACCAGATAGTTTTTCTTTGATCTCAATTCCTTTCATTACAGGCCTTGAAGACTTTGAAGCTCTAACAGTTTTCTTCACTTTCTTGGACTTTTGAGCTTTTAAATGCTCTTTCTGCAACAGCTTTTCTTCAGCTTGTATGTCCTCAAGTGTAGCTTCAGCATTCTCTTCACGAAAAAGTTTTGCAGCCAATTCTTCATCTGTTTGTGGATTGTCAGTGAATGACAAATCCTTTGGCTTTGAACCAGAAGTACTCTGAATATTTGTATCTATCACCAAATTCGGCTTTGACCTTGAAGACCTTTCATGTCCTTGTCTGGGATTTGCATTTCTTAAGCCCTTATCAGCAGTACCTTCATCATCAAGATGATCTTTCTTTGACAGAGTTTGAGTTTGCTTGCACTTGGTTTTAGCAATTCTCTCCCCCTTTTTGACATCATCACCATCTTGAATCAGAATTGAGGTGATTAACTCAAGAGAGTTTGCAATGGAATCAACCTTCTCAGTCAGTAAAATCTGATTCTTTTCAACTGTGCTCAGTCTTTCATTAAGATTTGCTTGAACTTTGGAGAATTGTTGAAAAAGTTTAGCATTAGCTAGTTGAGCTTTCTCCTCATGAGTAGCAACCTCTGTTCGAAGATCAACAATAGATTTCTGAGTATCATCAAATCTATTATTCAAGGTTTTGATTTGAATCACTGTGCCTTGCAAACAAGTGAATATTTCTGGATTTTTAATCTTCGAAGAATTTTCTTGGAGAAACATAGCTGCCCTTCCAGGAGGAAAAATACAATCTGACTTGTACCAATCAGCAGTTTGTTTGGCCAAATAATTGTCATCAATTTCATTTACAGAAGGCCCAGCAAAATCTGGTTTTTCTCCTGTTTTCTGACCATCAGCTTGAGTATGTGTTTTTTCAACTCCTGTACTGTTGTCTTCAATCGAATCACTCACAGATTCATTAGTAGGAGCAACAGAAGCAATATCTTCATCTTGAGCAACAACAGGTTCTTGAGCAATTTGTTTTCCTTTATCAACTTGAGTTTGCTCTGAAGAAAAAACCTTCTCTGGTTTATCAACCTCCTCACCATGATCAGAAACATGATGAGCAACAGAGTTTAACTCAGTGTGTGATGCAACCACAATGTCTTCAAGAACAACAGTAGGCCCATCAGCAACACCAGTATCAATAGAATGTGTAACATCCATGAGTGGTGGAGTAGATGCTTCAGGATTAAAAGAAATTGGAGTTTCAGCAAACTCTTCCATTGGAGACAAAGCATCTCTAACATCTTCATTTTCTTGAACCTTAGCAGATTCTGGTTCAGCAATCTTGACTTCTGATTCTGGTATTATAGATTCTATGATAACCTCTGTCTCACCAGTAGGAATATCAATGGAGATTTTCTCTTGAGCCTCATCAACATGCTCATCATCAGAATCAGTTAGAATGAGCCTTCTCCTCTTAGCTTGAGGCACTGCAATCAGTTCTTCATCCTCACTAGAACTGTCCTCAGCTGGTGGTGTAGAAGGTCTATTTGCTCTTTCTTTGAATCTTCTAGAATAAACAGCCTTTGGAGATGTCTGTTTAGCCTTAGAATGTTTTGTATTAAGTGCAGTATGCTTCTTCCTTTTGGACTTAGATGGAGGTTGTGGGTGAGTAGTAGTGACAGGGTTTGTTGGTTCAGTATTCACTTGGTCAGGTTGTGTTTGAGTTGGTGTAGGATGAATTGGTTCAGTTTGTGTTTGAGGTGATATGGGTTGAACAGTGATTGTTGGTGTTGGCTCAGGTGATTGAGTAGGTTGAGATGGTATGTTTTCTGTACGATCAGTGGCTAAAGGTTCAGGCATAGGTTGTGGTTCTGGTTGTTGTGTTTCATGTGGTTCATGGTTTGGTGATGGAGAATCTTGTGGCTGATTGACAAAATTCTGTAAGGCAAGTGGCAATACGAAGGGAGGTATGTCTTTACCAACATCTTTGTTAGTCATATCAGAGAATATTCTCTTAGTGACTCGAAAAGGTTGAATCTCATCAGCTTCATCAACAGTTAACCCAGGTACACATGCATTGAACAAAAGTTGACAAAATCTAGCAAAGTAAACTGTAGTAGACTCTGACAACTTATCACCCAAATTCATTAATACATATCTACCAAAATCAAAATTACTGCCATAGAGTAGAGAATACCCAATTTGCAGACTGTCCATTGGAATAGCATCCCAGTTGGTTACCTTCTTCTGGAATGTCCTGGTGATACAATCAAAGAAAAAATTCCACTCTTTTCTCAGATTCGGCCTCCTCACACTGCCCAGCTTTGCAAGTGAGTCCATATACCCAATCTCTGTTAGCATCTCTCTCAGATTTTGCTCAGAGACAACAGCATACGAAGTATGTGTGTCGAAATCCATGGCATCACGAACAGTTTGTGGAGTAATCACAAACTCTTGTTCTTCATGAGAGAAGATGATAGACGGAGTTCCATTCTCTCCTCCTTCTATATACCTCGAGTTTTGCCAGAAGGTGACCACTTGAGAAGCAGATAGGGTAGCCGGTTCAATCAACGCTTGTCCAATCTCAGAATCGCGAAGAAAGTTTTGCATTAGGTGAAACACCTCAGGAGCCCGGTCGTTCTCAAGTAAAGCTGCATAATTGTTAGGTACAAAACGTAGACCAAACAAAGTGAAAGGTTTTGTTGCCATTAGATCAAGAAATAAACAAAAAGCAACTATGAAAATGATATGCAAGAAAGGTGTTTGTGAAAATGCCAAAGTGAAAAACAAAGAAGTTCTCTGTTTTGGTAAAGTGAATACGAGTGGGTGAAAGTGATTGTGACAAAAAGTAATTTGAGTTGTAATTAAAAATTAAACTCAAACGTTTTATCTTGAAAACACACAACTGTTCCCTCGAGAAATGCGAAAGTGGTAGATAATGATGAGTGAGTGGGTGAAAGTGGTACACGTGTCAAACATGCAACGATTCACTTAATACACGCGCAGTAAAAGCCATTATTACCGCTGTCGTTCCGTTTATCAAGACACTTTACCATTAAATACACTAATTAACAGTTGTCAACCACTCCATTTACTCCAAAATTTTCAAATTATCTTAATGAAAATTTACCTTAGAGTACGTAACACAATCAATCAGTGTTTGTCAAATTTTCAAACTTTGTCACAAAAACCCTTTAAAAAATGCACAGTCGTGATTTTTGTGTGTGAGTAGCAGAGTTTACCAAATCAATTTTTATAGCATCTAATATTTCATAAAATCCATAAATAAAAACAATAAACACTGAATGCACAAACTCTCATATTAAACACAGAGTATATGATGAATGTTAAACTCTGTAGTTCCTTAATTACAGAAATCTGAAATATCCCTGTTCCAGTTTATGTTCATGATTATCCAAGTAAGCACACAGTCATTATAGACAAAAAGATCAGGAGATAAACATCAAAGCATCATTCAGTGAGTTACATGTCAAGGATTTCCTCACAAACTCTCACAGCACACAAGTGTTTAGGTGAAGTGTTTTCGCTCAAATTCAATCAGTAGAAGCAGATACTACCATAAGCTTGAATTTCCACCAAATCTACACCACTTTGATTACATATATGCACAAATCAAAAGGACTTTGTTCAGGGTTGTAATTGAGTAAAATCAAACAGATGAGAAAAGATATTTTTCGAATGAGAATTCCTAACTGAACGATTTATCAGATCAAAATATTCAGTCAAACGGTTAGTACATATTTGTACAAGATGATCAGTATATATACCTCCCTTTTTTTTCTTTTTTCTTTTTTTTTTTATTTACATATATATATACTGAGTAAGATTTCTTTTCTTGAGAAATACTCACCTGCTTGAATTTGATTTATCAAAAGAATATAACTACTCTTAATACTTCAGTATTCAAGAAAAATGAGCAGTTAATTAGGCTCAAAGGGGTTTACTAAGGGTCGTGTTTATGAACAGTGTTTATGATCAGTGTTCAAAGATGTTTTGAACAGTGTTTGAAGAAAGATGGTTAATCCTAGTGCCTTTATCATTTTCATGCACACATATATCATGTAGTCTCAAATTGGTTTAATGCAAGTTCTAGAGCAACATACTTACTGATGAACATCACACAGCAATAAACTCTGATTGATATAAAATGTATCAATCACTTATTCGGCTCAAAATCTCACAGGGTGCAGACATGAACTGTTTCTCACCAAACTAAACAATGACACATCTCAAGTTTTAAAATTTTCACAAGTGCAAACAAAGAATCATCAAGAATCAAGTATGGCTTGGAAACAGAGTGTTACTAATCAGAGTTTAGAGTTCATCAATATCAGAGTTATTCATGAGAGGCAATGCATACAGTATTCATATATTCAGAGTTTAGGATCAAATAAACTAAGAGATGCTCTAAATATGAAACAGTATCATGCTTTGTGAATTTACTGCACAATTTCTGATTAGATCACAGTGACTCAGAAAGAATCTTGATTTTTCACTGAGAATCATGCTCCATACATTTTTCTTCATTGGTATTTTCATTCAGACAAAAATCAACTCAGAATTCACAGAGTTTAACAAACATATTAACAGTGTATGACCAACAATCATGCTGACAGAGTTTAATTAACAAGGTTCACATAGCACTTTAGCAATTTAAAGAAATATGAGCAACACATTTTATTAGAAAAGTTTGAGTCTAACCAACATGTTTAGTCAAAACCAGATACCATCCCTAGTTCATTGACCAGTCTTGTAAATGCTGCTTCACTTAGAGGCTTTGTGAAGACATCTGCAAGTTGTTGATCTGTAGGCACAAAGTGAAGCTCAATATTGCCTTCCTCTACATGCTCTCTGATAAAGTGATACCTTATGCTGATGTGCTTGGTCATTGAGTGTTGTACTGGATTACCTGTCATTGCAATAGCACTTTGATTATCACAAAAAATAGGTATCTTACTATACCTTAACCCATAATCCAGCAATTGATTCTTCATCCATAGAATCTGTGCACAGCAACTACCAGCAGCAATATACTCTGCTTCAGCTGTAGATGTTGATATTGATTTTTGTTTCTTGCTGTACCAAGACACAAGTCTGTCACCAAGAAATTGACAACTTCCACTTGTGCTTTTTCTGTCAATCTTACAGCCAGCAAAATCTGCATCAGAGTAACCAAGTAGCATAAAATCTGATTCTCTTGGGTACCACAGCCCTAAGGTTATAGTGCCCTTGAGATATTTGAAAATCCTCTTCACAGTTGTTAAATGTGGTTCCCTTGGATCTGCCTGAAACCTTGCACACAGACAGGTGGCATACATGATATCAGGTCTACTAGCAGTTAAATAGAGTAGAGAACCAATCATCCCTCTGTAACTTGTCATATCCACTGATGACCCTGTATCTTTGTCCAGTTTTGTTGCAGTTGCCATGGGAGTTGTTGCAGATGAACAGTCAAGCATGCCAAATTTCTTGAGAAGATTTCTGGTGTATTTTGCTTGATTAATGAAAATTCCATCATCTGTTTGCTTCACTTGTAAGCCTAGAAAATAGCTTAGCTCTCCCATCATACTCATTTGATATCTAGACTGCATGAGCTTGGCAAACTTCTTACAGAGTTTATCATTAGTAGATCCAAAAATGATATCATCTACATATATCTGTACTAAGAGCAGGTCATTACCAGATTGAAAGTAAAACAGAGTTTTGTCAATAGTACCTCTGTGAAACCCACTTTCTAGTAGAAATTTAGCAAGTGTTTCATACCATGCCCTTGGTGCCTGTTTAAGTCCATAGAGTGCCTTGTCTAACCTGTAGACATGATCTGGATATTTTGGATCTACAAAACCTGGTGGTTGTTCAACAAATACTTCTTCTTCAAGTTTTCCATTCAGAAAAGCACTTTTCACATCCATTTGAAAAACCTTGAATTTCTTGTGAGAAGCATAGGCAAGAAACATCCTTATTGCCTCCAATCTGGCAACTGGTGCAAAAGTCTCATCATAATCTATTCCTTCCTGCTGTGAATAGCCTTTAGCTACCATTCTTGCTTTGTTCCTTGTGATCACACCATCACTGTCAGTTTTATTTCTGAAAACCCATTTAGTACCAACAATGGATCTGTTCTTTGGCCTTGGTACAAGGATCCACACTTCATTTCTTTCAAATTCATTTAGCTCTTCTTGCATTGCAGTTATCCAGTCAGCATCTTGAAGAGCTTCTTCTACTTTCTTTGGCTCAGATTGTGACAAGAATGCATGAAACAGACATTCATTTGTTGTTGCACTTCTTGTCCTTACTCTTGCATCTGGATCACCAATAATCAAATCAGGTGTATGTGACTTAGTCCATTTTCTTGCAGAAGGCAGATTGCTTCTGTCATCATGTGATCCTCCCCCTTGATCCATGCTCTCCTGATTTTCTTGATGCCTTTCTTCATTTTCTGATGCTTCCCCTGAATGTGACTGCTCAGAATTTGAATGATCAGAGTTTGAATCAACAGTGTTTGATTCAGAGTTATCAATTGAGTCACTATCAGTGTTTGAATTATCACTTTGATGTGATTCTTCATGCTCCCCCTCAACTGGTTCTTCCCTTGTTTCTGATTGAAGAGTTTCTTCAGTATTTACCAGTAGAGGTTCAGAGTTTAGATCAACAGAGTTTGTCAGATCAGTCTGATTAGAGTTTACTTTTTCAGAGAATAAATCTTCATTTTCAAAGTGGAGTAGATCATGTTCATTGACATCTTCAAGTCCAGTTATTTTCTTGTCATCAAATGATACATGAATTGATTCCATGATCACTCTGGTTCTCAGATTATAAACTCTGAATGCTTTAGTTGACAGTGGATAGCCAACAAAAATTCCTTCATCTGCCTTTAGGTCAAATTTGGTCAACTGTTCAGGATGAGTCTTCAACACAAAGCACTTGCATCCAAAAATATGAAAATATTTTAGATTTGGCTTTCTCTTTTTCACCATTTCATATGGTGTTTTACCATGCTTGTTGATCAGTGTTGCATTTTGAGTAAAACAAGCAGTTTGAACTGCTTCTGCGCAGAAATATGTTGGCAATTTTGCTTCATCTAGCATGGTTCTGGCAGCTTCTATCAAAGTTCTGTTCTTCCTCTCCACTACACCATTTTGTTGTGGAGTGCCAGGTGCAGAAAACTCTTGTTTTATTCCTTTACTCTTGCAAAATTCTTCCATTGATGAATTCCTGAATTCAGTTCCATTGTCACTTCTGATTATCTTCACTTGATTCTCTGACCCTTTTTCCAGTTGTATTATATGTTCTATCAGTGTTAATGCAGTTTCATCCTTCTTTGCTAGAAAATACACCCATGTGTATCTGGTGTATTCATCAACAATGACTAGAGCATATTTCTTCTTTCCAAGTGACATGACATTTACTGGTCCAAAGAGATCAACATGTAGAAGATGATAAGGATCAACAATTGAAGACTCAGATTTGCTCTTGAAAGAGGCTTTTCTCTGTTTGGCCTTTTGACAAGAATCACACAGGCCTTCTACATTCAACAATGACTTTGGTAGTCCTCTTGCAAGATCATTCTTTATGAGCTCATTGATGTTGTTCAGATTCAAATGAGAGAGTTTCTTGTGCCACTTCCAACTCTCTTCACTGGACATTCTTGTTGACAGACACACTGCTTTGCCATCAGTGTTTGTTGACAATTTAATTTCATAGATGTTATTGTGTCTGTTTCCAACTAGAGCAACTTTCCCTGTAGATTTACTGATAACTTGACAATATTCAGGCTGAAAATCTACATGATATCCTCTGTCACAGATTTGACTCACAGATAGCAGATCATGCTTGAGTCCTGGAACCAGAGCTACATTTGTGATGATGACACTTCCAAGATTAATATTGCCATATCCCAGAGTATGTCCTATGTTGCCATCTCCATAGGAAACTTTTGGGCCAGCCTTCTCCTCATACTCTGATAGCAGGGCTTTATTTCCAGTCATGTGTCCTGAACATCCACTGTCCACGACTAGGGTACTAACCCTGTTGCCCTGCAATCACAAACAATCACTGATTATTAGTTTTAATGATCCAGACTTGCTTGGATCCTTTGGCTTTCTTAATTCTGTTAGCTTTTGCAGCGGAATTCACATTATCAGAGTTTAAGCTAACTTTTTCAGAGTTTACATTTGCAGAGTTTACTTTAACCCATTTCAAATTTGGCTTGGGTTCATAGTAATTATAGTAAATAGCATGATAATCTCTGCAAGTGTAAATAGAATGCCATGTACTTCCACAGTGTTTACATAAAGTCTGTGGTCTAGTTCTCACATAATCATTTTTAACTGCAGTTTTAGAGGGCAAAGAATTAATGTTCTTATTCTTACTGCAGAAACTAGCAAGATGATTAGTGCTAACACAATTAAAGCATGTCTTTCTAGGAGCTAATGAAGCAAGCATTAGCTTAATTCCTGATGTTATGCCTACCTTTCCATTTCTGTTTTTCTTAGGCATACTCTGCTTGTTGACAGATTTTATCTCTTTAAGTTATGCTTGAGTTGTTTATCTGTCATTGAACCAATGTTAACCTCTTTAACAAAAGTCTTAGCATATGATTCTTTAACAGCCTTTTTCTGAGCTTCAGTCTTAGGTCCACCTGTTCCCATAACATTACCTTCAGATGAACGATGTGGTCTAACTTTTACCAAATTTTCAAATCTAAGTTCATCTCCTTCAGAGTAACCTAGACCTACTGTATCTGACTGAAACACTTCTTGAGTGTCTTTACCAGAGTGTGTCCAAGTTTTAATGATGTATTTAGTATCCTCCAATTCAGATTCTAGTTGCTTATATTTACCTAGCAACTCCTGTTCAATAAACACTGCATCATCTCTTTCTTTCTGAATTTTATTCATGTTTTCTAGCTGTTCCTCAACAAGTTTATTTCTATCTTTGAGTTGGGAGCACTCATTCTTAATCCTCTCATTTTCTAAAGTCTGATCTCTATAACTGATATGCAATGCTTTAAGATAAATTCTCAATTCAGTTATATTATCAGTATTATAAGCATAGGTAGTTGGGGGTACCTTGAGATCATCATCTTCATGTTGAGTAGTTGCCATGAGTGCATAGTTGACTTCCTCATCTGAATCTGAAGTGTCTGCCCAATCTCTGCCTTTGGTGTAGAGTGCCTTTTCAGTTTTACCCTTCTTGCACTCAGGAGCATAGTGACCCATCTCCTTACACTTGTAGCATTGAATCTCAGACTTATCTTTCTTGCCAGATTTGAAGTCCTTTCCCTCAGATTTCTTGAAATTCTTCTTGTCAGACTTAGAGTAGTCCTTGGAGAATCTCTTTCCTCTCTTGAAGTTCTTGAATCCCATCTTCTTGAAGGTCTTTACCATCAATGCAGCCATTTGCATCATCTCTTCATCATCTTCAGAATCAGATGTTTCATCTGTGTTTGAGTCAACATCAGAGTTTGATGACTCACTTTCTGAGTGTATGACTAAAGCTTTTCCTTTTGCCTTTTTCCTTGATGCTTCCTTCTTTGATGGTTTCTCCTCAACCTTAA
Source organism: Kitagawia praeruptora (assembly GCA_037693485.1). Lineage (NCBI taxonomy): Eukaryota > Viridiplantae > Streptophyta > Magnoliopsida > Apiales > Apiaceae > Kitagawia > Kitagawia praeruptora. The sequence continues at coordinate 105,908,443 of CM075352.1, read as the reverse complement.
GAGCAACAGACTTTGACTTTCTACTTGATCTTTTGTTTCTCTGCTCCAATTCCAATTCATGGGTTTTGAGCAGTCCATAGATTTCATCAATCTCTGTTTCACCAAGTTCATAGTTATCTCTTATGGTGGTTGTTTTCACATCCCATTTTTCAGGTAGAGAAAGAAGAAACTTGAGATTTGAGTCTTCTAAATCATACTCTTTGTTAACCAATGACAAATCATTGAGCAGTTTACAGAATCTGTCAAATGTTTCTGTCATGGTTTCTTCAGACTTTGCCTCAAAGTGCTCATACTCCTGAGTGAGTATGTTTCTTCTATTTTTCTTGATTGCAGGAGTTCCTTGACACCTGACCTCAAGTGCATCCCATATTTCCTTTACAGTAGTGCAATTTATCACTTTATTAGACATAACATTGTCTAAAGCACTGTGAAGTAAATGCCTTACCTTCGCATCCTTTGCAATAGATGAAAGATCCTCAGCAGTTAGATCTTTCTTTTCTTTTGGAATGACCTTTGATTCTTCACCAGCAGCAGCAGCAGATAACTTTGTAGGTTTGTGAGGACCTTCATAAATTCTATCCAGATATTCTGGATCTGTAGCCTCCAAAAACATGGTCATCTTCACCTTCCAAATTGCATACTCTGATGGCCTAAGTATAGGAACCCTAATCGTTTCATACCTACTAACAGTAGTAGGGGCTTTCTCAGATGGTGGAGGTATCTCTGCCATTGATTACTATTGTGTTTGGATCTTTTAACTGTAATAAAGTAACAGATTGTCTCTGATACCACTTGTTAGGTCGAATACACAATATATAATCAATTACCGTATGAGTAAATAACAAGAACACACGTTTTAACTCTTAAAACTGTTTGGAATTAATAATTCCTCTCTCGGTGATGTAAAATATCACAGAGAGCTGCTTAGGTTACAAGAATGATATTCGTTCATGATGGATACCCTTCTAGGGTTAACCTAACTGTATTTATAAGATATACAGCTACGTACAATCGTTAATTGATTCTCCTAAAATTAAGCTATACAATTGATATCAATTACGATTGCTACACGTCTTCTAAGTCAACTCAATCTCTTTGACAGCTATCCAATCTTCAAAGATATCGTTTCCATATTAATATTAAATTAATCTTCAAACTCTGTTGACTTGTAGACGCTCCCAGTAGACAGACTTTAGCAAACTCTGTTCTCTCCAAGCTAACAGTGTTTGCGCTTCCATGTATTCAGCTAACAGTGTTTGCGCTTCCATGTATTCAGCTAACAGTGTTTACGCTTCCATGTATTCAGCTAACAGTGTTTACGCTTTCCTCTGTCAGCGTATGCGCTTCCAGCTATCAGTGTATACTCAAACTCTGTTACAACTGCTTTCAATATCAAGTTAAACTCTCTTTACCTGTAACACTTAAACACTGACATTAAATCACATCAATTATATCTAACAGATTTAGACACAGAGGTGGTCCAATATTCTATATTTTTACCTATGTTATCCCGACTCTTCATTTTGCCTCAAATACCCGTATCGAACACTCTACACTCTGACATGAATATGCATACTCAAACATGAATTTTATTTGCCCAAAAACATGTATTTTTTTGAAGATATTGCAGAGTCCAACACTTGGATGCATGTTGGATATTATTAACATAAAATATTCCACTGAGAAACAAACAGATATTAAAACAAAAACCAACCTATCAGTTTGTCCTTCTCCCCCCAACCCCTTGCACAAACAACTTATAATACTAACCCTTTGCATTGTTTCTTTCCAAATGAAGAACATGTCTCTCCCTTATTCCTCTAAATCCTATCCTCCCATTTTTAGCCAGCCAAACAGTCCATTGTGCTATGAACAAAATGAAGGCACATGTAACGACGAAGTTGTTAATGATTCCGACAATCTTCCTGTTATAGATTTCCAATGCATAAATGGAGAGAAGCTACATGAAGCTTGCGCAGATTGGGGCGTGTTTCGTTTGGTTAACCATGGTATTCCAACGAGTCTCATAAACCAACTTCATGAAACTTCCAAACAGGTGTTTAATTATAGCTTTGAATCGAAGAAAAAACTATTTAGCAGCAGTCCTGTAACATATTTTTGGGGTACTCCTGCACTTAACTCGAAAGGATTGCCTTTGCAACAACCACAAAATGTTAACTGGATGGAAGGTTTTAATATTCCTCTTTCTCAACTACATGCCAGCAAAGATGACAAGGATGATGATCCATTGTCTGCTTCATTAAGGTACTTTTTTGTTTTCTCTCTTTTATAGCTCGGTACATGAATCTAGATCTTATTTGTTTCGGATAGTTGGTGCATAGCGTTATAGCCAGTCTCACTCTTAATTTGGTAACAAGATGTTGATTTTAGTCATAGTGGAAGCATGTATGTATAAGCATCACAGTTAAGTGATTTGTGAGAAGCATGTATGCCTTTCAAATAAAAAAAAGCGCAAACACAAGGAGTGCTTTCTTCGTTTATTTTCTACTACTGTAAAAGGTTGTCATTTACATGTCCATACTTCGATAATTAATCCTCTATTAGCAATAATACAGTTCTTACATATAAGGGATCCATTCCCTAGTTATTTTTCTAGTGTAGCCTTGTTTTTCCCTTTCCCTTAACAAATAAGTTGCTTGCCAACGTTGTTTATAGATATTTTTGACTTGGTGAGCTAGTTTTGCATGCACGAGCATAGGTAGTTTCTAACACATATGTCTGTGCAGCAGCAAACCAGAGTTCAAATCAAGAGGTTATATTTCAATAGCAAGTAATTAACAAGAAATTATCGATAAGCATCTTTTAGCAAAAAGATCCTGATAAGGCTTGAGTCTTGACTAAGGGGTTGAACTCCTTGATCTAAAGTTGCTAGAAGTAGTAAATGTCTTATTTTGGAATGAAAATTTAAAGGACATGTGACCAACAACCATAAAAAACAAAATGGTTTCGTGAATTTAAACAATCAACGGGGACTATATACAATAAGTATACAGTAATACTGTAATAGTGAATTAGCATAGTAGTTTTAAGAAATTGACCAGAGCTTATATCAGACTCGTGCACTTAACTAAAAGACATAATTATTGAGAGGTTGTCGGATCTCTCTTACTTTATTGTTCTTTTTGTTTGCTTCTTGATTCGTTTTTAAGGTAATGACGATACGAGTTTAACTTTATATAAGTAGCCACGTGAGCTCGCATTATAGATAAGCACAATTATTGTGTGGCTGCTATTGCTAATCGTAAAATGTAATCGATGTTCTAAAAATTGTGATGTGAAACTGATTGCCTTCTTAATTAGCCAGTGGAGACTAGAAAGATAATTATAATTATAATTATATAATTATAATTATAATTATAATTATAATTATATAATTATAATTATAATTATATAATTATAATTATATAATTATAATTATATAATTATAGTTTAATTATATGATTGCGCTCAGTTTGCACAGATTGTGCGCGCGGGTGCGCGAGAGGGACAACAATTTCTAAGGCGCGCGGGCGCGCGGGTCATACATACAAAAGCCGCGCGGGCGCGTGGGCCACCGGCAGAAACTTCCTGGAATTCCATTTAAACTAGGAAACTGATACGAGTTCTTCTCCTAATCATTATGGAAGATGTTTGGACAGCCAGAAGCTTCTGGAATTCAATTCAAACATGGGAATTGCAATTCTATTCCATTCAAGAAAGGAAAATTACCGGAATTCTATCCTAAATCAAAGACGGTAATTACTTGGTTGAGGAGGCACTTGGGGCTATAAATACACATCTTGGGGACACAAAAAGGAGACGACGACGAACACAACACACACCAGAGATTTATATTATTGTATTTGTTTTACATCATGTTTTCATTAGACCCCGTGACGATGAAAAGTTCGATCATGAGCTAATCGTTGTCATGGGGTCCTAACGGATTTATTTATGGAATTTAGTAGTTGATTGTTTATTTGATATGTGTGTGATGAATTATTGATATCCTTGTATGGTTGTGTTTCATGTGTTTAGATGCGTCATGAACATCTAATTTGTTAATCTCTTGCTAAACGAGAGTGGATCTTGAGATTTAGAACTTGCCATGCTAGCATAGGATAGGTTGATGTTTTAACATCATGATTTGTGGCGTAAATAGAGATATTATGCTACCCTATGTGATCTATGTGGATAACTTGTTCTTCAACCTTTATGTTTTCAAATTCTATAGAGATATAGGGTCTAAGCATAATTGGTGTCTATTCATCTTCTATCTCTTTTGTGGATGTATGTTTAGTTTGGTACTAGTATACCGAGAGGTAACTTTTACTTGTTTCGTGTTGTTCGATCATATATCAAAACCATCACATATATTGATTAAGGCATGATCTATAAAGGAAGTATTTAATGAAGTTAGGATACCATGTTTTCTCTTGTAGAAGTAATTCGATTTTAATTCTCATTAGTTAATTAATTCTTAGTTTATTAATTTGCATCTTAGTTTAATATAGATAGTTAAAACCCATATTTGTTATTTGTCTTAGCAGTGCATAATAACCATACATTGTTGCATAGGTACAAAACTGAAATAGAACCATAACCTTATCCCTGTGGGAACGAATTTGGACTTAGCCTTATATATTACTTGTGACCACGTACGCTTGCGTGATTTTGTGCAAACAAGTTTTTGGCGCCGCTGCCGGGGATCATCGGTGTTTTATTTTTGGTTTATGTGCTTGTCAATAGTGGTCGTTAGTGTTCACTGACTCGGATTTCTTTTTCTCATCTATTCTTGTAGTTCGTTAGTGTTTCAGGTGCTTGTCAGAGAGCATTGCCATTGTAGATGGATTTTCTAAATTACTATGGAGTTCAGCAGGTGGTTAGTGTTTGTGAGCTATGTGCGGGCGCACATGAGACGTATCAGTGCTGGAGCAACCAAGGTGGTATTCAACAACCTCAGCAGCCTTCTCAGCAGTATCAATGTCAACAATATGGAGCACAACCTTACTATCCTCAGAATTTTCTACAGCAGTATGACCCGTGGTAATCTCAACCTCTGAGTTATGAGGAACAACCATATTTTCAATACCATCCTCAACAGTACCAGCAAGATGTTCCAGATATGTCATATGTCTTTGGTAGTGAAGAGTTTCAACATCAGCAACCTATTCCTACTTTTCAGTCAGATGAGGTTGATGATTTGAAGGAGATTAGGAAGGAGATTAGGATGCTTGTAGAGAATCATGAGAAGTCTATCAAATCTATGGGATTATGATTTGAAGGAGATTAGGAAGGAGATTAGGATGCTTTAGAATAATTTGCTTTTATGTCCGCAAAAGAATGATCACCGCATTTGATGTAGATGGTGATGATGCATTAGTTTTGTTTTAGTCCAAAATATATAACTCAAAGCTACTTGAGAAATGTTAATTTACTTGTACATGTAGTAACTGACTTGGTGCGTACTGCAAATATTATGAGCATGCCATAAGTGATGAAAAGTACAAGAGTGTGAAACACAGAGTGAAGTTAAACAAATACAAAGAACGACTATCAATGGGCTACTTTGTATTCCCAGACGATGATATATTGATTCAAAGCCCAAGTTATAAGCCCTTTTCTTATTCTGATTTTCGAGCACAAGTGCAACAGGACCTCAAAGCTGTTGGCTACAAAGTTGGACTCCAGAGATTTAGATAACCAGATTAAATTACACATAACAGCCTAAATTTAGTGCTCTTAAATTGTACATCACATACTTCTCATAAATTACAATGGGAGCTCATATTTATTTTAGTTTTTCGTATTTATTATTACCATTGTTGGAGCTGGTGTTTATTTTACCTTTACCTTCTTCCCTTCCTAACACAGTTCAGTTGAGGGAAAAAAGAGAGTCTTCGTAACACACTAATAACTTGTCCACTTATTTGTCATCTTGTTGGTACACTTGTGAATGCATAAACCTTTTTAAATTGTCTCAAAATGGGCTTGGTATTTGTTTGTGTTATTGGACAGCAAAGTTGGGTAGGCCGTCAGTTGCAGCTTCTTCAGCCGATGCCTACTGAACTGCTTGGTTGAATTTTTCTACTGAACTGCTTGGTTGAATTGTTTGATAAATTTTGATCAGTTAATTGGTTTCAAATAGATTTCATAAAATGATAAAATGATAAGTACAGATAATATATTTCAAATTTAGATATCTATGCATGAATCATGATAGATAAAAATATTAATTGACTTGTCGCAAGAATAGTAGAGTCCCATTAAAAACTTGTAAATTAGAAAGCACCAAAAAGTATATAAATTTGATTGTTTCATACAAGGCTGTTAACTTCAAGGCTGTTAACTTCATGTTTATTCAGATAATTTATATATACTATCATATACTAATACTTTTCGGAATAAGTTTGATATTTTTTCTTAGAACACGTTATACCAGCAGCAGGAGCACAGAGCGTACACAGATACTTGTGCAACCTTTTCTTATCCCTTCACCACAATTTTTTTTGGATAAAAATGTCCCCGAATATTTATCATATTATTTGATTTATTAATTTCACTAAGAAGATGTATTTAACTTTTGTACCAGTTTGGTGAATGCTCTAAAACATATAAAATAGAAGTATTTTAGGTAAATAGTCTCAAACATAGTGTAAAGATGAACTAAGGGCATAAAAATGAGACAAAGATGAACCGTTCACGTGAATGATCTTAAAATACATAGAAAATAGATCTTTACGAACATAAAAAATAGGTAAAGATGAACCGTTCACGTAGATGATCTTAAAACCTATAGAAATATTAACAAATGTACGTGAAGATTTATTTTTACAAGACAGAAAAAACACACATTATTTGTGTGTATCTGAATCATTGTTGTATACAGCTAGATCGCAAAACATCCATTTTTGATCAAAATAAAAATATATTCTTACATACATAAGTATTATTATAAATTTTAAGTTTTTTTCGTTTGACTGGAATTTTAGTTTGTTTGTTTGGTAAATTTATCATTAATTTTTTTAAAAAAGAATAATAATAATAAAAAATAAATATATTGAATTTTGATGTAATTAGATTAAATTAGTATATAAAATATTGATAACATGTTATGTAATATAATGTAACTAGCATGAAAGCCCGTGCAAGGCACGGGCCACATTCTAATTCACACAATTTCTTTCACAAATTATGTTTGAGTCGGTTATATCTTCTTTTCAATCTATTTCATGTGCTTCGATTTATTTAAGGTCAACAGTTGGTAATCGTTCAAATTTTGAAATAATAATGAATTCTAAATTTTGAGTACCATATAAGACAAAGCCAATTCTGAGATTAAGTCGCTCATGCAATGGGGCGCCGAGAAGATAATGTTATTTAGGGGCACATCTTTTCTAATAAGTAAAAAAATTAAAAGTATGTAGAGGCACAAAAATTGATAATTGGGGCACATTATGTTCAAGGTAGCACCAAAAATAGTTTAAGATATAAGGAATGCTGAAAAACAAATCGCATGTATGTGATTTTTGATTTATAATTGAGTACAAAATTCAATGGAACTTTCAATTTCTCAGGGCCGGCCTAGGTATCATATTTGTAGCAGTACTCGTTGAATGTAAGATGAATGACCGATAGTCATTATACACAAAAGTTACTTATTGGTGGCCAAGTACTATTGCAATAATAATGTGTTGTTTAGTCTATTTTCTAGCAGTAATTTTTGAAAGATTATCACGATAATGATATGCTACTTAGTTTGTTTCCATTAGTAATAGTAAACCAGCGGATGAGATAGGTGGATCATTACATATATGGTAGGAGATGTATTATGGTAGCAACAACATAAACTATTTTAAATTAGGAAAAATCAACTAAAATGTATGATGTATCCATACAACCTACTGTAATATGCGCTAAAATGAAAAAATATATTTTTTATACAGTCTTTAAACATCACTAATCGATCATTATGTTATAGGTAGTCATATATAATTTAACATCTTTGTTAAGTATATATAATCTTGTTTATACTACATTATAATTCAACTATGCATTTTATTCATTTATTAAATCGATAACTCATATAGAGTCCAAATCTAACATATCGGTTAATTCTAATTTTTTTATATAGATATATTGTACCTAGTACCAATCATACGAAAGGTCTGTTTGGTATTGATGTTGTAGACCGCAACTATAGTTTTTTTGTAGAACAATTGGTTCAAAACAGCTTAGGAAATCTAAAAGCAATTTTTCAACAACATTTTTATAAAAAAATATTGGTTTAGGAAAAACATTTATATTTCACAATAGCAAATTTTGTTGACAATAATTTTAGGTGAGGCCATCAAATCCCAACAATCACATATTATATAAATTTAATAAAAGTTAATATAAAATAGGATATAAACAAAACTAAAAAAACATAATTTATGCAGTAGTTGTGAATTTAACTCCATTTATATTTAGAGGTCAAAAATTTAATTTCCTTGATAAGACCAAAATCATGTCGTGTTTTCGTATATTCTGTATCATAATGTATGTTCTAATTCGATTGTAGATAAACTCACGTTGTCTTGTGTATTACATGAATGCATATCTTGTTTTCATTGCATATTCATAATATAGATAAAAATATTATTGTATTATAATTTCATAAAACTATCATTTTAATTTTAGAACGAATTTTTTCTTCGATAATAATTTTCTTTTGTAGTTATTGAAACACTTCTATCTTAAAATTTAAAAAGTAAAATTATTGTGATAGCATGATAGTCATATAATGCACAACCTGCATTTTAACTATGATAATTTTACATACACATATTCTTATAAAATTATCACTATTATGATTATGAGTTGAGTAGGTATAAAAATCTTTAATTGTCATATCTCTCGTACAATAATCTTATACATATATTTTGAATGTCATTGTGTCAACACTATATTTTTTAAAATTTTAATTATAACTTGTAGCCCGTGCAAGACACGGACCGCATTCTAATTCATTCATATAATATCTTTCGAATTTTGCAATAGAGTCTTTTCTATTCTCCCATCAGTCTGCTTTACCTTTCATGTGCAACGGTCAATTGAAAGTCAACAATTAATAAATGTTATAAATTCAAATTATTAGCGTATTTTAAATTTCGAGAATCATTTTTATAGTGGTGCTTATTTATTGTGAGAACGATAACCGATAAAAATAGTAAATAAGAATTAATCGTCACCTCAAATTTGTCCATTCTTCCATTTTTTTCGATAATCTTTCATTAATCTTTGACAACCTCTCATCGACCTGCCTTTTCACATATATTTTAAATTATTATTGTGGTAGATACGAACTGAATAAGTATTATGATAATAAAATAGTTAAATGTCATACCTCTCTCGCACATTAAACATGTATACTTCTTTCGAATTTTTTCCAGCTAATATCATAATTTTTAAATTTTAAATTGAACTCGTCTAATATTTGTCAATAGGTTAGATTAAAATATTGTTATCAACTAATTAGTTCTGTTACCATAAGTTGGGAAAAAAAATTTATGTGCATATTTTTTTGTTATTTAATTAAGGCATAAGTGTTTACAATAAGCTTTTTTCATATATAGATGTCCAAATTGACAATAAATGAATTCATGTCATCTTGTGTACCTAGGAGTGGTATCAGGTCAATTTAGGATCGAAGAGTGCTATACCCATGGCGATCCCCAACTTCGAACATAATCATTGAACATGTCCCGGCCGGTTCCTGAATGGAGATATTACTTTGCATTCTCATTCTCATCCCCCGAATTTCTATTTTAAAATATTCCCTACTTCCCATACAGAAACAGAAAAATTTCCTAAATCCTCAACCTAAATGGGAAGGGGATCGGATTGCGGTCGGACGGGATGGGTGAAATTCTCATCCATACGTGTACCAAGTGAATTTGTTTTGTGTTTGTCATTAGCATAACAAATATGAATAAATATTTTAATTTATGATTTCACAAAAAATACTAATATACATGTATGAGAAATCAAAAATTGAATTGAATCATTTCGTGTACAATGTGAATTTGTGTCGTATTTTCGTATCACATACATAATATAAAAAGAATACTTTATAGTTTTAAAATTTCATGAAAATATAATAATAATAATAATAATAATAATAATAATAATAATAATAATAATAATAATAATAATAATAATAATAATAATATGATATGGGAATATTTTTTTGATAGTTTTATCATGCACAAATTTGAAAAAATGTAGGTATCAGAAATTGTTATGATGTAGTGGTTGTGTGCATAAATTAAAGTTGTTTGTATAATAAGGGAGATTATAAAATCTATTCCTAATAAAAATATTTTTTTAACATTAACATAAGGAGAGAAAATGACCAAAATAACATTATTTTGGTACCCTATTGCCCAAAATAACAATTGCCGCGCGAGCTATCCTCTCTAACCAAGGGACTACGAAGATGGTATATGCGTATGTCTCCTTTTTTTTAATCACTTCTGTTCAACGTACTTGAGGGGAGATAGAGATGATGATTAAAAAAGATAGAAAGTTTGTTCTACTTAATGAAAGTTGAAACTCCTAAGTTTTGATGATAACAAACAGCAAGCCATTTGGCTTGATTTCAGATATAAAACAGCATACCATATGTATATGTGCTAACTTGGTTTTGCAGAGAGTACAGTTTACTGATTATATAATCAGTCTGGAACAAACAGCAAGCTATCCTTTCAAATAGCATACCAGTTTCACAAACAGCATGCTGCTTTCAGTCTGGCAGTTTTACCGTATATAAAGAATTCAAAGAGCATCAAGTGGAAACATTGTTAGGAATATTTGTGAGGGCCCTCTGAGTATAACTGAATATACAAACGTCCATATCATATACAATTTGGGAGACAAACATATTCCTTGGGTTAAATTAAGAAAAGTAAAGTTCTACTTTTCATTAATTTAATGACACATCATGCCTCCACTCAAAATAAACACATGGCTCTCATGATGGCTATTATTCTCTCCATACATGTTCTTCTTCTTCATCAGTTGAGATACATAGCTCCTTCATTCCTTAAACAAACATATCATCTCTAACGGATTGATTTTATACCGTTGGAAATTTTCAAGGCTCTTATTCAAAGTTCTTGTGTTTTACCTATTTAAGGACTGATAATATTCAGTTCTTGACAATCCTTACAGTGCATAAAAACAAAGAGCTATACACAAACTCAAAGCTTACATTGCAAAATCCTTGAAAACCTTTTAAACCCATTACATTCGTATATATCTATATATTCAGAGGGTCATAGGTTGAGTTGTAACATTCAAACATTTGTATTGTTCAAATTGTATCTATTTGTTGTTGTACAAACATTGGCTTAACGTTTAGGGTGAGTCGAACTAGACTAGAGAAGTAAACTTGGGAAGTGTTACTTAGAAAGTTAGTTCAGCACAGGAAACAGCAAGCCATTTGTAAGCAGCAGGGTGTAAGGGAGATATATTGTTGTATCTTGTAATCGGTTTATAATTGATCAATAATATATTCTCTTACCAAGTTTGGTAAGGGACCAGGACGTAGACCATAGGGGTTTAGGGGTCGAACCTGGCTAAAAGATTGTGTGTATCATTTACTTATTGTTAATTTCATTCTGCATTGCATATTATTCTCAAACAGCGTGCCATTTGTAAACTGTGTTATTACAAACAGCAAGCTGTTTCTGGCATTTTTCAAAACAGGTCATAAATTAGCATTGTTAGCCATAAACACCTATTCACCCCCCCTCTAGGTGTTGTTTTCAATTGGTATCAGAGCGAGGTATACTAATATTTCTGTAACAGGAAGGTATCGATCATGGCTGAACAATATCTCGAAGCTAAATCTGATTATATAGCTCCTCTCTTCACTGGATCAGAAAATTACAACTGGTGGAAATGTAGAATGGAAACATTCTTGTCCAAGAGACCACTGGTATTAAGAGTGGTACAAAAAGGAGACTTCGAATTTCTGGATGACAAGAACAACCCAAAAGATGTCGATGATCTCACTCCCGATGAGATTATCAAATGTGGTTATAATGGAGAAGCTAGAAATTCTATAATGAACGCATTAGACCAAGCTGAGTATGACAAAGTTTCATCTCTAAAGACAGCAAAGGAAATGTGGGATGCTTTGGAAACTTATCATGAAGGCTCAACAACTTTGAGAAAGGTGAAGCTTAGCAAACTAATGAACGACTTTGGAAACTTCAAGCTCAAGGAAGATGAAACTATCAAGGAAGGTCAAGCAAGGTTCCAGGTTACTATAAACTCTTTAAAAAGACTTGGAAAGGATATTCCACAAGATGAAATTAACATGAAAGTGTTAAGTGCTGTACCATTTATTTATGAAGCTAAGGTCACGGCTTTGGAATCATCCTCAACAATCGACACCATGGATCACCTAGCTGTTTTTGCTGAGCTAGAACAGTTTGAAAGCAAAATAAATAAAAGTCAGGCTGAAGGTGCTAGGGTTCCTCTAGCCAAAATGAAGAATTTGGCTCTTCATTCTACAAACAGCAAGCCAGCCACTGCATCCAGCAAGCTGACATATTCTGATGAGGAATCTGATGAAGAAATGGCACTCATTTCACAAAAGATCAAGAGACTGATTGAAAAGAAAAACAGAATAAAAAAGGAGAGAGCAAGTTTCAACAACAACAGTAAAGCCAAGGAGCAAAATTGTTTCGAATATGGCAAACCAGGCCATTTTAAAAGGGATTGTTACAAGCTGAAGTCAAAATAGCCTGCTATTTTCAAAGATAGAAGAAAATCAAAGGCTTTATTGACTTGGAGTGATGATGATTCAGACTCCAGTGATGACTCAAGTGAAGACATGGTGAATTTGGCACTTGTAGGTCTAAAGGATGAAGAAAGCTCACAAGGGTCCATAAAAGAAGATTTTGTGGATAGTGATTTTTCAGATTCAGAAGATGATGCAAGTGAGGTAAACTCAATTAATTCTGATTTATCTTCCTCTCCTATTATACTAGAAGAACTAACCATGCAGGTACCAAGTAATGTCTCTATTATTGAGTTCATGGAACTGAAAAATAAGAATGGCAAGCTGGAAAAGAAGAACAATCAGTTGAAGAATATTATTTCTGAGTTAATGGCTGAGAAGGCTCCAGAATTAAATCATGATGATCTTATCACTGATTTAAAAGAGAAACTAGTTCAATTCGAAGGTGTCAACAAAGGAATGAAGCACTCATGAAAGAACTCAGAAATTTAAAGGCAGATATTGAAGCCAAAAATGAATGTATAAAATCATTCAAGCATAAAGAATCCAGCCAAGCCGAATCCTCAAAAACTGCTGAGAAGAGAAAACAGCAAGCTGAACTTGTCAAACAGCAAGCTGAATTGATTTCTCTTCTAGAAAAAGAAGTTAAAGACCTTCAGAAAGGGATGGAAACCTTTGTTCAAGGTGAAGACAGCTTAAAGACAATGATGAAGAAGGCAAATGTCCCCTTGGTCAGAGAAGGAGTTGGCATGAAATCAAACAATAAACTTGGTGCACTCAAATACGATGGAAGAAATGGCATACCATACAATTATGCCATGCCTTGGAAGATATGTAACAAGTGTGGAGGAAAAGGCCATCTGGAAAAACACTGTGTGGTTCAAGTAAACCCTAAAGGGAAAACAGCTTACCAGAAGAGGCCAGTCAGAAGACAAACAGCACGCCACAATGCTCCTGACAGAAGACAAACAGCCTACCAACAGTCACCAAAAGTGATCCAAATGTGGATCAAGAAAGCTGATTTAAATGTTCTATATATTCTTGCTTCTAACCAACTTGGACCCAAACCTATATGGGTTCCAAAACATTAAATTGGTGTTTGTTTGTTTTATAGATATGTCTTGCCGCTAAAGTAAAGTCAAATCAATGGATTTTGGATAGCGGATGCACTAGACATATGTGTAGAGACAAATCTCAGTTCATAAGTCTCAAAATGAAGAAAGGAGGAAGAGTTACAATTGGCAATAGCAAGACTCTTCGAATACTTGGTATTGGTTCCATTGGTAATAGTAATATTTCGATTGATAAAGTTCAATATGTCAAAGGTCTTTCATATAATTTACTTAGTGTCACTCAATTATTTGATGATGGACATTTTGTTAAGTTTGGCATAGATAAAACTGTTATTACTATTTGTGCTAACAAAATCCCCCTAGTTGCTAGAAGGGAAGGAAATATATATGTATTAGATTTCGAAATGCAGGAAACAGCATGCTGTTTGGCTGCAATCGACAATGATCCATATATATGACATAGAAGGTTGGGACATGCACACATGGACTTGTTTAATAAATTATCAAGCAAGAATCTGGTCAGAGGACTACCAAAACTGAAATATTCTAAGGTTGAAGTATGTTCAGCATGCCAATTGGGTAAACAAATTCGAAGTACTCACAAAGCAAAGAAAATGGTATCTACTTCTAAACCTTTAGAGCTACTGCACTTGGACTTATTTGGTCCAGAATCTTATAAGAGTATTGGAGGTAAACAATATGGTTTTGTTATTGTAGATGATTATTCTAGATTTACTTGGGTATTATTTCTCCGTACTAAAGATTGTGCTTTTGATGAGTTTGAGAAATTGATTAAATTACTTGAGAACAAGCATGATACAAGACTTGTAGGTATAAGAAGTGATAGAGGAGGTAAATTTGTCAATGAAAAATTTATTGCATATTGTGAAGAAAGAGGAATCTCCCATGAATTTTCTGCTCCAAGGATTCCACAACAAAATGGAGTGGTGGAAAGGAAGAATAGGTCACTTCAAGAAACAGCAAGGACTCTACTGCAAGAAAGCAAGCTGCCTAGAAGTTTTTGGGCCGAAGCTGTGAATACAACATGCTATTTGTTGAATCGAATCATAATCAGGCCAATTTTGGATAAAACTCCATATCAATTGTTGAGAAACAAGAAGCCTAATATCAGTTACTTTAAGATTTTTGGCTCTAAGTGTTTTGTGCTCAAGACAATTGGTAAAGATGGTAAATTCGATGCTAAATCCTATGAGGCTATATTTCTTGGTTATTCTTTAACAAGTAGAGCTTATAGAGTGTATAATGTTAATAAACATATTGTTGAAGAATCTATTGATGTTACTTTTCAAGAACCTAACAATGATCTACCAAGAGATGAGGAAGAATTTGCAGGACAGCAAGCTGGAAGTGCAAATCAACAAGCTGGAAGTGCAAATCAGCAAGCTGGAAGTGCAAATCAGCAAGCTGGAAGTGCAAATCAGCCAGATGGAAATTCAGGACAGCAAACTGAAAATGAAAGTCAGCAAGCCAAGGATGATGTAGACAATAACAATCAGCAAGCTGGATGTTCAAGTCAGCAAGTTGAAGTGGAAGATACAATCTCCAAAATTGCAAAAATATCTTTGGAAGGTCCTAGAGGATCAAGGGCTACTGAGAAACTACCTTTCTGTGATGAAAAAGATCAGTCACCTCGAGCAAAGATAAGAAGAACAACTCATGAAGAAATAGCTCAACATTCTTTACCAAGGGCAACAAGAACGGTCAAGAATCATCCTCCAGAGTTAGTCATTGGTGACATTACTGATGGAATTACTACAAGAAGAGGAAAAGCAAATTATTGTGCTCATGCAGCCTTCCTAGCTCAAGAAGAACCCAAAAATATCAATGAAGCATTAGAAGATGAGAATTGGATCATGGCCATGCAAGAAGAATTAAATCAGTTCGAAAGATGTGAAGTTTGGGAACTTGTCAAGCCACCAGAAGATGCTTCAATCATTGGCACAAAATGGGTATTTAAAAACAAAGTTGATGAATTTGGCATCGTTACTCGAAATAAAGCAAGGCTTGTGGCTCAAGGATATAATCAACAAGAAGGCATTGACTTTGATCAAACTTATGCTCCTGTTGCTCGTTTAGAATCAATAAGGATGCTTCTTGCCTATGCATGTTTCAAGAAATTCAAGCTATATCAAATGGACGTAAAGAGTGCATTCCTAAATGGCTTGCTGGAAGAGGAAGTTTATGTAAAACAGCCTCCTGGATTCGAACATGAACAGTATCCAGACTATGTGTTCAAGCTAAAGAAGGCTCTTTATGGTTTAAAGCAGGCTCCAAGGGCTTGGTATAAAAGGCTTAGTAAGTTTCTTATCAAAAATGGATTTATTCGAGGTAAAATCGATCCCACATTATTTATTAAGCAAGATGGTAAAGATATTCTTATTGTACAAATATATGTGGATGATATTATTTTTGGAGCTACTAATGAATCTTTGTGTAAGTGGTTTTCCAAGTGTATGCATAGTGAGTTCGAAATGAGCATGATGGGTGAGCTCAATTATTTCTTGGGTCTTCAAATCAAGCAATCTAAGGATGGAATTTTTATACATCAATCCAAGTATACAAAAAGTCTACTCAAGAGATTCGGTTATGAAGATGTTAAGTCAAAATCAACTCCTATGATTCAAAACAGCAAGCTGTTTGCAGATGAAAATGGTAAGACTGTTGATATTAAAAAGTATCGAGGTATGATTGGTAGCTTACTATATTTAACTGCTTCTAGACCTGACATCATGTATAGTGTGTGTGTTTGTGCTAGGTTTCAATCCAACCCTAAAGAATCTCACTTAAATGATATTAAAAGAATATTTCGATATTTAAGTGGTACCATTTCTCTTGGTTTGTTCTATCCTATCACAAATGCTTTTGATCTTGTTGGGTATAGTGATGCAGATTATGCAGGTTGTCAAGTTGATAGAAAAAGTACTAGTGGTGTTTGTACATTCCTCGGACAAAGCTTAGTTTCATGGCAATGCAAGAAACAAACCTCTGTTGCTTTATCCACGGCCGAAGGAGAATACCTAGCAGCTGGGAGTTGTTGTTCTCAACTTCTATGGATGATTCAAACCTTAAGGGATTTTGATATCAAGTGTGGAAGGATTCCAATAAATTGTGACAACACTAGCACCATCAACATTTCAAAAAATCCGGTGAATCACTCAAGAACGAAGCATATATATGTTCGACACCATTTCTTGAGAGATAATGTTGCTAAAGGAAAGATAGAGTTTGTCTTTGTTCCAACTGAATTTCAACTAGCTGATATTTTCACAAAACCCCATGCTGAAGAGAGATTTTCCGTCATTCGAATGCAACTTGGTATGTGTTCTATGTAGAACAGCGTGCTGGATGATAAGTACTGGACAGGTTAGCTTACCATTTGTTCCAGTTACATATTAAACATGGCATACTGTTTTTTATTCCATCTCTGGCTTACCATTTGTGTGAAATTAAATATCCTATGAATCTATGTGTCCTGATTTGATAATATATGCTAAATGATTACATGGTGTTCAAATTGATTGAAATTCTAGAAAATTTAGTATATCTGTTCGTAATATGAATTAATTGGATTTTTGTTTTTCTTGTTTGTTTCTAATTTTTTTTATTCCATAAAATTCTATTCGATTATTTTACTAATATGTTAATGAGATATTTAGTTTTATCTTTAATCCTAAAATATTCTCCCCTAAAATTATCAAAAAGAAAAAGAGGCTCGAAAACGATTCATTTTCATTTCTCTCAACCAAAACACTCTCAGAGGCGATTAGGGTTTCATCAAGCGGAGATTTTTAGGGTTCTTTCTCTCTTTCAATCATCATGACTCGAACCAGAAAATCTAGTCTCATTGCAAACACACCTCCGTCCAAGAAATAAAAGGTCTTGATTGAATTGGATAATACGGCTCATAACAGCGGCGACGAGGTTTCTCAGACACCGGAATCGAAAAGGTTGAAGGGTATTCCTTATTTTGCTAGCCCTGATTTTGAATCTCGCTACTCTACCATGGAGTTGGGCACTCGGACTCTCATCACTGCTCATCCTATTGACAGTAAGATTATTAAACCTCTTACTGATGTTGGAATTATTAAGCTTTTTCAAGATGTTGGTATTGATTCATTTATTCTCAATTTACCCAAAGTTTATTATCATGATCTTGTTCGAGAATATTATGGTAATCTATACTCTGATAAATTTGGAAACATCTGTTCAACTGTGGGTGGTAAGAAAATTCAATTCAATGCATCTTTGTTTAGCTCAATCCTAGATATTGATTATCAATCTGAGCTTGATGTGTATACGGCTCAAATTGCTTTGGATTTTCCTGATTTTTCTATAAAAGACCAACTGTCAATTTTAATTGGTTCTGATTTGGTTGGGGAGTCTGCACCTCCCAGTACTACTGAGGTTACACCACTGGCTCATTTGATCTTTAAGATTGTTAGGTCACACATCTGTCCAAGAATGGGGAATAAGTCTAATTTCACTAATCAAGATGTGGTGTTAGTTGCTATGATCTTAGCTGGTAGGAAATTTGATATCTCATCTCTTATCATGCAAAAGATGCTTAGTACTCTTGAGAAAACCTCCACTGGAATCCCTTATGCTCAGCTTCTCACAAAGGTCTTTGTAACCTTTAAGATAGATTTCAAGAAAGCTCTTAAGATCAATGTCAAGGAAGTCTTTGATCACAAGACCTTAACTCAGAATAATATTCAGTTTGAGGATGGTATGGTCACAAGGATTTTGCCTCCACCTCTTTCTGATGATATTCCTGAGATTGGAGAACCTTCCAACCCTACTCCTGGTGCTTCTGAGTTTACATCTATTGAAAGTGTTTCTGAGATTAAGAAAGAGTTGCAAGCAGTCAAGACTGTTCTCAAGGTGATAACATCAGACTGTCAAACAATCAAGACAGTCATGAAAGGGTTTCATGAGGATATGAAGGCCATGAGGGACATGTTGCTCAAGACAGCTGGAACCACCTCTGCTACTCACTCTGCGGTAGACACTGACTTGGGACTTGACAAATTGGCATAAGCTGCTGCAAAAGATGCTCCAGAAGATGATGAAGGTGGATCAGACAAAGAAGGAGATGAGGACTTCCATGTTTCTCCCAGGACTACTCCAACAGACTCTTAATTTTTGATGAATTAAGGGGGAGAAAATTTGGAGAATTAATTATTCTGCTACTTTTAATTATTCTGCTACTTTATGTTGTTTTATTTGGTTTTGTTAAAACTTTGTTATGTGCTCTATCTGGTACAATGTTTGTGTTGAACTTATTTGGGTGACACCTGCTTGAATGCCTTTTATGCTTAAATGCCTGATTTGGTTATATGGATTGTTTTAATCAATATTACTGTTTTATATCTAACTCTTTGAGATGCAGGAATTTAGGGGGAGTTTTTGGATAATTCTCCTAAATTAGTTGTAATCATCAAAAAGGGGGAGATTGAAACTCCTAAGTTTTGATGATAACAAACAGCAAGCCATTTGGCTTAATTTCAGATATAAAACAGCATACCATATGTATATGTGCTAACTTGGTTTTGCAGAGATTACAGTTTACTGATTATATAATCAGTCTGGAACAAACAACAAGCTATCCTTTCAAATTGCATACCAGTTTCACAAACAGCATGCTGCTTTCAGTCTGGCAGTTTTACCATACATAAAGAATTCAAAGAGCATCAAGTGGAAACATTGTTAGGAATATTTGTGAGGGCCCTCTGAGTATAACTGAATATACAAACGTCCATATCATATACAATTTGGGAGACAAACATATTCCTTGGGTTAAATTAAGAAAAGTAAAGTTCTACTTTTCATTAATTTAATGACACATCATGCCTCCACTCAAAATAAACACATGGCTCTCATGATGGCTATTATTCTCTCCATACACGTTCTTCTTCTTCATCAGTTGAGATACATAGCTCCTTCATTCCTTAAACAAACATATCATCTCTAACGGATTGATTTTATACCGTTGGAAATTTTCAAGGCTCTTATTCAAAGTTTTTGTGTTTTACCTATTTAAGGACTGATAATATTCAGTTCTTGACAATCCTTACAGTGCATAAAAACAAAGAGCTATACACAAACTCAAAGCTTACATTGCAAAATCCTTGAAAACCTTTTAAACCCATTACATTCGTATATATCTATATATTCAGAGGGTCATAGGTTGAGTTGTAACATTCAAACATTTGTATTGTTCAAATTGAATCTATTTGTTGTTGTACAAACGTTGGCTTAACATTTAGGGTGAGTCGAACTAGACTAGAGAAGTAAACTTGGGAAGTGTTACTTAGAAAGTTAGTTCAGCACAGGAAACAGCAAGCCATTTGTAAGCAGCAGGGTGTAAGGGAGATATATTGTTGTATCTTGTAATCGGTTTATAATTGATCAATAATATATTCTCTTACCAAGTTTGGTAAGGGACCAGGACGTAGACCATAGGGGTTTAGGGGTCGAACCTGGCTAAAAGATTGTGTGTCTCATTTACTTACTGTTAATTTCATTCTACATTGCATATTATTCTCAAACATCGTGCCATTTGTAAACTGTATTATTACAAACAGCAAGCTGTTTCTGGCATTTTTCAAAACAGGTCATAAATTAGCATTGTTAGCCATAAACACCTATTCACCCCCCCTCTAGGTGTTGTTTTCAAAAGTTTGTTCTCTAGTGACTGGTGTGTGTATATATATAATTATATATAGGGTAAATAAGATTGGTTGGGGGCATCTTGACGCAGTACGCACAAATCAGTAATCACGTGTGTAGGCCCCGCAGGGGTAGAGGGTTATGTTAATAAAATAAGAGTAGTATACGCATCATAAAGATGCGTATAGTTTATAAAAAAAAAAAAATTGAATGCTACGCATCGCGCATATGCGTATATGGTGTTCGCATTTTCCAAATGCGTAATCAGTTATTTATTTTGGACAGCTTTACCGCCAATCGTTATTTTGGGCACAACATTTTATAATTTGGTTATTGAGGGCTTTCACCCACATAAGGAGGGGTATGTTGATAAATTACTAAATTGGCTTGAAAGAGCATTTGGGTCTATAATATATATAATAATAAATGAAAAGAGACATTATTCTTTTATTTTCTTTGAAATTATTTCTGAAATAAATGTTAAATAAAATGTAGAATAGAACTATTTAAGAATCTAGTAGATGAGTTCCAAATTTTCATCAAGGGCACTTCTAGCATGGTGGTCATTGTGTGACCATAAAGTAGATTCCTAGCAAGAGGTCATGGGTTCAATTCATGCCAACAATAACATTTTTAATATATTTATAAAATTTGTGGGTATTTTAGTAAATTACTAAATGGCATGAAAAGCCATGTTGGCATATAAATATTTATAAAATTTGTGGGTATTTTAGTAAATTACTAAATGGCATGAAAAGCCATGTTGGCATATAATATATTCTGAAATAAATGTTAAATAAAATGTAGAATAAAACTATTTAAGAATCTAGTGAATGAGTTCCAAATTTTCATCAGGGGACTTCTAGCATGGTGGTCATTGTGTGATCATAAAGTAGATTCCTAGCAAGAGGTCATGGATTTAATTCATGCAAACAATAACATTTTAATATATTTATAAAATCTATGGGTATCTATATATATTATAATGCCAGGAGATCAGAAATGCACCAGAAATGTTTTAAATATTTTTCTTGAATTTTCAATTTTTTGATTTTTTATTAAAAATATGTTCTTGCATTAAATAACTCTTAATGACCTTTTAATTAGTCATTAATTACACCTATTAAATCTATATAAAATTTACTATGGGTTGGACTCCATAGCAAACACCTTATATAACAAACAACAAAGAACACCTCATATCTAATAGATCCATTGCCCCTGGCGGGGCCACCCAATACAAAAAGTTCTTATTTTTTTAGGCTCTATCCATCCAGCAAAAAAAAAAAAATTTGAAAATTTACTGTTCATCGATGACGTCATCAGTGACGTCATCATGAACAGTAAAATTTTCAAAAATTTTTTTTTTTTTTTTGCTGGATGGATAGAGCCTAAAAAAATAAGAACTTTTTGTATTGGGTGCCCCTGGCGGGGCCAATGGATCTATTGGAATAAATGATTTTATAGTGTTCTTTATTGTTTGTTATATAAGAGTGTTCTTTATGGAGCAATGGCCTATATATATATATATATATATATATATATATATATATATATATATATATATATATATATATAATTAAGTGTATTTTTAGGTAAAATAATGACCGAAAATTGTTTATATCGCATTCTTTTTCATTCCCTATAAGACTACATTAATTTCTTTTCGAACGATCGTAAGTAGTAAATATAATCTTAACTTCTCAAACAATTTTGATTATAATTCATTTAGAAATCGTAACAAATTATGAAAATATATAGATCTTCGCTTAACATTTGAATTTGTATAAAAAAAACAAATTATTATTATTTTTGCACATTAATAAATTATACGTGGAGTATGACCAAACCGATTAAATTGAACCAACCAAACTATTTTTTCAGCGGATTAATGGATAAAAAAGTTACGCCTGTTGTTCATTATATTGTGTCGAAATAAATTAATATTCTAATTAAATAAATTCTTACTCTAATATTGAATATTGAATAAATTCTTACGCCTGTTGTTCGTATTGTCATTGCTAATTTTTATGCTTATTCTATTTTTAAGATTATCAAAATTTTATTTATACGATGAGAGTAGTTTTCTAATTAATAATTTATATAAATTGTTTTAAATCAATTTTTTAGTAAATTCTTAAGAGATCAATAAATTTTTAAAAATAATAAAAATTATTTTATCTAACTTCAATATTTTCAAATATAAGTTTATAAACCGCGCGAAGCGCGGATTACAATGCCTGGAGATCGGAAAGTTAATAGAAGCGTTCAAAATGGCTTTCTTGAATTTTGATTTTTTTTTATTTTTTTATTAAAATTATTTTCATGCATTAAACAGCTCTTAATGACATATTAATTAGTAATTAATTATACCTAATAAATATATAATTATTTAATTTAATTTAATTTAATTAAACAATTATAAAACTTTATTTGAGCATTATATTTATTATTTTAATAGTAAAAGTAATTACATTTATATTTAAGCTTATTTTTAGGTAAAATGACGACTGAAAATTATTTACATTGCGCCTTTTTTATTTTCTGTCGAATAACACTCCAATTTTTTTTCGAATAGTTGTAATACAACGACCCTTAACTTCTCAAGCAATCTTCAATATTAGTAATTATGATCGTAATAAATTATAGAAGTATATAAATTTTCGCTTAACACCTATAATAAAAATAATACAAAGAGTTTTTATTTTTACACATGAATAAATTACACATGGGTTATGACCAAAGCAATTTAATTGAAAAAACCCAACTTTATTGATAGATTAAATAGTTAAAAAAGTTATATACCCGTTGTTCATTATGTTTTGTTGAAATAAATTAACATTCTAATTAAATAAATTCTTACACTACTATTGAACATGTATGTTATGAGAGGGGCGTCGGCTTTAAAAAGTATTATTATATATAATATTTTTAACCTTTGGTTACGTTTGTATTATAATTGTTACTTTTTATGTTTATGATATTTTTGAAATTATGAAAATTTTAGATATATAAAGAGAGTATTTTCAAACTTATAATTCAAGTAAATTATTTTGATTCAATTTTTTGTAAAAAAATTTAAGAGAGCAATAAATTTTTAAATATAAATCATATATTTTCAATATTTTAAAATAAAATTTATGAACCGCGCGAAGCGCGGATAAGTTTCCTAGTTTTATTAAATTACTAAATGGCATGGCGGCATATAATATATATATAAAGGATATAAAGGATTCTAAAATAAAAATTATTTATTATATGTTTTTATTGATATCGTAATTATGCTATGATTGGTAAATGTGAGTGTAATTAATTACATATGAACACTTGTAATAATAATGATATGCATTTTAGAGGTCGTTTGGTTGACAGACATTTATGTAGGTATTTCAAATACCTAGGAAGTAAGATTTGAAGTAGTTGTTTGGTTGAATAAAAATATAGATACTGGGAAATGCAAATACCAGTATAATGTGGGAAGTGGCTTACCCACCCCTACCTAGGTTAATCACACTTCCTGTATCACACAAAACATTACAAAACTAATAAAATCAATCAATAAAATTAGAAAAACTTTCTACAAAAGATTTAAATTTTTTAATAAATTGTTTTAAAATAAATTTAGAGTATTTCTTAATTTTTAAATTAGTTATTTTCCTAGTAAATTTTATTATTAGAACATATTCTTTTGACTTTTTTCTAGTAGTTTCTGACATTTAAAAAAAATCACATTTTTTATTTTTTTAAATGCTAGCGTTCAAAAATTTGATTTTACTATTATAGGGATTTGTAATTAAAAATTTTATGTTTAAATCTATTTTTTATGTTAATTCAACTTCTAATTCATTTTAAAATTTTGAATGCACATTTTCTATTGACTAAAAAATTAGAAATATAAAAAATAAATAATTTTTTTTAATTAAAACCTGAATCAAGAAATAGTTGATAAACATTAAATTCACATAAATTTGATAATATATACATCTTTTAAAATTTAAACATTAAAAAATTTGATATAAATACCAAATTACAAGTTAGTTATTTTTATTGGTAAAAAAAAGATTGTTAATAATTCCAAATATTATAATATAATATTATAATATTTATAATATATTCGAGGTCATTACAATCAATCAGTGGAAGTAAAATATTTTACCAAACAAGATGAGGGAAATGAATATCCAAGAAGTTTAATTTCCAGCATAACAACCAAACAATTTTTTTACACTTCTCACAAATTCTAAAACACATCAAATTTAACTTCCCATGAGAAGTTAATTCCCATTATATACCAAACGACCACTTAATATTCGTATTTTATTACAGAACAGGGTGTAATCAATGTATACAAACTTTATCCTTTATGTGAATTAAGTATTAAATTAACATGTGTAGGTTTCACATAATAACTCAGGTGAAGAACTGATCACTTGTATACGAGTTCGAACAGGAAGTAGTGATCATATATATAAGATCATATGATAATAAACTCTTATCCTCTTTAAGAAGAAAACCACAAAAACTATGATGATGGCTTTTGATACAAATAGGACAAGAGAAGAAGCTAGTACAACGGTGAAACAAAGAAAGCTTTTAGAGCATCACAAAGTTGAGGTTTGTTTTCATATATGTACTTTTACAATCTGTGGCAAACCTCAATTTCTCTGAAATTTCGACTCCATTCTCATATGAATAAGTGTTTGATTTATGTAAGGTTTTAGGTTTCTTGATTTTGTTTGCCTCTTTCTTATAATCTTAATTTTTAAATTTTGAGTTTGTTTTCTTGCTATCAAAATTTCTTTTTGGCTAGGAATGAGCTTTCCAGTATATGTATAGGTATGGTCTCACACACATACCTTTAAACTCCCGACCTTTTATTACCAAGAGTAGATGGTAGTCTGACATTGGATTTATATGCATGGCTATGCAATTTTAAGGTGTGCATATTTATGGCACTATGTTTTCTGTGTATGCATGCTGTAACAATTCTATGTTCAATTTCGGTATTCATGGTTTTGGTAATGACTTGCTATATTCTGATGTAGATGCAGTGATTGTTTAGCCTCTTTTTTTTTTTTTTTCGATTTGCCCTTTTATAATTATTGTGGTTTTCCCCTTTTTCTGTTGTTATGATGTACTTTTTCTTGTTTTGGCTGAGAATAAGATTTTGAGTAGAGTATATTGTTAGGAGTAATCTTGCCTTTATTTACATGCATCTGGTTAGAGTGTTACAATGTTCTAGGTCTGTATTTTCTATGTAGGCATGTTGTAGCAATTTGATGATGAATTTGGGGTCCATTGGTTTAGGTACTGACTTTCTATATCATGATGTACCTTGCACTAAAACATTTAGGTTTCTTGAGTTTATTTGACCCTTTCATATTTTTGTAGAGATTTTTCATTTATCTTTTGTTTTGCTGAGAATAAGTTTTCAAATAGATATTTATTGGATAATATAATTTTCGAGTCTGTTTATTTATGACCCCATGTATGTTGTAACAATTGGACGATGAATACAGGTTTTTTTAGTTTAGAAGTTCAGTAATGTCTTTCTATATTCTGATGTGCTTGCAGTGATTAATTTGGAAGGTTTGCTTCAGTTTTACATTCAATGTTTTTTGGCAGTCCGAAAATTTGTGCACAAAATTCTTTTGTTTTTTTTGATTAAAAATTGTTATTTCTTAAGCTAAAATGTTAGTATGTAATATGTTGTTGTCTAAATACTTTTACTTGTATGTAGGTAAGGAGTACCGAGGAGGGGCTCCAAGGTTCATGGCACCAAGGGACTGTCATTGCTACCGAAAATTTAGCTAGATGGGTTCAGTATGATCACCGTTTCCTAGATGAAGACAGTTCATCCAAATTTGTTGAGCGTGTTGAAGTTCCTTCAGTTGTTGATGGCCTTGTATACAACAAAAAATCACTGTCTAATTATCGTGGATGGATACGGCCATTGTCGCCTCCATGTGATTTTAGTAAATGGTTTCTCCACTATGGACAATGCGTTGATGTATATTACTCGGATGCATGGTGGGAAGGGGTGATTATAGACTATCAAGATGGTTCAATGGAGCGGAATGTTTTCTTTCCAGATATTGGTGATGAAATGGCAGCCCACATGGATAATTTGCGTATTAGTCAGGACTGGGATGAACAAAATGAACTTTGGAAGCCTCGTGGGAACTGGCTTTTTCTTGAATTGATTGAGGAGATAGAGAAGGATTGGCCCGTTCTTGTATCTGTTAGGCAAATTTGGTATGATGTGCGGGCCAGAAATGGATTTAACAGTTTAAAGGAATGGACTTCTTATTTGAGTGATATCTGGAGAGAATTGTTGTTGGAGGTAATTGTGGATAACTTTAAGCTCTTTGTGAAAGAATTTTTTCTGAATCTGAGCTCCTCGGAGGATATATTACATAAATGTGGTCAAGTTATGGAACTAGATGGATCTATTTTGGATGCTTTATTGAAGAATAAGAAATGCTTTGTTGACTCTCTTTCTGTTGTACCCATTGGTAATGGCTTATTAAATGGATATGAGTTGTTGCATGTTGATGAAAGGGAAAAGTATTGTCAACCTTGTGAAGAGATCAATTGGGATGTATCGGCAACTTGCAGGAAGTTGGATAGGTTGGAGAAGATGCCGCTTTCTAGGTCAGTCAAATCCACTCCAACAATGGAAATTGTACCTTTTATGACTGGTGAGATGTCTAAGGGTAATTCCTGTACCAACCATGAAGAATCATTCAACACTAGTCTTAAAGTGTCTATGTTAAATAAGAACCATGTTTGGATTCCTGCTGGCCCTGACATTGTTCCTGATCCTGAGTATTTCCCTGATGCAGTTGTCGAATACTGCAGGTTGTTCAAGTCTAGGCATAAGCGATATCATGAGGTTCAATTCAATGTCTGGAAACATATTTTATTTATGGGCTGGAAAATTGAGTACAGGAAAGATAAAAAAACTAATGGTACACAGAGACTACGATTCATTGAGCCCGGTTCTCTTGGGAAGTCTTTTAGATCACTTGTTAAGGTGTGTGAGTATCTGATGACAGGAGTATCTAAAGAATTGTCTTCCTGTACGGACATTAAAATACCAAAAGAGAAAGCACAAGACAATTGGGTGCCACTTTGCCTACCCGAAGCTGAATATCGTGAAGATGCTGTTACTGAATATATCAATGTTAGCAACTGTGGGCGTCAACCATCAGAGGAACATATGTTAAATGTCTTGAAACATATCTCTTTTTTGGGATGGAAATTTGAATGCATTAAAGATAAACGGAGATATCGTTTTAGCCCACCAAATGACAATGGCAGTGGAAAAAAATTTCGATCGCTTTTTGAAGTGTGTCAGCATTTGAAAAAATCTTCTTCTGCCCCCTGTTTTCCTGAAATTGTGCAAAATAGTTTATCTTGTGTAGCTGATGCCACCTTATCTCCAACTGAGCACTCACAAGAATGCAGAAGTGTTCTCATAGGACCTTCACCTGATGATAAATTTAAATGTGAACCTGAATACTGTCCTCAAACTGTTATGAACTATTATTCTTTTGCAATCAAGGAGAAGGGTGACCCTAGTAAATATGACGCAGACAACATTGTCAAGGATATGCAACTGAAAGCTAAGAAGCACCTGTCGGCTGTTGGGTGGAAATTTTATCACTACCAGTCCACAAAAAGATTAAGGTGCAAGTACAGTTCACCTAGTGGAAAGCTTTACTATTCACTTCGATCAGCATGCAAGGGCTATATAGATGATGAAATAAATTTAGGGAAGCTAGCAGAAGTACAACTGACTACCGAGGGTCGATGTTCATTATTAGCGAGTAAGGAGGTTCGAAAAGAGTTTCATTGTAAACATGACAAGGAAAGAAAGAGTAGTGCGCTAAATCTTGCCTCTTTATCTTCAAGTTCTGTTACAAAGGAAAATAAGTCAAAGAAAATTCAAGATATCAAGAGTAAAGATCATTTGAGCAGTGCAGTCTCTGTTTCTGACCGTGTGTTGCGGTCAAGCAAACGAGCTCGGGAGGTGGTGGCTACATCTTCATCGCACAGGAATCCTCGTACAATATTGTCTTGGTTGATAGACAATAATGTAGTTTTGCTTGAGGAGAAAGTGCAATATCGCATTGGAAAGGATTACAAGACAATGGCAGAAGGTAGGGTGTCTTGTGATGGGATCAGGTGTAGTTGCTGCCAAGAAACTTTTACTCTGCGTAATTTTGAACTTCATGCAAACAGTACTTGCAATCAACCATCAGCCAATATATTTTTGGAGAATGGTAGGTCCCTGCTGGAGTGCCAGATACAACTGAGACGTGATTTAAATGCTAGAGGCTCCACTAGAGGGCTACTGGAGGTAAAGGATAAACAAAATGACAATAAGACCGACTGCATATGTTCTGTCTGTCATTTCGGGGGTAATTTAATATTGTGCGATGGATGTCCATCTTCATTCCATAAACGTTGTCTTGGTTTGAAGGCATGTCTATTCGAAAGTCTTACTTCATGTCTATAATCTTCTAGTTTCCTTTCCCATTTCTAGTTTCGACAACATATACATGGATAAATTACTTCATCTGGAAATTGATTTTTTACTACATTTTGTTGATATCTAGGGGGTTCCAACTGGTAACTGGTTCTGCCCATCATGTTGCTGCAAAATATGTGGTCGGGGCAAAAACAACGGGAAAATAGAAGTATTTACAGATAGTAGTGTTATCAACTGTGATCAGTGTGCACATCAATGTATGTTAGCTAGAATATGGTGTGATGATATTTAATATCTATATATTTATGCCACATCATTTTCGTCTTCATTATCTTATCTCTCTTTTTATGCATAATTGTTATAATACAGATCACGTCGGTTGCCTAAGGATGAAAGGTCTTGTGCTGGAAAGTTATCCTAAGGGATATTGGTTTTGCAATAGAAAATGTGAACAGGTAATTCTTTCTATATGAATTTGTCTAGAATACTGTTGTGATATGAAGCTATAAGGACATACTCCAAATCTGTGCATTTGAAAGCCTTGCACATGCTTGGGGAAAAACATGTCTGAGTGGTTGCGTCTTGGTTAATGAAACACTGCATGAAATATGTGTTTACTCGACATTTCAGATGTGATCTATGCTACTTAATTAACTGTATCAGATACATCACATGCCAACAGAAGTGATCATGATATCTGTTATTAGTCAGACATTATATTTTGTCAAAATTTCGGATATGACCAATGCTACTTAATTAGCTATAGCTCAAACATCAGATACAAACAGATGTGGTCACTGTCAGTCCGTCATAGGTACACATGATATTGTGTCTAGAGAGGTGGATCGATACCGGATGTATAGGAATCCTAGTTGCTCGACCAGGACCCTAGCTTTATTGCAAGTCGAAAATCTTGATGGAATTTTCTTCCCCTTCAAATCTCAGGTACTAGAGATGAGCGAATGACATACAACCGAAAAAAAGTTTAAAGAAGTTGCTTTATTTTGACCCTGGAATTTACTAAACATGGAGCTAACGAGTTCAGTTGAATGTTTTTTTTTTCTTGGCACATGTGGATAATATCTCTCACTTGTTTTTCTCCTTCTTGATTTGGTCTATTTCATGAGTACTAGTTAGTATTCTGGTTGATCATATTGAGAGGAATACCATGCATCCATGTTCCCTGGAAAGACATTCATGGTATTCTCATTTTCTTGTCAATAAATTTCTTTTTAAATTTCATATAATTTTGGTCAAGACAATTAAAACGCGGTAAGATATGTTTGTGCAGTATTGTACATAGTTTGTTACAGGAGAAGATATCTATAGGTCTATCCTCTATAAGCATGATAATAAAAGTTAAACAATTTAGTGGTAATGAGTCTCATTCTTGTGCCCTCTAAATGTACATCACCAGTTCTGATTTTCATGTGTTGATCGTGTAGATTTCATTTGAACTTCATAAGCTTCTGG
The DNA here is from genome assembly GCA_037693485.1 of Kitagawia praeruptora. Classification (NCBI taxonomy): domain Eukaryota; kingdom Viridiplantae; phylum Streptophyta; class Magnoliopsida; order Apiales; family Apiaceae; genus Kitagawia; species Kitagawia praeruptora. The sequence continues at coordinate 105,877,917 of CM075352.1, read as the reverse complement.
GAAAACCAGTTCAACTTGGGATAGATAATTTGACTTGGACTTTACTGAAGTACACAAAACCTGATGAATGTTATCATGATCAATCTAATATTTCGGATTCGACGGAGATCTATAGCAAACTTAATGTTGCTCTTGATGTTATGCACGAGTGCTTTGAGCCGGTCAAGGACCCTCGAACCAGAAGGGATCTTGTTGAAGATGTTATATTCAATAGATGGTACGGCTAAGTCTCTAAGAATCTTTTATGTTGCCTCTGAATGCCATAACTTTAACTGTTTATAATTAGAATTTCTTTGAAATTAAATCCGTATTGCAATTTCTCCCCCGTTTTATAATTTCCTATATGATAGCAGAATGAGGTATGAACTGTGGTAATTGTGTTTATTTGCTAGACATAGTATCAGAACACAATGTATTTGACCTTGGACAACAAAAATTGTGTCCCAAAGTTTGCACCTATTTTTATTGTTTTAGCATTATCAACTGTTCCCACTTCCCATATGAACTTTCAAGAATTAAATTTTATTAACTCAAAATTTGGAATTTAAATAGTTGATTAACTAGCAGCGTTGACATGAGTATTACTAAAATAATGAAATTTTGTGCTTAACTGCAGTGATTTTGTCAAATTTATGATGCTGCCACTTTTCCCTGATTAATTCTATAACACGTAAAAAGCCTGCTACTAATAATTTACAATTTCAGGTCTAAGCTGCACCGTTTGAACTTCTGTGGGTTCTATACAGTACTTTTGGAGAAAAATGATGAGTTAATTACTGCGGCTACTATAAGGTATCTCTAACTGCATATTATTGTTGAGTGTTGTTTGGACCCGTTACAATGATCTAAAAATGCTTGCTTTTTCTTTTATAAAGAGTTCATGGGGAAAAGGTGGCAGAAATACCTCTTGTTGCTACACGTTTTCTATATCGTAAACGTGGAATGTGTCGTGTTTTGATGAATGAGCTTGAAAAGGTAATCTAATCTCGGCACCTTATTCTTTTTCTGATTCGGTGATTCCAAAGATTTGATATTCTTAATAGCTAGCCGTGTAGGGATGATTTGTAGGAAAAATTGAGTTTTTATGCAGTGGCAAGCAGACTCCTCTGTCCCTTCAAACAACTTATTATGATTTATCCAGTATCTCCATCTCTAAACCACAAACATGTGACCCCTCAAAAGTCTTTGTAGCTATAAGTCTCTAACAATTATTCTTTGATGTAGTTATAATTTTATTTATATTTATGTTATCTTGTGCTTGAGAAGAAGATATTTATATTTAAGTGTTGTAACTTGATATTTTAGCTCTGTAAAAATACTATCATCTTCAAGTTTGTGACAAAGATATTGTAATTAATTGATATATAAATGTTTACTTCACTTGATAAAGTGGTGCATGGGATTATGTCTTAACAGTGTAATTATATTATAAGCACCATATAATTAATGCAGTCCCCTAGTGTCTGACGAAGATTTTAGAAGCCAAGTAATATTTCCGGTAGTTCATAGAGTTTAAAAGGTTTGAGTTTGTTATTGTAAGCTGATTTTCATGTGTATAAGTGTATAATATTGACTTTTGTAACTCAGAGCGTCCCTTTTCCCAAGGTAGTTCTAGATTTGATTCAACCTTATTTTACTTTAAAATTTTACTTGGTCCTGGCAAAAAAAAATTTACTTGGTGAGTTCCTAGTTTGAAATTCTTTTCTGTAATGGATCTAATATATATCGGTAATCTGGTCTAGGTATGGCATGACTATGTTCATATGTAACGCGTTGAAGTCTTGAAGATGAGCATGTTGATCAACTTTTGTCACAAGTTTCAAGTCGATATATAAATTTTTTTTTGCTCATAGGTACTCGTGGAAGTAGGAGTGGAGAGGCTAATTTTGCCTGCTGCTCCAAGTGTGCTAAACACTTGGATATCTTCGTTTGGGTTTTCTAGGATGTCGCCCTCTGAGAGATTAAAATTTTTGGACTATACTTTCCTCAATTTCCAGGGCACCACATTGTGCCAAAAACAATTATTGATAACTCCCGGAATTAACGCAATTCCCCCAAGTACGTTTCACTCCCTTTTGCTTCCTTACGCTCGAGTAAAATAGTTATTTATTTTAAGAAGTATATCACCTCTCTAACCATCGTTGTACAGGTCTTGTTAAACAACACTCTGATGTCATTAGTGGAGATGATATTAAGGACTTTGAAGGGAGCAGTGGTGTGTCTGAAATACTTCAAACAGATCGAGTCGAAGTAAATAAAGCTGTAGGCCAAACCTCTATAAAGTATGTGTTCTTTCCTTTCTTGTTTTTCTATTTGAGCTTTGCAGAGAAAGGTTCTTTTTTTTTTTTGGTCTGCACCACCAGCTTCTTGCTGTTACTGTCGATCAGATGATCCGTTGTTTTGAACTATTAAATTTTAAATGAGTCGAGGACAAGTACATTGTATGTTTGGTTTGATGTTACTTTTGTAATTTTGTTATTTAGCGTTTTTTTAAGATGCATGATGCATGTTTCTCCTGGTTTAATGAGTCTGCTTATTATTAATTTCTTTCGGTTTTTCGTAGAATAATATACTTACTTAGGTCTAGTCTATTGTTTGAGAAGGTCTCTATTTTGAAGATTGAATAAGTAAATGCATTAGTGCCGATGATTTTTTGTGGAAAATTGAACCTTTTCTTGGGCAGTTGATACAATAAAGAAAGAGTATTTTTTGACCCATATAACCTCTTAATTTTTGTTTTGAAGGGGTGTGAATAATTAATTGAGAAAAGAAAACTTGTATGCTTCTAGCATGCATGTTTTTAAATGAGTTTTTGCCTGGGTGCCCTTCATGTCAAGAAAAGAGTCGCTTTACTATGCCCAAAGAGTGGCCAAGTGCAATTTTCAAGCAAAATAAGAATGTCAAATTACTCGATGTATATCTTATGTTTTCAATAGTACCTTGATTATATAGAGGCTTCGAGTGCACTAGTAGTTGAATTTCTGAAATTAACCATACCTTACAAAACAAAAAATATATATTCAGAGTTCCTATTTAAGCTGTATTTTTTTTTCTACTATATACCAGTTTGCTGCACGTAATTTTCTAAGAATCCAGGGTTGTATTATTGTTTCCGCATCATAGCTTTGAGTTGACAGAGACAATTTCTAGTTCTAATAATACACAATCCACTGAGTGTTGCACAGTAGAACTGTGGTATAATACAAGACACAAATGAGTGTGAAATAATAATGTAAGCCTCCGAAGGGATGTTAGGTTGTGCATAAATATCCACAGAAATGTATTTAATTCTATTCAAATCATCTTTTTATCTTTTTATTCTTTTTTGGGTGCTAGATAGGTGATCTCTATGTCAGCTATATATGTTCAAAATGTGTTTAAAGTGTTGCTATTGTCTAAAAGTATTATATAGAGTGTGGTGTCTACTGTCTCCGGTAAGGTGTATCTACAGATAGTTGAGGAAGGAAGCAGGACATTGTTTATCATACGTTGTAGAAGTTAATGCAGAATATTCTGTGTCTAATTGTATCATTCCTTAATATGAGACTGATATATTTATATTAAATATACCAGATATTTAGGAATTGATCTGAGGATAGTTAGTTATTTGTACAGCTAGGTAGATTGTACCACAGCCTATTTAACAGGCTCCTTTTCATACAGAATGTGATATGATGTAAATACATCTCAACATAATCTTCTTCTTTATATGTATTCGGTTTATGGTTTAAGACACATTTACCTATTCACTTTTCTTTTCTTTTCTTTTCTTTTTTTTGATGGAAACCATGTTAGAGTTTCAGCCTTTGGGTAAATTTCGAAAGTGTAGACCTCCAAACTAGACAAAGGACTTCTTGTCTTGCGCTGTTCATCAGATATGAGACCGCTTGTTTGGGAAGCGTGTGTCCTTGACATGAGGAGCTAATTACCCGTTTGATCAATCTATTAAAGCAGATAATGCTGAGAAAGGAAAGACATCAAACTGATCATGAAATGTGATAATCTTGCAGCCAATCCAGTCATGAAAGGACTAAGTATATAGAGCTAGATTGCCACTTTATTCAGGACAAAATCAAAAATGGGATGATCATTACTTCTCATGTTCCTTCTAGTTGTCAAGTAGCTGACATTGTGACCAAACCAATTTCTGTCAGGCAACATAGTTTTTTCTAACCGAGCTTGCATCTGCAGATCCTCAGCTCGGCTTAAAGGGGAGTAATGCAGATAATGCTGAGAAAGAAAAGACTGATCGAACTGATCATGAAAGTCGGTACAAACAGCTGAAATGATCAGTTTGTAAAGAGGGAAAAGTTTATTTCGAATAGTAGTTAAAAATAGGGACAATGTGGTCATTTCTCATAATAGCATTTTAAGTCGCAGTTGTAATGTGTGTGGTCTGTCTCATTGACTTCTTCTATTTGATTCAAGAAATTACTATACTTTGCAAAGTCTTGCTCTTCTTTCAAAGATAATATAGTTCAAATAAGCTGAAGTGGTTTTTTTTTTTTTGTGATTTCTTCTAGTTTTGGCAGTGGTGTTTGTGGCGCTGACAAAGTTGCTTCAGATCATTTGGTACTGCCCATCAGCCATTTGCTATTTTTGTTGGTATTTGCATATTTTTTTCAACCACCTCCTGTACTGATTTTATGTGACCTATCAATTCTCTTATCAGGTGAGTCAACCAACTGGTTTTGAATATCAACCTCCTCATATTGAGATCAGTCTCGAGAGCCCAGGTGAGGAGTCTGACTACAAAGTGAATAAGAAAGACTTAAATGGTCAAATTATATGCTATAAGAGGAGAAGGATATTAAAGCCTGTTGGAGCCGAGGTCAGTGCATGTTAGGCTCTTTTTTGTAACAAATGTAATTTTATTCAGTTGGCTAATCAGCAAATACTGGGAGTATGATAATTATGACCCTAAATATTTGTAGAAGTAAGTGCAGATTCTTCCTTTGCCAGATAATTACATAGGAAAGAACCATAATAGTTTAGGCTCAGCCTTGTAGACTTGTTTAAAAGTTGAGAAGTAGTTGGGGATACAAATGAAGCTCGATGTATCTTCTTTTGTTGTCCTTTGCCTAAAGTATCATCTAAGAACAATATACACCATCAGTACACATGCATGCACAGACATACATGTATATTACAATATGATTACTGATCAAATTGATTCATTGACATGTCTCACCTGGAATACAAATTGATATATTTAGTTGTAAATATATGAAATTCTGGAATCTAGACAAGTTCTTGCATGCATCCTGATGAGGATGTCAGACGCAGAGCACCTTATCGCTTTCTCATTTCACTAAAAGGCCTTCAATCTTGATATCCAGATTGGTCATTCATTCATGATAAGTAGCAGTATTTGATGACGTATTTCCAAGATATGTCCAAACTTTTAGTAAGTTTTCTGTAAGAGCTTACTTGAGGATTACATGCACCAAAAATCAAATGAAATGAGTTACATTACATTCACTCCAATATATATTATGTGTGTTTATTCTTACCTCCCATACTCTTGTAGTTTTGCTGTTTTAAGTGCACTAACCACACAGTGGAATTTTTGTGAAAATTAGTCCATTGCATGTATGTTCTTACTTATAGACCATACTATAGAACTATGCTCTGTAAATTTCATACTATATATAAAATAATTAGTTTAGCTACTCATAGAACACACCAGACTCTGCTTATGCGCCAACGTTACAGGACTCAAGAGTCAAGACTCACATTTAATGAAGCATAACGTGTGTATGGTCAGAAGTTTTATTTGTCTCGTTCTTCTCCTCTGTTCAATAGTGGCTTTTGCTAATTAATCAACTCTCTAAATGTTAGGTGATAGGAGAAGGCCTCAATTGGATTATATTATATTCAACAAACAGAAAGCACCAAATAGACAAGTTATAATACCATGTTAATTAACCAACTCTCAAACCTCATGGTGCTAATTAGGAGGCGGAGGCCTTGATTGGATCATATCACACATTTAATGAAGCATAACGTGTGTATGGTCAGAAGTTTTATTTGTCTCGTTCTTCTCCTCTGTTCAATAGTGGCTTTTGCTAATTAATCAACTCTCTAAAATCTTAGGTGATAGGAGAAGGCCTCAATTGGATTATATTATATTCAACAAACAGAAAGCACCAAATAGACAAGTTATAATACCATGTTAATTAACCAACTCTCAAACCTCATGGTGTTAATTATGAGGCGGAGGCCTTGATTGGATCATATCATATACTCCGTCCGTCCCAATAATATTGGCCACGTCCTTTCTGACATGCATTTTTAGGAGCAAATAACCTTTTTTTAAAAAAATATTTTGAATAAAAATTTAGATCTTAAATTTTTATTCAGAAAATGAAAATTTTGAAAAAAGATTTTGGAACTATATTTTATTTGCAACTAAAAATGCGTGCCAAAAAACAGATGGTCAATATTAGTGGGACGGAGGGAGCATTCAGGAGCTTTATTCTATTTGTTCAAAACCTTGTGATTTATCAAAATAGCTTGTTATTGGCATGTATGTCTTACATCTATTCATCTTTTATCCATTATTGTTTTTTTGGGTAATACTACACGTTGGCAAGTACATGATGAACAGATTTGTTGGTTCATGTTGCCAAAGTGATTTATACAGGGAAATGATTGGAAAGTGGGGAGGAGACCGACTCTACTTTTTTTTTTTCTATATATGTTTCATTATATTTCTTTTTCTCTTGTGGAGCTAAATGTTAAAATTTTCATTTCCCCCTGCTTTTTATAGGGTGAGAGATCCTAAATAGAGAATAGGTATGGATGAGAAGTCTTCCACTTCTTCTTCTCCAGTCTTACGCCGTACTTCTATAGAGCTGTTCGTTCAATGTATGCTCACAAAGATTTGGAGAGATTGGAATATGCAACAAGAGATGATAAGGTGGGCTAACATTAGACTTTTGCTTGTTATGCTTGTATACAATGTTGTTGTTTGCACTTGATTTTGTTTTATTAGTAGATAAGTATCCATTCAGTGGGTAGGGAAGATTGTGTTATTTGTGGACACTGTGTTGTTCGATCATGAATGCCAACTCCTAACTCTGACCCCTAGAGTCCTTCCATGAGTAAGCCGTTCCCTTCTGTTAGTTGATCAAATGAATGCGCGCTCACGAACACCCCCACATGTATTTACCAAGTTAAATGCATATGTATCTGTATATCTATCTTTCTATTATCATACACCCTAACTGTCAACAACTTGATTTTTTATGCAATTATTGATGTTTTCTGTTTTTTTATATTCATAATCCATTAAAAGTCATGGAAAGTGACCGCTCCTAGCTACCAGGCTTGGCTGGTTGGGTGAACTTTCTGGCAAAAATTGAGCAGTTCTTATTACCACATTTATGTTGCATGGTATGATGGTCGCATTCTTATAATCTTATCTATGGGGTGGTCATATCCTCAACAGCAGCCAGGGGTCAAATATACACATGATTTGCGTTTCCGGTAATGGAAAACGCAGGGAGTATCAATATGAGATGATAGCCAACTTGCATGGCATATTACATAGACTTAAGTTTTGACCTTAGAAATTTTTGTCACATCCTCTTGTTACAATAGTTAATTTTTTAACGAAATTGTCAGTTGTTTATAAAATTTTAATTTGATGTCTTGAACAGGAGATATGTAGGTAACAAAGTTTTACAACGTTTTCTTGGCGGTCACATCTTATCTGCTACCTCCATTTGAGAAGTAAATTTTGTCATATAAAAAGAACGCAAACAGTAAAAATAAATTAAATCAATATATATTACCCACAGAATCTTCCGACAACAGGGAGGATGAAAGTAATAGGTGAAACTTGAAAGTGATCATATTTATGATGATGTATCAATGCTTAGGCCTACTACTATTTACACGTTCAAGATTATATGATATGTTTAGCAGTTAGTACTATGATTGGTGTAGTAGGTGCAGTACATCTATAATTCTGTACGTTCGAAAGTAAGTAACTTATTTTTGCCAACAACAAAATGATTTAGCCGCTTCTCGCGGATTGAAACAGTTGTGCTCGATCGATTGGAGAATGAGAATGAGAATGAGATTTTCATGCAATTTATTCTCACCATCTGCATTGTACGTAGTTCCATGATCTGAATTCCATGTCCCAAACGGCACCAATGATCCAATTTGAATTTCGAAATTAAAGATAAAAGACACGAAGAGCACAAGAAGATGTACTCTATATGCATCGAAGCGAAGCAAAGAACATTGTTTTGTAAAAGTTGAGTGTGGAGTTTGGTAATAAAGTGATGATTCGTTGCACATCTAGTACATGAATGTTGATGAATCAAGCCTCCGTTACTCACAAACCTTTAGTTTTGGTTTGATGACAAATTTAGAAAGGAATCAAACTTTGATGCGCCTACCACAACATAACATACCACTATGACAATAATAACACATTGCCAACAAATTATTAGGGTCCCTTCACCCCTGCCCTGCATACCCCCAAGTTGGGGTGGGGAGTTAAGGGCAGTGAGACAGCCAGAGCCGGTCCTGAGATTTTGGATGCCATGTGCAAAACAAAAAAAAAGTGTCCTAACACTAATAAATTTTTTTTATAACAATTACATAAAATATTGAACATTAATTGAAATTTGTAAAAAACATAACAAGTTCATAAAATAACTTTAAAACATAACTTAAAATTGTAACAAGTACATAAATAGTACAAATTAATATAAAATAAATAAATTATATATGTAAAATATTAATATATTATGTTTAAATGAAAGAATAAATAAAAACAAATACAATACTGAAATAGAAAATTTCATTTTTATGTATTTAAATTAATATATAAGTATTTTATAATTTATTTTTAGTTTTAAATTGACTTGCTTCATTTAATATGTAAATTAATTAAAATAGATATGATTTCAAATCACTTAATTACCTTTAAAATGAATAATTGATAAACTGAACTATTACCTTGTAATTGTAAAAATATACTTATATGTAGGTTGTCAACCAAAAACATTTAATCAACTTTAATGATAATTATAGTCTACACGGTTAACAACAAAAGTAATTAGTATTACTAGAAATTTGAAAGCAAAATTGTGTGCAATTATAATATTTTCTTATTTTGCCCAATATAATAATTTTTTAATTATTTTGACAACACCATTTTCAATCTTTTTCTCATTTACAAATTTTTTTAATCTTTAAAATTAAACTTAATTTTTTTATTTTTAAATAAAATATACATACATATATACACCTACCTAAAAAATGTGCCCTAATAAAATGGAGTGCCCTGTGCGATCGAGCATGTCGCACATGCTCAGGGCCGGCTCTGGAGACAGCCTATTGAAAGCCCATTGCATAGCGGGTTTTTTTTACATTTATGCAAGGAAAATTTTTGGAGACTTTATTATAGAAAAAAAATTAAAAACAGTTCAGCCCACCCCATTATAGAAGCAAAGTATATCATATGTGTTCTCTTCTCATAATCGTGAGATAGAAGTTGCTTAAAATATTAATTTAAGCCCCTTCTTCTGCAAATTTCTGGTTCCGCCACTGGTTAAGGGTGACCTTACAATAATATATATAGCACGTTGGGTACCCTCTAAACCTCGCCATTCCCCGGTAGCTTTCTATCTGATCCGTATAGCTCATTGTGGATTGAGTCATTGCTAGGTAGGGATGGCAAAAAAAACCGATCCGATGGATACCCGATCTAATTCGACTCGATTGAATTTTACCGAACCCGATTTTTTGGATTTGGATTTGATTTTTAAACCCGAAAGAGTTTGGATTTGGATATTAGCCAAATCCAACCCGATCCAAACCCGAAATCCAAAACCCGATCCAAACCCGAAACCCGAAAAAAACCCATATATATATATATATATATATATATATATATATATATATATATATATATATATATATTATAATTTATTCCTTATAAATAAATACCCATTAGTCCATTGCTCAGGTCCAACCCATTTACTCAATTAAGTCCTAAACCTAATACTCGATTACACATTACACAGATACACTAAATCACAATTACAAATGTAGTAGCTATTTAATTGAGTTTCTGTTATATTAATTCTGAAATTATTATATGGGAGCAATCTGATAATGCAAAAATTGTTTGGCCTTGGCAGTTCTACGCAAATTAGAAAGCTAATGAACATGGTGCACTTGTTAATCAAATTTTTATGAAATTTAGCTTTAAAAATATATTACTACTTATTTACAATTATTCAAGATTCGGGTTTGGATAAACCCGAACCCGATCCAAACCCGATGGATCGGATTTGGATTTTGGATTTCCAGATCCAATTGGATTTGGATCGGGTTTGGATTTGGATTACAGATTTGGGTTTGGATTTGGATATCACAGATATCCAACCCGATCCAACCCGTTGCCATCCCTATTGCTAGGTACCCAAAAAATGCTCCCGAATGATGTGGCATGGATGAGTTGGTTGTATATAAAATTTTAATTGGTGAGATTGATATGATCCTAGTGGGTCCACTATAGTTATAACCAATCAAATAGTGACACGTGTAATTTAGAAAAAAATTGGGATCCAATTTAAAATAACTAGCATTATTCTTGTGAATTAGTTGAAATCATAAACTATATATTCCCTCCGTCCTAATTTACATGTCCCTTTTGGAAAAAATACGCATGTTAAGAAAAAGGTTAGTTGAATAAGGTTTTTCAATAAATAACCTTAATAAATGCATTGAAAAATGAGAATAGAGTTAAGTTTTAAAGAAGTCAAACATTGAATATACAAATATAGGGGTAATTTTGGAAAATTAGACTTAAATTTGTATAGAAAGAAGAGATATTTGTATGAAAAGAAGAGGGGGACATGTAATTTGGGACAAATTTTTTTTATAAAAGGTACATGTATTTTGGGACGGAGGGAGTAGTATGTATTATACAATGTAAATGAATTTGATGTTCTAGATTGAGTTATGTTGTTAAAAAATTGGGACAAGTTTGATCTTTGCGTTTACGAATGGATCAAATTGTAATTAAACTTAAATGAGATATAATTGCACTTATTTATTCGAATTGTTGACTAATTTGGACATTCATGTGATTATTTGGTAGTTCCCTATGATGGTCTACAGTTCTTAACAATGACATACATAATCATGAAATTCTCATAAATTTACGTAGAAAATGTCCAACATAAACGCATATACCGTACCGAAATATTTCGATTCGGTATTCGATTATAATATTTTTGGCCTTATTCGATAATTCGGTTCGGTTCGGTTAAGTTATTTTATCAAATTACCGAATACTCATCCTTAGACATAATCATGAAATTCTCATAAATTTACATAGAAAATGTCCAACATAAACGCATATACAGTAGTCGGTACTGAAACGAAAATTGAATCACTCCTACCCCGTAAATCATGATATAGGCACCTAGTTAAATTAATTAGTTTTTTGATTGATCACAAACATTTAAGTGTATAACTTAAGAAAAAATGTAGTATATATTTAATGAAATATAATCAAGAACGAACTAAGGGAATGGGTTCCTAGGAACCCACTCGAATTTCAATATATACTATATATCTATACATTTTTCAAGTTAAATTGGCTTGGAATTTCAATATATATTATATAGAGTTTCAAGTGTCTGAGGTTGATCTCAGGTAGAACCCTGAGGTTAAAACAATCTTCATATAAAATTAAGGTTATTTATGTAAATTACTGGAAGAAAAAATTACAATTACAAAAATGCCCCTGCGGGGCCCTTTACATTATAATAGAAATCTATTATAACCTTAGGAGAGATGCCCGAGGACAATCTCAGGCCCAGTTTTCTCTACAATATATCTATACATTTTTCAAGTTAAATTGGCTTGGATCAGTAACAGGAACCCAGTTGAATTTCGGGAGACATCCAAGTTGGAACAACACTAACTACATTTTGACCATTTTACTACCAGAGACCCACTGAACCTTTAATATATACTCCACTATACATGTATAAATTCTAACAATAAATTTCATTGGTTTAGTGGTAGATTCAGGAAATTTGATCAGATTGACCAGGGTTCTAACACCCTTGGTTGCAAAAATTTTTTACATGCTATTCAGGAATTCATTTAACATTTTTTTCTATTTTTTACATGCTTTTCAGGAACCCACTTAATATTTTTTCTAGGTTCCCCAGTGTGTATAATATATGCATATTGCACATCATATATAATTACAGTTAGAGTCGGCATAAAATTTTTAAATATTTTCAAGCTAGATGTATATATTTTATGTAATAGAAACTCAAACAGTTCTAGCTATTACATTTTTTTTGAAAAACTCAGAATAAACACACAAACCACTCAATTATTACAACATAACGAAAATCAGCTACAATGTGCGGAAGTTGGCTAACTCTTACTCGGATAAAAATTGGGAGAAATAATGATCGATTAGTTATAAAAATTATTCCCTCTGTCCATTTCATTTCTTTACACTTTCTATTTTGGGCCGTCCATTCCATTTCTTTACATTACTAAAAATAGTAACTTTTAACAATAAAATACATTATTACATCCACTACCTCACTCCACCTTTTCAACCCTTTACACTATTACACCCACTACTTCACTTATTTTAACAATAAAATTACTATTACACCCACTACTACATTTATTTTAACAATATTACATCCACTATCTTGGTTTCCGTGCAAAAAGCAAACGTAAAGAAATCAAAAAAATGGAGGGAGTAGGAGAAATAATGATGGATTAGTTACTTCCTGATCCATGGAACAAAGTTGGTTCTTGTACATAAACTAAACAGGTCCACCGTCAACCCTCTCCATACAGTTAGTTTACACACGTGAACCTTTTCTTATCCTTCTCTTAGTTCTCTATCTTCACATGCACAGTTTCACAAACAACAAAATCCCCCGCCTTTTAATTCCTAACATAAATGCTGCATATGCAATTACGGAGTATATTTGTCCGTAATAAAAAATGATGAGAAATTCGATTCAACTCAATTCATTTACATTCTTATAATCTTTGTTCTAAAAATCCCCGATTCAGCCGATTAATCCCCGATTAATCTTCTGGAAGGTAACCAACCGATCCGATTTTTGAAAACCGATTAATCCTTTTAATTTATTTAAAATGATATGTTTAATTGTAAATTAGACTAATATATTAAATATTATTATAATATCAGATTAATGCTCCGATTAATCCGTCCGATTAATCCTCGCCTACCCGATTAGGTGCTAGGCGGTACCCCGACCGCCCTGGGCCGCCTAGCGATTTCTGGAACACTGCTTATAATTACATGATTATCCATGTTGGTGTAGTAATGGTATATTGGTCCATTTAAGGATTGCATGTACATTTTCATTGTTATTGATAGGTCGATTTCAATTAGGGCTGTAATTCGAGCCGAGTAGGGCTGTTAGGGGTGATCATAAATCGTATCAAATCGCATAAATCGCCCGTACTGCACCAACCCGCACCACACCGCGCGGTTTTTATTGTCCGTGGTGCGGTCGCGGTTTGAAATTTTGACAAACCGCGCGGTGCGAGTTGCGGTTTAAAGTTTTTGAAACGCGGTTCAAACCGCACCGCACCGCAATATTTAATATATTATATAATTATATATATAGAGTTGGGTTCAGTGGAGACCATGTTTTTTGTGGAGTCCTAGAGTCCACTTTTGTTCTGCACATATTCATCAGCATTTTACATTGCATTTAATAATTTTCTACGATCATCACTAAGATTAGTTATGGTTTTTTCAACAATATCGTCAAAATTCATCACAAATATACATTATATTTCCCGCAATGACAAAATATTGAATTTGCAGAACAAATTTTATAATGCAGAACCAAGTGTTCAATAACAAAATTCTAAAAATTAATTCAAGAGATGTTTAGGCGTGTTTCGAAGCAGTTTACGATCATGTTCAAGAGGAAAACGTTTTTACATTGGTAAAACATTGTTAAATGTGGATGAATATATGCAGAACAAAGGTGGACTCCATGACTCCACAAAAAACATGGTCTCCATTGAACTTTGTTCTATATATATATAATAATATTATAATATGTAAATAAGTTTAAAGTATGTGAATTAATATTGTATAGCCCATCAATCCATTTACTTACTTACTTTTTTTTTGACGAAATTACCCATTTACTTACTTAAAGTATGTATATATGTTTATTTTTTATCTTTCTTTTAGGCTATTTTTGCAGAGTACTAGCAGAGCAGTAGCAGCAAACATTGGAGCTTTACTTTGCATTTTCCTATTTTATGTTGTACTGAATTCAAAAGTCTGTTAAACTTTCCACTATATTGTATTATCGAAAAATATTTGTGATTTTGAATTATGTTCCAGAAGTGTGACTTTTGTTAACTATCTATTTTAATTTTTTGTGATAATTAAGATTTGGAATTATGTATAAATTTATATATAATAACTTTTATTGAAGATATGTAAATCGCAGTGAACCGCACCGCACCGCATCGCATTTTTGTGGTGTGGTTTATGCGGTTTTAAACATTCGTGGTGCGGTTACGGTTTGAGAATTTGACCAAACCGCATATGCGGTTTGGTCTACGATTTTAGAAAATAACCGCACCGCCCGCACCGCGATCACCCCTAAGTAGGGGTGAGCAAAAAACCGAATTGAAACCGAAACCGAACCGAAACCGGCGAAAACCGAACCGAAAAAAGCGAAACCAAAATCGAACCGACGGTTGCGGTTTTTTATTTTTAAAAACTGAGACTTTCGGTTCCGGTTAAAGATTAAAACCGAACCGATTATTAAAATTAATAAATACTTATATATATATATATATAATATTAATATATATATATAATTTATATAAATTTTTAATAACATATAAAGATGAATATTCTCTGGCTCATAATTTGAACAATCTTACATAGTAAACATATACCAATCCATGTACATAGTGTGAGAGGCAACTTGTGTTGCATGCTGCGGAGATGTTTAGTACTAATAAGTAATAAGCAAGGGCTTCATATCTTAACCTTATATATATTATATTTGAACAGTATCAACTATGAACTAAAAATTGTATCCATCCCTTTATTAGCTACTGTCATGCCATTTTTCTCAAACTTCGCCTTTTTATTCCCCCCTCTTATAACTCCAAGTAGACATTGTCAAGTAAAAAAATAAATATACTCATAGGTATGACTGGAGTTTCAGAGCTTCAGTTCATATGCAATATCCAAAACAGTGCATTTTTGAAGTTGTATTGTATAAACTAATATATTGTTTTCATTTTTATTTTCATCCGGTTTTAAAACCGAAACCGAACCGTTACAAACCGAATCGGGGTTTTGAAATCGCAACCGAAACCGAACCCGAACCCGAACCGGTGGTTGCGGTTTTCGATTTTAGAAACCGGGAATTTATGGTTCCGGTTCCGGTTTTACCCTAAAACCGGACCGAACCGGCCCATGCTCTACCCTACCCCTAAGGGCTGTAATTCGAGCCGAGCGAGCCTCGCTCGCTCGGCTCGAACTCATTTAAGCTGGCTCGACTCGGCTCGTTTAGTTAAACGAGCCGAGTTCGGGTAGAGGTTCCGGCTCGTTTAATTAAACGAGTCGGCTCGGCTTGTGAAATTAAACGAACCGAGTTCGGGTAGGAAATTAGGCTCGTTTAAGTGTTATTTCGGCTCGCTCGACTCGTTTAAATAGGCTCGTTTATAAACGAGCCGGCTCGACTCGGCTCGTTTAGTTAAACGAGCCGGCTCGACTCGGCTCATTTAGTTAAACGAGCCGAGTTCGGGCAGAAAATTCGGCTCGTTTAGTTAAACGAGCCGGCTCGGCTCGTGAAAAAAACCCGGCTCGAATAACTACCCGGCTCGGCCCGAATTACGGCTCTAATTTCAATGTAAATGTTTTACATATTATCCACAATTTGTTTTTATAATCCGGTGTTCGGACCACCTTTTGACTAATCCAAAGAATTGCTAGCACACTCGTGCCCACAGAGCATTGCAATTCACTTGCTTTCATGCCTCCAAAGATCAAACCTATGATCTTGGAGTGGTAAGCCCCTAAAATATTATCTACTATTTTTTAAGATAAATAAACAGCATGTCCATACTAAAACATGCATAAAATGCGGATTACGTTTTAACACATACTACTAATGTTGTACAAATCTCTCCTTGTATATATGTAATATACACCCACAGACCTTGTCAGTTGTCACCCCACCTTTAAAACCTTGCATCGCTTTTTTTTCCTCCTCTCTCTCTCTCTCTCTCTCTCTCTCTCAACTTGTAAAATGGCTGTTTCATCTTCAGGGCCGTGTTGTACAACTAAAATGATCATAGGTGTAGTTATGTATATAGTTCAAATACATGTAGGTGCATCAGTTTTGCTAGCAAAGAACAGGCAACACAACATCTTCCACAAAAGAAGCCCAATGATCCAGGCCAACCAAACAAGCTGTGCTTTGTTCATAGGCACTTGGGTCCATGATGATACTTACCCTGTTTATCAATCCTCTGCTTGTTCTATTATTGACCCCGAATTTAATTGTCAAATGTTTGGCCGGCCCGACACGGATTACTTGAAATACAGGTGGAAACCAGTCAACTGTGAGCTACCTAGGTACGATTAGCATTATCCAAACATGTTAGCGGTGTGTTTGTTTGTTTGTTTTTTTTTTTTTTAATAATTGTTTTAAAATATTTGGTTAATTAATAATTATGTATGTGAATGCAGGTTTGATGGGGAGGAGTTTCTGATAAAAATGAGAGGGAAGAGTATAATGTTTGTGGGTGATTCACTTGGTCGTAACCAATGGGAGTCATTGATCTGTATGATATCAGCTGGTGTGCCTCGTTCACCAACTCAGTTTATTAGGGGAGATCCTCTCTCCACTTTTAAGTTTATTGTAAGTAAACTGAAATTTCCATGCTCCAATAAACTCGTCAAATGAGTAAATTTTTTTGGAACCAACATATTAGAAGGGACAACGTATATTTTAATCTCGATAAATGAATAAAAATATATGCATCGAACTCATCTATCTATCTAGATTTGCCCCGTGTTTATTTTCTAAAAAAGCATGCTATACTAATTAGTAATTACTAGACATTAGCTTTATTTATGTGGTCGACTAGAATGATAATTGGTTTAAAAAAGTGTAGCCAGCCGAAGAGGGAATAATTGGGGGTATATTGCAGGAGTATGGCGTGGCAATTCAGTTTTATAGAGCGCCTTATTTGGTGGATATTGATGCAGTACAAGGAAAAAGAATATTGAAATTGGAAGATATATCAAGAAATGGAGGTGCATGGAAAAATGCAGATGTGCTGTCGTTTAATACTGGTCACTGGTGGACACACAAAGGATCTCTTCAAGGGTGAGCAAGTCCTACCCTACCTTGTGTGATATAGTTATTCCTGTTGCAAGCCTGCTAATTTTAGAATTAGTACTTTTTAGTAATCAAAAGTTACAAAAAAATTATAAATATTTAACCATGGGCTTGGTATCTTATATCGCATTTTTGTAAAAAAAATTCAATCTGAAATCCCACTTTTTCATTCGCACTTTAAAAAGGATGACTGCACTCATGAAATTATGTATAGTAAGCTTGTGGAATGTACAAGTTTAAAAAACTAAATGCATCTTATGTAAACCTAGTAAGCATATTTGTAAAGGCATTAATTTGTCAGATATAATTCAAATGTGTTAGCTTGAACTATTATTACAAATTGCTGGAGTATCATTTTGAATTGTTACAAAAAGGTTCAAGGTCCACTAATACTCCTTGATAGACTGGGATAACTTAATTGTGACGATGACTAGAGTTTGTTAGAGGTAGCGGACATATTAAGTTTGCCTTGGTGGAATTGACTGATCATTTGGACTTAACAACACACAAGTATTTAACATGTACAAATGACACTCTGGAGTCTGGACATGAACATTATTTGGCTGGGCCATTATAATTTATAGGTCTGAAATCTTTGATCTTGGAAGTTTTAACCGGATTCAAAATGAATCTTCGGGGTATATCATCGACTTGCATAAGAATGGAAAATGTCATGTTCATATACCAGCTTCTTTTTTCTTTAGTAATTTTTTTTTCATGACTCAAGACTTTATGTTTGATTGTTTTTGTAAATGATGTTGTGTGACAAGTTTACATAGAAGATGGTGTACAATGGTAAATATGCAGGTGGGACTATATGCAAGCGGAAGGGGCATTGTACCAAGATATGGAACGATTGGTTGCCTTAGAAAGAGGACTAAGGACATGGGCAAAATGGGTTGATGCAAATGTTGACAAAAGCAAAACCAGACTTTTCTTTCAATCCATCTCTCCCACTCACTACAAGTATGATAATGTTCATGGACATATACTTTTTCCCTTACCTCTGTTCCCCTCTTCTTTTTTTTTTAACAAGGCATATAATTTTAGGTGTGCGGTTTCAACTTTCATGCTGTGTTTTTGGTGGTAAAGGTGTTAATTTCTTCTTGTTCTGAATTTTTGGAGTTGGATTAGAAGCATAAGCTATTAGGTTGAAGTAATAATTCTTCAATAAACATGGCATTCCGGTAAGATTCAAGTTTACTTAATGTCATTTTCGGGATTTTGTTACTGTTGATAATCGAGTCTAGTTTGGATCAACAAGACATTGTTATCCCTACACAACACACCAACAAGGAGAAAACGAACAAAAAGGACCATCTGGGGATTGCAGGGTCCAACATCATAGCTATAATAACTAATTAGAATGCAACTTGCTAAATGCCGGGCCTATAATTATACTCCTACCTAAACTACTTTCTCGAGCTCATCCATACCATACCTTTCATTATTCATTTCTTTCCTTACATTAATTGTAGCCTGTTTCAAGCTTTCCCTTTTTCCTAAATTCAAATCCAATTAGGTGGGAAAATTAAAATAATGATAATGCTTTATAAACTGTTACAACAATTATAACTAAACCCAGTAATTTGGTTGTGATTCAATGTTATGATCACTTATCACGGAATAATAATAATAATAATAATAATAATAATAATAATAATAATAATTGTATTTAACGAGTAATACTCTAGCATCATTGGATGGGGATCATGAAAATCGTTGGATTTCTATATGTAATCCTTATATGAAGTCGACCTTGCATATCAAAAGGGGATCACTAAAATCGTTGGATTTCTATATGTAGTCCTTATATGAAGTTAACCTTGCATATAAAAAATTGTACTACAAATTACAGGGACAGTGATCACTTTTTGTTAAATCTGTCCCCTTCTAAAAAAGAACATGGAGCCACTGTTCTTGCTCAGTTAGTTATTTTCTACCACTTGTTTTCGTCGGTGACAAACTCAACATGTGAACTTGCCTTATAGTGACAAAAATCATTGTACACCCAATATAATATTCACCCAATGCTCTTGTTCCAATCCAATCTTCTCTTGACCTAATCTGGTATATGTTGAATATTTTTTTATGCATTTAATTGAGGCTAATTTGATCTATTGGGCTTTTTTGTTAAGTACATGCTTACTACATAATCGTAGTTGAGTCTATATTTTTAGTGTGTTATGAACTTACGATTCTCAATTTAAGTGAGCTTAGTCTTGTATTTGTAGTTGAGTTCAAATTTACTTGTATGTTTATATTGTAAATTGAACTTAATCTGGATTTGCTATAGTTAAGAATGCAACAGATGTGTAGTTTGAATTAGCTAATTGGAGCTCATTTTATGAGCACACGACAAATTTGTTTTAAATCGCCCATTTATACTAAATAATAATGACTGGTGAGTTGATTGAATTGGTAGCCCATCAGAGTGGAGCGCGGGTGCAACCTCAGTGGCGAAAAGTTGTTATGGAGAGACAACACCGATGAGTGGCACAACTTACCCAGGTGCATATCCAGACCAAATGAAGGTGCTTGATGCAGTGATAAGGGACATGAGTAACCCAGCTTATATACTTGACATAACTACGTTATCTGCTATGCGTAAAGACGCACATCCGTCTATTTATAGTGGCGACTTGAGCCCGGAACAGAGAGCTAATCCTGACCGTTCTGCTGATTGTAGTCATTGGTGTCTTCCTGGATTGCCTGATACTTGGAATCAGCTCTTCTATACTGCTTTGTTCTATCAGTAACTTAGCTCACCCATATTATTTACCTTTGTATCTAGTCCTGTTTTTCTTGTTAATTTTTCTAGATAATTATAAGATATTATTTAAGGATATATAGTGGTTATATACATAACATCCATATTTTTATAGTTGTAATGTTCGCAATCCCTTCTCCAAGGAAAAGAAATCTGGAGATGGACTATATTCATAATCTAAAGAAATAACTTTCAACTTGTAGTACTGTTCACGGACTTGTTGTCTTGTTGTTATGCCAGTGATTTGGTCAATATAAGTAAGTGACTAGCACTGAAAACGACATTGTAAGTAGTAACATTTTTACGTCTTAGCATGGAACTCACATTTTCGTTATTTTACAAAAATTAAACATTTTTCATGTGGAGAGAGTTTAAGATCCCACGAATATTTCGACCAACACTAAACTACCACCATGTCGATCATCAAACAGAGTGCTAAAAATATAAAAGTGAGTACTGGCAACTAATTTAGAGGGAGAGTTTCCAATGGTTTTCTTAACTCTACTAGTGGACGGTAGTTTCTCTGTAGAAAAAGATATATGTGAGCTTTTTTTACTGTTTTTCAAGAACGATATTGCAGAAACAACCTCAAAATGCAGCTGCACAATTTACGTAAATCTGCCTTCTCATAATTCATATCTTAAATATGGAGAAAATGACTAAAATAACACAAAAACACATCCCAATTGCCCAAAATGACGATGTGCGCGAACAGATTCCAAAATAACAACGGAGCCATGCATTGGCAGTCTGCGTAGCTAGGATACGCATTCTGATAATGCGCATCTGGGGTAACGCATCTCCCAGATGCGCAATGACGTCATATCTTCAATTGCATCTCCGGCGCTCAGACCATCACAAAATCGTCATTGAAATCGCCTTTGTCCGTTCAACACACTCCGACTACCTCTACTCTTACTGATGACATCCAAATGAAGCCCACAGCTCCCTCTTCCCTTTCCCCGATTGATTTATTTGTTTTTTGGCCCGCAGGGGCGTTTATGGCTGATCGGAAAGTAGATTGGCGAATGAAGGTTCGATTTAGGGCTTCCAAATCCGGCAAACGAAATACAAAATGAATGGTACAGCCATGTAGAGGGAGATAAGGCGGTCATTTTGGTATATAGTACGTTATTGCTCGTCGCCTGGATGGAGTGAACGGATTGATCAAAATATCAATCGGAAAAATGAATCGACGGCTTCGATAGAGACGATGAACAGTGATACACATATGCATCTTCAAGATGCGTATCACCTCCCACGCATGATCTACATGCGCAACCCCAGTACTGTTCACTAAATCCATAAACGAATTTTACACAATCGACGAATGCGTGGAATGCGTATATCACGACTACGCAATTTGCAGATGCGTAGGCCCTGTACGCATGCCGCCAATGCGTAGTCAATTCGTTATTTTGGAATGCTTTCCCGCATATTGTCATTTTGGGCACTAAACTTTATAATTTGGTTATTTAGGGCTTTCACCCTTAAATATGCATGTATTTTCTGAAAATTTCGATGATAATGTAATTTAAGATATATATAACTGTTAGAGGCCCATCTTTATTATGGCCATGTGGGGCATGTAATGTTATGTAATGTTCACCACTAAGGCCAAAATGATTATATCCACTAAAATCAACATGATGACAGCCACAAAAAACCAATGATGGTCTATAAAAAGAGGAGATATCACACCAGAAAGAGGGGGTCATTTTTCTAAACTAGCTCTTGTATGTTCAACTTACTCCCAAAAACCTATTAATTGATTCTCACACCGGAGGTGAATCGGGGGTTCAAACCCTCGCATTCTTCTCATTTTGCAGGTCAAATCGAATAAAGGCTTGGCAGAAATCCGATCGTAACATTTGGCGCCGTCTGTGGGAACGTACAAGCAAGCTCAGTTGGAAATCAAACAACAGGCTTCGGAGAAAGCTCTCGAATGAAGCTTCATGTAATTTCCAGATCAAAGTGTATAGTCGAACCAGTCAGTCTCTCCAACACCTCCAACGTTGAAAGAATATAATCTTTCTTCGCAAGATCGAATGATTTGAAATTTACATACGCCAATCATACTCTTTTATCCACCTCAGAAGTTGGCCAGAAGGCTAAGATCTGGATCTTACATTGATTGTAACGACGAATGGGGTGGATTTCGTAGAAGCTAAAATTGGAAGCACATTTTCGAAGGCAAAGAGCAAAGGACTGAAGCCTCACCTCAGTAACGCAAACACACACTGATTCATTTAGTGTAAAACACACCCTCACACAAATATCCTCCATGGCGACAAGCCTTCCATGGCGCACCTCCCTTCCAAACACCAATCTCTCCATCTCCACCACTCTCACCTTCTCTCCACGCGCCACTCCACTTCTTTCCGCGCCTCTCGCCGCAGCGATTTTAACGACTTCTCCAGCCGCTTCTCTTCCGGTCAGCTCTGGAAAGACGTATGGCGGACTGTGAACGAAGGTTTCGAACAGTTTTCTTTTGAAGCTCAGAAGTTTTCCGAGAAAATTGACCGGAAATTCCGGGTTTCGAAGCGGTTTGGGGAGGTTGCTGAGACGGCCAAGTATCGCGCAAAGGAGATTGATCGTGATTTGAGGATTTTGGAGAAGCGGCAGATTTTTAGCATTGATGAAAGTGTTCTGCGAAAGGAGGTTGACAGCTCTGGTCCTCTGGAGATTAAAAAGCAAAAGTGAAGAGAGAAATGATAACAAAGAAAAAGTGGAAAGAAGATAAAGTGAAAAAAGGACCATAGAACATGGCATTTACACGACAAATGACCATACTTTAATCATGGCCGAAAATTACACACTTTATTTAAGATGCTTAATGCTTTACAGGTTTTTGTTTATGCTCCTACATTATTAGGAAAAGTGGTGGACCTGAAATCTACTGATGAAAAAACAAAGCCGAAGATGCATAAAATTAAAATTTTATGCTAGGCGAAAAAGAGGAAACGTAAAGAGAGTCGAAGGCGAATCAAGCCAGTCGGGGACAGACAAACTGGTCGGACTAAAAACCCTACTAACATACGACACGTCACTCGGCTTCGGCAATTCCATCAGTAAGCTTACTAAACGCCCCAAATTTTATATTTTTGTTTTATATGTTTCGGTTCGTCCAAGTACAATTAAATACGCACTACATGATTCAATATATTCATTACGTAGCTTAGTACAATGAGGCTTAAACAGACCCATATTACTGGTAGATCGAACAAAATATGCGTCCTAACAAATACTGTAGCAATTTTGACATAATTAAGTCCGGGAGGAAAATATTTTCCACCGACCGAACAAGAACTTAATTATTTACAATCCCCACCGAGAGCGGTTAGGTTACGACCGAAGATTCCCAATCAACAATTAATCGGTTAAGGACAATTATTCGTCTGAACGGACCCGTGTTTGGGGGTCGACCAATAAAAAACATGAGTCCTTATAATTATTTCAGTTTTTAAGCTACTATGACGTAATTAAGGCCGGGAGGAAACATTTGTTCACTGACCGAATGAGACCTTAATTACTCTCAAGTCCCTTAAAAACTGGGGGCAACTAGGTTACAACCTAATACAATAAAAATTATGCTAAAGGCCAATTTAATTGTCCGAAGATGCATAAATGTAAAAACTATGCTAAGGCCAATTTAATTGTCCGAAGATGCATAAATGTAAAAACTATGCTAAAGGCCAATTTAATTGTCCGAAGATGCATAAATGTAAAAATTATGCTAAGGCCAATAAAATTGTCCGAAGAAGCATAAATAAATAAAAATTATGCGAGGACGATGGCCGAAGACATGTTAGGCCGTTCGTGAAGATGAACGACCAAAGACACATAGTCATTCTAGGCCGAAGACCGAAGACATGTTAGGCCGTTCGTGAAGATGAACGACCGAAGACACATAGTCATTCTAGGCCGAAGACCGAAGACATGTTAGGCCGTTCGTGAAGATGAACGACCGAAGACACATAGTCATTCTAGGCCGAAGGCCGAAGACATGTTAGGCCGTTCACAAAGATGAACGACCGAATAAATAAATAAAAATTATGCTAAGGCCAATAAAATTGTCCGAAGAAGCATAAATAAATAAAAATTATGCTAAGGCCAATAAAATTGTCCGAAGAAGCATAAATAAATAAAAATTATGCTAAAGGCCAATTTAATTGTCCGAAGATGCATAAATGTAAAAATTATGCTAAGGCCAATAAAATTGTCCGAAGAAGCATAAATAAATAAAAACTATGCTAAAGGCCAATTTAATTGTCCGAAGATGCATAAATGTAAAAACTATGCTAAAGGCCAATTTAATTGTCCGAAGATGCATAAATGTAAAAATTATGCTAAGGCCAATAAAATTGTCCGAAGAAGCATAAATAAATAAAAATTATGCGAGGACGATAAAATTGTCAGAAGAAGCATAAATAAATAAAAATTATGCTAAGGCCAATAAAATTGTCCGAAGAAGCATAAATAAATAAAAATTATGCTAAAGGTCAATTTAATTGTCCGAAGATGCATAAATGTAAAAATTATGCTAAGGCCAATAAAATTGTCCGAAGAAGCATAAATAAATAAAAATTATGCTAAGGCCAATAAAATTGTCCGAAGAAGCATAAATAAATAAAAATTATGCTAAAGGTCAATTTAATTGTCCGAAGATGCATAAATGTAAAAATTATGCTAAGGCCTATAAAATTGTCCGAAGAAGCATAAATAAATAAAAATTATGCTAAGGCCAATAAAATTGTCCGAAGAAGCATAAATAAATAAAAATTATGCTAAAAGCCAATTTAATTGTCCGAAGATGCATAAATGTAAAAACTATGCTAAAGGCCAATTTAATTGTCCGAAGATGCATAAATGTAAAAATTATGCTAAGGCCAATAAAATTGTCCGAAGAAGCATAAATAAATAAAAATTATGCTAAAGGCCAATTTAATTGTCCGAAGATGCATAAATGTAAAAATTATGCTAAGGCCAATAAAATTGTCCGAAGAAGCATAAATAAATAAAAATTATGCTAAGGCCAATAAAATTGTCCGAAGAAGCATAAATAAATAAAAATTATGCTAAGGCCAATAAAATTGTCCGAAGAAGCATAAATAAATAAAAATTATGCTAAAGGTCAATTTAATTGTCCGAAGATGCATAAATGTAAAAATTATGCTAAGGCCTATAAAATTGTCCGAAGAAGCATAAATAAATAAAAATTATGCTAAGGCCAATAAAATTGTCCGAAGAAGCATAAATAAATAAAAATTATGCTAAAAGCCAATTTAATTGTCCGAAGATGCATAAATGTAAAAACTATGCTAAAGGCCAATTTAATTGTCCGAAGATGCATAAATGTAAAAATTATGCTAAGGCCAATAAAATTGTCCGAAGAAGCATAAATAAATAAAAATTATGCTAAAGGCCAATTTAATTGTCCGAAGATGCATAAATGTAAAAATTATGCTAAGGCCAATAAAATTGTCCGAAGAAGCATAAATAAATAAAAATTATGCTAAAAGCCAATTTAATTGTCCGAAGATGCATAAATGTAAAAACTATGCTAAAGGCCAATTTAATTGTCCGAAGATGCATAAATGTAAAAATTATGCTAAGGCCAATAAAATTGTCCGAAGAAGCATAAATAAATAAAAATTATGCTAAAGGCCAATTTAATTGTCCGAAGATGCATAAATGTAAAAATTATGCTAAGGCCAATAAAATTGTCCGAAGAAGCATAAATAAATAAAAATTATGCTAAGGCCAATAAAATTGTCCGAAGAAGCATAAATAAATAAAAATTATGCTAAAGGCCAATTTAATTGTCCGAAGATGCATAAATGTAAAAACTATGCTAAAGGCCAATTTAATTGTCCGAAGATGCATAAATGTAAAAACTATGCTAAAGGCCAATTTAATTGTCCGAAGATGCATAAATGTAAAAATTATGCTAAGGCCAATAAAATTGTCCGAAGAAGCATAAATAAATAAAAATTATGCGAGGACGATGGCCGAAGACATGTTAGGCCGTTCGTGAAGATGAACGACCGAAGACACATAGTCATTCTAGGCCGAAGGCCGAAGACATGTTAGGCCGTTCACAAAGATGAACGACCGAAGACGCATGAGTATGCTAGGTTACAGCTGAAGACACATAAACGAGCAGGGACAAACGAAGGATAATCATGCTAGGATGTTCACTAAGATGAACGGACGAAGATGCATAAAAATAAAACAAATTATGCTAATATAAGACTTTTTACCCTAAGGTACAGGTTACCAAAGATACGTAAATGCCAAAGAAGCTTAATCCGAAAGGATTACAACAAGGCGGAATTATTATTGAAATATGCTAAGGAACGAACTACCGAAGACGCGTAAGAGTCGAAGAGGCACAATTTATAGAAATTATGCTCAGGCCGAACAAAGGAACTAGCCAAAAGAAAACATGCAAATAGAAAAAGCAGGAATAAAGCTTAAATATGGACGAAATTTGAAGAAGGTGTGCCGAAGTATTGGTCTTCGTCCGGATAAATCTCCGAACAAAGCCCAGGGACATGTTAGAGGCCCATCTTTATTATGGCCATGTGGGGCATGTAATGTTATGTAATGTTCACCACTAAGGCCAAAATGATTATATCCACTAAAATCAACATGATGACAGCCACAAAAAACCAATGATGGTCTATAAAAAGAGGAGATATCACACCAGAAAGAGGGGGTCATTTTTCTAAACTAGCTCTTGTATGTTCAACTTACTCCCAAAAACCTATTAATTGATTCTCACACCGAAGGTGAATCGGGGGTTCAAACCCTCGCATTCTTCTCATTTTGCAGGTCAAATCGAATAAAGGCTTGGCAGAAATCCGGTCGTAACAATAACAGAAGTTGCAAATGTTTTAACTACTTGTTTTATGTATGCAGATCCCGCGTGCGCATGTGTTTATCGTCTCCTTTAAACTGATATGCGTCTTAAAAATACTATTTGATGCAGTAATGTGAGCTCTATTTAAATTTGTGTATTTTTAAATACTGAAGTCTGACATCTTGCTATTGTGCAAAGACTCCAGTAGCACCAAATACCAGCATCACATCTTGGCATCCTAACATGGTTCTCCAAATCATTCGAAAACTTGATCCTGATTCCTGAGAGACAGAGTAGCCGAAGCATGGTCTCCAGCAGAGCCGGTCCTGAGATTTTGGATGCCCTGTGCAAAACAAAAAAAAAGTGCCCTAACACTAATAAATTTTTTTTATAACAATTACATAAAATATTGAACATTAATTGAAATTTGTAAAAAACATAACAAGTTCATAAAATAACTTTAAAACATAACTTAAAATTGTAACAAGTACATAAATAGTACAAATTAATATAAAATAAATAAATTATATATGTATAATATTAATATATTATGTTTAAATGAAAGAATAAATAAAAACAAATACAATACTGAAATAGAAAATTTCATTTTTATGTATTTAAATTAATATATAAGTATTTTATAATTTATTTTTAGTTTTAAATTGACTTGGTTCATTTAATATGTAAATTAATTAAAATAGATATGATTTCAAATCACTTAATTACCTTTAAAATGAATAATTGATAAACTGAACTATTACCTTGTAATTGTAAAAATATACTTATATGTAGGTTGTCAACCAAAAACATTTAATCAACTTTAATGATAATTATAGTCTACACGGTTAACAACAAAAGTAATTAGTATTACTAGAAATTTGAAAGCAAAATTGTGTGCAATTATAATATTTTCTTATTTTGCCCAATATAATAATTTTTTAATTATTTTGACAACACCATTTTCAATCTTTTTCTCATTTACAAATTTTTTTAATCTTTAAAATTAAACTTAATTTTTTTATTTTTAAATAAAATATACATACATATATACACCTACCTAAAAAATGTGCCCTAATAAAATGGAGTGCCCTGTGCGATCGAGCATGTCGCACATGCTCAGGGCCGGCTCTGGTCTCCAGGATAAGAGTTGCTAGGCTTGGTCAATTGGTTCGAAACTTCTGAATAAAACATGTTAAGAGTTGTAGATGAAGGATCATCAAAATTCGTTGGAGATTACCTTTTTAGGAGTTTACCGTCCATTAATAGTTGGAATGGGATTCCATTGGTCTCTGATTAAAATGTTACAAAACCAGGCTTTAGGCTTGGAACCTACAAAGTGTATATTCATATTACAATTTACAATATCAGAGTCTGACAGAACCTTCCAAACATACTAGAGAGATAACAGAAGGATATGCTCGGTGAAAATTCCAGGATTTGTAGGTGAAGTTTGAACAAGATACACAACCTATAAGAACATGCTACTTCAAATATAAAGCAGACACCACTAGAGTCACTCAGCACTAACAAAACAGGTAGTTTATTTGCTCTGCGTATCAGTATCACGTACATAGTTCGCTCTGCTGCATATATTTAAAAACGTTCTGCAACTTTTATACTCTTAGATTGAAGCTGATTCTAGTGTCCACGAAAAGGAAAACTAGCTTTGAATTGTGACTTGGGTTGAGCCTTGTTCCATCATTAGAGGAACATTGTCAACAATCTTTGTAGCCAAATTATTGTTCACAGTGGACACTAGCTGTGTCTCATATGCTGAATCATGAATTCCAAGTGCAGCCCGGCCAGAGGGATCGAGGTTACTTGACCATGATGCATCCCATTCGACAGCCCTTGCTGTACTGCAAGCTAAACTTGCTCCACCCGGGACAGTAAATATTGCTGAATTCTGCTTCAACAAAAAATAATATGTACAACTAGGTTACCAGATCTTCCGATTGACATGAAAATGTACTTTCTGTGACAATTTGACAAATCTAAGGCACCTCTGGGAAGAATCTCTCAAAAATCATTCTGTAGTAGTAAGCTTCCTTTGTGATGGGGGTATTGTGTGGGAAGATATTAGGAGCATTGAGCATCATTTTATCACTGACCTGAATGATAGTTAGAATGATCTTATGAGAGATGCCTAAAACGAAAATATTTTTAAGATCAGAAATGATGCAATACATGTAGTTTAGCATGATCTTTCTGCCTATATAGAATATGCTGCAAGACACAACAATCCATCTTAGCATGTGTTAGAGGCCCATCTCCTTAATGGGTCGAACCAATGAACCAGTGCCTCGAGCCCGAATGGAGGCCCATATCCGTCCGGTCCAGTTGCCGATAACGGTCATATGGTTCCAACTCCCGTGAACGTGGGACACGTCGGCACACGATGCTCACTCTTCGGGTAACCGCCCGGAAGGAGAAGAATATTAGTCAGGTTCATTCTCTCATTTTTCATACACAATTTACACACAACACAAACTCTCTACGTTCAATATTACTTATCAAAAACCGACTAATTTATTCTCACACCGGAGGTGAATCGGGGGGCCAAACCCTCGCATTCTTCTCATTTGCAGGTCTGACCGAACTCAGGTCCGGCGAAATACAGTCGTAACATTTGGCGCCGTCTGTGGGAACGTAGAGATACGTTTGTGCCGAGTTATACAGTCAATCATGGCGAATGAAACTGAGATACCAACAGCTGACGATAGCACTATGGCCGGAAATAATCGCATCACTCCTCCCATCACCCCAAGACTCCTGATTTTCGACGAAGAGGGGGACATACCGTCTCCCGAAGAGCAACGGGAGATACTCATGAAGTGGCGAAAGGAACAAAAGGCCAAGGGGAAACGAAAAGAGATAGAAAAAGAGAAGAGCAGCAGGGAGGCCGAACGTCTGGCCAAAAAGAGGGAGGCCGACCGTTTAAGGCTAGAGGTCCTTAAGCTCCAAAGGGAGGAGATCGAGTTACAGGAGAAGGCACTCCGCGAGGCTCTAGAAGCCGAAGACCCGGGGTTGGATGACCGAAGAGATAAGAGGCCAAGAACCAGAAATGATGAAGATGAGTCAGGGGACTCTGAATCAAACTCGAGGAGAACCCGGTCAAGGGTAGTTTATTCCTCCGATTCGGAGGAGGAGGGTCCACATACGGACGATCGCATCCGAAGGATTGAGAAAGCCATGTTTGGAGAGAGAAAGGTCAGCCACGAGCCAGTGGTGACCGAGGACGTCGAACATTTTCGACCGCCTCCCGGAAGGCAGTTCCCGAAGATGAACGAATTTAACGGAAAGGGTGACCCCGAAGACCACTATGAGAAGTATGAATCGCTCATGACTGGGATGGGGCACTGTGATGTGATGCTCTGCAAGATGTTCAAGACCTACCTAAAGGGGAATGCATCCATGTGGTACAGGTCATTAAGACCTAGGTCGATAGGCTCATATGAACAAGTAAAGAAAAAATTCTTGAGGCACTACTCACATTTGTGCCGAAGAGAGAAGGATACGGAAGCCCTGATCCACTGCAGGCAGGGACCGAACGAAGATTTGGGTGATTACTTAGCAAGGTTCAAAGAAGAAGCTGGTATGGTGACCAACTTGGATAAAGTCAAGGCAGCTGGATTCCTCGCAGCAGGCCTCGACCCTGTTAAAGGTAAGAAGCTTCGATCTTCTCTTTACGATATGCCTCCCAAATCTTTGAATGATATATATGTGAGAGGAGAGGCTATTAGGAGAAAATTAGAATCAATTGGGGGGTACAAGGAGAACAAAAAAAATGAAAGATATGACAGAAGGTGATAAGTGGAGTTTATATCCACTTGGAGCATTCTAAATCGGCTTAAATTGATTGTCTTGGACTCAAGTTTGTGGTAGTTTTGATGTGTTTTGTTTAGTTGTGCAGATTTACAAGAATGTTGATTATGGTTGATGCTTCTATCGTTTTTGGAGAATAAATTAATTAAAATTCGGATTTCTGAGACGGTTGCGCAGTCTACACTATTTTGGACATATCTGGAGTTCTAGAAGTCCGTTTTCAGCGATCTTACTGCCCACACGAAGCCTGGAAGATTTTCTACAACTTGGGATAGGATTCCCAGGAGCAAATTGCGCCGGGTAGGAGCAATTTGCGCGAAGAACAGACTGTTGGGCGTAGGTTGCACGCGCGCGGTGCTGAAAAATTACAGTTTTTACTATTTTGGCCATATCTTGAGTTCTACAACTCCGTTTGAGGCCCGTAAGCAGTCCACGCGAAGATAACGAGATTCTCTATCATTCTAAAGTGGTCCAGAGGCCCAATTGCAGCTGGAACGTTCCAGAAAATCTGAAGAAAAGATAGCTACGAATTTCCCTTTAAATCAGAATCAGTTTAGGAAACGTACTTCTATTATAATTCTGATTTGGTATTTTCTTGTTGGGCAAGATGTCTAGAGCCTATATAAACACATCCAACCCTTGTAAATTGTATTAAGATTAAGATCATTAAGATTATCATCATTAGGAGTAGAACCATTACATATCAATTACTTAGATTTATTTGTATTTTTTCATACTTTGTTTTTATCATGGTTTCACTTGATCCCATGATGACGAGAGGTTCAATTATGAGCTAATCGTTGTCATGGGATTCTAATGGATTTTTTTATGGAGCTTTAGTATCTTGATTGCTTTACAGATCTGTGTGTGATGTATATCTGATATACTCGTATGGTTATGCTTAATTGATAGATGCGTCATGAACATCTAATTTGTTAATCTCTTGTGAAGCGAGAGTGGATCTTGAGATTTAGAACTTACCATGCTAGCATAGGATAGGTTGATGTTTTAACATCATGATTTGTGGCGTAAATAGAGATATTATGCTGCCCTATGTGATCATTATGGATAACTTGCTCTTAAACCGTTATGTTTTCAAATTCTATAGAGATATAGGGTCTAAGCATAATTGGTGTCTATTCATCTTCTATCTCTTTTGTGGATGTATGTTTAGTTTGGTATTCGTATACTGAGAAGTAGCGTTTACTTGTTTCGTGTTGTCCGATCAGATATCATAACCATTGCATATAGAGATTAAAGGCGTCAGATCTAAGCAAAGTATTTAATGAAGTTAGGATTCCATGTTTTCTCTTGCAGAAGTAATTTGATTTAAATTCTTGTTAGTTAGTTAATTCTTAGTTTGTTAATTTACTTCCTTAGTTAATTTTAGTTAATTAAAACCTAGATCTTATTATTTGTCTTAGCAGTGATTAATAACCATACATTGTTGCATAGGTGCAAGAACTGAATTGAAACCATAACCAGATCTCTGTGGGAACGAACTCGACTTATATCTGTATTACTTGTGACCACGTACGCTTGCGTGATTTAGTGCAAACAAGTTTTTGGCGCCGCTGCCGGGGATCATCGGTGTTTTATTTTTGGTTTATGTGCTTGTCAATAGTGGTCGTTAGAGTTCACTGACTCGGATTTCTTTTTCTCATCTATTCTTGTAGTTCGTTGGTGTTTCAAGTACTTGTCAGAGAGCATTGCCGTTGAAGATGGATTTTCTAAATTACTATGGAGTTCAGCAGGTGGCTAGTGTTTGTGAGCTATGTGCGGGCGCACATGAGGCGTATCAGTGCTGGAGCAACCAAGGTGGTATTCAACAGCCTCAACAATGTGAGCGGTGTTTTGGCGTTCATGATCCCTCACAATATTGTTACTACGGAGGAGTTGATCCATATGTCACTTATGAGGAGCAACCATATTTTCAATACCATCCTCAATAGTACCAGCAAGATGTTCCAAATATGTCATATGTCTTTGGTAGTGAAGAGTTTCTACATCAGCAACCTACTCCTAATTTTCAGTCAGATGAGGTTGATGCTATGGAGGAGATTAGGATGCTTCTAAAGAGTACTGAGGAGTCTATCAATTCTTTGGTGACACTAGCTGCTCAAGTTTTGAGTGCCTTGGAACAAGAGAATCAATAATTCATGCTAGAGGCAACACCAGAGAATAACGGTGACTTGGAGCAAGGTACTGCATGCATAATTGTGGAAGACAAATTCCAAGGTGAGGTGAGCATTCGCAAGCCATGTGAGGAATTTGATCATGTTAGGATGGTGGATGATTTGGAAAGGGCACTATTTGGGACAGACACTGCTGAGCTGCACAAATTTCAAGAATTGGTATGTGCATACCAAGAGGCTGATTACCATGGGAAAGATGAAGATGTTCTACTTGTCTCAGAGTTTAAAGATGGAGGTAGCGCATTAGAGCCAATGGAGGAAGTTCTCTTTGAGGAACCAAAGGCTTCAACAACTTACATTTACCCTCCTCCATTATACTCAAGCGAAGCCCGCGAGTATGTGTTGTTCTACAAATTGTCAGATTTTGGGTCAACAGATGACGGCATTGGAATAGGACAGAGTTGTTATACGAATAGGCCAAGCGAGGAGAAAGGGCAGAAAGTGTGCCGCCGTGATGATGATGAAGTCTCACGAAGAGAGGACCAGGCAAATTATTATCATCCTTAATGGAGGCTTGGAAGTAACGTCAAGCTATTGACGTTAAAGAAGCGCTTCTTGGGAGGCAACCCAAGGTATGTTTTCTACTTTCCCTTGTATTTTTTCTTCCATTCAATGAGGACATTGAATATTCTAAGTTTGGGGGTGGTTTGAGGGATAAGTAGTGTATATATATGTGATTGTTAGTCATTGTGTTCATGTAGGATTTCATGTTTTGCATATTAGTAGTAGGAGTAAATTATGCATTTATGTTAGTGTTATTTACGTTTGTTTCATATAGGACATTCTATTTTTTTGTTAGTATTTCATGTGAGTTCATAATAGTTTGCATTTGCACCCATGCTTGATAGGAATTTTGTGTTATTGACGCTTTTGATTGAGAAGTGATATGCTTTGTTCTTATGCACACACATACACTAGTAAGTTGAAGCTAGTAGACTTATTGAATGTTGTAAGTGATTAGAAGGACATGAATATGTGCAAGATGATTTAGTTCGCATGCTTTGAATACAAGTAGGTGCATTAGAGAGATTTTTTTGCTTGGGATTGAGTATGTTTTTCCACCAAGTGAGATTTTGAGCCATATTGCATATTTGCAATTTATTCGTTTGCTTGAGTGTCCACGGATTGTTTGCATTGCTAGCAGTTGTTTGAGGTCTTTCTTGAAACGCATGACGTTATTTGACGATTAAAATGATAAAGGCAATAGGAATAACCGTATATTTTCCCATATTACCACACCATATTTACATGATCAATTAGTTAACCCGTTGAGCTTAATCCTATTTTTTCGGTGACATACCACATTACTTGCCTAGACCTTTTTCTTGTATTGGCCTTACATTAATTTGAACCCACATTGTCAAAGGCTAGTAGAGTGCTTTAGGGAGTAATAAGGTGTGCAAGGAGGGGTTTTTTGTTGGTCTTACTTTTGGGGGAAATATTGAAATTGGGTTGTCTACTTGATAGTCGACATGTGTAATAAATTCGTGGGATCATTGTTATTGTTATATTATTGTTTGTGTTATATTTAGCTCTCGAGAAAAAAAAAAGAAAAAAAAAAGAGAAAAAAAAGAGAAAATATATATATATATATATATATATATATTATGAGAGCATGTTTGTGTTTGTTGTGATCCTACTTTAGTCGACTAGTCGATTGTTTTGTTGGAAGAAAAATAGAAAAATTATATGGGGGGAAAAATAGGGTGTTGTGTATGATTTGTTATGGTACTTACTAGCTTTTGACACTTCACCTGTTTTGGCTTATTTGACATACCTTGTCCCTAGCCCCGTTACAACCCAAATAAAGACCTTTTGATTATCGTCATTGATGTATGTTGTGTTAAGAGTTAGATTGATACCAAATGTCAAGCATGTGTATGATTTTGTTGGAATTGAGTGATACACTTACCCTTGTTCTTGAGTGAATATTCTTTTATGAGTGGATTGTGAGTGTTTGCTTGTTTTTGCGTATGAGATCCCGAGTTTTGTCTCAAAGATGTACTCTTGTAGGCTTAGCATGTTTACTAACTTATTCTTACACTTGACATGGACTTGTGAGAACTTATGCATGTTCGTTGAGTAGACTATGTGAATACTTGCACTTTCGACACCAAGACATTGTGTATTTACTTTGATTCTTAAGTTGATATGGCATGAGAGGATTTAAAGGTATGGTAGGATATTAGTGCTAGATTATTTGCATTTTCATATTAGTTGCAATCATGCATTGCATTGCAATGGATTTTGTGGGTACATTCGCTACAGGCCCTCACGAGACCTTACTCGTCCACTAGGGCTGCCTAGGGGTTTAAAGGGCTTGTTGCATATGCCAAATGCAACCGTGATCACCTACGGAAGTGGTACTAGTTAGTTAGTTAGTTGTAATTGTTTATGCTTGAGGACAAGCATCGGTTTAAGTTTGGGGGTGTGATAAGTGGAGTTTATATCCACTTGGAGCATTCTAAATCGGCTTAAATTGATTGTCTTGGA
Organism: Kitagawia praeruptora; assembly: GCA_037693485.1. Lineage (NCBI taxonomy): Eukaryota > Viridiplantae > Streptophyta > Magnoliopsida > Apiales > Apiaceae > Kitagawia > Kitagawia praeruptora. The sequence goes on along the minus strand of CM075352.1, from coordinate 105,842,328 downwards.
CTCAAGTTTGTGGTAGTTTTGATGTGTTTTGTTTAGTTGTGCAGATTTACAAGAATGTTGATTATGGTTGATGCTTCTATCATTTTTGGAGAATAAATTAATTAAAATTCGGATTTCTGAGACGGTTGCGCAGTCTACACTGTTTTGGACATATCTGGAGTTCTAGAAGTCCGTTTTCAGCGATCTTACTGCCCACGCGAAGCCTGGAAGATTTTCTACAACTTGGGATAGGATTCCCAGGAGCAAATTGCGCCGGGTAGGAGCAATTTGCGCGAAGAACAGACTGTTGGGCGCAGGTTGCACGCGCGCGGTGCTGAAAAATTACAGTTTTTACTATTTTGGCCATATCTTGAGTTCTACAACTCCGTTTGAGGCCCGTAAGCAGTCCACGCAAAGATAACGAGATTCTCTATCATTCTAAAGTGGTCCAGAGGCCCAATTGCAGCTGGAACGTTCCAGAAAATCTGAAGAAAAGACAGCTACGAATTTCCCTTTAAATCAAAATCAGTTTAGGAAACGTACTTCTATTATAATTCTGATTTGGTATTTTCTTGTTGGGCAAGATGTCTAGAGCCTATATAAACACATCTAACCCTTGTAAATTGTATTAAGATTAAGATCATTAAGATTATCATCATTAGGAGTAGAACCATTACATATCAATTACTTAGATTTATTTGTATTTTTTCATACTTTGTTTTTATCATGGTTTCACTTGATCCCATGATGACGAGAGGTTCAATTATGAGCTAATCGTTGTCATGGGATTCTAATGGATTTTTTTATGGAGCTTTAGTATCTTGATTGCTTTACAGATCTGTGTGTGATGTAAATCTGATATCCTCGTATGGTTATGCTTAATTGATAGATGCGTCATGAACATCTAATTTGTTAATATATTGTGAAGCGAGAGTGGATCTTGAGATTTAGAACTTACCATGCTAGCATAGGATAGGTTGATGTTTTAACATCATGATTTGTGGCGTAAATAGAGATATTATGCTGCCTTATGTGATCATTATGGATAACTTGCTCTTAAACCGTTATGTTTTCAAATTCTATAGAGATATAAGGTCTAAGCATAATTGGTGTCTATTCATCTTCTATCTCTTTTATGGATGTATGTTTAGTTTGGTATTCGTATACTGAGAAGTAGCGTTTACTTGTTTCGTGTTGTCCGATAAGATATCATAACCATTGCATATAGTGATTAAAGGCGTCAGATCTAAGCAAAGTATTTAATGAAGTTAGGATTCCATGTTTTCTCTTGCAGAAGTAATTTGATTTAAATTCTTGTTAGTTAGTTAATTCTTAGTTTGTTAATTTACTTCCTTAGTTAATTTTAGTTAATTAAAACCTAAATCTTATTATTTGTCTTAGCAGTGATTAATAACCATACATTGTTGCATAGGTGCAAGAACTGAATTGAAACCATAACCAGATCTCTGTGGGAACGAACTCGACTTATATCTGTATTACTTGTGACCACGTACGCTTGCGTGATTTAGTGCAAACAGAAGGGATGACCGGAGGGATGATAGAAGGGACAACCGAAGGGGTCGAGGAGACATTAAGAGCAGACTGAATGATACGAGGCCCGACAAAGGGGCCGAACGAAGAAGAGATAGGGATAGTACTGTGTTCACACCACTGAACACACATATCTCGAAGATTCTCCATGAGATAAAGGGTAAACCTGGGTTGTTAGACCACCCAAGTTAAAGACCCCTGAAAATAGAAGAAGCGACAGCAAATATTGTGATTATCATCGGGATAAAGGTCACAATACTGATGAATGTTACCACTTGAAGAAACTGATTGAGAAAATGATAAAAGACGGGGAACTGACAAAGTTCGTGGGAGATCTGAGGGACAGGTTAGACGAAAAGGAAAAGAAGAGAGATAACAGAGATGCCGAAGGTTCAGAAAAATATCGGGGCGAAGTCAGAACTATATCCGGAGGAACCATCCTTGATTGGGACAGCAAAACAACCCGAAAGAAGTATGCCAGGCAAATCTACAATCTCTACCAGTCAAATGCCGCCAAGCAAGCACTTCCAATATCATTCACGGAAGATGATTTTGAAGACGTGATATGGCCACACGAAGACCCTCTTGTCATAAACCCCGTAATTGGGGAAAACAAGATTTGGAGAGTGTTGGTCGATGAGGGAAGTTCGGTCAACATATTGTATCACCGAACGTATTGCAAGATGAACTTGGGTGGTGAACAGCTGGAGCCGTGCCATGAGGCACCACTGTACGGCTTCGGCAATCAACCTGTACCGATTGTAGGCACGATTACGCTGAATATTTTGTTGGGAAAAGCTCCGTACACTGTGGTTAAGGAGGCAAAGTTCTACGTCGTTCGAGTGGACAGCCCATATAACGGGATCCTGGGGAGGCCAACCTTGTCACTCTTTCAGGCTGTTTCATCCATTCCCCACCTCAAGTTGAAGTTCCCGACCGAGTATGGAGTCGGAGAGATGAGGGGTGACCAAAAAGCTGCCCGAATTATTATGCTAGAGGATCTAGAGAAAGATAAGGACGCTGAAATGAACGAAGCTGGAAAAAGGAAAAGAGGAGAAAATGACACTGGGGGCAGCCACCGACTACTGAACATTGAGTTGGAAAAATTTGGTGCCGACCTGTCGAGCCCGATTGCTGAGCCGGCTGCCGAAACCGAAGATGTAGAGCTGTACGTGGGTCAGTCGGGAAAGATGATCCAAATTGGAAAAAGCATGGAGCCGGAATTGAAAGAGAAAGTCATCAAGGTCATTAGGGAATTCCACGACGTATTTGCATGGAATCCCGAAGATATGCCAGGTTTAGACCCTACGGTGGTGTTAGGAATAATTCATAAGTTGTGATGATAAGAATAGAATTTACACATTATACTTCTTGTAATCCTGATCTTATAAAGGATTTAGCACTGTATATAGGATTTATGTGTAAGACAGTTGTCTGTATAGTTTAGTCAGGAATGAACAGTGTATCGGAGACTACATGTCAGGAACAGAGAGCAAATCCTGATGACGGTCCAATACTGATGGTTGATCAGATACTGATGCAGTGTACAGATCCTGATATCAGTCGTGTTACTGATGATGTCATTATGGATGCTACAGAAACTGGTAAGTGCTATAAAACAGGATCGTTGTTTGAAGAACAAGTAAGAAGATATTATGAAGGAAAGAGTTTTTCTATTGAAGGAAACTATCGACTAGAAGGCAGAACATTGTCATGTATAGATTATATCTTTCTGTTATTAGTTGATAGGTAGCATTATAAATACTCTCTCAATATCATTGTAAAGAGCGGACGTGGTTGTGAGTCGAACAAGTGAATGTGCGTAGCTCTGTATAAGATTTGTATTCGAGAGTTCGAAACAAACAGAGAGAGATTTGTATTGTCAGCAGCTGCTAAAGGTATTGTACACCTTTGGTAGAGTTTGTATTTGATCTTATTAATACAAACAAGAGTTTGATTCATTCGTTTATTCTTGTTCATATAATCAAGCAAAAATCAGACACGATTATATAACTTGTATTCAACCCCCCCTTCTACAAGTTATTCGAGTTAACAATTGGTATCAGAGCAGGTTGATTTCGAGTAATCATAAAGATCTGCAATCATGTCTGGTTACAAGGATGGGAATACTAAAATTCCTATGCTCAAGAGAAACGAATATACTCTATGGGAAGTAAAGATGTTGCATCATCTGGAAGCAACAGATCCTGATTATCTTGACAGAATCAGAGATGGACCTTTTGTTCCAACAAAGGTCGTTGGACAAGTAACAGTTGATGGTGTGGTTGTTCCAGAACATACAGCAGAGAAGCCAAAATCTGAATGGTCAGATAAGGACAAGGAGAATGTTCTTAAAGATGCTAAAGTGAGAAACATATTATTCAACAGTCTTGATTCTGTTCTCACTAACTATGTTCTCTCTTGTAAAACTGCTAAGGATATATGGGACAATCTTAAGGTTCACTGTGAAGGAACTAAGCCTGTCAGGAAGAATATGAGGACATTACTTATACAACAGTATGAGTACTTTGAATCCAAGTCTGGTGAGTCACTTACTGATACCTTTGATAGGTTTACAAAACTCATCAATGAGATGGCCATGCATGGTAAATATTATGACTTGGAGGATATGAATACAAAGTTCATGAAAGCCTTGCCTGATTTCTACAATGAGAAGATATCTGCGATCGAGGAAGCTAATGATCTGGATGAAATTTCATTAGAGGCCGTATATGGAAAATTGAGAGCTTATGAACTTGACAAGCAGCAGAAGAAGAGCAGGAGTGAAGGAAAGATGAAGACTATTGCACTTACTGCTCAATCTGAAGTTAAGAAGCTTCCTGAAGAACAGCATGAAGAGATTGCTGTAAAGAATTCAAGGAAGAAGAAAAGCAAAGAAAGTTCTGATTCAGAGACTACTGATATGGACTCTGACAACAATGATTCTGAATCTGATATGCAAGAACTCTTTGCTATGTTTGCTAAAGCTTTCAAGAAAGGAAGATTCAACAGGAAAAGATTTAGCAAAAGACCTTTTCAAAAGAAGGAGGAGAGGAAGAGTGACAAAAGCAAAAGTACAATTGTCAAGCTTGATAAGGCCAAGATCAAGTGCTTTAACTGCAGCGAGCTTGGACATTTTGCTAGTGAGTGTAAGAAGCCTAGGAATTCAGGAAAGGGTAATGCACTTATGGTCACACAGAAGGATTGGGCTGATTCCAGTGACTCTGAAGATGAATTGGATTATGACAACATTGTATTGATGGCCAATAGTTCAGACAAACCTGGATCTCCAAAGAAAACTTCTCCATCCTCTGTTAAGGTATCACTTCACTCTCTTGATTCATTTGATAGCTTAAATTCTGATGAAATTAGATCTATCCATGCTGAGTTTAAGAATCTTATGACTAATTTTAGAATTCTTACTTGTGAAAGAGATGAACTTAAGGTTAAGAATGATAAATTAGTTGATAGAAATAATTTTCTTGAATCTGAATTAATTCAAATGGCAGAATACAAGTTAAGTTCTGATAAAGCTAAGCATGATTATAGTGTTATTCTTGAGGCTTATGACTATGTCAGAAAAGAACTAGAAGAAGAGAGAGATGTGATTAAGACCATTAACAATTCCAGTAAGAAGACAATAGAAATCTTTGAGAGTGGAATTCGTGGTAAGGTTAATGGTTTAGGTTTTGATAAGGCTAGACAAGAAGAAAAAGTAGCTATTGTCAATGATGATAGTAAGGTAGAAGCTAACACATCTAAATCTGAAGGTAAGAAAATTGCTTCTGAACCTAATCATGTTAAATTTGTTGATTCAAAAGGTACCCCTGTTGTACACAAAAGGATTAACAATAGTAATTCAGATGAGAAAGTGTTAGAGAAACCTAAGAATGTAAACATAGGGTTTCTGTCTAAGTCTCAGTTGAAACAGAGATTAGATGGTCTTTCAGAGTCTAGCAAGATCAAAAGAAATAGGAATGGAAAAGAAGGTATTAACAAAGAGAATAATTACAAGAATGTACCTGATGCACCTAGGAAAAAATGCTATAAGTGTGGTAATCATAATCATTTGGCCCTAGACTGCAATCAAAAACCTTCTTGGAAAACTGAGTCCAGATTCCCCAAGACTCAGAAAATTCAATACCAACCACAAAAAGCTTGTTATCATTGTGGTAGCTTACTTCATTCCATTTACATGTGTAGAGAATATCATGAACTGTATTATGACTATTATTCTTTGAAATCTGAAACTCCTAGTCACAAACAGTTTGTGAGATCAGAGTCTAAAGTTGACTCTGCAACAGGTAAAATAAAAGCAAAATCTTCAAAGTCTGTTGTCTCTAAATCTAGTAAGAAAGGATCCAATCAAAGTTGGGTCCTAAAAAATTCTAACTAGTTACTTTTTGTTTGCAGGGCACAGGAAAGAAGCATTCAATTATCTTGGACAGTGGATGCTCTGGACATATGACTGGAAAGAAGTCCCTGCTTACAAAGTTTGAGAGGAAAGCTGGCCCAGTAATATCTTTTGGAGATGGCAACAAAGGAGAAACTCTGGGATATGGCTCAATTGTTTTGGGGAATGTCATCATAGAAAATGTAGCACTGGTTGAAGGCTTGAAACATACTCTTTTAAGCATAAGTCAACTGGGTGATAAAGGTTACAAATCAATCTTTGACAGAGAAGGATGCAAAATCTTGAATATGCAGAATGGAGACATTGTTCTAACTGGTCAAAGACATGGTAACATATATGAAGCCAGCTTAAGTGATACATCTAAAGGAATTGTTAGATGTCTCTACAGCAAAGCAACAAGTGATGAAAGCTGGAATTGGCACAAGAAGCTCTCACATCTTAATTTCAAGAAGCTTAATCAACTTGTTAAACACAATTTGGTGAGAGGCCTACCACAGGCAAATTTTGTGCAAGATGGACTTTGTGATGCATGTCAGCTTGGAAAGCAAAGAAGAACCACTTTCAAGAGCAAGACTGAAAATTCAATTACTGAACCATTTCACATGCTACATCTTGACCTGTTTGGTCCAGTAAACATTATGTCTATCAGCAAGAAAAGATATGCTCTAGTTATGGTGGATGATTTCACAAGGTTCACATGGGTGTTCTTTCTACACAAGAAGGATGAAGCTCCTCAGCGAATCATTGAACTCATCAAGAATATTCATAATAACTCTGAGTACAAAGTCAAAGTACTTAGGAGTGACAATGGTACAGAATTCAAGAATTCTACAATGGAGGGGTTTTGTGCAGACAATGGAATCACTCAACAGTTTTCTGCACCTGGTACACCTCAACAAAATGGTGTAGTGGAAAGAAAGAACAGGACTCTCATAGAGGCAGCAAGAACCATGCTTGCAGATGCAAAACTTCCAACCTACTTTTGGGCAGAAGCTATTAACACTGCATGTTTCACTCAGAACTGTACCTTGGTAAATAGTCATGGAAAAACTCCCTATGAGATGATCAAAGGAAAGAAACCAAGTGTGAAATATTTTCACATCTTTGGATGCAAATGCTATGTCCTAAAAGTTCATCCAGAACAACTTGGAAAATTTGAAGCCAAATCGGATGAAGCAATTTTTCTAGGATATTCAGCATCTAAGGCCTTCAAAGTTTATAATCTCAGAACTCACATTGTTATGGAATCAATTCATGTTGCATTTGATGATAAGAAATTTGGAATTTTGCAAACTGATGAAAGCCATGACGAATTGGAATTTGAAAATCTGAAGAATTCTAAGATACTCTCAAGTGATGATGAAGGTTCTCCAGAAGGAATTTCTATTGCTTCTCAAAGGAATGCTACTGTTGAGGGGGAGCAAATAAATCAGAGAGAACACAGTGATCATCAGGAGCAAACTAGTCTTTCAGAGTCTATTCCATCAGGAATTGACGTTTCAGAGTCTACTGAGGAAAGATCAGTAACTAGCAGCAATATTGAATCTACTGATTCTATTGATCAAAGGAGAGTTTTTGAAGGTAGAGAGAATTCTTCTACAAGGGATACCACTAACTTAGGGGGAGAGACTAGCAGAGTTAATCTACCACCTGTTAGAAAATGGACAAAGGATCATACTGAAGATTTGATAATTGGTGATCCAAATAGTGGTGTTCGAACTAGAAGATCAATTCAAAATGAATGCTTGTATAGTTGCTTTCTCTCAAAGAATGAACCTAAGAAGGTTGAAGAAGCCTTACAGGATCCTGATTGGGTAATTGCAATGCAGGAGGAGTTAAATGAGTTTGAGAGAAACAAAGTTTGGAAACTGGTACCAAGACCTAAAGATAGATCTATTGTTGGTGCAAGATGGGTTTTCAGAAACAAGCTAGATGAATCTGGTATGATTGTAAGAAACAAAGCAAGACTGGTGGCCAAGGGTTATTCTCAGGAAGAAGGCATTGATTATGATGAGACCTTTGCACCTGTAGCAAGATTGGAAGCAATCAGAATGTTTCTTGCATTTGCAGCTCATTCAAAATTCAAGGTATACCAGATGGATGTAAAGAGTGCTTTTCTAAATGGCAAACTTGATGAAGAAGTGTATGTAGAACAGCCACCTGGATTTGTTGATCCAAAGTTTCCAAATCATGTCTACAAACTTGACAAGGCACTCTATGGACTAAAGCAGGCACCAAGAGCATGGTATGAGACTTTGTCTAAATTTCTTCTTGAAAATGGCTTCACAAGAGGTACAATTGACAAAACTCTATTCTTTAGAAAGATAAAAGGTGAATTGCTTTTAGTTCAAGTTTATGTTGATGATATTATTTTTGGTTCTGCTAATGAAAAGTTGTGTGCTAAGTTTAGCAAGCTTATGCAGTCTAAGTATCAGATGAGCATGATGGGTGAACTAAATTATTTCTTAGCCTTGCAGGTCAAACAGACTGAGACTGGTATTTTCATTAATCAGTCAAAGTATATCAAAGATCTTTTAAGAAGGTTTGACTTTCAAGACTGTGCAGTTGCAAAAATACCCATGGCAACAGCCACTAAACTAGACTCTGATCCTGAAGGAAAGAGTGTGGATAATACTAGTTATAGAGGCATGATAGGCTCATTGTTATATCTAACTGCAAGTAGGCCAGATATAATGTTTTCTACCTGTTTATGTGCTAGATTCCAAAGTGATCCTAAGGAATCTCATTTAATTGCTGTGAAGAGAATTTTTAGATATCTCAAAGGAACTCCAAATCTTGGTTTGTGGTATCCTAGAGAATCTGATTTCTTTCTAATTGGCTATTCAGACTCTGATTATGCAGGGTGTAAGATAGACAGGAAAAGCACTACAGGTACATGTCAATTCTTGGGAAATAGATTGATTTCTTGGGCAAGCAAGAAGCAACAATCTGTTTCAACCTCAACTGCAGAAGCTGAGTACATAGCAGCAGGCAGTTGTTGTGCACAGCTCCTTTGGATAAGAAATCAGTTGCTGGATTATGGTATGACACTTAGTAATATTCCTATGTTTTGTGATAATACTAGTGCTATTAAAATTGCAGAAAATCCAGTTCAACATTCAAGGACTAAGCACATTGATGTCAGGTATCATTTTATTAGAGAACATATTGAGAATGGTACTGTGGAACTTCATTTTATTCCTACTGACAAACAGCTTACAGATATTTTAACTAAACCACTTGATGAGACTACATTCAGTAGACTAGTAAGTGAGTTAGGAATGTTAAATTTTTAGATCTTTAACATCTGCAAAAGTAGCAAGGTATGTTGTTCTTAGCTTATAGACTTGATATTCCTGTCAGGATCTATATTTGATTGTTAAATGCTTTAGCTATAACACTTTGCCTTGATAAATTTCAGTATGATAGACTTGTTAATAATCATCAGGATTAGATTTGTTATCAGGATGCTGACGTCATCAGTATTGTGTCAGTATCAGGATTATGAAAATTGTTTCAAATCCTGACGTTTACTTTGTGTAGTAATCTAATTCTGTGATGTGTTAAGTCTATGCTAGCAAGTTTTGATATTTGCATACTGATAATTTATACATCATTCAAAAATCAAAAGACAAGCAGATAACAAGAAACTGTATTTTCATTAATAGAAATCATTACATGGAAATGAAATACAACACCTTTTTGTCTAAATTTCTATTAATAATTCTATACTTGTCTATTGATATGAACTCTGAGGTACAGGACAAGGAGCATCTTAAGAAATCCATCAGGGGATGAAAGCATCGTTTGCTCTTGGATTCCTTGTCTGGGCGACTTGAATGAGAGCAGCTAACTTAAATGAATAGCATCTCCATCAAGATCAACCTCAGACTCTCGGCCAAATTCTTCATCCTCAAGTTTTGAGGAGGTTAGGGGAAGATTGTATCTGTTAGAAATGATTGATGAGAACAGTGTTTGGAAGCTATAGTGACAAAACAGAGTTTAGCTGGAAGCAGTCAGAGTTTAGTTAAACACTGACTGGAAGCGCAACAGAGGTTGTTAAACTCTGTAGCGGTATTGTCTGAAGAGTCAACAGTGTTTAAAGGTTGATGCAAGATAAATATGGAAGCAATATCTTTGAAGATTGGAAAGCTGTCAAAGAGATTGAGTTGACTTGGAAGACTGGAGCAATCGTGATTGATATCAATTGTATAGCTTGATTATAGGAGAATCAGTTACTGATTGTACGAAGCTGTATGTTCTATAAATACAGTTAGGTTAACCCTAGAAGGGTAGTCGAACATTGAGAAATTCATTGATTGTAACCTAAGCAGCTCTCTGTGATATTTACATCACTGAGAGAGGAATTATTAATTCCAAACAATTTTTAATTGTTAAACAGTGTGTTCTTGTTAAGTTACTCATACAGTATTTGATTGCTTATTGTGTATTCGACCTAACAAGTGGTATCAGAGCCTAATCTGTTACTTTATTACAGTAAAGATCCAAACACAATAGTAATCAATGGCAGAGATACCTCCACCAACTGAGAAAACCCCTACTACTGTTAGTAGGTATGAAACAATAAGGGTTCCAATACTTAGGCCATCAGAGTATGCAATCTGGAAGGTAAAAATGACCATGTTTCTGGAAGCCACAGATCCAGAATACCTTGATAGAATATATGAAGGTCCTCACAAGCCTACAAAATTATCTGCTGCTGCTGCTGGTGAGGAATCAAAGGTCATTCCAAAAGAAAAGAAAGATCTAACTGCTGAGGATCTTTCATCTATTGCAAAGGATGCAAAAGTGAGACATTTACTTCACAGTGCATTAGACAATGTTATGTCTAATAAAGTGATTAATTGCACAACAACAAAGGAAATATGGGATGCACTTGAGGTTAGGTGTCAAGGAACTCCTGCAATCAAGAAAAACAGAAGAAATATACTCACTCAGGAGTATGAGCACTTTGAGGCAAAGTCTGATGAAACCATGACAGAAACATTTGACAGATTCTGTAAACTGCTCAATGATTTGTCATTGGTTAACAAAGAGTATGATTTAGAAGACTCAAATCTCAAGTTTCTTCTTTCTCTACCTGAAAAGTGGGATGTGAAAACAACCACTATAAGAGATAATTATGAACTTGGTGAAACAGAGATTGATGAAATTTATGGGCTGCTCAAAACTCATGAATTGGAATTGGAGCAGAGAAACAAAAGATCTAGTAGAAAGTCAAAGTCTGTTGCTCTTAAAGTTGAGGAAAAACCATCAAAGAAGGAGGCATCAAGGAGAAAGGCAAAAGGGAAAGCCTTAGTCATACATTCAGAGAATGAGTCATCAAACACTGATGTTGATTCAAACACAGATGAATCATCTGATTCTGAAGATGATGAGGAGATGATGCAAATGGCTGCATTGATGGTAAAGACCTTCAAGAAGATGGGATACAAGAACTTCAAGAAGGGAAAGAGATTCTCCAGGGACTACTCAAAGTCTGACAAGAAGAATTTCAAGAAAACTGAGGGAAAGGACTTCAAATCTGGTAAGAAAGATAAGTCTGAAATTCAATGCTACAAGTGTAAGGAGATGGGTCACTATGCTCCTGAGTGCAAGAAGGGTAAAACTGAAAAGGCACTCTACACCAAAGGCAGAGATTGGGCAGACACTTCAGATTCAGATGAGGAAGTCAACTATGCTCTCATGGCTACTACTCAGACTGAAAATGATGATCTTAAGGTACCCCCAACTACCTATGCTTATAACACTGATAATATAACTGAATTGAGAATTTATCTTAAAGCATTGCATATCAGTTATAGGGATCAGACTTTAGAAAATGAGAGGATAAAGACTGAGTGCTCTCAACTTAAAGAGAGAAATAAACTTGTTGAGGAACAGCTAGAGAACATGAATAAAATTCAAAAAGAAAGAGATGATGCAGTATTTATTGAACAAGAGTTGCTAGGTAAGTATAAGCAACTAGAATCTGAATTGGAGGATACTAAACACATCATTAAAACTTGGACACACTCTGGTAAAGACACTCAAGAAGTGCTTCAGTCAGATACAGTAGGTCTAGGTTACTCTGAGGGAGATGAACTTAGATTTGAAAATCAGGTAAAAGTTAGACCACATCGTTCATCTGAAGGTAATGTCATGGGAACAGGTGGACCTAAGACTGAAGCACAGAAAAAGGCTGTTAAAGAGTCATATGCTAAAACTTTTGTTAAAGAGGCTAACATTGGTTTAATGACAGATAAACAACTCAAGCATAAGCTTAAGGAAATAAAGTCTGTCAACAAACAGAGAATGCCTAAGAAAAACAGAAATGGAAAGGTAGGCATAACCTCAGGAATTAAGCCAATGCTTGCTTCATTAGCTCCTAGAAAAACATGCTTTAATTGTGGTAGCACTAATCATCTTGCTAGTTTCTGCAGTAAGAATAAGAACATTAATTCTTTACCCTCTAAAACTGCAATAAAGAGTGATTATGTGAAAACTAGACCACAGACTTTATGTAAACACTGTGGAAGTACATGGCATTCTATTTACACTTGCAGAGATTATCATGCTATTTACTATAATTACTATGAACCCAAACCAAATTTGAAATGGGTTAAAGTAAACTCTGCAAATGTAAACTCTGAAAAAGTTAGCTTAAACTCTGATAATATGAATTCCGCTGCAAAAGCTAACAGAATTAAGAAAGCCAAAGGATCCAAGCAAGTCTGGATCCTTAAAACTAATAATCAGTGATTGGTTGTGATTGCAGGGCACCAGGGTCAGTACCCTAGTTGTGGACAGTGGATGTTCAGGACACATGACTGGAAATAAAGCCCTGCTATCAGAGTTTGAGGAGAAGGCTGGCCCAGAAGTTTCCTATGGAGATGGCAACATAGGACATACACTGGGATATGGCAATATTAATCTTGGAAATGTCATCATCACAAATGTAGCTCTGGTTCCAGGACTCAAGCATGATCTGCTATCTGTGAGTCAAATCTGTGACAGAGGATATCATGTAGATTTTCAACCTGAATATTGTCAAGTGATCAGCAAATCTACAGGGAAAGTTGCTCTAGTTGGAAACAGACACAATAACATCTATGAAATTAAATTGTCAACAAACACTGATGGCAAAGCAGTGTGTCTGTCAACAAGGATGTCCAGTGAAGAGAGTTGGAAGTGGCACAAGAAACTCTCTCATTTGAATCTGAACAACATCAATGAGCTAATCAAGAATGATCTTGTGAGAGGTCTACCAAAGTCCTTGTTGAATGTAGAAGGACTGTGTGATTCTTGTCAAAAGGCTAAACAGAGAAAAGTCTCCTTCAAAAGCAAATCTGAGTCTTCAATTGTTGATCCTTATCATCTACTACATGTTGATCTTTTTGGTCTAGTGAATGTGATGTCTCTTGGAAAGAAGAAATATGCTCTAGTCATTGTTGATGAATATACCAGGTATACATGGGTATATTTTCTTGCAAAGAAGGATGAAACTGCATTAACACTGACAGAACATATATTACAACTGGACAAAGGCTCAGAAAATCAAGTGAAGATAATCAGAAGTGACAATGGAACTGAGTTCAGGAATTCATCAATGGAAGAATTTTGCAAGAGTAAAGGGATAAAACAAGAGTTTTCTGCACCTGGCACTCCACAACAAAATGGTGTAGTGGAGAGGAAGAACAGAACCTTGATAGAAGCTGCCAGAACCATGCTAGATGAAGCAAAGTTGCCAACATATTTCTAGGCAGAAGCAGTTCAAACTGCTTGTTTTACTCAAAATGCAACACTGATCAACAAGCATGGTAAAACACCATATGAAATGGTGAAGAAGAAAAAGCCATATCTAAAATATTTTCATATTTTTGGATGCAAGTGCTTTGTGTTGAAGACTCATTCTGAACAGTTGACCAAATTTGACCTAAAGGCAGATGAAGGAATTTTTGTTGGCTATCCACTGTCAACAAAGGCATTCAGAGTTTATAATCTTAGAACTAGAGTGATCATGGAATCAATTCATGTGTCATTTGATGACAAGAAAATAACTGGACTAGAAGATGTCAATGAACATGATCAACTCCACTTTGAAAATGAAGATTTATTCTCTGAAAAAGTAAACTCTGATCAGACTGATTTGACAAACTCTGTTGATCTAAACTCTGAACCTCTACTGGTAAATACTGAAGAATCTCTTCAATCAGAAACAAGGGAAGAACCAGTTGAGGGGGAGCATGAAGAATCACATCAAAGTGATAATTTAAACACTGAAAGTGACTCAGTTGATGATTCTGAATCAAACTCTGTTGATTCAAACTCTGTTGATAATTCTGAGAAGTCACATTCAGGGGGAGCATCAGAAAATGAAGAAAGGCACCAAGAAAATCAGGAGAGCATGGATCAAGGGGGAGGATCACATGATGACAGAAGCAATCTGCCTTCTGCAAGAAAATGGACTAAATCTCACACACCTGATTTGATTATTGGTGATCCAGATGCAAAAGTAAGGACAAGAAGTGCAACAACAAATGAATGTCTGTTTCATGCATTCTTGTCACAATCTGAGCCAAAGAAAGTGGAAGAAGCTCTTAAAGATGCTGACTGGATAACAACAATGCAAGAAGAGCTAAATGAATTTGAAAGAAATGAAGTGTGGACACTTGTACCAAGGCCCAAGAACAGATCCATTGTTGGTACTAAATGGGTTTTCAGGAATAAAACTGATAGTGAGGGTGTTATCACAAGGAACAAGGCAAGACTGGTTGCAAAAGGCTATTCACAACAGGAGGGAATAGACTATGATGAAACATTTGCTCCAGTGGCTAGATTGGAGGCAATTAGAATCTTTCTAGCATATGCCTCTCACATGAAATTCAAAGTGTTTCAAATGGATGTAAAAAGTGCATTTTTTAATGGAAAACTTGAAGAAGAAGTGTTTGTGGAACAACCACCAGGTTTTGTAGATCCAAAATGTAACACCCCCAGATCCAGGGTCAGGGATCTGGTCGTTACGGTCTCAATATCCAATCACAAATTCAACATAATTTAAATTACAACCTTGTGACCCAAAACAACAACATAAAACACACCCGTTATAGTCCCAGAGATGAAATCAGAGTAACCAACAGTATTATTAATCACGAGTTTGAGTTCTTACAACCCAAAGAATTACAATTGTACAATTACATACTCTTTGCCATCCATTAATAGATACCATAATATAAATACATTTGAGGCTCAATTGCTAACAACTAGCCTACCAGTAGTTGCATCCTCAACAATGGTAGCCAAGACCTTAGCGGTAAACCTCTGACGGTTGACACCTGCTTACGCTGTGTGCGCCTTGCGCGGCCATCTGATCTAGCTGTTGTTGTGATATAAATAAATAAAGCAAGGGTGAGCAATAGCCCACCAGAAATATAATTGAACAGTGATAACATATAACAGCCCAAATTATCTTTGAAACCATATGCCATGCATTAACGATGTAGTACCAATATAAGGTATGAGATGAAGTTACAAGGTAACTCAAAAATATATTTGTTTTGAATAAATATCTGCTATGCAAAAGATAAGCAAGATATTCTCAATTATCATAAAAGAGGAACTTGCAGGAAAAATATTGCAATTCCGGTTTCAACACTTTTTCACCTTGCCAACACCAACAGTGTTGCAGAAATTTCTCACTTTTAGAAGATGAACTAATACGGGAGCATTGCCGCGCCAGATGCCCTGACGTTTACGATGATCAGTCGTATGTCATGCATCTCATCAGTCGTTCTCTACATGTAGAAGGTAGCTCCGACGGAATTACTTATCTACCGCCCTCTGGAACTCCTCAGCCAACGGTTGGGCTATTGCTGGACCGGCGCCACTCGGCCACTTACGCGTCTCCTAGTTCGAATATCATCCATGACTCTGAAACGTAAAGTTCGTTCCCCTTTTTCCCCAAGTGTAACACTTGTTGATAGGACTCCACAAAGTAGTCGTATCTAATTGGAAAGGAAAATTCACCAATATTTCCCAAGCTGATGCTTGTTAATGGATATAAACTTGTTACATCAATCATACCCCTCGAGCGTTGAGGAGGTAACCAAAAGACTCATATCGATGCTTGAAAGAATCAAGATGTGAGTGACAAGATAGTTTTAGTAAGTATAGGACCGGGCAGTCCAATAAATAACATCGCTCAAGTGAGGTCCCCTTATATACGTTTGGAAGTTGAGCGAGTATTTAAATCTTCTTTAAGATAGATTTAAATGAAATTAAAGTTTAGGAACCTCCCCTTGATATAAATAGTCATAAGAGACTCCGAAATATTTTACATAATATCTGAAGGTGAAGGATAACCTTTGAATAATATAAATCATTATAAAAAGAATTCAAAAGAATTTTATTAAACATTCCAAGAATATTTATTAAGTCAATAATAATTACGGAATACTATTAAATCATGATATTGCTCGTAAGTAATCCTCGAATGAATATATAGAATTATTTATTAAATAAATCTCTTCTTAAATGAATATTTAAAATAATATTCATTGAATAAATAAACTTAAATAAATATTTAATATAATATTTACTGAATAAATCAAACCTTAAATGAATATTTGAAAATAATATTCATTTAACAATTAACATTCCAAATGAATATCCAAATAATATTCATTAAACAAATAATATTCTAAATAAATATCCCAAAATAATATTCATTTAGTAATCAAAACTTTAAAGGAATATTCGAAGTAATATTTCTTGAGTAAATAGAACTTCCAATGAATATTTTAAAATAATATTCATTAAGTAAATCAAACCTTAAATGAATATTCGAAAGTAATATTCATTAAATAAATAAAGATCAAATGAATATTCCAAATAATAATAATTAAGCCAAATGAATATTTGGGAATGATATTTGTCAACCAAATAACTCTAATGAATATTCAAAATAATATTCATTAACTAAATAACTCCAATGAATGATCAAAATAATATTCATTAAATAAATGACATTCTAAATGAATATTAAAATAATATTCATTAAATATTCCTTCACTGAGGTAATACTCAAATAACGTTCCTCGAAGGATTCGTAATCGAATAAAAATCCTCGAAGTAATAAATTTGTCGCTGGGATCCCTTCCGGGTTTCCACGACTATTTATATATTACAAAATATCGACTCCCGGTCTATATTTGAAGTATGAATATCATACGCCCTTCGCTAAGGGTCTTAACCAAACAATCCGGCTTATAACTGATATTTCTTATATAGTCTATAAGCCGATATCGATTCAGGGAACAAGTAATTCAATATTAACTTGAAAGTAGGCATGCATGCTATGGCATATGTATAAAACAATCATCATATATATTATCACAACAACAGTTCCAAGTATTGGAAACTTGCCTGAGAATCGAGTGCGGGTAGGGGTAATGTGTCCCGGGTCAGCTCGACAATCTATAAACAATCAGAATATTTAATATTAACCACTTAACGCTTATTAAAAGGCTAAGTATAAACTCCACTTAAATCGAAACATGTTTTCGAGTTATCTCGTTATGTCTCTTTTAGTGTAACTCTTTTTATCACCGATACGATCCGACATTCGTTCGTTATCAAGACATGTCATCATGCTTATACTTGGTATATACTTAAGTCGTATAAGTTCTAAGGTTGGTCGTTTACGAATCAAGATTATACCTCTAGTGTTATCGCCCGTTTTCTAAGTTATAACCAAAGTCATACCTTTAAGGGGTTCGTTCGCGTTTAACCTCGATTCAAACATTTTTATAAAATCGGAAAACGATCCATTCGACATGTGGTTTTCTCCCACACCTTCCTTTTTACCTCTAATATTTAATTAATAAGATTCGCCACTGATTAAACGACATTTAAGGGAACCAATTTCAATTACGAACTTTCGTTTACGATTTCGAACCACTTTTACGAATTTAATCATAACTCCTAAACCGTAAGTCCATTTCATACGATCTTTATATCAAAACGAAGCTTATAACATAATATACCTTGTCATGGAAGAATACGAAGGTAGTCAGTGAGTTATGGCTACTGTCCAATATGATTTCTTAAGGTTAACGAAAATTCGGCATTACGACGGCTATAAATCGAACGTTCTAAAATCATAACGATTCCACAAAGCCACACCGGGCATCCAAACAACTTGTAAACATATTACATATCTCCAACTGTCCAAACTCATCTACTTTACCAACATGATCATCACATCTCTTAAATCAAACAATCACTAAATAATCATGCTTAATCATGCTATTAACACATCTTATACTAAATCCATCAAGAGCATGCAAAATCTCAAAGTAAGATCTAGGGTTCATGAGGTTTATACCTTCCTTGGAGAGTGTTAAAGCCCTTTCTAAGCCTTGATCTAGTCCTTAGAACTCATTACAACCTTAAACTAGCAAGAATCATCAAGAACATAGTTAGTGAATTTCGGATCTGCTATAACGCAGTTGAAAGATCATGAAAAACGAGGGCCTTACCAAGGTTTTCTGGACAAGGCTTCTAAAGGAGAGTTGTAGAGCATCCAACCAGCTTTCCAAAAAGCTAAAGAACACCAAATTCCATTGAGTAATGAAGGAGATATGGCCGTTTGAAAATCATCACAGAAACTGCCA
This sequence comes from Kitagawia praeruptora, assembly GCA_037693485.1. Taxonomy (NCBI): domain Eukaryota; kingdom Viridiplantae; phylum Streptophyta; class Magnoliopsida; order Apiales; family Apiaceae; genus Kitagawia; species Kitagawia praeruptora. Next base: position 105,823,710 of record CM075352.1, on the reverse strand, counting down.
ACAATCTGGACAGTTTGCTTCTTCAACTTGGGGAGATGATTTGCCTAGGCTATACTACTTTGATTGCTATGAAATTTGGAGCGAATATTGCCCATGGAGTGGAGAGGTTGTGGTCCAAATTTGGTGATTTTATCATGGATGAAAATGGAGATATGAATTTTTCTCTCATGGCTGTTCTTGTTGAGCAGTTTTGAAAAAAATGGAGAGAATGTAGTTTGCTTGGCTTCTCTTGCTTTGTTCTCATCTAGTTTGCATTATTGTGATAATATCTTCCATAAAGTAGCTTTATTAAAGTGGTGTGGTCATGAATGATGTAAATTGCTTGGACAAGTGTTGATGATTTGTGGTTTAAGATGAGATAAAGCTAAGTACTTGGTTAGTTCCTTAAGTATGCTAGTTGCTTATGCAACTACTTGGTTACTTGCCTTTATCCACTAGCACATGTATGTATCTTGGTCCTCTGCTTGTTTCTTTGTCCGTTTATTGCGTAATTCGTTGATCGTTCGAGGGAATAACTCATTCGTTTCTAGTTAGGGTTTTACCGAAAACCTTCTTAATATTCCTAATACTATTCTTCATCATTCTTAATACTTCTCGAATTTAAATTCCTTAATTCCCTTAAATAAGTCCTTAAGTCTGGCAGTGTCCAGGGAATTCTCGGAGAAAATGAAAGTGCTCTGTTTCTGAATCCGACAGCTTTTACATACACTTATTTTCCTCCTGGATCACTAATACGAACTCCGAAATCCGTTCCGAATACCGGGTATAACATTATTATAATAATATTCCAAATTCCACCAAAATCACTATTCATCACTTATTTTTATTTAATTCCTATAATTAGGAAAACGAACCTGGTTCACCCTCGAGTGTTCCTTAACCTTTTTACGGAACCGCTGGACTTATAATAGATATTGATTTGGATGACATGAGGGTATCTATTTCTCCCTAGGGAATCTTATCTTAACTTTCTAGGAGATAGATTATTCTAATCTAAGTTATCACCCAATAGCATCCTTCAGGCCATATAACCTTGGAATATATATCCCTCCATTATTCATCCCTTAAGGCCAGTATTACATTGTAGTTGTAACCACTGTTCACTCTTACATCAATACATAATAAAAGTTTTAATTCTACCCAAAAATCTGGGTTCTTACAGTCTCCCCTCCTTAAAAGGATTCCGTCCCGGAATCAAGTAGAAGACAAATGGGGTACTTGTTGGTTATTTCGCTTTCCAATTCTCTAGTTGATCCTTACACATTCCAATCTTTCTAAAGCACATCGTACTGGTGTTACAATACACCCTTTATCCGTTCTACCAATTCTTTGATACCTTCGCATGACACATTATCCGGTATACGCTCTTGTCTGGTCTTATACTATTAACCTTATTGGTACATGCAGTGACTTCGGTATCACTAAGGCGCTACGAATTCGGAGATACCCTCACTCGTAATTTTGCAATTCCTAATCTTCGCAATCTCGATGTATATATATTGAATTAGAAGAATTTATTGAGAGATCACTATGATCAATGAACATTTGTTATATTGCATAGCTAGTACAGAAGGGGGCCAGCCTTTAGTACTTGACAAGCAATTAAACAATTAATGGCATTCCACTTAGACTCCTATCACACAGACAGAGAGTCACGTAGTATTACCTCCCCTCCTTAAAGGGTTGTTCTTCTCATTTTAGAAGAAGGTAAATAAGGGAGAAGAAAAGAACGAATTTCAAAGGATCATATATGAAAGTTTTCATGATTGTCAAAATATCATACTTAGAATTTACCTCTGAACTATAGAGGTTTATTAGAGAAGAGAAATAATCATATTCGTATCAAATTCCACTTTTTCGTAATCTCACATATCACATGTCCCTGCTATTCTGTCCATCATTCTATGGACCTATACTCTTGCTTGATATTAGCACCACTTACTTTTTGGAAAATCCTTCAACCTCTCAGGTTAAATCTTGGATTTCCCGCTTGACATTATTATTACTCACATTTCACGCCCCGACACTGGCTCTTTCATACTCATAATTCTAACACTATCAGGTTGTCATTCCGAGTGCTCGTTAGGAAGAACCCATTCATCAATCCATTCATAACATTTCTTGCTTCACATTCCATAATTATTTCCCATTCTTTTCTTTATCAATCACATCCATCTTATCATCTAGTTCTCATTCACTTCTGTTATTGAACTCCACCGTCACCTTATTAGGGGAACACGTGTTACCTTTATTCAATATACGTGGCATGTTTGTGGTCAAACTTTCCTTTGTTCAACCATCTAGATTTCACTTTCTCATTCCATGAGTCTCTTTTATTACTCAATCAAACTATTCCATATTTCCTCGGATTTTCCAAACTTAAAAGGAGCCAATTTGTATGTCATTCATGCTCCTAATTCCAACTTTCCGTTTTGGCCAATACCCTTACCTTGCCAATTCCATACTCTTCTCGCTTCATTACTGGAGCTTCTCATGAGTCTGCCTATCTGACTCTCTTATTAATTCCCAATTCTATTTCCATCTCTATCCGTCTCTTGTCTTTATTTCTACTATAATCATTTTATGAACCATCATAACCTAATTCTTCATTTCAAATATCCCGTCGTTCCAGAAATTACACCATCCGAAATAAACCTGGATGATTTCTCTAACTTAGATTCAATTCGACATTTCCACAGTCGTTACCACCTAATTTCTCAGAAGGATCACCATCGCTTATCGTTTACGCAGTGCTTTAATAACTAAGCATCATAATTATCAATTCAAGATCCTCTAGGAAAACAAAATAATCACTATTTCCTATCCATAAGGAACGCTTCCTGAACTTGACGTAGATATTACATGAAGCAGATAAAATTGTAGGAAAGCTTCCAGCATCGCAGCTGGAACAGGCTGGTGAGATTATTAATCATATATCTCCGGTAGAAGACTAAAAGCTTATCGGTTTGCTTAATCGCTTGCCAACCTCATAATTCTCTATCTTGTTTGCACAGAATTACACCAACATAAACTTGCTTGTCATTCATCATCATGCCAATATCTTATCAATATCAGTAATAATCTATCCTCTGTATTCAGTCATCCCTTATTACCTCATTTCTCCTCTCTCTTTATAAAATAAAGGAGAGTCGCTTGGGGAATTTGGTCTGGTCTGACGCAGAGCCTCCTAATGTCGGTAATGTACTATCGGCAACATCAGGAATCGAATCTTTACTTAAACTATTCTTATAGTTGATCCTGGCACAATCATCAAACGGAATGTAACTTCCTCTACCACATTATGACCATCAAGGTCCTTTACACTATCATTCTACCTCTTTAGTATGAGCATATATACTTACTCCCTTATACTTAAAGTGTCGGCCACCTCATTGGCCTTTCCTGAATATAATATTTTCTTGAAATCCATATTTTCTGGATTTATTCCAACTCAGGGTGGAAGCATTCTCCCTTAAATTCTGCTGAATGAGAGAAAGCATCTATCAGTCTTTTCCAAAAGTCATTGCTTCCACCTTTCTAGTGTGAACTTTACTATCGGTACTCCCAATCATACCTAGGATATTTCCTTACTTAAATCTCTTCTTGTTTTTAGGATAATCTCAACCTTATTGGTTCAATCCATACTTTTTCATGGTTTCACACATGCTTCATCTGGCGTTATTGTTACTATGTCATACATTCCTTACCAAACTTCCCTTATAAGGTTTCTTAGGTCATCCTCATCATTCCTCCTGTATCTTCTGGTTACAGGGTATATCAAACATCATTAGTCAATTCTATAACAATTCTGTTTATGTACTTTTAGAGACTCATTTCCACAAATCCTTACAGGTTATTGATACCTTGGTCGATTCAACTTATATCACCTGAATTCACAATGCCTATTGTTAGGGGTGATGCTATCCTTTTTGCATCCCCCAGGGTCCGTCTTAATATATGGACATTCTATCCTCAATTCTAGTTTCAAGGGATACTTATATCCTGTACTTGGCAGTTAAATCATATATCCTTAATAAGGGTCTCTTTTAATCATTCTCATCTTGATAGTCTATAGGTAGACTAATGCTAACCTCTTCTTTCCAACGAATGTTAGTCTATATGACCTTCCAAAAGACAACACATGTCTATCTGCTCTTTCTTACAGAACTTGGTAATGGTAGCAAGGATGTTCTGGAAGATATTGGTCATGTTCAACGTGAATCTCTTAGCGCCTAATGCTCTTTTTGAGGATACTAAGCTTCAGATAACATTTATGCATCATACTGCACTGACTTTGGCAATTTTCGTAACTTTTCAGTGGTCACTACCCTCAATCCTAATACGTCCATGGTATATATAAAATCCGTCATCCTGTATCTCAATTCAATTTATATCAAAAGCCCTCGCGGTTGGCACTTGATTAGAAGCACCCCGCTTTGTCCTTACGTTGCTGGTTCAATCACTTGATAATCCTTAGTGACTTGGCCCCCATCTGGCCATGCTAAATATGTGAGCTTAGGGGTCGGCTAATAGCATTACTTTTCTAGCAATTGCTGGCATATTGCCTTCTACTTGATACCTTTTGATCTTTTCAAAACTTCACTCCATACAAGTCTCAATCGACTTCTCGGTACCATCTCCGGTCACCCTTACTTTTCTTTTATTCTTCTAGTTACTCTTATCAATTTCACGTGCCACCAAAGCTCAACATTTCTGGCACAACAACCTTTTCATTTAAGTCAATCCCGGAATTTCTCAGTCCGGCTTGTTTCTTAATTACATTTCCCTTTTTCCTTCAAATCTCAACTTCATAATTTTATCCCTATAATCAGTCATAATAATCGGGGTCTGTCTACCAGCCTGTATAGCGGCTACTTTACCCAATCCACAGGGTTCGCTCCAGTTTCCACTCTCTTCAATGACGTCTTTTGATAATCAGAAAGACAAGGTTTGCCAAAATTCGTTGAATTCCTTTCCAGAATTTGGGAAAATTTCAGTTAATCTATTCACCCACTAGTAACATGCCACATCTTCCCGATACATATTCGTCCTATTAGTCGATACTACCGAATACCAGTCTTCTTATCAACTAGTCTCAGAAGGAACACTACCGTCGGGGTTAGTCGTTCCTCAACATTGGCACTGCCAAGGCCATCCGAATCCGATGAACTGCGCTGTCTAAATGTATTCGAAATTACGCTGTAGTGCTGCATAAGCGCAGACCTATACCTGTATGAGTTGCATCATAATATCTCCCAAAGTTTCCTTCTTCCATTAGGCAACGCCAACCCTGGTCGTCACCAACTTTACCTTTAGCTCTAGGAAGATCTTCTCACGTTTATCTTGTCCATTCAAACTTTTATTCTTATAATAAGTCGGGTTACGGGACTACACTTTCTGTAAAGTCCTGAGCAAATCTTTGGTAATACCTTGTGAATTTTATGAAATTTCTCACCTTTGCCAGTGTGGTTGGCCAATCTTCATTTGAAACTGTCTTTAACTTGGTAGGGCCGACCAACACTACTCTTATTGATCATGTGTCCTATTGCTGGACTTCATTTTGCCAAAACTCTTATTACGAGTACATGTCCTACGCCTGTTCTTTCAGGTTGCATCTAAAAGCATTCTCGATTACATCTCAACCACTGCTCGCCTTGCCTAATCCATTTATGATTCAGTGTCAGAATAAACTTAAGATAACTACCATAATCCATTCAAGGAAAAGAAAGAATTTAATATTCTTCTGAATCACATGCATCTAATGTTTCTGGTTCATCATTCCACTGAATTGAACTGAACTTATAATTGGTTCCTGACGATGGCCTCATTACTAGTTTATCACAGAGTCACTGGTCTTCTCCTCTTATAGGTTCTGAGATCATTGTCTCGCTTACTACTTCCTTATATACTTTATCCAATCATACCATCGCCTTCCAATGTCTTTATTTTCTAAGTTGATCTATTCATAAAATGGACATTTCTCTGCACCAAACCACCTTACCAATCTCAGTTTGACTTTATAAATTATAACCTATGAAACCTGCCTTCTCATGGCGAATTACTATTTGATAATATTCAAACTTAACCCATTTATCAAATGATATGACACTTCTTGCCTCTATCTCAATTATTTCTGGGACTCTACTTTTCGTCCTATAGCGATGACTTTGATAACCAGGCCTCATTCTAACTCCTTTCTCATTATTCTGAAAGTCTCTAAGGATCCTTATCTAATCCCATATAAGATCTCAAGTAATTCCTCAAATCCACCTTACTTGCTGGTACTTCATCCGGCAGTCCAGCTATGAATCCAATACTCATCTTTAGTTCACTTAATAATATCTCAGTTCTTTACGCTCACTTCTCTGAGCACTATACCTTAACTCCTACAGTTTCTTTGGCTGTAGCCCTCATTTCCTTAAGGGTAAAGTCCTTATACTTATCAATATTCTCCTCCTCTGATGGAACCTCTTCCGGGTCCTCAGTAGAGTACTCTATCGAATCCACCATCCGATCTTCAACATTAAAACAAGCATCATTGTGTTACTGCTCGTAATCCCCAAGGTCTGTCGCCTTACTAGTCGATACCAGAACGAGCTAAGTTACTATCATGATACTTTAGGGTTCCCATAAGGGTTTTATATGTCAATACTACATTATGTAGTCTGACTATGAACTTGGCAAGAGTTCTTATTATCTTAATGAATTTATTGTTTTAACATCGCGTCATCTCTGGGATTTATAACGCTCGCTCTGATACCATTTCTGTAACACCCCCAGATCCAGGGTCAGGGATCTGGTCGTTACGGTCTCAATATCCAATCACAAATTCAACATAATTTAAATTACAACCTTGTGACCCAAAACAACAACATAAAACACACCCGTTATAGTCCCAGAGATGAAATCAGAGTAACCAACAGTATTATTAATCACGAGTTTGAGTTCTTACAACCCAAAGAATTACAATTGTACAATTACATACTCTTTGCCATCCATTAATAGATACCATAATATAAATACATTTGAGGCTCAATTGCTAACAACTAGCCTACCAGTAGTTGCATCCTCAACAATGGTAGCCAAGACCTTAGCGGTAAACCTCTGACGGTTGACACCTGCTTACGCTGTGTGCGCCTTGCGCGGCCATCTGATCTAGCTGTTGTTGTGATATAAATAAATAAAGCAAGGGTGAGCAATAGCCCACCAGAAATATAATTGAACAGTGATAACATATAACAGCCCAAATTATCTTTGAAACCATATGCCATGCATTAACGATGTAGTACCAATATAAGGTATGAGATGAAGTTACAAGGTAACTCAAAAATATATTTGTTTTGAATAAATATCTGCTATGCAAAAGATAAGCAAGATATTCTCAATTATCATAAAAGAGGAACTTGCAGGAAAAATATTGCAATTCCGGTTTCAACACTTTTTCACCTTGCCAACACCAACAGTGTTGCAGAAATTTCTCACTTTTAGAAGATGAACTAATACGGGAGCATTGCCGCGCCAGATGCCCTGACGTTTACGATGATCAGTCGTATGTCATGCATCTCATCAGTCGTTCTCTACATGTAGAAGGTAGCTCCGACGGAATTACTTATCTACCGCCCTCTGGAACTCCTCAGCCAACGGTTGGGCTATTGTTGGACCGGCGCCACTCGGCCACTTACGCGTCTCCTAGTTCGAATATCATCCATGACTCTGAAACGTAAAGTTCGTTCCCCTTTTTCCCCAAGTGTAACACTTGTTGATAGGACTCCACAAAGTAGTCGTATCTAATTGGAAAGGAAAATTCACCAATATTTCCCAAGCTGATGCTTGTTAATGGATATAAACTTGTTACATCAATCATACCCCTCGAGCGTTGAGGAGGTAACCAAAAGACTCATATCGATGCTTGAAAGAATCAAGATGTGAGTGACAAGATAGTTTTAGTAAGTATAGGACCGGGCAGTCCAATAAATAACATCGCTCAAGTGAGGTCCCCTTATATACGTTTGGAAGTTGAGCGAGTATTTAAATCTTCTTTAAGATAGATTTAAATGAAATTAAAGTTTAGGAACCTCCCCTTGATATAAATAGTCATAAGAGACTCCGAAATATTTTACATAATATCTGAAGGTGAAGGATAACCTTTGAATAATATAAATCATTATAAAAAGAATTCAAAAGAATTTTATTAAACATTCCAAGAATATTTATTAAGTCAATAATAATTACGGAATACTATTAAATCATGATATTGCTCGTAAGTAATCCTCGAATGAATATATAGAATTATTTATTAAATAAATCTCTTCTTAAATGAATATTTAAAATAATATTCATTGAATAAATAAACTTAAATAAATATTTAATATAATATTTACTGAATAAATCAAACCTTAAATGAATATTTGAAAATAATATTCATTTAACAATTAACATTCCAAATGAATATCCAAATAATATTCATTAAACAAATAATATTCTAAATAAATATCCCAAAATAATATTCATTTAGTAATCAAAACTTTAAAGGAATATTCGAAGTAATATTTCTTGAGTAAATAGAACTTCCAATGAATATTTTAAAATAATATTCATTAAGTAAATCAAACCTTAAATGAATATTCGAAAGTAATATTCATTAAATAAATAAAGATCAAATGAATATTCCAAATAATAATAATTAAGCCAAATGAATATTTGGGAATGATATTTGTCAACCAAATAACTCTAATGAATATTCAAAATAATATTCATTAACTAAATAACTCCAATGAATGATCAAAATAATATTCATTAAATAAATGACATTCTAAATGAATATTAAAATAATATTCATTAAATATTCCTTCACTGAGGTAATACTCAAATAACGTTCCTCGAAGGATTCGTAATCGAATAAAAATCCTCGAAGTAATAAATTTGTCGCTGGGATCCCTTCCGGGTTTCCACGACTATTTATATATTACAAAATATCGACTCCCGGTCTATATTTGAAGTATGAATATCATACGCCCTTCGCTAAGGGTCTTAACCAAACAATCCGGCTTATAACTGATATTTCTTATATAGTCTATAAGCCGATATCGATTCAGGGAACAAGTAATTCAATATTAACTTGAAAGTAGGCATGCATGCTATGGCATATGTATAAAACAATCATCATATATATTATCACAACAACAGTTCCAAGTATTGGAAACTTGCCTGAGAATCGAGTGCGGGTAGGGGTAATGTGTCCCGGGTCAGCTCGACAATCTATAAACAATCAGAATATTTAATATTAACCACTTAACGCTTATTAAAAGGCTAAGTATAAACTCCACTTAAATCGAAACATGTTTTCGAGTTATCTCGTTATGTCTCTTTTAGTGTAACTCTTTTTATCACCGATACGATCCGACATTCGTTCGTTATCAAGACATGTCATCATGCTTATACTTGGTATATACTTAAGTCGTATAAGTTCTAAGGTTGGTCGTTTACGAATCAAGATTATACCTCGAGTGTTATCGCCCGTTTTCTAAGTTATAACCAAAGTCATACCTTTAAGGGGTTCGTTCGCGTTTAACCTCGATTCAAACATTTTTATAAAATCGGAAAACGATCCATTCGACATGTGGTTTTCTCCCACACCTTCCTTTTTACCTCTAATATTTAATTAATAAGATTCGCCACTGATTAAACGACATTTAAGGGAACCAATTTCAATTACGAACTTTCGTTTACGATTTCGAACCACTTTTACGAATTTAATCATAACTCCTAAACCGTAAGTCCATTTCATACGATCTTTATATCAAAACGAAGCTTATAACATAATATACCTTGTCATGGAAGAATACGAAGGTAGTCAGTGAGTTATGGCTACTGTCCAATATGATTTCTTTAGGTTAACGAAAATTCGGCATTACGACGGCTATAAATCGAACGTTCTAAAATCATAACGATTCCACAAAGCCACACCGGGCATCCAAACAACTTGTAAACATATTACATATCTCCAACTGTCCAAACTCATCTACTTTACCAACATGATCATCACATCTCTTAAATCAAACAATCACTAAATAATCATGCTTAATCATGCTATTAACACATCTTATACTAAATCCATCAAGAGCATGCAAAATCTCAAAGTAAGATCTAGGGTTCATGAGGTTTATACCTTCCTTGGAGAGTGTTAAAGCCCTTTCTAAGCCTTGATCTAGTCCTTAGAACTCATTACAACCTTAAACTAGCAAGAATCATCAAGAACATAGTTAGTGAATTTCGGATCTGCTATAACGCAGTTGAAAGATCATGAAAAACGAGGGCCTTACCAAGGTTTTCTGGACAAGGCTTCTAAAGGAGAGTTGTAGAGCATCCAACCAGCTTTCCAAAAAGCTAAAGAACACCAAATTCCATTGAGTAATGAAGGAGATATGGCCGTTTGAAAATCATCACAGAAACTGCCAACAATCTGGACAGTTTGCTTCTTCAACTTGGGGAGATGATTTGCCTAGGCTATACTACTTTGATTGCTATGAAATTTGGAGCGAATATTGCCCATGGAGTGGAGAGGTTGTGGTCCAAATTTGGTGATTTTATCATGGATGAAAATGGAGATATGAATTTTTCTCTCATGGCTGTTCTTGTTGAGCAGTTTTGAAAAAAATGGAGAGAATGTAGTTTGCTTGGCTTCTCTTGCTTTGTTCTCATCTAGTTTGCATTATTGTGATAATATCTTCCATAAAGTAGCTTTATTAAAGTGGTGTGGTCATGAATGATGTAAATTGCTTGGACAAGTGTTGATGATTTGTGGTTTAAGATGAGATAAAGCTAAGTACTTGGTTAGTTCCTTAAGTATGCTAGTTGCTTATGCAACTACTTGGTTACTTGCCTTTATCCACTAGCACATGTATGTATCTTGGTCCTCTGCTTGTTTCTTTGTCCGTTTATTGCGTAATTCGTTGATCGTTCGAGGGAATAACTCATTCGTTTCTAGTTAGGGTTTTACCGAAAACCTTCTTAATATTCCTAATACTATTCTTCATCATTCTTAATACTTCTCGAATTTAAATTCCTTAATTCCCTTAAATAAGTCCTTAAGTCTGGCAGTGTCCAGGGAATTCTCGGAGAAAATGAAAGTGCTCTGTTTCTGAATCCGACAGCTTTTACATACACTTATTTTCCTCCTGGATCACTAATACGAACTCCGAAATCCGTTCCGAATACCGGGTATAACATTATTATAATAATATTCCAAATTCCACCAAAATCACTATTCATCACTTATTTTTATTTAATTCCTATAATTAGGAAAACGAACCTGGTTCACCCTCGAGTGTTCCTTAACCTTTTTACGGAACCGCTGGACTTATAATAGATATTGATTTGGATGACATGAGGGTATCTATTTCTCCCTAGGGAATCTTATCTTAACTTTCTAGGAGATAGATTATTCTAATCTAAGTTATCACCCAATAGCATCCTTCAGGCCATATAACCTTGGAATATATATCCCTCCATTATTCATCCCTTAAGGCCAGTATTACATTGTAGTTGTAACCACTGTTCACTCTTACATCAATACATAATAAAAGTTTTAATTCTACCCAAAAATCTGGGTTCTTACACAAAATATCCAGACTATGTCTACAGGTTAGACAAGGCACTCTATGGACTTAAGCAAGCACCTAGGGCATGGTATGAAACCCTTGCCAAATTTCTACTAGAAAGTGGATTTCACAGAGGTACTATTGACAAAACTCTATTTTACTTCCAAACTGGTAGTGACTTGCTTTTAGTTCAGATATATGTAGATGACATCATTTTTGGATCTACTAATGATAAACTCTGTAAGAAGTTTGTCAAACTCATGCAGTCAAAATATCAAATGAGTATGATGGGAGAGCTTAGTTATTTTCTAGGCTTACAGGTGAAGCAAACAGATGATGGAATTTTTATAAATCAAGCAAAATATACCAGAAACCTTCTCAAGAAATTTGGTATGCTTGAGTGTTCATCTGCAACAACTCCCATGGCAACTGCAACAAAATTGGACAAAGATGCAGGGTCATCAGTAGATGTGACAAGTTACAGAGGAATGATTGGTTCTTTACTCTATTTGACAGCTAGCAAACCTGATATCATGTATGCAACTTGTTTGTGTGCAAGGTTCCAGGCAGATCCAAGAGAACCACATTTAACAGCAGTAAAGAGGATATTTAAGTATCTCAAGGGCACTATGACTTTGGGGCTGTGGTATCCAAGAGAATCAGAGTTTAAACTTCTTGGTTACTCTGATGCAGACTTTGCTGGATGTAAAATAGACAGAAAAAGCACCAGTGGAAGTTGTCAATTTCTGGGTGACAGACTTGTTTCCTGGTACAGCAAGAAACAGAAGTCAATATCTACATCTACAGCTGAAGCAGAGTATATTGCTGCTGGTAGCTGCTGTGCACAGATTTTATGGATGAAGAATCAACTGCTGGATTATGGATTAAGGTATACCAAGATACCTATTTACTGTGACAATCAAAGTGCTATTGCAATGACAGGTAATCCAGTGCAACATTCAATGACAAAGCACATCAGCATAAGGTATAACTTTATCAGAGAGCATGTAGAGGAAGGCAACATTGAGCTTCACTTTGTGTCTACAGAACAACAACTTGCAGATATCTTCACCAAGCCATTGAGTGAAGCTACATTTACAAGACTGGTCAATGAACTAGGAATGGTCTCTAGTTTTGACTAGAGATGTTGGTTAGACTCAAAAACTTATTGCTCATGTTTTCTGTAAATTGTTAAGTGCTATGTGAACCTTAGTATTAAACTCTGTTATGCATGCTTATGTTTAAACCTTGTTAAACTCTGTCAGCATGTTTGTCTGTTAAACACTGTTAATATGTTGGATACACTCAGTGAATTCAGAATTGATTATTGTCTGAATGAAAACACCAATGAAGAAAAATGTATGAAGCATGATTCTCAGTAAATAAATCATGATTCTTTCTGAGTCACTGTAATCTAATCAGACTTTGTGCAGTAAATCAACACAGCATGATACTGTTTCATATTTATAGCATCTCTTAGTTTATTCAGTCCTAAACTCTGAGTCTATGAATATTGTGTGCATTGCCTCTCATAAATAATTTTGGTTATTGATGAACTCTAAACTCTGATAAGTGACATTCTGTTTCCAAAGGTATGGTTCCTGATGATTCCTTGTTTGTACTTGTGAAAACCATAAAACTTGAGATGTGTCATTGATTAGTTTGGTGAGTTCAGAATCATGTCTATACCCTGTGAGAGTTTGAGCCAAATCAGTGATTGATACATTTTCTATCAATCAGTATTTATTGTTGTGTGATATTCATCAGGAAGTATGTTTCTCTAGAACTTGTATTAAACCATTTTGAGATTACATGATATGTGTGTGCATGAAAATGATAAAGGCAATAGGATTCACCATTTCTTCAAACACTGTTCAAAATTCTTTTGAACTTTGTTCAAACACTGTATAAACACTGTTCATAATTTCAATCCTTAGTCAACCCCTTTGAGCCTTATTAACTGCTCATTTTTCTTATACTCTGAAGTGTTAAGAGCAGTTATATTTTCTTCTCTCAAGCAGATGAGTGTTTCTCAAGAAAAGAAAAGTTTACTCAGTATATATGCTAAACAAATAAAAAAAAAAAAAAGCATATATACTGATCTTGTACAAATATGTACTAACATTGTGACTGAACACTTTGTTCTATTAAAATGTTCAGCTTGAAGTCACTCATGAATAAAACATCTCTTTTCATCTGTTTGATCTTACTCTATTTAAACCCTGAATAAAGTCCTTTTGATTTGTGCATACATGTATACAAAGTAGTGTAGAATTGGTGGACATTCAAGAATATGGTAGATTCTGCTATTTCTGATTGAATGTGAGTGTAAACAGTTCACCTAAACACTTGTGTGTTTGAGAGTTTGTGAGATTATCCAGATCATGACTGTTATTCACTGAATGATGCTCTGATTTCTATCTCTTGATCTTTTTGTCTTCAAAGACTGTGTGCTTACTTGGATAATCATGGACATCAAAGGGAATAGAAGTTTTCAGATTTCTGTATTACAGTAACTACAGAGTTTAGCATTCATCAAACAATCAGTGTTTAATATGAGAGTTTGTGCATTCAGTGTTTATTGATTCTTGTTATGGATTTTATGAAATGTTAGATGCTCTAAAAATTGATTTCAGTAAACTCTGCTTCACACACACTGATATTCACAACTGTGCAATTTTTGAAAGGGTTTTAGTGATAAAGTTGGAAAATTGACAAACACTGTTGAGTTGTGTTAAGTACTCTAAGGTACAGTTTCATTTAGGTGATTTGACTATTTTGGAGTAATTGAGGTAGTTGACAACTGTTAAATAGTGTAAGTGTCGTGATTATAGGAATGACAGCGGTAATTATTAAGTGATCCATTGGTTGTTTGACACGTGTCTCATGATAGTGTCCCACTCACACATTACTCTACAACAGTTGCGCGCTTTTACTAAATAAACGATTGAGTTTTAATTTTACTCTAATCGTCTTTAGTCTCTCACTCCATATCGATTCACATTCACCCACTCACAGTTACTTGCATACTCTTACACATTCAAAACTCTTATTCATTCTCATTCACCTTTTGATAAACACTTACAGTGCATACACATCTTTTCTCTAAATCTCTTCGTATCATATCTTACTAATGGCAACTAAAGCGTTTGATGCAGCAGGGTTAGTTTTTCTTCCTAGCAACTATGCAGCACCACTGGAAAATGCAAATGCTCCAGAGGCGTTTCATTTGTTCCAAAACTTCTTGAAAGATTCTGAAATAGGGAAGGCTTTAACTGCACCACCAACACTATCTGCTTCACAAATTGCCGCCTTCTGGACAAACTCTGTATATGATGATGGAGAAGAGTCTGGCACTCCCACAATCACTTTCACTCATGCTGAATCAGAGTATATTATTACTCCAACTACTGTTAGGGATGCTCTAGATTTTGAGACACACACTTCTTACAGTGTTGTTGGTCATGATCGCTTGAGGACAATGTTGGAGCAAATTGGATGTGCAGGAAACTTGAATAAGATAGGGTCTTTGAGACGGCCAAGTTTGAGAAAGGAATGGAGTTTCTTTTTCGATTGTATAACAAGGGCTTTTGGAAAGAAGAAAACAAACTGGGATGCACTTCCTCTGGATACTCTCCAAATTGGTCATGCTCTACTATATGGAGGTAACTTCGATTTTGGTAGACTAGTACTAATGAACTTGGGAGAGCGTTTGTTTGAGACTACTACTGTCTATTTTGCTCGTTTTTGTCAATTGCTATTTACTGCTTGTGTGCCTAACATTCCAATTGATGAAGCTGATGTTATTCAGCCTTTTCAAGTTGCTAAGAGAATGTTTTCTGATTTGACAAACAAAGATGTCACTAAACAGCAAATACCTGAGATGTTTATGCCTTTAGCCTTACAGAACTATGTAAACCAGCCACAAGATCCTCAATCACCACAAAAAATGCCTGAACCAATAGACACCATAAACTCTGAACCAACACCCACAACACCCACAACCACTGTACCTACTACATCTCATCAACCACAACCAGAAACCTTAAACTCTTCACCAATAAACTCTCCAACAATAAACTCTCCACCATTAAACACTGAAACATTAAACACTGAACCATTAGACACTGAAACTTTAAACTCTGAGCCAGCACCTACTGAAACAGCCAAAACCAAGCCAAAAAGAAAGAAACATACTGCCCAAAACACTAAACACTCAAAGGCTAAACAGACACAACCTGGAGCTGTTTATACAAGAAGAATGAAACAAAAGGCAAACAGACCTTCATTTTCACCACCTAAAGAGAGCTCCAGTGAAGATGAAGAGGAGACTTGTTAGAAATGATTGATGAGAACAGTGTTTGGAAGCTATAGTGACAAAACAGAGTTTAGCTGGAAGCAGTCAGAGTTTAGTTAAACACTGACTGGAAGCGCAACAGAGGTTGTTAAACTCTGTAGCGGTATTGTCTGAAGAGTCAACAGTGTTTAAAGGTTGATGCAAGATAAATATGGAAGCAATATCTTTGAAGATTGGAAAGCTGTCAAAGAGATTGAGTTGACTTGGAAGACTGTAGCAATCGTGATTGATATCAATTGTATAGCTTGATTATAGAAGAATCAGTTATTGATTGTACGAAGCTGTATGTTCTATAAATACAGTTAGGTTAACCCTAGAAGGGTAGTCGAACATTGAGAAATTCATTAATTGTAACCTAAGCAGCTCTCTGTGATATTTACATCACTGAGAGAGGAATTATTAATTCCAAACAGTTTTTAATTGTTAAACAGTGTGTTCTTGTTAAGTTACTCATACAGTATTTGATTGCTTATTGTGTATTCGACCTAACAAGTGGTATCAGAGCCTAATCTGTTACTTTATTACAGTTAAAGATCCAAACACAAGAGTAATCAATGGCAGAGATACCTCCACCATCTGAGAAAGCCCCTACTACTATTAGTAGGTATGAGACAATAAGGGTTCCTATACTTAGGCCGTCAGAGTATGCAATTTGGAAGGTGAAAATGACCATGTTTCTGGAAGCTACAGATCCAGAATACCTTGATAGAATATATGAAGGTCCTCACAAACCAACAAAATTATCTGCTGCTGCTGCTGGTGAGGAATCAAAGGTCATTCCAAAGGAAAAGAAAGATCTAACTGCTGAGGATCTTTCATCTATTGCAAAGGATGCAAAAGTGAGACATTTACTTCACAGTGCATTAGACAATGTTATGTCTAATAAAGTGATTAACTGCACAACAGCAAAGGAAATATGGGATGCACTTGAGGTTAGGTGTCAAGGAACTCCTGCAATCAAGAAAAACAGAAGAAACATACTCACTCAGGAGTATGAGCACTTTGAGGCAAAGTCTGATGAAACCATGACAGAAACATTTGACAGATTCTGTAAATTGCTCAATGATTTGTCATTGGTTAACAAAGAGTATGATTTAGAAGACTCAAATCTCAAGTTTCTTCTTTCTCTACCTGAAAAGTGGGATGTGAAAACAACCACTATAAGAGATAATTATGAACTTGGTGAAACAGAGATTGATGAAATTTATGGGCTGCTCAAAACTCATGAATTGGAATTGGAGCAGAGAAACAAAAGATCTAGTAGAAAGTCAAAGTATGTTGCTCTTAAGGTTGAGGAGAAACCATCAAGGAGAAAGGCAAAAGGGAAAGCCTTAGTCATACATTCAGAGAATGAGTCATCAAACACTGATGTTGACTCAAACACAGATGAATCATCTGATTCTGAAGATGATGAGGAGATGATGCAAATGGCTGCATTGATGGTAAAGACCTTCAAGAAGATGGGATACAAGAACTTCAAGAAGGGAAAGAGATTCTCCAGGGACTACTCAAAGTCTGACAAGAAGAATTTCAAGAAATCTGAGGGAAAGGACTTCAAATCTGGTAAGAAAGATAAGTCTGAGATTCAATGCTACAAGTGTAAGGAGATGGGTCACTATGCTCCTGAGTGCAAAAAGGGTAAAACTGAAAAGGCACTCTACACCAAAGGCAGAGATTGGGCAGATACTTCAGATTCAGATGAGGAAGTCAACTATGCTCTCATGGCTACTACTCAGACTGAAAATGATGATCTCAAGGTACCTCCAACTACCTATGCTTATAACACTGATAATATAACTGAACTGAGAATTTATCTTAAAGCATTGCATATCAGTTATAGGGATCAGACTTTAGAAAATGAAAGGATAAAGTCTGAGTGTTCTCAACTTAAAGAGAGAAATAAACTTGTTGAGGAACAGCTAGAGAATATGAATAAAATTCAGAAAGAGAGAGATGATGCAGTGTTTATTGAACAGGAGTTGCTAGGTAAGTATAAGCAACTAGAATCAGAATTGGAGGATACTAAACACATCATTAAAACTTGGACACACTCTGGTAAAGACACTCAAGAAGTGTTTCAGTCAGACACAGTAGGTCTAGGTTACACTGAGGGAGATGAACTTAGATTTGAAAATCAGGTAAAAGTTAGACCACATCGTTCATCTGAAGGTAATGTCATGGGAACAGGTGGACCTAAGACTGAAGCACAGAAAAAGGCTGTTAAAGAGTCATATGCTAAAACTTTTGTTAAAGAGGCTAACATTGGTTTAATGACAGATAAATGTTACGACCAACTCAACACGCAAGTGCACGTGATCTCAAGTAATACAGATAGCAAATAAGGTTCGTTCCTATCATGGTTGTTTTAATTCGTTATAGGAGAGTAGCTAACTCCTGTAATTGTGTGTTAATTCTTGTTGAAGCGAAAGTGAATATAAGAGTTTAGAACTTGCCATGCTAGCGTAGGTTTATGCGTGATAATATCATTCGTAATTAGTGTCGTAACTCTAATCGTTTTATGACAACTATGTGATCAATTGAATGCTTGCACCTCAACCATTATGTTTAATTCTTTATAGACATATGAAGACTTGGCATATTTGGGAGACTAAATAATTTCTATCTTTATTGTGGATATTGTTTAGGATGGTATTTGTTTAACGGAAGTTGGCTTATATCAGTTTTGTGTGTTCGATCAGGTGTTACTAAATCACATGAATAAGGCTAGGGATTTGGAGACTATAGAAGGATTGTTTAAAGAAACTAAATTCCCATGTTTTATTTGCATAAGTAATTCGACGTAAATCTCAGTTAAGCAGTTGATAATTAGTTATAATTTCTTAGATAAATTTTAGTGATAACAACACTCCTCTTTATTATTTGTTTTAGCATCGGAAAACAATCATACATTGGTGAGTGAGTTAGCTAGACAAAACAACGAGTCCCTGTAGGAACGAACCTTATTTGCTATCTGTATTACTTGAGATCACGTGCACTTGCGTGTTGAGTTGGTCGTAACAAGTTTTTGGCGCCGCTGCCGGGGACGCGGTTTTATTTTGTTTAGTTTCAATATTTGCCATCAGTGGTCATTGAATTTCGGTGACTAGGACGTTTTCATAAAATTTCTTGTTGGTGAATTTCAGGTACTTGTTGAGAGTTTATGCGTACACGAGCTCGTGCACGTAGAGACGAACTCGCACGTACAGAAGAACTAGCTAGGAGAAGACTTGATTTCGATTTAAAAGACAATCTTGAAGCAAAGGAAGTTATGGCTAATCAAGAGCCAGCAGCGAAGGCTTTGAGTGAATTCTCTCAGCCGAAAGTGGAGGACATTCATACTAGTATTGTTCGCCCAGCTATAGGGTCTAACAATTTCGAGCTAAGGCCAAACATCATTCAGATGATTCAGAACACAGTCCAGTTTGGGGGTAGTCCTGCTGAAGATCCCAATGCTCATATTAGGGACTTCCTGGAGATCTGTGACACCTTCAAATTCAACGGAGTTACAGATGACGCAATCAGATTGAGGCTATTTCCCTTCTCTCTTAAGGATAAAGCCAAGAGTTGGTTACATTCTATGCCATCAGGCTCTATTACAACATGGGCAGACTGTGCTCAAAAGTTCTTGACCAAGTATTTCTCCATGGCAAAGACAGCAGCTTATAGGAATGCAATTTCTCAGTTTGCTCAGCATTCCCAGGAATCTCTGGGAGAAGCTTGGGAGAGGTACAAGGAGATATTGGCACGTTGTCCTCATCATGGAATGCCGGATTGGATGATAATCAGCAATTTCTATAACGGGTTGGGAGTTCAGTCCCGGCCTATGTTAGATGCAGCTTCTGGAGGTGCGCTATGGGCAAAAAGCTATGAGGATGCTTATAATCTGATTGAAATGATGTCGGCCAATGAGTTTCAGAATCCTACTCAACGCTTGCCACCTGCTAAAGTGGCTGGAGTTCTTGACTTGGATGCAGCTACTGCTATTGCTGCCCAACTCAAAGCGTTGACAATGAAGGTAGATTCCCTTTCTAATCTTGGTACTAACCAGGTTGCTATGGTGTGTGAATTGTGTGCAGGGGCACATGATACAAATATGTGTGCTATCTCAGCTGAATCCGCACAATTTGTTAGTAATTTTCAAAGATCTCAGCAACCAGTGCCAAATTTTTATCATCCCAACAATCGGAATCATCCTAACTTCAGTTGGAGCAACAATCAGGGAGGTGCTCAGCAACCACATAATCAGCAGTTCAATGCAAGGCCAAGTAATCAGAACTATCAACCACCACCTTATGCTCCAAGGCAACCATTCAATCCACCGGGGTTTCAACCATCGCAAGGAACTTCATTGAATCAGTCTGAGAAGTCGGAATTGGAAGAGCTTCGGATGATGTATAAGAGTCAGGCCGTGTCATTGAAAACTTTAGAGAATCAAATTGGCCAGCTAGCCAATGCTTTGTTGAACCGTCAACCAGGAACGCTTCCGAGTGACACAGAGGTGAATCCAGGCAAGAAAGATCAAAAGGAACAGGTTCAGGCAATAACATTACGATCAGGAAGAAGTCTACAAGGTCAGAACGTAGAAAAAGATACCGAGGAAAAACTTGAATCTTCAGTTGAGGTCGAATCTGGACCTGATTTGCTTCCTAATGCTACTCCTTCAACTCCTATCATTCACAAGAGTGTTAATTCTCAAAAAGAAGTAGAAGATAAGGTGTTTCCACCTCCTCCATTCCCAAAACGAATTCAAAGGCAAAAGTTAGACAAGCAATTCGCTAAGTTCTTGGATGTATTCAAGAAGCTGCAGATTAACATACCATTCGCGGAGGCTCTTGAGCAAATGCCGAGCTATGCGAAGTTCATGAAGGGTATTCTCTCGAAGAAACTGAAACTTGAGGAGTTAGAGACCGTTGCCTTGACGGAGGAATGTAGTGCCATCTTGCAACAAAAGTTGCCTCCTAAGTTGAAGGATCCGGGAAGCTTCACCATTCCGTGCACTATTGGAGACATCTCATTCAGCAAATGTTTGTGTGATTTGGGTGCAAGTATTAATCTCATGCCCTTATCAGTTTTCATGCAACTTGGTCTTCCAGAGCCAAGGCCTACTACCATGACTTTACAACTTGCTGACCGTTCTGTTACTTATCCGCGAGGGATAGTTGAGGATGTTTTGGTGAAGGTCGACAAGCTTATCTTTCCAGCCGACTTTGTTATTCTTGACTTCGAGGAAGACAAGAAGATCCCTATCATCTTGGGACGACCATTCTTGGCGACAGGCCGAACACTTATAGATGTCCAAAAGGGGGAACTCACTATGAGGGTGCACGATCAAGATGTCACTTTTAATGTTTTCAATGCAATGAAGCTTCCAACTGACGATGAAGAGTGTTTCAAAATTGATATGGTCGACAAGGTGGTTAACCCCGCAACTCAACACTTGTTAAAAGCTGATGTGTTGGAAAGAGTTCTTGCTAATGACTTGGAGGTTGAGACCGAAGAGGATGAAGAACAATTGAAATATCTTAATGCATCACCATGGAAGAAGTTTCAAAGCTCATTTGAATCATTGGGGTTGTCAGAATTGAAAAAGTCTCATGTTAGACTTAAGCCATCCATCGAGGAAGCACCTACATTGGAACTTAAGCCATTGCCTGAACATTTAAGGTATGCCTATCTTGGTGATTCTTCTACTTTACCTGTTATTATATCTTCTCAGCTTTCAGGAATAGAAGAGGAAAAACTATTGCGAATCTTAAGGGATTCCAAATCAGCCATTGGGTGGACTATTGCAGATATCAAGGGTATCAGTCCGTCGTACTGCATGCACAAAATTCCTTTGGTAGAGGGAGCTAACCCTACAGTTGACAATCAAAGGAGACTGAATCCGGTCATGAAAGAAGTTGTGAAAAAGGAAATTCTTAAATGGCTTGACGCGGGCATTATCTACCCAATTTCTGATAGCTCTTGGGTGAGTCCGGTACAGTGTGTGCCTAAGAAGGGGGGCATGACAGTGGTGACTAATGAGAAGAACGAGCTCATTCCTACGCGAACAGTTACGGGTTGGAGGATTTGCATGGATTATCGGAAATTGAACAAGGCCACTCGGAAAGATCATTTCCCACTTCCATTCATTGATCAGATGCTCGACAGATTGGCTGGACATCAGTACTATTGCCTGCTTGATGGGTATTCTGGGTACAATCAGATTTGCATAGCACCCGAGGATCAGGAGAAGACTACTTTCACTTGTCCATTTGGCACATTCGCATTCAGACGTGTTTCTTTCGGGTTGTGTGGTGCACCAGCTACATTTCAACGGTGCATGATGGCCATCTTCTCTGACATGATTGGAATTAATGTGGAAGTATTCATGGACGACTTCTCAGTCTTTGGGGATTCTTTTGATGAGTGCTTGGCAAACTTGAGTTTGGTTCTAAAACGTTGTGTGGAGACGAATCTTGTTCTAAATTGGGAAAAGTGCCATTTCATGGTTCAAGAAGGTGTCATTCTGGGACACAAGGTGTCGTGTAAAGGTTTGGAAGTTGATAAAGCAAAGGTGGAGACTATTGAGAACCTTCCTGCTCCCGTCTCAGTCAAGGGTATTCGCAGCTTTCTTGGTCATGCGGGGTTCTACAGGCGCTTCATAAAGGATTTCTCAAAAATTTCTAAGCCGTTATGCAATCTTTTGGAGAAAGATGTACCATTCAAGTTTGATGAGGCTTGTTCACATGCGTTCGAGATCTTGAAGAAGAAACTAATTTCTGCTCCAGTTATTACAGCTCCTGATTGGAGTCAACCATTTGCTTTGATGTGTGATGCCAGCGATTATGCACTTGGGGCCGTTCTAGGCCAAAGGAAAGAAAAAGTGTTCCACGTTATTTACTATGCAAGCAAAACACTAACTGATGCTCAGTTGAACTACACGACCACTGAGAAGGAGCTACTTGCTATTGTCTACGGGTTTGAAAAGTTTCGCTCTTATCTGCTTGGTACAAAGGTGACAGTTTATACAGATCATGCTGCCATTCGCTATCTCCTTGCGAAGAAGGACTCTAAGCCAAGATTGATTCGTTGGGTTCTTCTGTTACAAGAGTTCGATGTGGAAATCAAGGATAGAAAGGGGACGGAGAATCAGGTAGCTGACCATCTCTCTAGATTGGAAGATCATGGCAAGTCACCTAAAGACAACACGGTCATTAATGAGTTCTTCCCTGATGAACAATTATTCAAAGTGCAAGATGATGAACCATGGTTTGCAGACTTCGTGAATTATCTAGTAAGCAACATCATTCCACCTGAGCTCTCTCATGCTCAAAGGAAGAAATTTTTGCACGATGTCAAGCAATATATTTGGGATGAACCGTTTTTGTTCAAGCAAGGAGCTGATCAGATTATTAGGCGTTGTGTTCCTTACGGTGAGACCGAGGCTATTCTAAGTGATTTTCATGCTACAGCTTATGGAGGTCATTATGCGGGTGAAAAGACAGCCACACGTATTCTTCAAGCAGGGTTCTATTGGCCAACTCTATTCAAGGATGCTCATCAGTATGTGTTGAGGTGCGATCGATGTCAGCGAGTTGGTAATATTTCTCGTAGGGACGAGATGCCTCTTAATGTCATGTTGGAGGTAGAGATCTTTGACGTGTGGGGAATCGATTTCATGGGACCGTTCATTCCGTCATGTGGTAATCAATATATTCTTCTGGCCGTGGATTATGTGTCTAAGTGGGTGGAGGTAAAAGCACTTCCGACGAATGATGCTAAGGTGGTGCTTAATTTTCTCCACAAGAACATATTTACTCGATTTGGCACTCCGCGAGTTATAATCAGTGATGAGGGTACGCATTTTTGCAATTGGAAGTTTACATCTCTGATGGCGCGCTATAACATCAATCATCGAGTTGCTACAGCTTATCATCCTCAAACCAATGGGCAAGCCGAGGTCTCTAATCGCGAAATTAAACGGATTCTTGAGAAGGTAGTTAGTCCTTCTAGGAAGGATTGGGCATTGAAGCTGGAAGAAGCAGTGTGGGCTTATCGGACAGCCTATAAAACACCGTTGGGAATGTCACCATTTCAACTAGTGTATGGGAAAGCTTGCCATCTTCCAGCTGAGTTAGAACACAAGGCATATTGGGCATTGAAGAAGCTGAATTTTGATCTTACAGCAGCAGGTGAGAGGCGTATGGTTCAGTTGAATGAAATGGACGAGTTCCGTTTGCAAGCTTATGAGAACAACAAACTCTACAAAGAGAAAGTAAAAAGGTGGCATGATCGTCGGTTGGTTCTTAAGACGTTTGTACCCGGACAATTGGTTTTGTTGTATAACTCTCGGCTTCGGTTATTTCCAGGGAAGTTGAAGTCACGTTGGTCAGGCCCATTCACAGTCAAAACAGTTTTTCAACATGGGGCAGTGGAGATTTTTGACAAGTTACCGGAACAGTCGTTCAAGGTTAATGGTCAGCGGTTGAAACCATATTTTGGAGAGAAGTTGAATCGCGAAATTGAGACTGCGGTTCTAATTTGTGCAAGTTAAGAAAATGGAGCTACGTCAAGCTAATGATGTAAAAAGAGCGCTTTGTGGGAGGCAACCCACTTGGTAGGTAGTTGTTTTGTTCAGGCTCAGGAGTTATTTCTTTCTTCTAAAAAAAAAAAAAAAAAAAAAAAAAAAAAAAAAAAAAAAAAAAAAAAAAAAGAAAAAAAAAAAAAATATAGCAGGAGAAACTAAGGGCAGCTGCGCCCTTATTAGCGCAACAGCGCATACTTTACAGGAGGTTCCTCGCGCAGATGCGCTACTCTAAGGCGCAAGAGCGCGCCCCGCAAGGCCATTCCAGGAGATATGATGCGCAAAGGCGCTTCCTTGAGGCGCAAAGGCGCGACCTGCTATCTAAAAAAAAAAAAAAAAAAAAAAAAGAAAAAATTACAAAACCGTGTATACATCAAAGACCCAGCCGCCCATACATTCAACACCCACATCTTCTACTCCTAAACCTAAAACTCTCTCTACCCAAAATCTATACCTCATCCATTTTCCAAAATCAAATCCTACATTCTCTAACCCATCTCAAATCTTATCCCATTAATTATCTCTACATAATTACCTATACACACAAATCCCCTCTTTATTCCAAATCATTCAAACTCCATACAAGCTTCAAGGGTTCTCTAATTCAAGTTTGGGGGAGTGCTTTCAAGGTTCTCATCTTCAATTCAAGTGGTAATATTCTCTCTTAGTTAATTTTTTTTAGTGAATTGAATTGTTGGAATTGGGATATTGTGTGTGGAGATATATTGTGAATTGTTCATCCTATATTGTGGATTTTTTGGGTGTTTGTTGACATTGGGTTGTTCTAAGAGTGGTATGGCTCCTAAAAGAGTCCGTGTGCCGAGTAGTAGTAGTTCGGAGGAGGAGGTGGCGCCGAATTATGATGTTGATAAATTTGTTTCTAAGGCGGCTCAAGATGAGTTCGAAAATTTATTGTCAAGAGCTGTGGTTCAGGAGAGGGGTTTTGAGCCTGCGGTTGAGGATGGTGAATTGAGCGCTATGGTTAGGGAGTTGGGTTGGGTGATGTTTTGTGCTAAGCCGGTGGCAGTTCCCTTGAGCATTGTTAGGGAATTTTATGCCAATGCCAAGGATGACAAGAATGGAATCACTATGGTTAGGGGGCAGGCAGTTGCTTATAAGCCTGGGTATATCCGGCGTGTTTTGTCGCAATCACCGAAGCCTAGGAATGTTGAGGATTGGGGGAAGAAAACTAGGGATGATGTTGACCTAGATGCTATCATAGCGGGGATGTGTGTCCCGGGTACGGTTTGGAGGTATAAGGCAGGTTCTACCACGCCGAGTACATTTCCAGCAGCTGCTTTGACGAGGTATGCTCGAGCTTGGTTCTTGTTTATTTGTGCTCGTGTAATGCCTACTACTCATGTTACTGATGTTAGTGTTGAGCGTGCCATCATTCTGTGGGGTATTTTGAACGGGAAGTATATTGATCTGGGAGAATTAATCTATCAAAATATCTTGAAGTTCTTGAAGGGTGGTACGACAGGTGGGATCCCACATGCAGTCATTATAGCTGAGTTGTGTGTTCATGTGGGTGTTCGTTGGCATAGTGATGAGACGCTGCTCAGGCCGAGGGGTTCTATCAAGCACGCGGCTATTAAGAATATGGCGGAGTGGTCGGGTGGTGTTCCTCACCCGAGGGGTCTGGGTTATGTTGAGATCTTTGAGGAGGGTGGTGCTCCACCACCGGTTGAGCAGGTACCTCCGCAGCCACACCTAGACAGAGCGGGACCTTCTCAGGCACAGGCGAGTCAGGGCACTGTGGTTTTTAGTGATGCTCAGTTCAGACGCATGTTGAGGCGTCAGGATACTACTAATGCCATGTTACACAGATTTGCTACAGACTTGACTCAGTCATTGGACGGAGTGTACCAACAGCAGGGTTTCCAGGTCACATGGCCTATCTTTGGAGCGCATCACGTCTATCCACCACCAGACACACCACCCGAAGAGGGTGGAGATGCCGATGACTAGGGGAGTATCTCTTGTACCCTTTAATTTTACCTTCAATGAGGGCATTGCAATTTTTAAGTTTGGGGGTGATTTTAGGGTATCAAGAGTAGTTGCATTGCATATAGTTGCATTTTCATGCATATTCATGTTAGTATTTTTGCATTTAGTGTTGCCATGCCATTTAGTTTGCATTTAGGATGCCATGTCATATAGTTTTAATTAGGATTTATTATCATGTTGTTCATGCATTTCATGCATTTTATATGATTCCATATGAGTGTCTGTTTCTGGTTCGATAGGTCGACGTTAATTTGGGTGTGATGACAATGAATAGAGGGTTGATTTAAGTACTTATGAAATTGATTTGCATGTGTCGGGAACACAATCTTTTCACGGTCTCACTGTTGCTTTTGAGCTAGATCGAGTCATACCTTGTTGGTTGTTGAGATTTAATCACTTATTTATATCTAGAATTTTCGTTATTCCCTTTATAGCGTAGGAACATTAAAGTCTAAGTTTGGGGGAAACCAGGAATTTTCATGCTAGTTGTTAATATTTGTCAATAATGGCTAGGCGTCAAACGGCTAGTAGCCGGCTCATTTTTATATGAGTAGTCTAGGGTTGGAATTGAGAATTCTCGTTCCAGATTGCATAAAAAAAAAAAAACAAAAAATGGAAAAAATATATAAAAAGAAAAAAGAAAAAAAAGAGTCATGTAAATAATTTAGATGCAAAATTAACCAGAGTGAGCTCTTTAATACTCGAGTAATTAAGTCTGAGGGGACTTAGTCCTAGTGACCTAAGGCTTTATAGTCTGGGATCCTGCTGACCTAACACTCGCTACATGGGTATTATTGTATAAGCCTTTTGGGGTCTCACTCATTGCACGGTTAAATAAGCATGCGTATTGTATATGTAGTGTCGTAGTATAGTAATAAAGCATGAGTTTCTGTCTACCTTGGATGAGGGTGGAGGTGTTCCTAGGTTATGGAGTGTCTAAAGTCTATTCTGTTTATAAACATGTGATTGTTTTGGCGAAGAATTGGTTATGCCTTTGATCTAGTTTCGAGAGTATATCTAGTGAGAAATGCACACACCACGTTTCCGAGCATGTACTGTTAGTATACGGGGCCTTAGTCGAGCTCTGTTTGGAGTTGTTGCATTCGTTGAGACGTTTGCTTGTTGAGTTGGTTTCAGATCATTTGTGTGGGATCATTGCATTAGGACATTTTTGCATTATCATGACATGTAGTTATTAGTTGCATTCATTCATCATTTTTAAACTGAGTTTGCATTGCTTGAGGACAAGCAACGGTTTAAGTTTGGGGGTTTGATAAGTGGATTTTATATCCACTATTTACCTTCCGTTTGGACTTTAATCGTTTGCAAGTTCTCGAGTTTCGTTGTCATTTGATCCGTTTTTGTGTAAATTGTGTAGGTGGTGTCGTGAAGTTGTTACGGTGTTAAAATGGTGATTTGGGTGGTGTGAAATGATTTTAGATGTGAGAAGAAAAGTTGATTTAAAGTGTAAGAGTTGTGGAATGAATTTTTGCTAAGGGGTAGAGTTGAAGCAAATTAAAAGTTGAGGTTCAATCAAGGGAAACAGCATGCAGGTTAGTACACAGGAGGTTGTCAAAGGTTGGATTCCAGGAGATGTGGGGTGCCTTGGCGCAGGTGTTGGGCGCCATGGCGCGCTAGAATGTGTTTCCAGGAGCTCTAAGGCGCCGTTGCGCGTTGTATGGGCGCAGTTGCGCGCGGAATGAGGGCCGTTGCTCGAAGAGACGCGCAAGAGCGCTGCGCGGGGCTTGATTCCAGGGACTTCTGAGCGCTGTTGCGCGTATGGGAGGCGCAGCTGCGCTTGCTGTGGCGCAGTTTTGAGCGCCCTTGCGCTTGATTCGTGCGCTATGGCGCCTGTTGGGACCTGTTGGAAATTTTTGCGTATTGTTCCGGGTCAAAACACTTTGGGCCTATTTTAGGGCATCTATTTATGTAATATCTAGACCTAAAAAACATATCTATCGTTGTTCTAGTTTTTTCTTGGCAACTATCAACAATTTTTCATCTAGTTTTCAAGCATAATTTCAAGGAATTTCTCCAAGCTAGTGACAAGCAAGGATTATTCTTGGAACATTTGTACTCTTCTATTTTGGGGATTTAATTCTAAACCTTCTTTCTTTCTTCTATATTTACTTGTTTATTTATTTTAGAATCATGTTTTCATTGGAACCCATGATGATGATTAGTTCGATCATGAACTAATTCGTTGTCATGGGGGTTTAGTGGATTTATTCATGAATTTTATGTGTTGAATATTCTCGATGCCTATAGTGTGATTGATGTGATATCCTATCATGGTTGTTTTAATTCGTTATAGGAGAGTAGCTAACTCCTGTAATTGTGTGTTAATTCTTGTTGAAGCGAAAGTGAATATAAGAGTTTAGAACTTGCCATGCTAGCGTAGGTTTATGCGTGATAATATCATTCGTAATTAGTGTCGTAACTCTAATCGTTTTATGACAACTATGTGATCAATTGAATGCTTGCACCTCAACCATTATGTTTAATTCTTTATAGACATATGAAGACTTGGCATATTTGGGAGACTAAATAATTTCTATCTTTATTGTGGATATTGTTTAGGATGGTATTTGTTTAACGGAAGTTGGCTTATATCAGTTTTGTGTGTTCGATCAGGTGTTACTAAATCACATGAATAAGGCTAGGGATTTGGAGACTATAGAAGGATTGTTTAAAGAAACTAAATTCCCATGTTTTATTTGCATAAGTAATTCGACGTAAATCTCAGTTAAGCAGTTGATAATTAGTTATAATTTCTTAGATAAATTTTAGTGATAACAACACTCCTCTTTATTATTTGTTTTAGCATCGGAAAACAATCATACATTGGTGAGTGAGTTAGCTAGACAAAACAACGAGTCCCACCATGATAGGATATCACATCAATCACACTATAGGCATCGAGAATATTCAACACATAAAATTCATGAATAAATCCACTAAACCCCCATGACAACGAATTAGTTCATGATCGAACTAATCATCATCATGGGTTCCAATGAAAACATGATTCTAAAATAAATAAACAAGTAAATATAGAAGAAAGAAAGAAGGTTTAGAATTAAATCCCCAAAATAGAAGAGTACAAATGTTCCAAGAATAATCCTTGCTTGTCACTAGCTTGGAGAAATTCCTTGAAATTATGCTTGAAAACTAGATGAAAAATTGTTGATAGTTGCCAAGAAAAAACTAGAACAACGATAGATATGTTTTTTAGGTCTAGATATTACATAAATAGATGCCCTAAAATAGGCCCAAAGTGTTTTGACCCGGAACAATACGCAAAAATTTCCAACAGGTCCCAACAGGCGCCATAGCGCACGAATCAAGCGCAAGGGCGCTCAAAACTGCGCCACAGCAAGCGCAGCTGCGCCTCCCATACGCGCAACAGCGCTCAGAAGTCCCTGGAATCAAGCCCCGCGCAGCGCTCTTGCGCGTCTCTTCGAGCAACGGCCCTCATTCCGCGCGCAACTGCGCCCATACAACGCGCAACGGCGCCTTAGAGCTCCTGGAAACACATTCTAGCGCGCCATGGCGCCCAACACCTGCGCCAAGGCACCCCACATCTCCTGGAATCCAACCTTTGACAACCTCCTGTGTACTAACCTGCATGCTGTTTCCCTTGATTGAACCTCAACTTTTAATTTGCTTCAACTCTACCCCTTAGCAAAAATTCATTCCACAACTCTTACACTTTAAATCAACTTTTCTTCTCACATCTAAAATCATTTCACACCACCCAAATCACCATTTTAACACCGTAACAACTTCACGACACCACCTACACAATTTACACAAAAACGGATCAAATGACAACGAAACTCGAGAACTTGCAAACGATTAAAGTCCAAACGGAAGGTAAATAGTGGATATAAAATCCACTTATCAATAAACAACTCAAGCATAAGCTTAAGGAAATAAAGTCTGTCAACAAACAGAGAATGCCTAAGAAAAACAGAAATGGAAAGGTAGGCATAACCTCAGGAATTAAGCCAATGCTTGCTTCATTAGCTCCTAGAAAAACATGCTTTAATTGTGGTAGCACTAATCATCTTGCTAGTTTCTGCAGTAAGAATAAGAACATTAATTCTTTACCCTCTAAAACTGCAGTAAAGAGTGATTATGTGAGAACTAGACCACAGACTTTATGCAAACACTGTGGAAGTACTTGGCATTCTATTTACACTTGCAGAGATTATCATGCTATTTACTATAATTACTATGAACCCAAGCCAAATTTGAAATGGGTTAAAGTAATCTCTGCAAATGTAAACTCTGAAAAAGTTAGCTTAAACTCTGTTAATGTAAATTCCGCTGCAAAAGCTAACAGAATTAAGAAAGCCAAAGGATCCAAGCAAGTCTGGATCCTTAAAACTAATAATCAGTGATTGTTTGTGATTGCAGGGCAACAGGGTTAGTACCCTAGTCGTGGACAGTGGATGTTCAGGACACATGACAGGAAATAAAGCCCTGCTATTAGAGTTTGAGGAGAAGGCTGGCCCAGAAGTTTCCTATGGAGATGGCAACATAGGACATACACTGGGATATGGCAATATTAATCTTGGAAATGTCATCATCACAAATGTAGCTCTGGTTCCAGGACTCAAGCATGATCTGCTATCTGTGAGTCAAATCTGTGACAGAGGATATCATGTAGATTTTCAGCCTGAATATTGTCAAGTGATCAGCAAATCTACAGGGAAAGTTGCTCTAGTTGGAAACAGACACAATAACATCTATGAAATTAAATTGTCAACAAACACTGATGGCAAAGCAGTGTGTCTGTCAACAAGAATGTCCAGTGAAGAGAGTTGGAAATGGCACAAGAAACTCTCTCATTTGAACCTGAACAACATCAATGAGCTAATAAAGAATGACCTTGTGAGAGGTCTACCAAAGTCCTTGTTGAATGTAGAAGGACTGTGTGATTCTTGTCAAAAGGCTAAACAGAGAAAAGTCTCCTTCAAAAGCAAATCTGAGTCTTCAATTGTTGATCCTTATCATCTACTACATGTTGATCTTTTTGGTCTAGTGAATGTGATGTCTCTTGGAAAGAAGAAATATGCTCTAGTCATTGTTGATGAATATACCAGGTATACATGGGTATATTTTCTTGCAAAGAAGGATGAAACTGCATTAACACTGACAGAACATATATTACAACTGGACAAAGGCTCAGAAAATCAAGTGAAGATAATCAGAAGTGACAATGGAACTGAGTTCAGGAATTCATCAATGGAAGAATTTTGCAAGAGTAAAGGGATAAAACAAGAGTTTTCTGCACCTGGCACTCCACAACAAAATGGTGTAGTGGAGAGGAAGAACAGAACCTTGATAGAAGCTGCCAGAACCATGCTAGATGAAGCAAAGTTGCCAACATATTTCTGGGCAGAAGCAGTTCAAACTGCTTGTTTTACTCAAAATGCAACACTGATCAACAAGCATGGTAAAACACCATATGAAATGGTGAAGAAGAAAAAGCCAAATCTAAAATATTTTCATATTTTTGGATGCAAGTGCTTTGTGTTGAAGACTCATTCTGAACAGTTGACCAAATTTGACCTAAAGGCAGATGAAGGAATTTTTGTTGGCTATCCACTGTCAACAAAGGCATTCAGAGTTTATAATCTGAGAACTAGAGTGATCATGGAATCAATTCATGTGTCATTTGATGACAAGAAAATAACTGGACTAGAAGATGTCAATGAACATGATCAACTCCACTTTGAAAATGAAGATTTATTCTCTGAAAAAGTAAACTCTGATCAGACTGATTTGACAAACTCTGTTCATCTAAACTCTGAGCCTCTACTGGTAAATACTGAAGAAACTCTTCAATCAGAAACAAGGGAAGAACCAGTTGAGGGGGAGCATGAAGAATCACATCAAAGTGATGATTCAAACACTGATAGTGACTCAGTTGATAATTCTGAATCAAACTCTGTTGATTCAAACTCTGTTGATAATACTGAGAAGTCACATTCAGGGGGAGCATCTGAAAATGAAGAAAGACACCAAGAAAATCAGGAGAGCATGGATCAAGGGGGAGGATCACATGATGACAGAAGCAATCTGCCTTCTGCAAGAAAATGGACTAAATCACACACACCTGATTTGATTATTGGTGATCCAGATGCAAAAGTAAGGACAAGAAGTGCAACAACAAATGAATGTCTGTTTCATGCATTCTTGTCACAAACTGAGCCAAAGAAAGTGGAAGAAGCTCTTAAAGATGCTGACTGGATAACAGCAATGCAAGAAGAGCTAAATGAATTTGAAAGAAATGAAGTGTGGACACTTGTACTAAGGCCCAAGAACAGATCCATTGTTGGTACTAAATGGGTTTTCAGGAATAAAACTGACAGTGAGGGTGTTATCACAAGGAACAAGGCAAGACTGGTTGCAAAAGGCTATTCACAACAGGAAGGAATAGACTATGATGAAACATTTGCTCCAGTGGCTAGATTGGAGGCAATTAGAATTTTTCTAGCATATGCCTCTCACATGAAATTCAAAGTGTTTCAGATGGATGTAAAAAGTGCATTTTTGAATGGAAAACTTGAAGAAGAAGTGTTTGTGGAACAACCACCAGGGTTTGTAGATCCAAAATATCCAGATTATGTCTACAGGTTAGACAAG
Organism: Kitagawia praeruptora; assembly: GCA_037693485.1. Classification (NCBI taxonomy): domain Eukaryota; kingdom Viridiplantae; phylum Streptophyta; class Magnoliopsida; order Apiales; family Apiaceae; genus Kitagawia; species Kitagawia praeruptora. Next base: position 105,790,520 of record CM075352.1, on the reverse strand, counting down.
GCACTCTATGGACTTAAGCAGGCACCAAGGGCATGGTATGAAACCCTTGCCAAATTTCTACTAGAAAGTGGATTTCACAGAGGTACTATTGACAAAACTCTGTTTTACTTCCAAAATGGTAGTGACTTGCTTTTAGTTCAGATATATGTGGATGACATTATTTTTGGGTCTACTAATGATAAACTCTATAAGAAGTTTGCCAAACTCATGCAGTCAAGATATCAAATGAGTATGATGGGAGAGCTTAGTTATTTTCTAGGCCTACAGGTGAAGCAAATAGATGATGGAATTTTTATAAATCAAGCAAAATATACCAGAAACCTTCTCAAGAAATTTGGTATGCTTGATTGTTCATCTGCAACAACTCCCATGGCAACTGCAACAAAATTGGATAAAGATGCAGGGTCATCAGTAGATGTGACAAGTTACAGAGGAATGATTGGTTCTTTACTCTATTTGACAGCTAACAGACCTGATATCATGTATGCAACTTGTTTGTGTGCAAGGTTCCAGGCAGATCCAAGAGAACCACATTTAACAGCAGTAAAAAGGATATTTAAGTACCTCAAGGGCACTATGACTTTGGGGCTGTGGTATCCAAGAGAATCATAGTTTAAACTTCTTGGTTACTCTGATGCAGACTTTGCTGGATGTAAGATAGACAGAAAAAGCACCAGTGGAAGTTGTCAATTTCTGGGTGACAGACTTGTTTCCTGGTACAGCAAGAAACAGAAGTCAATATCTACATCTACAGCTGAAGCAGAGTATATTGCTGCTGGTAGCTGTTGTGCACAGATTTTATGGATGAAGAATCAACTGCTGGATTATGGATTAAGGTATACCAAGATACCTATTTACTGTGATAATCAAAGTGCTATTGCAATGACAGGTAATCCAGTGCAACATTCAATGACAAAGCACATCAGCATAAGGTATCACTTCATCAGAGAGCATGTAGAGGAAGGCAACACTGAGTTTCACTTTGTGTCTACAGAACAACAACTTGCAGATATCTTCACCAAGCCATTGAGTGAAGCTACATTTACAAGACTGGTCAATGAACTAGGAATGGTCTCTAGTTTTGACTAGAGATGTTGGTTAGACTCAAAAACTTATTGCTCATGTTATTCAAATTGTTAAGTGCTATGTGAACCTTAGTATTAAACTCTGTTATGCATGCTTATGTTTAAACCGTATTAAACTCTGTTCTGCATGCTAATGTTTAAAACTTGCTAAACTCTGTCAGCATGTTTGTCTGTTAAACACTGTTAATATGTTAGATACACTCAGTGAATTCAGAATTGATTATTGTCTGAATGAAAACACCAATGAAGAAAAATGTATGAAGCATGATTCTCAGTAAATAAATCATGATTCTTTCTGAGTCACTGTAATCTAATCAGACTTTGTGCAGTAAATCAACACAGCATGATACTGTTTCATATTTATAGCATCTCTTAGTTTATTCAGTCCTAAACTCTGAGTCTATGAATATTGTGTGCATTGTCTCTCATAAATAATTTTGGTTATTGATGAACTCTAAACTCTGATAAGTGACATTCTGTTTCCAAAGGTATGGTTCTTGATGATTCCTTGTTTGTACTTGTGAAAATCATAAAACTTGAGATGGGTCATTGATTAGTTTGGTGAGTTCAGATCCATGTTTACACCCTGTGAGAGTTTGAGCCAAATCAGTGATTGATACATTTTCTATCAATCAGTATTTATTGTTGTGTGATATTCATCAGGAAGTATGTTTCTCTAGAACTTGTATTAAACCATTTTGAGACTACATGATATGTGTGTGCATGAAAATGATAAAGGCAATAGGATTTACCATTTCTTCAAACATTGTTCAAAATTCTTTTGAACTTTGTTCAAACACTGTATAAACACTGTTCATAATTTCCATCCTTAGTAAACCCCTTTGAGCCTTATTAACTGCTCATTTTTCTTATATTCTGAAGTGTTAAGAGCAGTTATATTTTTTTTTTTTCTCAAACAGATGAGTGTTTCTCAAGAAAAGAAAAGTTTATTCAGTATATATGCAAAATAAAAAAATATATATATATAAAAAAAAGGGCATATATACTGATCTTGTACAAATATGTACTAACATTGTGACTGAACACTTTGTTCTATTAAAATGTTCAGCTTGAAGTCACTCATGAATAAAACATCTCTTTTCATCTGTTTGATCTTACTCCATTTAAACCCTGAATAAAGTCCTTTTGATTGGTGCATACATGTATTCAAAGTAGTGTAGAATTGGTGGACATTCAAGCATATGGTAGATTCTGCTATTTCTGATTGAATGTGAGTGTAAACAGTTCACCTAAACACTTGTGTGTTTGAGAGTTTGTGAGATTATCCAGATCATGACTGTTATTCACTGAATGATGCTATGATTTCTATCTCTTGATCTTTTTGTCTTCAAAGACTGTGTGCTTACTTGGATAATCATGGACATCAAAGGGAATAGAAGTTTTCAGATTTCTGTATTACAGTAACTACAGAGTTTAGCATTCATCAAACAATCAGTGTTTACCTTGAGAGTTTGTGCATTTAGTGTTTATTGATTTCTGTTATGGATTTTATGAAATATTAGATGCTCTAAAAATTGATTTTAGTAAACTCTGCTTCACACACATTCACAACTGTGCAATTTTTGAAAGGGTTGTTAGTGATAAAGTTGGAAAATTGATAAACACTGTTGAGTTGTGTTAAGTACTCTAAGGTACAGTTTCACTTAGGTGATTTGACTATTTTGGAGTAATTGAGGTAGTTGACAACTGTTAAATAGTGTAAGTGTCGTGATTATAGGAATGACAGCGGTAATTATTAAGTGATCCATTGGTTGTTTGACACGTGTCCCATGATAGTGTCCCACTCACACATTACTCTACAACAGTTGCGCGCTTTTACTAAATAAACGATTGAGTTTTAATCGTCTTTAGTCTCTCACTCCATATCGATTCACATTCACCCACTCACAGTTACTTGCATACTCTTACACATTCAAAACTCTTATTCACTCTCATTCACCTTTTGATAAACACTTACAGTGCATACACATCTTTTCTCTAAATCTCTTCGTATCATATCTTACTAATGGCAACTAAAGCGTTTGATGCAGCAGGGTTAGTTTTTCTTCCTAGCAACTATGCAGCACCACTGGAGAATGCAAATGCTCCAGAGGCGTTTCATTTGTTCCAAAACTTCTTGAAAGATTCTGAAATAGGGAAGGCTTTAACTGCACCACCAACACTATCTGCTTCACAAATTGCCGCCTTCTAGACAAACTCTGTATATGATGATGGAGAAGAGTCTGGCACTCCTACAATCATTTTCACTCATGATGAATCAGAGTATATTATTAATCCAACTACTGTTAGGGATGCTCTAGATTTTGAGACACACACTTCTTACAGTGTTGTTGGTCATGATCGCTTGAGGACAATGTTGGAGCAAATTGGATGTGCAGGAAACTTGAATAAGATAGGGTCTTTGAGACGGCCAAGTTTGAGAAAGGAATGGAGTTTCTTTTTCGATTGTATAACAAGGGCTTTTGGAAAGAAGACAACAAACTGGGATGCACTTCCTCTGGATACTCTCCAAATTGGTCATGCTCTACTATATGGAGGTAACTTCGATTTTGGTAGACTAGTACTAATGAACTTGGGAGAGCGTTTGTCTGAGACTACTACTGTCTATTTTGCTCGTTTTTGTCAATTGTTATTTACTGCCTGTGTGCCTAACATTCCAATTGATGAAGCTGATGTTATTCAGCCTTTTCAAGTTGCTAAGAGAATGTTTTCTGATTTGACAAACAAAGATGTCACTAAACAGCAAATACCTGAGATGTTTATGCCTTTAGCCTTACAGAACTATGTAAACCAACCACAAGATCCTCAATCACCACAACAAATGCCTGAACCAATAGACACCATAAACTCTGAACCAACACCCACAACACCCACAACCACTGTACCTACTACATCTCATCAACCACAACCAGAAACCTTAAACTCTTCACCAATAAACTCTCCAACAATAAACTCTCCACCTTTAAACACTGAAACATTAAACACTGAACCATTAGACACTGAAACTTTAAACTCTGAGCCAGCACCTACTGAAACAGCCAAAACCAAGCCAAAAAGAAAGAAACATACTGCCCAAAACACTAAACACTCAAAGGCTAAACAGACACAACCTGGAGCTGTTTATACAAGAAGAATGAAACAAAAGGCAAACAAACCTTCATTTTCACCACCTAAAGAGAGCTCCAGTGAAGATGAAGAGGAGACTGTAGTGCATCAAGTCAAGAAAAGGAGATTAGTTCTTTCAGAGTCTGATGATGAGCAAATTGTTGAAGCTCTAGAGGTGGTTTCCCATGAAACACCTACTGTTGAGGATGAAGAAAATGTTTCTATACCTGCAGAGGTTGAAATGCCTGCAGAGGATATTGTTAATGATGAAATACCTACAGAGGATAAAATGCCTGTAGAAGAGGATAACAGAGATGGTTTTTCACCAATGGATAATATTTTTGACTCATTTGAACCATTCTCTGATCCTATCTCACCTATTGTTCATACTGAAGCTCCTGGTGTAGCTGATGAGCTTGCAGTAAAAGTTCCTGAAGCTGAAGCATCACACACAGAGCTGGTATCTTCTCCAATTCAAGACAAAGGTGATGAAGTTGATCAGGCAACTAAGGAGAATTCTGAATCTATGCCTGTTGAAGCTACAAAGGCAAACTCTGTTGCAGAGCCTATGCAACATGAAGAGACTATTGAAAAGGTTGCAGAAGTTGTTACAGAAACTGTGGCTGACACAGCTCAGCACAGTGGTTCTTTAAAAGATGCTCAAGCTAAAGATGCAAGTGCTGAAGATGAATTTGACAGCAGTGCAAACTCTGATTCATTTGTGAGTGCACCTGCACAGACTGATAATAAGCATAAATCTTTTGATCAGCCTTGTCCATCTCATGCAATTGAAGAAGAGTATCTTGCTAAATCTGCTGCCAATTGGTATAAACAAGACTGTATTTTTCCAAAAGGGAGAGCAACTGATTTTGTTAAGCAGACTGCTAGTCAAATTTCAAATCCAGAGATTTTATCATGCTTAAAAGCAACAGTGGTACAAGTTAAAACTCTGGAGGGAAATTTTTCTGATACAAAACAAGAAATTGCTTCCTTGAAGACTGAGATTCAGTCAAGAGAAATGAAGATGGAAAGAGAGTCCAAAATAAAAGCTGCACAGCTATCCAAAGTTCAAGACACTCTCTTTGCCAGGCTAGGAAAAGTTAAAGAAAATCAAATTGCTTTGTTTTCTAAGGTGGATTCCATTGCTAACTCTTTAGAGCTCATTACATCCATACTCATTCCTGATGATGTCAAAAAGGGGGAGAGAGTTGCTAAGTCTAAATGCAAAGTTTCTCAAACTCTGACTCAAAAGGATGATGCTGGAGATGGAGGGGCAAGTGATAAGAGTAAGATCTTAAACTCTGAAAAGCAAACTCTGAGATCTGGCAAATCTGTTATATCACAGTCTGTTGGAATAAACACTGAAACTCAAGGTACTTCAAAGACCAAGAGTTTGGAATTAATATCAAATCCAAAGACTGATGAGGAGTTAGCTGTTAAGCTTTTCATGGAAGAGAATGCAGAGGGGGTTACTTTAGAAGATGCTAAAGCTGAAGAGAAGAGTTTACAAGAAAAGCATTTGAAAGCTTTAAAGTCTGAAAAAGTCAAGAAGAATGTGAAAATTGCTAAAGCTGCAAAGCCTGTTCTTAAAGGCATTGAAATCAAAGAGAAATTAACTGGCATTGAAGGAGAAGAAAAAGAAGAAGAGAATAAAGAAAAGTTGATCAGAAAGTCTTCTCTTGATGCTAAATTGAAGTTAAAAGGGGTAATGAATGAGGAGAACAAAGGCAAAATGATTGTTACAACCTCTGTTGCCACACAAGTTGTACAACCACAAAGTAAACCCTTACCTGGTTTTTCAAGGCCAAAGATTCCAGTGCAAGAAGAAGCAGGAGTGACTGGTGATTATCAACATAATGTTGCATGTTCAGGAAAGCCACCAGGGAGAAATACTTCTGGATTAGGTTCAACAAGAGATTTGAGATTTAGTAACAGTCCAAGAGATCCCTCTGCACTTGTATCTCTTGGTTCTGGTATTAATCAAGAAAATCTAGACAAGTTGGAGTCAGTTCAGCTAGTTCGTCAAAGAAGCTTAGACATTCACTTTCTGTTATACTTTATGGCAGATGGGTCAGTGTATAGAGTGAATGAAGAAGCAATCAAGCTAAAATTATTTGAGGAACTTCAGTATGTCTTACATATCTTCAGAGTCAGAAATCGACAAACACAGCTTATTGCTAATTCTATAAGGAGGTATATGCAGAATGCTAAAGTTGTTACAGGAACAAAGTCTGCTGAAAAGTATGTTCCTAAGTACAGAGAATGGAATGGCAATCTGATAGAGATGAAGAAAGGGACTACAAATCTGAAAACAGATCTTGGAATTACTGTTCTGGATTTCAATGTAAAATCTGAAGAGGTGAAATACATCAGGTTGGGAAATGAGATGAGAAGAAATAAGATCTATGATCTCAGAGCTGCTATTTTTCAAACTGATGAGAATGATCCAGATTTGAAAGAGATCAAGGAAGCTATGGAGATTGAACTTGAACATGCTGAGAGAAGGTTGTTGATTGATTATCTCAGAACAGCTCCTGATCTTGAGGAAGTTAGGTAGACAAGAGTTGTAAGTTTGTTAAGTAAAAGTTTAAACTCTGTTTGTATATTAAACACTGTAAAACTTTGTATTTGTTTTGACATCATCATTTACTGTAAACTTGTACATTCTTGCTAATGGACAAGTTGGGGGAGATTGTTAGAAATGATTGATGAGAACAGTGTTTGGAAGCTATAGTGACAAAACAAAGTTTAGCTGGAAGCAGTCAGAGTTTAGTTAAACACTGACTGGAAGCGCAACAGAGGTTGTTAAACTCTGTAGCGGTATTGTCTGAAGAGTCAACAGTGTTTAAAGGTTGATGCAAGATAAATATGGAAGCAATATCTTTGAAGATTGGAAAGCTGTCAAAGAGATTGAGTTGACTTGGAAGACTGTAGCAATCGTGATTGATATCAATTGTATAGCTTGATTATAGAAGAATCAGTTATTGATTGTACGAAGCTGTATGTTCTATAAATACAGTTAGGTTAACCCTAGAAGGGTAGTCGAACATTGAGAAATTCATTAATTTTAACCTAAGCAGCTCTCTGTGATATTTACATCACTGAGAGAGGAATTATTAATTCCAAACAGTTTTTAATTGTTAAACAGTGTGTTCTTGTTAAGTTACTCATACAGTATTTGATTGCTTATTGTGTATTCGACCTAACAAGACTGTAGTGCATCAAGTCAAGAGAAGGAGATTAGTTCTTTCAGAGTCTGATGATGAGCAAATTGTTGAAGCTCCAGAGGTGGTTTCCCATGAAACACCTACTGTTGAGGATGAAGAAAATGTTTCTATACCTGCAGAGGTTGAAATGCCTGCAGAGGATATTGTTAATGATGAAATATCTACAGAGGATAAAATGCCTGTAGAAGAGGATAACAGAGATGGTTTTTCACCAATGGATAATATTTTTGACTCATTTGAACCATTCTCTGATCCTATCTCACCTATTGTTCATACTGAAGCTCCTGGTGTAGCTGATGAGCTTGCAGTAAAAGTTCCTGAAGCTGAAGCATCACACACAGAGCTGGTATCTTCTCCAATTCAAGACAAAGGTGATGAAGTTGATCAGGCAACTAAAGAGAATTCTGAATCTATGCCTGTTGAAGCTACAAAGGCAAACTCTGTTGCAGAGCCTGTGCAACATGAAGAGACTATTGAAAAGGTTGCAGAAGTTGTTACAGAAACTGTGGCTGACACAGCTCAGCACAGTGGTTCTTTAAAAGATGCTCAAGCTAAAGATGCAAGTGCTGAAGATGAATTTGACAGCAGTGCAAACTCTGATTCATTTGTGAGTGCACCTGCATAGACTGATAATAAGCATAAATCTTTTGATCAGCCTTGTCCATCTCATGCAATTGAAGAAGAGTATCTTGCTAAATCTGCTGCCAATTGGTATAAACAAGACTGTATTTTTCCATAAGGGAGAGCAGCTGATTTTGTTAAGCAGACTGCTAGTCAAATTTCAAATCCAGAGATTTTATCATGCTTAAAAGCAACAGTGGTACAAGTTAAAACTCTGGAGGGAAATTTTTCTGATACAAAACAAGAAATTGCTTCCTTGAAGACTGAGATTCAGTCAAGAGAAATGAAGATGGAAAGAGAGTCCAAAATAAAAGCTGCACAGCTATCCAAAGTTCAAGACACTCTCTTTGCCAGGCTAGGAAAAGTTAAAGAAAATCAAATTGCTTTGTTTTCTAAGGTGGATTCCATTGCTAACTCTTTAGAGCTCATTACATCCATACTCATTCCTGATGATGTCAATAAGGGGGAGAGAGTTGCTAAGTCTAAATGCAAAGTTTCTCAAACTCTGACTCAAAAGGATGATGCTGGAGATGGAGGGGCAAGTGATAAGAGTAAGATCTTAAACTCTGAAAGGCAAACTCTGAGATCTGGCAAATCTGTTATATCACAGTCTGTTGGAATAAACACTGAAACTCAAGGTACTTCAAAGACCAAGAGTTTGGAATTAATATCAAATCCAAAGACTGATGAGGAGTTAGCTGTTAAGCTTTTCATGGAAGAGAATGCAGAGGGAGTTACTTTAGAAGATGCTAAAGCTGAAGAGAAGAGTTTACAAGAAAAGCATTTGAAAGCTTTAAAGTCTGAAAAAGTCAAGAAGAATGTGAAAATTGCTAAAGCTGTAAAGCCTGTTCTTAAAGGCATTGAAATCAAAGAGAAATTAACTGGCATTGAAGGAGAAGAAAAAGAAGAAGAGAATAAAGAAAAGTTGATCAGAAAGTCTTCTCTTGATGCTAAATTGAAGTTAAAAGGGGTAATGAATGAGGAGAACAAAGGCAAAATGATTGTTACAACCTCTGTTGCCACACAAGTTGTACAACCACAAAGTAAACCCTTACCTGGTTTTTCAAGGCCAAAGATTCCAGTGCAAGAAGAAGCAGGAGTGACTGGTGATTATCAACATAATGTTGCATGTTCAGGAAAGCCACCAGGGAGAAATACTTCTGGATTAGGTTCAACAAGAGATTTGAGATTTAGTAACAGTCCAAGAGATCCCTCTGCACTTGTATCTCTTGGTTCTGGTATTAATCAAGAAAATCTAGACAAGTTGGAGTCAGTTCAGCTAGTTCGTCAAAGAAGCTTAGACATTCACTTTCTGTTATACTTTATGGCAGATGGGTCAGTGTATAGAGTGAATGAAGAAGCAATCAAGCTAAAATTATTTGAGGAACTTCAGTATGTCTTACATATCTTCAGAGTCAGAAATCGACAAACACAACTTATTGCTAATTCTATAAGGAGGTATATGCAGAATGCTAAAGTTGTTACAGGAACAAAGTCTGCTGAAAAGTATGTTCCTAAGTACAGAGATTGGAATGGCAATCTGATAGAGATGAAGAAAGGGACTACAAATCTGAAAACAGATCTTGGAATTATTGTTCTGGATTTCAATGTAAAATCTGAAGAGGTGAAATACATCAGGTTGGGAAATGAGATGAGAAGAAATAAGATCTATGATCTCAGAGCTGCTATTTTTCAAACTGATGAGAAAGATCCAGATTTGAAAGAGATCAAGGAAGCTATGGAGATTGAACTTGAACATGCTGAGAGAAGGTTGTTGATTGATTATCTCAGAACAGCTCCAGATCTTGAGGAAGTTAGGTAGACAAAAGTTGTAAGTTTGTTAAGTAATAGCTTAAACTCTGTTTGTATATTAAACACTGTAAAACTTTGTATTTGTTTTGACATCATCATTTACTGTAAACTTGTACATTTTTGCTAATGGACAAGTTGGGGGAGATTGTTAGAAATGATTGATGAGAACAGTGTTTGGAAGCTATAGTGACAAAACAGAGTTTAGCTGGAAGCAGTCAGAGTTTAGTTAAACACTGACTGGAAGCGCAACAGAGGTTGTTAAACTCTGTAGCGGTATTGTCTGAAGAGTCAACAGTGTTTAAAGGTTGATGCAAGATAAATATGGAAGCAATATCTTTGAAGATTGGAAAGCTGTCAAAGAGATTGAGTTGACTTGGAAGACTGGAGCAATCGTGATTGATATCAATTGTATAGCTTGATTATAGGAGAATCAGTTACTGATTGTACGAAGCTGTATGTTCTATAAATACAGTTAGGTTAACCCTAGAAGGGTAGTCGAACATTGAGAAATTCATTGATTGTAACCTAAGCAGCTCTCTGTGATATTTACATCACTGAGAGAGGAATTATTAATTCCAAACAGTTTTTAATTGTTAAACAGTGTGTTCTTGTTAAGTTACTCATACAGTATTTGATTTCTTATTGTGTATTCGACCTAACAGTATCCAACAGATGGATGTTCTAGGAGAAACCTCTGGATATTTTCGAAAACCAATCCATTCATGATTAGTTCGATGAGAAGAGTCATTTGTTCAAAGAGATGATCAAGAACAGGATGTTCGTCGATTGAGAAAAATCTGGAAAATGGGTTTGAAGGGATTTTTGGTTTGAGAAGCATTGTTGAGAAGAAAAGAAATTGAAAGGTTTATGGAGAATGGCATAAGGCGTCTGTTTCTTTTAAAGAAAGACGTGAGAAGCTGAGTAGTCACTTGGAAGTTTTAATGAAGTCAAATGCTAATTATTGCATGTGACTGTATTTCTTGTTTTCAAGAAATATTGAAAATATCTAACCAATTGATTTTCTGTTCAGATTAATTGTTTATTTCTTTTTCAGATAAAAGAAAAATGCCACGTGGAAAACTCCATATTAAGTCTCTGATGATATTGGTCAGGATTTCATGTGTGACCATCAGGATTTGAAAATTATATTTTTAAATCACATTGCATTTTGTGATTATTTTGATGAGAGGTCATCAGGAAGAGGAAGCTGATCAGTATTGCTTATTAAAACCCTGATTTATTTCATGAAAATCAATTTTGGATTTTATTTTCCAAAAATCGTGGGTAACCGCATTTTTCAGGGACTGACACCTGTCAATCTACGTGTCAACGTGGGATAGTGGTCTGAGATTTGTGAAATATATTTGTTTTGAAACTCTAATCGTGTAATTGCTTTCTCTAATTTTACATTCTCTAAAGCAAAAATCACTCTTGAGTTTTCAAAATCACTAATCCATTTCAAGAATTTTTCAAGTTCTTTTCAGATCAAAAATGGCAGCTCAGAGAAGATTACCTAAATCAGTAGCCTTCAAGTTTTGTGACTTTGATTTTATGACAAACAATCATGTTGCAGCTATCACCAACAAGGAAGGAGTGTCATCTGATTTTCATCCAATCATGGACTTTCTGGCGAATGGACCATTAAGTTATGCATTGACAGCATCTCCACAGATTAATCAAGTAGCTGTTTCACAAGCTTGGAAGAATGCTGAGGTAATTGATTCTACTCAGAGTCAATCAGGTAAGATTGTTCTACATTTAGGACAAGATTCATTTGACATTACTGAATCTGTTGTTAATTCAGTACTTTGCTTACCTGTTACTGATAGTTATGAGAATGTACCATCTGATGATAATATAAGAACTATGTTGTCTGAATTAGGTTATAGTGGACCTCTAGATAACATGAGCCAGTTGAATAGGTCTTTTCTTAGAAAGGAATGGTCTTTTTACTTTGATCAAATTGCTAAATGTTTTACTGGTAAATGTAGTTCTTTTCAGCAAATTACTTCTGTTACATCACATATTGCTTATAGTTTGCTTTATGACAGAGTAATCAACATTGGTCATATTATCTTAAGTCAGATGAGTATTAAACTTGGGTTAAGAGATCAAAACAGGAAAATGGTTTATTATCATAGATTTATGCAAATGTTTGTTAACCATTTCATTCCTGATGTTGAAACTAGATTTGGTAGAGAACATTGTGTTTCTTCTTATGAACAGCAAAAGAGAATTTTCTCTGACATTACAAAGAAGGACAATGAAAAGAATCTAGATGAAATACCTGCAATTCATTATCCATATCATGTTCAGGTAATTCTTAAAACTCATCTTCCTACTTTCTACAATTCTTCTTTCTTTTGTGGTGAAATGGCTCAGGAATCTCAATTGGAGGAGAACCCACCTGTGTCTACCCAAGTAGCCCAAAACATTATAGTCTCTGAAACAATTCAAGAACCAAATTTTGATCCACAGCCTATTGTTTCAAAGAAACCAACCTCTGGTGTTTCTCAAAAGACATCAGTTGTAAGGAAGAGAAGATTTGTTGTGTCGAGTAGTAGTAGTAATTCTAGTGAAGATGATGATGATTTAACTCTTGCTGAGAGAGCAGAATTGAAGGCTGCAATTCAACTTTCTTTGTTAGCACAAAGAGATGAAAAACCTAGTCACAGCCAGGCTGCAGTCTCCCAAAAGGCTGTAGTTCTTAAAAAGGGAAAACAGTTACTGGATACTGTCTCTCAAAAGACTGTGTCTATTGAACAAAGATCTCATCCCAAGATCACTTCTGTGTCTACACCTCTTGAGTCTTCTCAGGATAAATCTTTTGCTCACTATATCAGGAGAACAAGGAGAAAGATTCAATTGTCACCTACACACACAGAGTCTAGTCCAACTAATATCATGCATGTTTCTACAAATCAAGCTACATCTATGTCAGTATTTGACAAGAGAGATCTGGATATTGATTCTTCATGGGAAACTACATTATCATACAGACTGGCTATGGGACTAATTTCTCTCAAAGTGAAGTTGTCAAAGCCTGTTCTAGACTTTCTGGTTGAAAGAGTACCAAAACTTTCATTTCCTGAAGAATATGGACTTCTACATCAAAGACTTGACTTAATGAAGATGTATTTCTATGTGTCTGTCAGAAGACAATTAGTCAAGAAATTTGGACTCTCAAAGCATGGTGCACATCAATCACTTCATGCATATTTATTTGACAAGAATGTCATTATTGAAGATGCTTCAGCTCAAGGTGAACAACTGGAGGAAGTAGTTAGAGGAATGCAGTCAACAGAAGATACTATTGCACCAGTGGTGAATAGTAGGAAAGATCAGATCACAGTCACTGTAACACAAGAACCATCTAGTCAGAGGAAGGATGACTCAGGAGCTGTGATAGCTGATGTTGAAAGGACTTCTGTGATGATTGAAAATGCAAGTGAGATACCCTATGATATGGGAGGAATGACTTTGGTTGATTTTTCTGAAGATCAAACAAATTTTGTTCAGTCAGAGTCTATCCACCTTGAGGGTGTGTCTCAGCAAACAACACTTAAAGACGGTGATGTACTAACTATGGTGTCTAATGAAGTATTACTGAAGACATCAGAGTCTAGTAAAGAACCTGAAAGTGGTATACTGGAGCCTGTAGTTTCTGAAAGGAAAGAAGATGATTGTAAGGGTTCAGAGACTATAGCAGCTCACTCCTTGGAGAAAACCTCAAGCCACATGCCAAATGAGGAACCCTCTCTCCATGTGAGTTCAGGTATAAAAACTCCTTCTAAACTCTATTTTTCTGTAGGTCATGAGAGCACTTATCTAAATTTGAGTGATACACTTGAAAAGATGGACTTAGATCCATAATTTGAGCGGCTGGCTCCTGACCAGGCAAAAGGTGAGGTAGAAAGAGTGTTGACTTTAGTAAGTCAAAGTGAGAATGAGGGTATGGATGATCAACTCCATAGTAAGGGAGAGAAAATTAGGAAACCATCATTTGATTTTTGGGATCAGGTTTTTCCTGAATCTTGGTCTGAAAATTTGGGTATGGATGCTGGTACTTATTCATTCATCAAAATGTATCAGAAGAATGACCTAGCACATCACAATGCAAAGCCAGAAGTTAAAGCTCAGAAGCAAAAGGAGAGGCTTGCAGGAATCATTAACAGAAGAGGTGCCAGGATAAAGCAATCTCTTGATACATATGTACCAGATGAAGATCCTAATGATCCTAGTCTTCCTTTGTATGTACTTCCAATATCAGCTAGAATTGAGACATCAACAGTCTTTGATCACTCTAAGGAGGAGTCAAAATTTGAAGATGTTAGTACACAGAATACTGGTGAAGGAGATGATGATCATGTTTCAGTTCCAGAACAGAAAGATGAAGATGTTGATACTTCTAATCAGGTTTTATTACTTGAATATCATACAACTCAAACAACTTCTTCTACAAGACTTGAAGATACAGTTCTTTCTGATTCTGATACTAGAGATACTAGAAGCACTTCCAACATTGAAGTTCATTCTGATGTTTTGAAAGATATTCAGAATTCTCAAATTGATATTCAAACAAGACTTCAATCACTTGAAGATAACCAAGTCACAATTATGGAAAATCAAGCAGTTCTTATGAATCTCATTTGTTCTGTTTCTGAATCTCTTGGAATTACTGTTGCTGATGTCAAAAAGGGGGAGATAAAGACAATTCAAAGACAACAACAACACCACCAGACTGAGGATGATAAAGCTGGGGGAGATAAAGATCAGACAAAGGGTAGTAAAAAGAAGAAGAACCAGGAGTGACAGTGGTGAATCTTAGCTAGGAAGTGGTAAAGGAAGAGCAGCATTAATAGTTAAAATTCTTTCTTCTAAGTACTAGATAAACGTCTACATCTGAGAAGGAGGTACTTAAACTTCATAATTCTACATTCATAAATTCTATTCTGGTTGTATTGTTATATGTTTTGACACCCACAACTTAGATTTATGCTTCAGATTTTAAAGCATAAATAGGGGGAGATTGTTAGGAATAATTCATAAGTTGTGATGATAAGAATAGAATTTACACATTATACTTCTTGTAATCCTGATCTTATAAAGGATTTAGCACTGTATATAGGATTTATGTGTAAGACAGTTGTCTGTATAGTTTAGTCAGGAATGAACAGTGTATCGGAGACTACATGTCAGGAACAGAGAGCAAATCCTGATGACAGTCCAATACTGATGGTTGATCAGATACTGATGCAGTGTACAGATCCTGATATCAGTCGTGTTACTGATGATGTCATTATGGATGCTACAGAAACTGGTAAGTGCTATAAAACAGGATCGTTGTTTGAAGAACAAGCAAGAAGATATTATGAAGGAAAGAGTTTTTCTATTGAAGGAAACTATCGACTAGAAGGCAGAACATTGTCATGTATAGATTATATCTTTCTGTTATTAGTTGATAGGTAGCATTATAAATACTCTCTCAATATCATTATAAAGAGCGGACGTGGTTGTGAGTCGAACAAGTGAATGTGCGTAGCTCTGTATAAGATTTGTATTCGAGAGTTCGAAACAAACAGAGAGAGATTTGTATTGTCAGCAGCTGCTAAAGGTATTGTACACCTTTGGTAGAGTTTGTATTTGATCTTATTAATACAAACAAGAGTTTGATTCATTCGTTTATTCTTGTTCATATAATCAAGCAAAAATCAGACACGATTATATAACTTGTATTCAACCCCCCCCCCTTCTACAAGTTATTCGAGTTAACAGGTGGCCAAACATTGCTTAAATGTAGCTCCCGAAGCCAAGCCCGTAAGACAAAAGAAGAGGAATTTCGCCATGGAAAGGCAGAAAGTAATTCAAGTCGAAGTTAAAAAATTGCTGGAAGCAAAGTTCATCGAAGAGATAGACTATCCCGATTGGTTGGCGAATGTAGTGGTGGTGAAGAAATCAAATGGCAAGTGGAGAATGTGTGTGGACTACACCGACCTGAATAAGCATTGTCCGAAAGACCACTATCCCTTGCCGAACATTGATCAACTGATAGATGCTACTTCGGGGCATCAAATACTCAGTTTCCTGGATGCATTCTCAGGATACCACCAAATTGCCATGAATGCCGAGGACATTCCAAAGACAGCATTAATCACACCAAATGGCACTTATGCCTATATAAAGATGCCTTTCGGCCTGAAGAACGCCGGGGCAACATTTCAAAAGATGATCAACAAGGTGTTCAAAGCCCAGATCGGTCGAAACATGGAGTGCTACGTGGACGATATGATTGTTAAGTCCCTTTTCAGGGATCATGCCGAGGATCTGAGGGAATGTTTTGAAACGCTCAGAAGAAACAACATGAGGATCAACCCGAACAAGTGTACATTTGGAGTAAATAGTGGGAAGTTTCTGGGATACATGGTTAGTGCCCGAGGAATTGAAGCAAACCCAGAGAAGATTAAAGCAGTCATTGACATGGAAGCGCCGAAGATGATCAGGGACATTCAAAAGCTGACCGGACGGCTAGCAGCCCTGAGGAGGTTCATTTCCAGATCGGCCGAAAAGGCCTTACCATTCTTTGAAGTACTTCGGGGGTCCAAGAATTTCGAGTGGGGGCCGAATTGCCAGAAAGCATTCGAGGAGGTTAAAGAGTACTTAGTAAAAGCTCCACTCTTAATGAGACCCGACCCGAAAGAAACATTGTAGCTGTACTTGACTGTGAACGACCGAACACTCGGAGCCGTGTTGGTCAAAGAGCACGAAGGGAACCAGCATCCGGTGTTCTATGTTTCTCATATCCTTAAAGATGCAGAAACAAGATATCTGAATGCAGAGAAGTTCGCCTATGGATTGGTAATGGCCGCAAGAAAGTTAAGGCACTATTTCCAAGGAAGGACGATCAAAGTTGTAACCGATCAGCCGTTAAAGAAAATCTTGCAAAGGCTAGAGGTATCGGGCAGAGTGGTTGCTTGGGCGATCGAACTGGGGGAGCATGATTTGGAGTA
The DNA here is from genome assembly GCA_037693485.1 of Kitagawia praeruptora. Lineage (NCBI taxonomy): Eukaryota > Viridiplantae > Streptophyta > Magnoliopsida > Apiales > Apiaceae > Kitagawia > Kitagawia praeruptora. The sequence continues at coordinate 105,773,642 of CM075352.1, read as the reverse complement.
TACACCAAGGACTTCGATCAAAGCCCAAGAACTAGCGGATTTCATGGTAGAATGCTCTTTCTCGGGGCCGAAACGACTTGGCTCCAGAAGAGCAAATAATTCAGACACCGGGAAAATGGTAGTTGTTTGTCGACGGGTCGGTCGCCAAGGAAAAGTGCGGGGCAGGGTTAATTCTAACAAGCCCGGAAGGATTTGAGATTTGTCAAGCTATTAGGTTCACTTTTTCGTTGACGAACAATGAGGCCGAATATGAAGCACTTTTGGCAGGACTAGATTTGGCGAGAAATCAGGAAGTTAAGCACATCAGGACGTTCAGTGATTCCATGTTGGTGGTAAAACAGTTCTCAGGAGAGTATGGGCAAAAAGATCCCCGAACCAAGGCATACGCCCTCAAGGTACGTGAACAATCTTTGTTGTTTGAAACTTTCGAGTTAACCCAAGTAGCCAGAGAAAACAACAGTCGGGCAGACGCCCTCTCAAGGCTAGCTTCGGCAGAAACCCAGAACCTAAATGGGTCCATCTATCTGACCGAAGTAAAGACGCCTTCGATAGACAAGAAGCAGTGCATGGAAATTCATCAAGGGGTCAATTGGATGACTCCCATCAGGGCATTCTTGGAGAAAAGTACCCTACCACTTGACCGAAGGGAAGCACAGAAGGTGAAGTATCGGTCGGGAAATTACACTCTGGTCGGGGGTCGCTTATTTAGACGATCGGCAAGCCAACCACTACTTAGGTGTTTAGACCAAGCTGAACAGCAACTAGCCTTGGAGACGGTTCACGAAGGAATTTGTGGAGAGCATTTGGCAGGAAGATCGTTAGCCTTCAAAATTCTCAGGCAAGGGTTTTTCTGGCCAAAGATGAAAGAAGATGCATCCGAATATGCCAAGAAGTGTAGACAGTGCCAACTTTTCAGCACAATACCAAAACAACCACCCGAAGAAATGTCCTCAGCCCTTAGCCCGATTCCATTTGCTATGTGGGCGGTTGATATTGTGGGGATCCTACCCACCAGCACTAAGCAAGCGAAGTACTGTATTGTGGCAATCGACTATATGACTAAGTGGATAGAAGCAAAACCCCTTTCGGCCATTACCGAAGAGGCCGCGAAGAAATTCATGCTGGAACAGGTCATCTTGAGGTTTGGCATTCCTATGGTGTGTGTGTCCGATAATGGTACTCAATTCATTGGGAGCAAGTTCAGAAAATTCCTAGCTCAATTCGGGATAAAACAGAAGTTCAGTTCGGTAGGGCATCCCCAGGGAAATGGGGCGATCGAGGCGGCCAACAAAATTATTTTTGATGGAATCAAGAAAAGGCTAGGGGAAGCTAAGGGACTTTGGGCTGAAGAACTACCATGGGTCCTATGGGCTTACCGAACCACTACAAGATCTTCAACCGGAGAAACGCCTTTCAAACTGGCCTTCGGGACTGATGCCCTTCTACCTGTTGAAGTTGGTTTAGAGTCTTACCGAACAGAAGTGTTTAACGTGGAGACAAATGAGTTCGGACTCCGAGCGAATGTGGACTTACTGGAAGAAGAAAGAGAGGCTGCCCACCAAAGAAACTTAAGGTACCAACTGCAGGCAGCCCAGTACTATGATTCGGGGGTGAAGAAGAGATCGTTCCGAGTCGGGGACTTAGTACTTCGGGAGTTAGCCACCTCCATGCCAGCCAAAAAGGGCAAGCTTATGCCCAACTGGGAAGGTCCATACGTGGTAATTGAAGTGGTTCGATCGGGCACCTACAAATTGGCTCATCCGGACGGCAGCCCAATCAAAAACACCTGGCATGCCGCTCGCCTTCGCCGTTTTTACCAGTAAGCTTACTGGACAAATTTTATTGCTTTTTACTTCAGTATTTTGTTTTATGCAACTTTATTCTGATTCCATAAGATAGCATCAATCTGTAATCGAATCTATGTAAGAGTTGCATGATTAATGAAAAGATTGTTTTGCTCCATTTTTTATCCGGTATTGTTAAGCTAAGTACGCAATATTAAGCTTAATAGACCCATGTTTGGGGCCGACCGTATAAAACATGCGCCCTTTAACCTATTGGTAGTGTTCAAGTACATTGCGTTTTAAGCTACAAATACTTGGCGAATCCAAATTTGGGGCCGACCGAATGAAATCTGACCTCTTACAAAATTGTCTTAGTATTCAAGTTGCTTTGACATTAATTAAGGCCGGGAAGAAATATTTTTCAGCCGACCGAACGAGACCTTAATCATTTACAAAACCCCTTAAATACTGGGGGACAGCTAGGTTACGACCAAAAATTCACATACATGCTAGGCCGAAGCCGAAGATGCACAAACATATGAGTAATTATGCCAAGGCAATATAATGCCAAAGACGCATAAAAGTAAAATAAATATGCTAAGGCAAAATGAAGCCCAAGACGCATAAGAACAAGCAAAAATTATGCTAAGGCCAATTGAAGCCGAAGATGCGTAAAAGAGAAAATTATGCTAAGCCAAATCAAAGCTAAAGATGCATGAACAAAAGCAAAAGCCAATTTAAGGCCGAAGCCGACGACTTATAAATAAGGATATTATGCTAAGGCAAACTTAAATAAACAAGCCCGAAGGCAAAGTAAAGTATTACAAGCCCGAAGGCACGAATAGAGAGCCCGAAGGCAAAGTTAAGCATTACAAGTCCAAAGGCATTAAAAATCTACAAAATTACAAGACTTCGTCAGCTGGAGGTTCGTCGGAAAGAGACTCATCTTCGCCCGAAGAAACCTCTAAAGGTTGATCAGACTCCTCCCGACCGACCGGATCCGTCATCCCGAGTGTAAGATCAATCAGCTGAGTATGATCGAGGCCTAGAGAATGTGCCTGTTTGCACTAAAATCACGCAAGCGTACGTGGTCACAAGTAATATATAAGGTTAAGTCCAAATTCGTTCCCACAGGGATCAAGTTATGGTTCTATTCAGTAATTATGCCTATGCAACAATGTATGGTTATTATGCACTGCTAAGACAATAACAATTTTGGGTTTATTAAACTAAATTAACTAAGACACAAATTAACAAAACTAAGAATTAACTAGCTAACAAGAATTAAAATCTAATTACGTCTGCAAGAAAAACCATGGAATCCTAACTTCATTAAATACTTCGCTTAGATCTGACGCCTTTAATCACTATATGCAATGGTTATGATATCTGATCAGACAACACGAAACAAGTACACGCTACCTGTCAGCATACGTATACCAAACTAAACATACATCCACAAAAGAGATAGAAGATGAATAGACACCAATTATGCTTAGACCCTATATGTCTATAGAATTTGAAAACATAACGGTTGAAGAACAAGTTGTCCATAAAGATCACACAGGGCAGTATAAGTATTTTCATCTCACATCACGAATCATATTGATAAACAATTATGAACCTATGCTAGCATGGCAAGTTCTAAATCTCAAGATCCACTTTCACTTCACAAGAGATTAACAAATTAGATGTTCATGACGCATCTATCAATTAATCATAACCATACGAGGATATCAGATATACATCACACACAGATCTTTAAAGCAATCAAGATACTAAAGCTCCATAAATAATTCCGTTAGAATCCCATGACAACGATTAGTTCATAATTGAACCTCTCGTCATCATGGGATCTGATGAAACCATGATAAAAACAAAGTATGAAAAAAATACAAATAAACCTAAGTAATTGATATGTAAAGGTTCTACTCCTAATAATGATCCTAATAATGATCTTAATGATCTTCATAATTTACAAGGGTTGGATGTGTTTATATAGGCTCTAGACATCTTGCCCAACAAGAAAATACCAAATCAGAATTATAATAGAAGTACGTTTCCTAAACTAATTCTGATTTAAAGGGAAATTCGCAGCTGTCTTTTCTTCATTAATTCTGGAACGTTCCAGCTGCAATTGGGCCTCTGGACCACTTTATAATGATAGAAAATCTCGTTATCTTCGCGTGGACAGTAAGATCGCCCAAAACTGACTTCTAGAACTCAAGATATGGCCAAAATCGTAAAAAGGGCAAAACTGTAAATTTTCAGCGCGACTTTGAGCAGACTGCTCAAGATTGGAGCAGTCTGCCCGGGCACAATCTGCATTCCAGGACGAATTCTGGTGCAGTCTGCTCGAAATCTTGGGCAGACTGCCCAGATGCAATCTGATGGATTTTTTCTGCATTTTTTTCTTCATTTTTCAGCCTTTTCTTCCCGTTCCTTTTGCATGAGCTTCCGTCTTTAATCCTTCTTGACTTGTATACTACTTGGTAGCTGACATTAGCCTCCATTCTTCATTCCATAACATAAATCAACTCCAAAATGACGGAAACTACACCTTTAATCGATAATTCTTCAACCCTGCACAATTAAGCAAAACACATCAAAACTACAACAAACTTGAGTCCAAGTACACCAATTTAAGCCGATATGGAACGCTCCAAGTGGATATAAATCCACTTATCAGTGCCTTCAGCACAGCGCCATCATATCCCATTTGATAGCATCTTTCTTCGGTCAGCTCAAGGGTCTTCTTCAGTTTCCGAACGTTCTTCCTTGTAGCTTTGAGTTGTTTGTTTCTCCATTCAACCCTAGCCCTCAAGGTGTCCATCTCCTGCAGCCTTTCCTTCAAGGAATCATTCTCGGCCTTCAAGGAGTTAGCCTGGCCGGTGACCCTCTCTAAGTCAGTGGTTGCATTCCGGAGGTCCTCTTCCGCCTTGACTGCCCGAACTTCAAGTTGGTTGGCCGCCTCCAGCTTATTCTGTATCCCCTCCATCCGTTCGGCCACAACGGCTGACCAAGAGACCCCCTAGAAACAAATAAGGGAAAAGAATTAAACATTGAAGGCAAGTGGAAGGAATAATACCGAAGAAGAAAAAGCTTACCATGGAGAGCAAAGCCAACATCTCGGTATAAGCCTCAAGGTCGTTCGCCTTGGCAAACGTAGGCCTATCGGCTGGAAGGATGAGACCCCGGCAGAGATCGGGACCCACGATAATAGACAGCTGCGGAGCGGGGACAATGATCTGGTCAGTCTCGATAACTCCCCAAGGAGGAGAATACACCTTCGGATCGGCATCTCCTGACCGGAATCTCTTTCGGGAATCGGTCGAGGTAGCCAAGTCCAAAATCAGGTCCCGAGGAGGAGAAGAAACAGGTGGAGTTTCAGTTCTCTCTCCCTGATCGGGGACCGACTTCCCCTCCCCATCGGTCGGATGAGTAGCAGCCTCTTCTTCGGCCGTAGCGGTTGTAGAAAGCTGAACCGCCTTCTTACGCTTGCGCTCAATAATCTCCTAAAGAGAAGACACTGCACAATACAACGGAGTGTTACACAGCAGAAGATTGAAATTGAAAACAAATATTTTTGCCCAAACATATAAAGCTGAAAACAAGCATGTTATGACAAGATAAAAATGGATGTTATGTTACCACTACCCCAAAGGGCAACCAGCCAGTCGTTATTCTTGCCGTCCGATCGTGAGACCTTGCCCATGTCAAGCTCGCAGAGTAGGCGGTAATCGTGCACGTCCGCCTGCAACAGGTCGGGATATGTCAACCTGGACGGGTCTAAATCATACCATCGGCCGTATTTTTCCATCTTCGGCCCCGAAATGAATGTCCAACTCTCATGAGTCCCCTTGTTGCTAGAGTTGGTTTGAGCCCAATCGGCCCTACCAGTTCGACGGGCTATGGTGTAATAGCCGTTGCTCTTCGAGTTCCTTCGCAGCTCATAATGGTGCCAGAACAAGGTTGTCCTTGGAGTCATTTTCTTGGCCAAACACCGAGCTTGGAAAGCGTTGATGTGGAAGAAACTGTTCGGGTCTAATTGCCCTATGGCAATCTTCAATTGCTTCAGTATCTTCTTCAAGATCGGCAACATCGGTAACCGGAAGCCACACTTGAACGCCATCTCAGAAATACCGGTCGCCACGGTCCCTCCGCAGAGAGCGGGAATCTCGGGGTTGTGCCAGATGCGATCCTTCTTCCGCGGTGCGAAGAAGTACCAGACATTCTTCTCCACCATGTACTTGGAATGAAAGCGTTCAATTTGCTCCTCGGTCAGCTGCGACCGAAGGTTAGCGGCTGGGAATAATTTGGCGTCGCTGAAGGGCGAAACCTCCGAAGGACCAGCACCCTCGGTTGACCGATCCATGTCCCTGCATTCGGAAATGAAGAGTCATTAGCCTTGTACTCGGACAAAGAAGAAGAAAACAAAAAGAGGGGAGGCCGAGTACAGTGAGCCAGGATCGGTCGGAGCATCCTACGATCTAAGGTGAAGGAAGTCGGAAACCTAAAAACTACGGGGATTAGGACATTCTAAGAGAAGCCACAAAAGATCGAAATGGTCCGAAAATTCTTCTTAAGGTCTCAAGATCCCGAAGGAAGTTCTTGCCCAAAATTATCTTCGGACCGGTTCTAGAATCTTGGGGAATGTCAATACAAGAGGAAAAGAGCGCATCAAAAAGAATCTAAAAGCTTCTTGGACATGTGGGCATTTCGTTTAGCACTTAACAGACTCAAATGATTTCATACAGACATACAGATACATACATAAAGATACGTGCAGGAATATATAGCATACAGGTATATAATGGTAAAGAAACAAAGGAGAGAATAGCACTTACTGGTTTGAAGATTTCTAATAAGACTGAGTTTCTAAGGATATACCGCTTGGACGTAAATGTCGACCGGAATCGGAGAGTCGAAGATAACTGGTGAAGAAACGACGGTTCCAATTGCTACCAAAATGCTTTTATGAAAAAGTTTTTGCTCCAAATGCTTAAGAAATGTGTTTTGTGCGTAAAGTGAAAAAGGAAGAGACTATGAGTTTAAGAAGGGGAGTTGTGACGTTTGGACAGAGCCGTTTCGTATTCAACGGCGGAGATTAAAGCGTGAATCTCGAGATCAGACAGCTGTCAACCACAAGGGGACACGACTTCCAAGGAAACGTTTCAACTTTGTCCATCGTTCTTCTTATCTGAATAAGACGTCCGAAGAGTGAACTCCGAAGATGGGCCTAAGATTTAGCCTCCGTCCTGAGGATAACTCCGAACGAAGCCCAGGGACATGTTAGAGGCCCATCTCCTTAATGGGCCGAACCAATGAACCAGTGCCTCGAGCCCGAATGGAGGCCCATATCCGTCCGGTCCAGTTGCCGATAACGGTCATATGGTTCCAACTCCCGTGAACGTGGGACACGTCGGCACACGATGCCCACTCTTCGGGTAACCGCCCGGAAGGAGAAGAATATTAGTCAGGTTCATTCTCTCATTTTTCATACACAATTTACACACAACACAAACTCTCTACGTTCAATATTACTCATCAAAAACCGACTAATTTATTCTCACACCGGAGGTGAATCGGGGGGCTAAACCCTCGCATTCTTCTCATTTGCAGGTCTGACCGAACTCAGGTCCGGCGAAATACAGTCGTAACAGCTTGTATCAACGGGTAGTTAATTACTTAAACAAAGGCAAGTCATTAGTTCAGACCTTAGGGAGATAAGGACGTTCTTCATCATCGAATTTTTTAAAATCAGAATTTTTTAATTAGCCCTGCGGCCCAATCAAATTTAAAGTATATTTTTTAAGTATTTCAGAAAAGTTCCTGTGATCAATCTTAAGGTCCTTTTTCTCATATATATATATATATATATATATATAGGTCATTGTTCCATGGAGAACCATCTTACGTGGAAAACCGTGGAGAACCACTTAAAATGCATTAAAATTGCTTTATATATAAGGGCCCCGCAGGGGCATCTTCATAAAAAAGTCTTATAATTCTATCTTCTATCTATCTATAAAAAAATTAACAAAAAAAATTTTAAAAAATTTTCAAAAAATGATGACGTGGCAACATTTTTAAAATTTTTTTTTTTAATTTTTTTTTTTGATGAATGGATAGAGGGTAGAATTATAAGACTTTTATGTGAAGGGGCCCCGCCAGGGGCCTTATATAAAGAGCAATTTTAATGCATTTTAAGTGGTTCTCCACGTAAGATGGTTCTCCATAGAGTGGGACTCATATATATATATATATATAGTAGGGATATAGAGAAAACCCCTTTAAAAGGAGAACTTAGAAAACTAAATTAAAATACAGCACATATGGTATTCAAACTGATCGTTGGGAGATGGAGAAAAATGTGGTGAAATTAGATTTTAAAAAAATATCACCGATTGACGGGAAAAATCAAATTAAAAACGAAGGGGATTAGGTGAGATTGTGTGTGTGAGGGTGTATTTGATTAGTGTGTGGGTGCCCCTGGCGGGGCCATTGATTATAATACATCTAATGGTTAGGATTAGTACCTTAGTTTTCTTCAAAAAAAGAGTTCTCTTTTGATCATTTGCCTATATATATATATATATAGGCTTTTGCTCAAATACAAACCAATCCTTAAATACAAACTACAAACTAACACTAAATTAATTATATTTCATTTATTCTAAGTTTCCCGCCAAGGGTACCTTCACGAAAGATGCTTAAAATAATTGGCTCTATCCAACAAAAAAAAAAAAAAAATCCCTGCCGTGGAAATGCGAAGCATTTAAGACAGTAAACGGATGAGTTAGGTAGTCATGAGGGCCGAAGGCCCTCGACACACCCGTCAATCGTCTATTGCCTTTACCATTGATTGTCATTCCTTACAACTTTAGAATGATAAAGGCGCGAAGCGCCGTACAAGAAGGTGTGAAGCACCGTTAACCAGTGAAATCCACTGCCACGTCATCACGTGAACAGTGATTTTTTTTTTTTTGTTGGATAGAGCCAATTATTTTAAGCATTTTTTGTATTGGGGTACCCCTAGTTTGGTCATTAGATTAGCTTGAAATATTAGATTAGTGTTTAGTTTTTAGTTTTTAGTTAATTTTAGTTTGTAGTGGAGTAAGACCCTATATATATATATATATATACTAGCCTATAACCCGTACAATGCACGGTTGCTTGTAAACTATTTAATTATATTTTGTTAAAATTTTAAGTTGTATATATGTTTTTATTATTAAATTATTATTTTTATTTTATAAATTTCATGAATATAAGTATTATTTTAAATATATATTTCAATTATTACTTTCAAATACATATGTATATATAAAAAATATTACATAAAAGTAGTTTTTTCTAACTTTTATTTAGTAGAAAGAGTGAATTTATCAAATCATGTAGACCTTTTTTCGATTTTTATACAAAATTTTCTATATTGTAAGTGTTTTCCAGATTTTATGTAATTTTTAACTATATAACTTATAACTCGTGTGATGCACGGATGTTTTTTTTAATATTTTTTTTATCTTATTACTCTTATTTTCATATATATATATATATTAATTAGTAGGAAAAAAATTATTTTCGATAATAAATTATCATAATACATTTTTTATAGTATTTTAAATGATAATGTTTTAATTTTTAACTATAATATGTTATTGGCGGAAATTTTTTGGGGTAGCTTGTAAATAATATAAATGTATACTAATACTTTATTAAAAAAATAATTTTTTTATTATAATACTCCCTCCGTCCCACCGGGTTCTTAACATTTCAAAATGGGGAGTTTGACACGCATTTTAAGGTGAATTTTAAGGATAGTTTCATAACTTATTTTTGAAATTTTCTTTTTTTTGTATAAAAATAGAACAATTCTATTTTTATGCAAAAAAAATAAAATTTCAAAAATAAGTTATGGAACTATCCTTAAAATTTACCTTAAAAAGCGTGCCAGAAAGTGACAAAAAAAGTGTTAAGAATTGAATGGGACGGAGGGAGTATGATATTAACGGGAATAGAACTTTAAACTCTTAAAAATAGTTTATAAAATAATATATATGTTTAATAAAGATATGTTGTGATGGGTTTCGAGCATCAAACGCAGTGAAATTAAACGCGAAAAAGAATAAAAATCGAAACCCTACCGCATGATCCATGCAAAAACATGATATTTAATTCGGAGTTAGATGATTACCTTTAAGAAGCTTTACAAATTGATGACAGATGGAGGTCCAAAACAATCACCACGCAACCCTCTTTGAGATCTACGTTGCCAAAGTAGTCCACACGAACGCTTGATCGTCTAACTATCACCGGAGCCGGTACTGCGAAGAACCTGCCTCTCTCTTTCTCTAGCCTCTCAAACGTTTTTCTCTAAAAACGTATTGTAAAAGTATATCCTTAAAAAATACATCATAATGTATTTATAGGGAAAAGAGATTGGGCTAAACCCTAAATCGAATTGGGCTTCTCCAAACCCATTCTAATTTGGTTTTAATATTAAATTCGATTTCTATTTAATTATAATTAAGACCAGCTCAATGAATTAAATATCCAATTTTGAATTTAATAATTTAATTTAAATTCATAATTTAAATTAAAACTCCTTTGAAACGTTCTTATTGTGTAACCCTTTAGGTTATTATTACGTTGGCAATAATTTTAATATCCAATAATAAAATTATAAACAATGAGCGGCATCTAGTAATACATCGTTGCTACCCAAGTAATAATAATAATTGGTGATCCAATTAAACCTTTCGTGATTAATGTTTCCGTGTAATATAATCCCTTTAACCAAATATTATAGATTAAACTCGAGGCATGTTATTAATCACCCTCTTCAACGTTTAATCCGGGTTTCCTTGATAAATGAGTAGACTATTAAAACAAATCAATATTTGAGCATGGCCATGCATTTTCATAGTCCCACTCAATCAAGAGGCCAATAATATCTCTCCTAATAATAGGAGGGTTAAATCCTTTATCTATCATTCATATTTCTCATACGACTCATAATATACCCGATGTACACTTTTATCATCACCCGGTCAAAGGTAACTTTTAATGTAGTCAAAGTATATTAATCCTCGTATAGAAACATAATGATCTCAAGTCTAAGGATCATTACACCATTATCACTGTGAGTCTTTCTAATGACATTATCAACATGTAGAATCTCACCGTGGCTTAATCCAGTGCCATGTATAAAACTACATGCACCTATGTTCTTGACTTTAGTATCACTATACCTATGACCAATGAGATGTGGTCATCCGTCAACAAATATACTAATCTTTATGCATTATAATTGTCCCATATTAATAATGCTCGATTAGGGATATTTAGGAATATAAACACTATTCATATAATCTCATTTTTAAGTCACATACTTAAAGATATAGAATACATGTTCTATATTCCAAGGACATTTATTACTCTAACATTTATATTTAAGACATAATAAATTAATGTAGAATAATCAGTAGAACTTAATCATTAAATAACAAAATATTCTTTCCTAGAAGTACAACTACATTGTCTCTAGGACACTAACATTATCATGTTGTTGGTGGGATTCGAACTTAATCAATGAGAATATTTTAAATACTAGCTTATAACCCGTGCAAAGCACGGTTCTTTTTTTAATATTTATAATTATATTAATTTTTTTTTAATTTAATTTGTTATTAATTTACATACCAAATTATCGTTAAAAATTTAATATATATATATATATATATATAAGATTTTACACATTCGATTTAATATTTATACTCTATCTTGTATTCTTAAAATTTGATTTGAACAATTTTACAGCCCACGTGAAACTAACAAAATAATATTTAATTTAGTAATGATTTAATAATTGTTTTCCAATTAAACCTACGAAGAAACAAAAAAGAGAAGAAATTGACGATTTTTTACATTGAAAATTCTATTCGATTTATAAATTCTACTTATAATTCGTTTGATTATCAAAATACTCTTGTTATTACTTGAAGATTGTTCTACTAACAACCAAATACAATTTTAATAATAAATATAAAAGAGAGATTTTATTCAAACCTTTGATAATCTGAGTGTTTCCATTTGAATAATAATTATTAAATTATCACTAAATTAAAGATAATTTTATAAGGTTCATGTGGATTGTAAAATCATCCAAATATGATTTATAGATCTCAAGATAGAGTTCAACTAGTAAATATGAATTTCTTTTAATACTAATAAAAAAATAAATAAAATTCAAGTCTAATACAACCTTTCTTAATTATATCATTTTCAGATTATGATTTTCTTTTCAAAATTCAATTCTTAAACAACCTTTTTTAATTATATCATTTTTAGATTATAATTTCTTTCTAAAATTCACTTCTAATGCAACATTTTCTAATTATATCCATTTTAGATTATAATTTTCTCTTCTAATATGATATAATCTTGATCGTCTATTTTTAAAAATATTAGTTTCGATGGTTGAGATTATTTTGGTAGTACAGTGAGGAAAATTATGGATAAGATCCCTCTTACGCTTATTATATATAAGGATATAATTAGAAAAAGAATATTCTTTTAGTATTAGATCCAACGGTTCTCACTAATCTATCTCAAAATCCAACAGTTGATATTGAGTAGACCAAAAAAGTGTACCAAACCGACAACCAAATATACCTTGTTTCGCTTATAATAGTATATATATATAAACTTAAAATCCGCGCGATGCACGAATGTTCTTTAATATAATGGAATTTTCTTTTAATTTGAATTAAAAATTTTAAGACATGAATTTTGTAGGCTTGATATTTTTAAGGATATGATCTGATAATAATTATATAAATGTTGTTCGTGATATTTTTAGAAAAGGATAGATTTTAGTTTGGAAATATTGAATAGATGAAATGTTAAAGCTGAAAAACGTAATCGGTTAGTTATTAGTTATTATAATATCATTATTTTATTTTACTTAAATAAAACTACCTGAATAGGTTTTACTGAAAAAAATAAAAAAAATAGAAAATGTAACATATTTTAGTTGAAAAATGTAATTGGATAATTATTAGTAATTATAATTACAACATTTTATTTTATTAAATAAAATTGCTTATAGTATTTTTAGAAAAGAAAATTTTTTAGTAAGATAAAATATAAAAAAAATGTATATTACGTGAAAAAAGTAAATTGATTTGTTATTAAAAAATAGAAAAAGTAACATGTTTCATGTGAAAAATGAAACAGTTTACTTAATTAAAGCTACCCGAATAGGTTTTACTTGGAAAAAATAAATAAATAGAAAAGGTAACAGATTTTTGCTAAAAAAATTAATTGATTAATTGTTAGTAACTATAATTATAATATTTAATTTTATTAAATAGAATTGCTCGTAGTGTTTTTAGAAAGGAAAACTTTTAGTTAAATTAAATATAAAAGATAACGTATTTTACTTAAAAAGGAAACTGATTAGTTATTGAAAATTAGAAAAGTTAACATGTTTAACCTAATTAAGTAAGGTTAATTAAGTAAAAATAACATGTACCATTAAGTAAGGGTAAATAAGTAAATCAACAGGTATCATACCGACTGCCCGACCAACCAAACTTTTAATGTTTTGGCTATTATATAATTGTATAGTGATTAGTTATTGAAAAATAGAAAAAGTAACATGTTTTACGTGAAAAGGAAACATTTTACTTATATCAAGCACATATAGGTTTTATTTAGAAAAAATAAAAATATAGAATAGGTAACGTATTTTAGCTAAAAAAGGTAATTGGTTAATTATTACTCCCTCCGTCCTATCCATTTCTTTACACTTTTTTGTCACTTTCTGGCACGCATTTTAAGGTGAATTTTAAGGATAGTTTCATAACTTATTTTTAAACTTTTCTTTTTTGCATAAAAATAGGATTGTTCTACTTTTATACAAAAAAAAAAGAAAATTTCAAAAATAAGTTATGGAACTATTCTTAAAATGCGTGTCAAACACCCTGAAAAATAGACAAGGAATCTCTTTGGGGAAAGTGCAAATCCAATCACCTCAATTTAAGAATATTTTAAAATGATAAGAAACCGAAAGGACAGAGGGAGTAGTTATTATAAGTATAGTATTTTATTTTATTAAATAGAATTGCTCATAGTGTTTTTAGAAAGGAAAAATTTTAGTTAGATAAAATATAAATGATGATGTATTTTACGTAAAAAAGGAAATTGATTAGTTATTGAAAAATCTTAGAGAAAATGACCAAAATACATCACTTTTGGGAACCAATTGCCCAAAACACCTGTAGGCAGATTACACCGCCCAAAATATCCGCTCTATGCGCCAATATCCACTGCGTATTATATATTGTTTTGAATCACATGGACAGATGGTATTCAAATATAAGATAGTGAGATGGTGGTCCCGCAAATTTATTTTGCAACACATCATGTATTATTTAGACATCACGTGCAGCACTCTGAATTTTTTTAAGCCCTGCAGGACACCTACACTCATAACCTTAATGCGTGGTCGTGCCTCCACGCATCCCTCATCTACGTAGAGCAAATTACATGACTGCAACAGGAAAGTTTACGCATCTGTACAATGCGTAGTCGTCACTCCCCAGTTGTACAAGGTTGAATTATGTAAAGAAAACGCATAAAGGTAATGCGTATAACATAACACGCATACTGGTAATGCGTAGTTGGTGGACATTTTGGGCGGAGAACCGCGCATACGGGTATTTTGGGTTTTGGATATTAAAATATAGGTAATTGGGGATTTCACCCCAAAATCTTAAAAGGTGACATGTTTTACTTAAAAAGGGAAATTTATTAAGTATTAGTAATTATAAAAAATTAAGTAAAGATAGTTAAGTAAAGATAACATGTACCGTTAAATAAGGGTAAATAAGTAAAATCAACAGGTATTATACCGATCGATCGACTAACCAAACTTTTAATGTCTCGGCTATCAAAGTACGAATCCCACCAACAACATATTAAAATTAACATTCATAATATTAAAATATAAATAAAGCTAAAATTTAATTAACCACATTATTATGGCATTTTTTATTTTATTTTTATATAAAATATTAAAAATAAAATAATTAAATTAACTTAAGAGCATGTCAATGGTGGTGTTAAAAGAGATGCTCTGATGTGGTCCTGACTAGAAACGAGTAAGACTTGCGTCTAGGGCCCCCGACGTTCAAGGACCCAAATTTTCGAATCCTAAATATAAGTTTCTAGGATATGTAGTGTATATGTAAGGTAGGGCCCCGAAATTTGGTTTTATCTGAGGCCCGGAAACTCGGGAGCTTTATTGAAAAATAATTCACTCCAATGGAGTGCAAAAAATGAATGCAAAATAGCAAAATGCTATGCTTGTCGTCTAATATAGAACCAAATATAGAAATTGTTATAATTCCAACCTAAGAATGCTAAGTGGGAAGATGATGGAAAGTGGGTAATAGAGACAAATATCATATGCTATTAAAAATTAGATAATTGAAATTTGTCTTTATTTAGATATGTTTTGTGCTATTTTAAACCTATACAATAAAGAAAAAAAATTTCATTTTAACATGAAAAATCACTTCTTGATTTCAAAATATAACAAAATCTATATTTATTTTACCATCACCATTAAGCTTGCTCTAACATGTGAATGTATAGCAGTGGGGAATATATTATCTCGCATGCCCATTAGAGTAATGCAATTATTCAAGCCCAACCCAAAATATAATGTATCATTTATAGCCCAGTCCAAAATATTTCTTTCTGGATAATTTAGAGATTAGAATTATGACTAAAATTTGAAAGCAGTAATATTAGAAACTCACCTATAATAATTTTTAAACTATTTAACCAACCAAACTCACCAAGTTTGATCCTTGTGCAGTTCCCGTTGAATGTTAGGATGAATTTAGAGTCACAACAAAAAACCTGATTATCTATTTATCTATGAGTAAATTATACTTTGATGGCTTGAACTAAAATAATTTTCCACTTTAATGACTAATATTTTCAACTCAGCATTTTAGTAACCGGACAAATTATTTTAAAGTGAACGTCAGTCAAATGAGGGGTATAGTTGTTAGTTTATTAAATTATTTTAGTGAAGTTGAATTCTGTCTTGAATGAAGACATTCAAGACCTACTAGTGCCTCGATAAATTGACAATTTATGGCTCATTTGTTAAATTTGAACCAAATTATCTGGAACGTTAATATTTCTGGATGATTAATAATCTGGATAATCTGAATGATTAATAATCTGAATGATCGGAATGATTGATGAATTTGGACGAATACTAGTTCCAAATTATCTCTGAATGATTAATTTTTATATATTCTTGAATTAGATAAAATCTGAATTTTATTTTTCAATTTTCCAATAAAAATATATAATGCTACTGTGAGATGCTTTTAGTACATTGTGTCAAATTAAAAAATATATATAATATTCATATTATTTTGATATCATAATAATTAAGAATGAGAATGTATATGGCAATATGGCATGATGGTGATGAACTTTCCTTCTATATTTGTTTTAACCAGCACAACGACAAACTTGACATACAAATATGTCAAAAAAGAGAAGTAGAAAATATAATAAAGGTAATACATATGTATATATTCATTAATAGAGGAACGTGCATATATGAACTGTCCAGCTTCAATTTTGGGACGGTACCATTCAGAGCATTTTTGGTGTCATCCAGCAATTACATAAATTGACAAACAATCTGAATCAGTCAATTTCTGTCGTCCAGTAAATAATCTAGTTTAACAAAGAATCTGAACTACTGAATGGTTCACATCCAGCTATTTCAGCATGGTTCAGGTGTTAACAAATAAGACCTTACATTTCAACATATACAATAACAAAAATAAAAGCAATTCATTTTCTACTTGAATTCTTATATTAAAGTGTCCTCTGACGTAATTATCAAAAGGGAGTATTTCACTTTGACTCTTATCTTCGCTCCTTCCACACATAGCTTTGCATTGATGATGACCCAATATCATGGTGGTTCCTCTGGGCCTCTAACCATTTCTTTCGTATCTACAAAAGAGGACATTTTTGCTGCTCTTGCTGGCGAAGGAGGTCCCCCATGATAAACTGATGAATTTAAATCTACCTTGGTCGGCACCGCATGTTTAATCAACGGAGAACTAAAAGGTTTTGTGATTAGCATAGACATCAATCCCGATTTCCGTGACGACAATGTATGTTCATCCCACTCAGACCTTCTAATCTTTGCAGATACTACCCCAAAAAATCCAAGCCTTAAGAATAGAACTTTTTTCATACCGATACCCTTGACCTCAAACCATGCCTTTGTCACAAATGAATTTTGAAAACAGAAAAAAAGTTTGCTGAATGCAAACTACCCCCCACTTCTTCCTCTCATCACGACCAACCACCATCACCACCACCGTTGGTGACCAAATGTCATGGTGGTGCTCCCTTCCCTGGCCACCTTTCGAACACCAAACCCTCATATAGAAATACATCTCCTCCTTCTCAATCTGAATCTAACAACCAAATCAGCAAACAATTCATTAATCAAAAACCCCAATATCTTTAAGAACCCTAATTTTTGTATATATATATATATATATATATATATATATATATATATATTTGGGGTTGTATGTAATTGGGTCATTAACTGAGGAGAAATTGATTATGCAATCATTGGTCAATGGATAAATCTCAGTTAATGGCAATGGGACAGCTATGTGGTGATGTGACGCCCCAAATCTGGGGTCCAGATTTGGTGCCACAACCAATACAATTAAATATAACTTAATTATACAGACGACCCCTCGACAAGGATCGATCTCAGGTTATAGTATGAAACAAGAATCTAAATCACAACTATTATAACTACTATACCTTCTTATCAGAAGCGCAATCCAATACTGTATGTGTCCATGCTGACTCTGAAATCTAACTTGAATAGAACGCCTTGCCACACTCGTTCGAATTATAAGACGTAGGTAGACCATTCTTAAGTCTAGCTGAAAGGTTAGATGAATAAACAAGAGTGAGCCAGTAACGCTCAGCAAGTGAATAGTGAAGTAACTTCTAAATAAACTGAAAACTGACAACAAACATAAAGCTGGCTTCCAACAATAATAAGATGGTAGAATGATATGATTGGAAGCAATAGAATAATACTGACGTT
The DNA here is from genome assembly GCA_037693485.1 of Kitagawia praeruptora. Classification (NCBI taxonomy): domain Eukaryota; kingdom Viridiplantae; phylum Streptophyta; class Magnoliopsida; order Apiales; family Apiaceae; genus Kitagawia; species Kitagawia praeruptora. Next base: position 105,755,669 of record CM075352.1, on the reverse strand, counting down.
TGGTAACAACAGGATATCAACTGGAAAGTAAAGCAACAGTTGATAATAAAATATGTGCATGGCAATTGACATTTCCAATAGTAAACCAATTTCATTTCACAATTTTATAAAAGAAATCTTCACTTACAGAAAACTGATTGGAGGTTTTTATTATAATAGACAATACAGGTGATCAGCCCATAAAGTCCCCATACCAGACACAGAGTCCCTCTGGACATCAATTCCTCTCATTAGGATAACTTGGGTTCCCAAGAGGCAACACATTGGCCTATAAAGGTGTCGAACTGGACAAACCAGAACTACACTACTACATACACAAACCGACGAGACCAACATTACCCATTCGCCCCATCTCACCAATCGTCAGGAATCCGTGGAAACCATTTAGACGGAGTTCCTAACATTTTATAAAAAAAGTTATCTCATTCTTAAACTGTTAAGATTTGCAAAACTCTTTTTAACTTCATAAAACACTTTAACACTTAACTTTTCAAAAACCCTTACTTCGAAGTACCTTTGACTCTCTGATAACATATCAGCCCAGTCTAAGTAGCTTCAAAGTAATTTAAGACAATAACCCATTTTGATTTGTAATGATAAAATCTAAAGATCTGGTCAAGTGATCTGATATCAAAGGAATAAGGTTTGCAAGTCTGATTCATCAAGAAAAGTCTCCAAGGTAATCAACATATAGTATATGGAAAAGTTATAAAATCTCAAGATCTAGGTTGTACAAAGTTATGGTGGAGAAGACTTGAGTACAAGTTTAAAACATTAAAACAGGGTAGCATCTCAATTTATGGAGATAAAGGTCTTGCATTTATGAAACAATGGTTAGACAGGGCATAATAAATAAGTCTCATTTTTCTAAATCAAGGTTCGTTTGAATACGGATTTCAAAACAAGCTTTATTAGCAATTAGCTTCTTAAAACAAAGTTCGTTGAGGTAAAGCTCATTAAAAGCCAAGTTCAATAAGATATGGTTTCTTAAAACATGGTTCGTTAAAACCTGCTTCTTTAAAATAGAGGTTTAGTAAAACTTGGTTCACTAAAATAATTGTTCGATAAGATAGAAGTTAAGAACATATGAGTAGGCAATACAGAGATTAATAAAATCTGATTTGATAAACTAGAAGAAGGCTTATCCAACAATATTTTACAAAACAGTCGTCGAGTTTTAGAAATCATATTTAAGATTTGAAAGTCCGATTGGGTCTATAGAGTATAAGACAATAGACATGATAAAGGTCCAAATTTAAAACAAAGGATAGGTTATAGAATCAAAGTTCACTGTTAATCTAAAGAATGGTAGTCATAGGGTACATAACAATCAATGTATATCAAAGGATAATTCACAAGATAACTCAATAAAAGGGTACATCAAGGTAATGATTACTTACAAACTGATTTGAAAGAACATTTGATAATTAACAGAAGCAGATATACTTCACTTGAACAATAAGTGAGGAATGTAAACACCTGCCTCAGTACACGTAGTCTTGATTCCAACACATCGGTTCGTTACTCACTATACTTCAGTCTCTACTTCTTGGTACGTTGATCTCTAATTGACTATACGTCTTATCTTTCCTTCATAAATCGTTAACCAAAATGCTTGTTATCTTCGATAACACCTTACTTCTACGATTCCAATAACAGACGCACTGGGCTCTTATCGGCCTCCTATTGGTACCTATATACAAGTAGAGTACAGCTTCAGTATACTTATACCCTTAATTATCTAACTCTATTCTACCCACCGAATCCTATTACGCTTCACCACATAACACATATAGCACATACTAATCACATTATTAAAATAGTATAGTAGAAACTGATAAGCCATATAAGCATCTAGCACTTAGCACATAGCATATAATAATTATGCAAAGCACTTAAACACTTAACAGCTAGTACCAACTCATTATACAACTAGTTTTATCATATTTATATACAATTTAAGAATATATATTTAACAAAAATCGGGCAGCACTTCCTTTGTAAAGTGAACTAGCCCGTCGGAACAAACTGACTCAAATCAACATTCAAACTAACAATCACATCTCAAGCTCATATATCGCTCCAACTTGCGATTATAGCTTACCATCTACTATACACATTAACAAGACTAGTTCACATATGAATCATAGTTTAACAATTAACACTTATAGTTGTACCAACATGACAACTCCAAATTATAGTATTAACACATATCGGATTAAGAAAACTAATATTCACTTCTGGACAAGCCCAAACTAGTATATCAATTCATCTTAACAACTCATACTCTCGTTAACTAACTACTAATATGTACTATAACACAAAACTTAGCACTTTACCATCTACAAACATCTCATAATAATTACTTAATTCAAATTACCCTTTACTCAATTTATACATCGAGTTTACAACTCTAATAAATTAAATTTTTGAACTACAATCCATACTCACGCACATGCAACACATATCATCCCATAATCAGCCTGCGACATCACTTAATATTACAAATTAATCATCAGATATCAAGTTAAACATATAGAAATCCATATCAACAAAACCCTTAAATAATTAATTCGAATTACAACAATAAAATACAAAAACTCCTACATGCACATTCTACCTTTAACAATTAACACACATAAGGACTGTGATTAGGATAAAAAACACCATCTACACCGCCGGCTCGTCGGATTTCATCGCCGGCGGCGGTTGTTTCTGGCGAACAGCCCCATACGGGGTCTGTTCTTCCTCTACAACTATCACCACACCAATTCCGGCACCTAGCATCAATATAAGAGCTTTACAAACACTAAACAAAACTCCCCAGATCTTATAAGCCAAAAACCGAGCTATACATACATATGTATATACAAAATATTTCAAAAATCTGAAGAACAACATACCAAGATTATAAAACGAGTTGAATTAGAGATTATACAGTAGTTTAGAAATGATTTTGAGCTTCAAAATTGAGGGGAGAGAGATTTAAAGTCGTATTCATTAATGTGACTAAAAAAATGTTAGAGAGAGAAAATGCTCCACCTTCTCTCTAACCTCGCTTACTGTTCACTGAAATACACTGCAAACACAACCGTTGACTATCCTTTTCACCATCTCAATTGCCTTCACTTGCCTTACGCCCCTCATTTCCCTAATCGTCTCACTCTCCTCTGTCTTTTAATTCCACTTTCACCCTCGATCTGTAAGGTTTGATTTTCATATGGGTTCTAGGAACTCGGAACATTCTGGTTCCACAGATTCCGATGAATTTGCTGCTTTCATAGGTCATCATTATGCTGTCCCTGCTTTTAACCTCCAACCACAGTTGCATTTTGATCCAGATGGGTCATTGAACACTAATGAAGTCATGGGCGAACCTTTATCTCCGGGAACAGGAGCTCGAATGAGGGAGCAGATTAATTTAATTCTCAATGATGGTAGTGTGCAAGCTGCTACTGGGCCAGAGATTCAGGGGTCTAGTTATGAATCTCAAACTTCACCACACGAGGTAACCTCACAAATTAGAGTAACTACTATTGATGGCATTAATCCTATTGAAGTTCATTTAGAGAACCTTCATGACAAGATTACGGTTGAGAAAGGTGTTCTAAAGGTTGTTAATGTCGAAGATGTTGACATTGGAGGAATTAACAACTCGCAAGGAAACCCTCTCAAAACAACTGATAATATTGCTAAGATGGCAAGTGGTGAAACTAGCCATGTTCATAAGGCTATCCCTAAATCTTGGAGTGATTTAGTTGCTCAATCCGTGCCCAACACTCAAACTAATGAAGTCCCAGCTATTGAAATAACTTACAACCTAGATGGTTCTGCTAATATTAATCCAACTAGAGAATTCCTTCTTAATGCCAGGAAACAATGGGAGTCAAGTTTGATAAGCCATTTTATTGGAGTTAGATTTGATTTTAACTTTATTAAGGTTCAAGCCATGAAATTATGGAAAAAAAAGGACTGATGGATGTATATTTTATCCTAAAGGGTTATTATACATTTCGATTTAAAATAGTGGCAGAGAAAGATGCAATCCTTAGTCTAAATTCTGTCCAGATTGGGGGGAAAAATATGTACTTGATACCCTGGATGGAAGGTAATGCCTTCAAAAAGAATGTTGTATCCAAAGTCCCTTGTTGGATTCCTTTGGTAGATGTACCTTTGTCGTAAAGGTCCAAAGATGGTCTGAGTAGCTTGGCTAGGGTTGTTGGCAAAACTTTGAAATTCGATGATGCTACAGCACGTTTCAAGCCTATAAAATATGCAGGGGTACAAGTCGAGCTCGAATATGGAGGACCTAGACCTCCCTATGTCTGGGCTCCAGTGATTAATTGTAATGGTGACAATGAGAAAATGAAGGTGGAAATTCTATACCCTCATATGCCGTACTCTTGCAGTATTTGTAAAGCTTTTGGTCACTCTCTTTCCAGATGTCATAACAATCCTGAGGCAGTCAAACCTCAACCTCAACCTACTAGACATAACAAAGGTGGAGCTGGAACTTCTAAGGATATTGAAGCAAAAGGCAAGGCTACAGAAAATGGAACTTCGGGATTGGAAACGGAAACAGAGACTGTCAATGCTCACAAGGAGGACTATGTTAGAAATTTTATGGCAAAAGGAAATGAAATGGTGCCTTATGTTGTGGGGAAATTCCTGGGATGTGACGTAGTTATGGATGATGATGAAGTGTTTGAGCAAGCTCAACAAGCCAATGAAGAAGTGGAAATTCAAAATGCCACGGTTACAATGGATAATGATGTTACCATGGTTTCTCACGAAATGCAACATGTTCTGGTCTCTAATAAATTTGACCCCTTAAACACAGTTGAAGAAGGGGAATATCTTCCAGATGCTGCCAAAACCTCTAGGAAGAAAAGAAAGAATAAATCTCCAATCTCTGCTGTAAATGGTGTTTTAACTCTGAATGCAAATGAAACCGCAACTGGCTTTATTGAAGTCAGCACTAAAAGGAATACTAGGTCGGCCAGTGGGTCAGCCAATCTTAAACTCTGATGGATTTTGCAACATGAAACGTTAGAGGCCTTAATAAACGGTCTCATCAACGTGAGTTGATCAATTTTATCTCTGTTAATAAATTATCTCTTATGGGATGTGTTGAAACTAAAGTTAAGGTTCACAACTCTATGTCTATATCCAAACGTATCAATAAGAAATGGTCTTGGGTTTTTAATTATGACCATCATTATAATGGTCGAATATGGGTTGAGTGGGATCCTAGCAAGTGGGATGTGTCTGTTTTGGCTCAATCATCGCAACATATTACTTGCACTGTTACTTTCATTGAAAAGCAACTCAATTTCTGTATTTCTTTCATGTATGCTCGAAACCAACCTCATTAGAGGATCCCCCTTTGGTCTGATCTATTTTATCTCAGCTTTACTATTTCAATTTCTTGGTGTGTGTGTGGTGATTTTAACAGTATGCTCTCTCTGGATGAAGTGGTAAGAGGTAGAGAACATTGGACTCCAGAAATGTAAATGTTTAAAGATTGTGTTTATACTGCAGGTTTGGGTCACATTAAAACTATTGGTCCTCTGTTCACTTGGTCCAACAACAGACCTCTGTCTCTTATTCAAAAACGTCTAGATCATATGTTGGGTAACAAGGAGTGGTTTTCAACTTTTACTGAGGCTTTAGTCACTGTTAAGTTGAAGGGGCTTATGGACCACTGCCCTCTTATGCTTTCTGTCCCCCTGGTTATTGAAAGAACATCAAAAGGGTTCCAATTCTACAATTACATGTCTAATCTTGAGGGTTTTCTTCATGCAGTTAAGAAAGGTTGGGATGAGCAGTGGTTTGGAGACCCGTTGGCTATCCTTGCAAGAAAGCTTCAAAATGTTAAGAGAGAGTTGAAGGCTCTTAATAAATTGCATGGAAATGTTCATTCTAATGTTCATGTGGCACGTGCTTCTCTGCAGGAAATTCAAGAGAAACTTATTAGTGATGGTCCGAATTTGCAACTCCTTGGTGATGAGAAATAGGCTAACATTAATTTGGAGAATGCAATTCAAGAGGAAGAGTCATTACTTTTGCAGAAATCTAGGGTCAGTTGGCTTTCCCTGGGAGATGGTAAAACGAACTTTTTCTTCAATAAGGTTCGAGCAAATTAGAATACAAACAAATTTCTGACCATTGAAAATTCGGAGAACATTATTGTGCATGGTCAGTCAAATGTGGCTGATGTCGCTGTGGAATTCTTCAAAAATACTCTTGGTAGCTCTCAGAATTTAGTTGAACCTAACTTAGAGGGGATTGAGTGTAACTCTATCTCTGTGGTTCAGGCAGACATTCTGGAAGCACCTGTTTCTAGGGACCTCATTCTAAAAACTCTGAAGGCAATGAAGAAAAACAAGGCCCCTGGTCCTGATGGTTTCTCTGTGGAATTTTTCTTAGCCTCTTGGGAGGTGACTGGTGACTGTTTTTACGAAGCAATCATTCACTTTTTCAATACCTCAGTTATGCATAGGGGTATTAACTCCACTGCCATTGCCTTAGTTCCCAAGGTACCTACTCCGTCGAATATGAAGGACTTTAGACCTATCTCTCTTTGCTCCATTGCATATAAATGTATTGCCAAGATTCTAGCTGGGAGACTTAAAAGATCGAGTAATGCCTGGCCTCATTCATATTTCCCAATCAGCTTTTATCCCCGGGAGAAGTATTTCTAACAATGTTTTAATGGCGCAAGAATTATTTCGAGGCTACTCAAGGCTAACAGGTTCCTCTAAATGTGCTATAAAGCTTGATTTGCACAAGGCTTTTGATTCTATATCTTGGGACTTCATTATGGCAGCTTTAAAACACATGAATTTTCCATGTAAGTTCATGGGGTGGAATTGGTCATGTATATCGACTGCTTCTTATTCAATTAAGGTTAATGGTTTTCTTTGTGGTTTTTTCAAGGGCAAGAAAGGAATCAGACAAGGGGATCCTCTCTCCCCTTATCTTTTCTCTATAGCCCTTAATATTTTATCAAGCATGTTATCTTAGGTTCCTCCAAATTTTAAGTTTCATTGGTGATGTAAATATCTCAAATTATCTCATCTGTTATACGCTGACGATGTCTTATTGTTCTCGCACGGTGATAAGGATTCTATAGCTCACATTATGCAGTGTATTTCTCGTTTTGCTTCTTGGAGTGGGTTATCTCCGAATGTGAACAAAAGCTCAGTCTTTTTTGGTAATTGTTCGTCGGACTTCTGAGACTGGTTTGATTGAGAATATGATATTCCTCACGGTGAGCTCCCTGTTAAATTCCTGGGTCTTCCTCTAATTTCTTCACAGTTAACTTTCAATGATTGCATTCCCCTCATTGAGAGAATTACCAGTCGAATCACAAGTTGGACTACCCTGCTTCTCGCTTTAGCTGTTCGTGCGTAATTATTAAAGGTTGTTTCTTTCTCTATTCAATCTTATTGGTCCAAGCACTTTCTCTTACCTGTTGCTGTGCATAAACGTTTGCAAAGGATTTTTTCTAGGTTTCTTTGGAGGGGAAATGTTAATATTAAAGGGGGAGCTAAGATTTGTTGGGATAATGTATGTCTCCCTATCGAAGAGGGGGGTCTTGGTTTTAAGAATACTAAGGAATGGAATCTTGCTCAACATTTGTATCTTTTGTGCTGAATTGTTGGCAATCACTCTTCTCTCTGGGCTTCTTGGGTTAATACGACAGTTCTAAAAAGGCATAAATTCTGGTGTATGGAGATCCCTACTGATTGCTACTGGATATGAAGGAGTATTCTTAAACTTCGTCCTTTAGCTTAACAATTTCTAATGTATAAATTGGGGGATGGTAGAAACACTTCCTTGTGGTTCGACCCATGGTGGCACTCAAACTGTCTTGCCTCCTCTACATCTGATCTCATTATTTCCCAAGCTGGGTCTCGTGGTGACTCTAAAGTTCATGATCTTATAGCTTCTGGTACTTGGGTTTTGCCTATACCTCATAGTTGAATTCATCACTTAAACTAGGGGCTTCGTTTCTGGCTTGAGGGTTTTGATTTCCCGGATTTTGATTTAGAGAAATCTGATGTTATTTGTTGGGGGGATACTCTTATTTCAAAAGTAAAAGTTTGGCACATTTGGAATTCTATTCGAAGGAGATTACCGGAGGTACCTTGGCATTCGTTTGTTTGGCATAAACTTCGTGTTTTGAGATATGCTCATCATCAATGACTTTTAAGTCATGGAAGATTGGCTACTTTTGATAGATTGGCTGCTTTTGGTATTATTTTTCCTCAACATTGTCTCATGTGTGTTGGAAGTTCAGAATCGTCGAATCATCTCTTTGTTACTTGTAATTATAGCTGGTACATATTGGAGCAGTTAGCTCGCGTTTTGCACATTCCTCTCCTTGCGGACACTTGGATAGGTCTCATCTCTTCTTGGGGATCTATTTCTGACCATGTGGTTTGCTCTATTGTTCTTCTTACTGCACAGGTTTTTTGCTATCATATTTGGAGGGAGCAAAACTCCCGTTTGCATGATAAAGGGATTTTTGGTCCGAATAAACTATTAAAGAGAATTTTGTTAGATTTAAAATCTAAGTTAGCTAGCTCTAACTAGTTCAAAAAATTTGCTTGTAAAGATAGGTTCAGGTGGACTTTATTATGACCATGGGTTGTTCGGCCCCTTTCTTTTGTAGCTTTCTATATACAATCTCCTTCTTGGTAGATTATTAGTAGATAGTCCTCTCTATGGCTTGTTATAGAGCAAGGATCAACCCCTGTATTTTTTGTTCTTTTATATATATTAAAATTAGCAAAAAAAAATGAGCAGTGGCGGTGGAGTATATAGCCCCAGGGGCAGTTTAGTCATTTGCCAAAAGCTGAAAACCCACTTTCTTTTAAAAGCTTATTTTAATCCTTTAAAAATCAAAATAAATTAGAGAATTAGGAAAACAATATAATTTTTTAAAATTGTAAAATAAATTTTATGAAATTACAGACCGCCCCATATTTTTAAAATAATTTTGGGATCAAAAATGAATTTTATATGATTTTTACAAGTTTAACATCTTTAATAGGAAAACAGCTTGTTAAAACATTTTAAAATACCTACGCCCACAATTAAATACTCCCAAAAATTTTAAAAACTAAATAATATCATAGAGATGATAATGCAAAAGATTTCATGATTTAAAACGTCTCCGATGATTTTATAAAAATCTCAGAAGATTAAAAATGAATATTTAAAATACTTTTAATGCTCCAAAAATACAATTAAAATTCCACAAACACATATAACACTTACCAATCATCACATAGTCATGTAAACATGATTTCACATATATTTTACCTTCACAGAATATCCACATCACATAATTTTCATTTAACAGCTAAGTAAACACTTAAATAATTACGCAAATTTCTAGGTTGTTATAGGTGAACTACCTCATGTCCATTAACTGAGATGAAGAAGAGAAAGTGGAGAAATTGATTTTTAGGGTTTATGTATTTGAGGATGAAGAGAGACTTTACATGCCGTTAAATTAATAAATTGACAATTGTGCCCCTCATTTGATGACGGCGTTAGACGATCTGAGACGTAGCCCCCACATCGCTTTAAAATTATTTATTCAGTTACTAAAGTCTACGAGTTGAAAATATCAGCCATCAAAGCGCAAAACTATTTTAGTACAAGCCACCAAAGTGCAATTTACTCTTTATCTATTTATCGGACGATCTATGATATATAGACAAGATAGCAAAATAAAATAGAAGACCATTAAAGATAGGATAGCTAAAGTCCAGACTTATTACACATATTTATCTTTAATACTTGGTTCATCTCGAATACAAGACAACATTTTTTACATTCCCCTGTAGTTGATAATTCTATTTTCTGATATCAACAAAACTTCAAGTACATGTTAAACTAAAAACTACACCTGCCTCTGCGAATGAACAACGATGTCCTTAGTTTATGTCAACTTACGTCTTCTCACTTGGTCTTCTTCTTACCATTCTTGCTCATTCTTCAACCTTCCCTGGGTGTTCGGTCGTCCTCTTGTGGCACCTAAAATCTGACACGAAGTGAAACGTTTTGCCACAGCAAGTCCCACCACAGGTATATGGATGTTCACCTATATGAACTCTGATTTGTTTCGTCCCATTTAAACGTCTTCGTGCAGCCTCTCCAAGAGCATTCCAGGGGACGTTCATCACGATGCAGTCTCTGATGCTAGAGTAGATATATGTGTGAGACAAACTTTTTTTGACAACCCTGTACTGAGCAAATGTTTTTCTCATGTTGCACCAGCTATTTTTTGGAGTCAAATTTCATTGTGCAACTCTTAGTGTCACAAGCATATACTCTATCTCCTCTGGTTTCTTGGTCCTTTTGATAGCTAAAGCCTGGATTCCAAGAGTCCGCTTTCCTTTCTTAGTGCATGCGAGCTCTTTTGATGCACTTCTTTCCAATCATTCTTTGCAGGGTGTTTTCCAAATCTTTGCCTCAGTCTGGTGCTCAGTCTACCTTCCGCCCTCCCTTTGTTATTGAGCTCAAACTATTCGCCCCCTGGTCTTGGTCTTTTTCATGCTGAGGAGTCTCCTCTCGGATTACCTTCTCCTTTAGTTTTTCTTCTTCTTTCATACACTAGGATGCATTTTATTTTGGTTGCATGATTTGCAACCTTCGCTGATACTTTCGCTTGAGGAGACTTTCCGCTTGAGGTTGGCTCATTATTAGCCATACTCGTCCTTTTAGTTTGACTTCTTAACAAATTCTCAGGCATTGCATCAGGAATTTGCTTACTGTAAATTAGAAAGTGACTAAGTTCAGCATTATAGAAAAGATTTACCCTATCTTTACAGTCCAGTCAGCACTCCTATGGATAGACCCTTTACTATTTAGAACCGAACCGATGCTCTCCCTGTCTTCTTCGGTTACGGTCCTTTAAGTCAATGTTACTCCAAAGATTATCAGCTCCCAGATCATCGGCCAGTAATTCTGCTTCAGCCTGAAACTTAGGATAATCTGCACATATCCATTGCTAAATGATATTAAAAGGAGTGGTATACGAAAGGCAAGTGCTAGTGCATTTACACATATGTTATAAACTAGATTATTTTCACAATCTTCGTTGCAGTGCGCACCAAATTGTCAAGGCAGTAAGCAAATCCTTGATAAATATAAAGCATTTTACTCTTTGTGTGCTAATTAAGTTTCCAAAAAACAAAAAGGAAACATTATAGAGGAAAAATGACGGAAGAGTTGTGAGCAAACAATATATCTAAATTGTGATTGTATACAAGTTTATGACACAAGACTGAGTAATATGTTATATACTTATATACAGAATTAAGGTCCCAGGGTGCAGGGATGAAGTTCTCACATTCTTTAACAGAAAAAATAGCAATTACTCCTGTTTCTGAAGTTTAATGTATATTTGTCACATATAAATTTAAATACATTTAAATTTTGTCACATGCTTTTTTCATATATTTCACAAAGAAATTATTATAATAATTAAAAAAAATACCTGCAACTATATGTCGGCCTCACTCTATTTTGGAGCACTTTCTTCATTGATTCCTGCTAATAAAATATTTAATAAATCAATAATTAAAACAAAAAAATCATGTAAGACTTTCGTTAAAACCTTTTATGAATTAAAGATGAAGATCGAATAATTATGAGATATTTTCGTATCATTAAAAATAATTCATGTGAAATCATCTTGATAATCTTGTGCCATAATATATAATAAAAATATAAAATGATTCAAGATTTAGAAGTATATATTAATATGTATGTATACTTGCATTACAATGAATTATGTATTAAGTCAAGTTCGACTTTTGATTTTGTTTACACAAAACAATCAAACTAAAATTTCCCAATTTAGGAGAAAAAACATATATATACATGGTACAAAATGATTAAGATGATGGCTTAACTAATCGATTCAGATATAATCCAGGTTCTTACCATTTTTCAGAAATAATATAGAAAGATTGCTCAGCGATTCGAGTAAAAACCTGACAAATCTGGTAATAATCACTAAAACCAAAACACTCCAATTTTAGAGATTGCATTATTTTTATTTGTCATTGTGTTTTTGGTAATAATTAAAAAGTTTCGAAAGATCGGAACGGTGAATTCAATTTTCCGGGTGATTGACACATAACACAACGGAAAATCAATATATAAGACTAGAGTCCGAAAATCCTATTCGAGAATTTACACAAAAATTGTTAATCCACAAAGTCAGAATCTTACCTATTCATTAAAGTCGAGAATGAAAGATGTATGAATCCCAACATCTCCAGCTTGCACATTTTATATTCCTGCGGTATACCAACGACTGCTTGAGATTCATCGATCAATTACAAAGAGAACGGTAATAGATCAGTCTCTCTCTAGCTCTCTATCTCTCTAGCGGCTAGGGATTTCTTACTATATGATATGTTGAGAATGGGACACATTTCACATGTATATATAGTGGCAAGAAAGAATGTTCAAAACCCTAGTTCTATTAGGTATTACTAAAATTACTATTTAACCCTTCACGTCGCTCTTTTATACATTATATATCCTTGTTTTAAATAAGCGGTAAAGAGATAATTTGGTACGCTTAATCACTTATACCAAAAAGTGTATTTTAATAAAAATATTTGTTCTTTTTCTTTTCTTTAGTTTTTAAGTAATTATAATTAAATAATAATTGTTAAAATATCAATAAATTAAAGATTATTGCATAAGTTTCGTTTGGACTATAAAATTGTCCAAATCCGACTTTTAGATTTGAATATGGAGCAAAAACATCAAAGCTTAAGTACACTAAACATTTATTTTTTATTTATTTAAGCTCTAACTGATTTTATTTTCTCTAATAATTTCAAATTCAAAAGTTCTTTATCTATTCTATTAAAATTTCAAAATATATTGAATTAAAATCAAATTCAATACAAAATATAACTAATATGAGAATGAAATTATATAAAACTCTAAATAAATTCAAATAATTTATTTTTTTAAAATTAACTAATAAATATTATTAAATGATAAATTATCGGTTAAATATGAAGAAAATTAGAGAGAATTACTAAAATGCCTATTTTTCACAAGTTTTTGCCCAAAATACTGATTTTGAAAAAAATGGCCCGAAATACCGACGGGATACGGAGAATCGTCCTCCGTATTAGCATAATACGGAACACCGTGTTCCGTATTATGAATGATACAGAACACCATCTTCCGTGTTAGCATGATACGGAACACGGTGTTCCGCAACACCCCATGATACGGAACATGGTGTTCCGCAACACCCCATGATACGGAACATGGTGTTCCGCAACACCCCATGATACGGAACACGGTGTTCCGCAACACCCCTCATATCACGGTAGACGATGTAGCGTTTTCAGTCAGTAAAAAGGGCCAGCATGGCTCCCATATGAATATTTTGGGCCATCACCCAGAAAATTAATTCTAGAAAAACATGGATACAATAATTGAGAACTACATTTTTAAAAATTAACAAATAAAAGCAATTAAATTTGACAAAAAAATCATATCCAATAAATATATAAATTACTCCCTCCGTCCCACCCATTTTTTTTACATGTTTTTAGCATTGTTTGGCACGCATTTTGAAGCGTATATAAAGTAGAGTTCCATATTATTTTTAAAATTTTCTTTTCTTAAATAAAAATTTAAACATTAAATTTTTATTCAGAAGAATAAAAAACTAAAAGTAAATTATGTAACTGTACTTTATAAGAGGCTTAAAATGCGTGTCGAGCCCTCTGTCCCAAACGTAAAGAATTCGTTGGGACAAAGGGAGTAGTATTTATGATTAAATTGTTAACAAGGAATGAAATATTTATTTAACTAAAATCCAAATAATTAAACAAAAGTGAGGGTATGAAGTTAAACAAAAAAAAATTATATTGTTTAGCATCAATTTAATTATTTTTCTCTAATTGTTTCCAATTAAAAAACTATTTATAAATAGAATAAATATGAATTAAATTATATAAAGTTGTATATAATTTTTTAATTATTTATAGAAGATAATTAATAAATATTAATAGATAATAAATTATCTTCTAATTATAAAGAAATAGAATCCAACAAGAAAAAATTGTGTTCAATAATTTAAACTAAATTATAGATATTATTTCTCTTGAGTTTTTATTAGTAATTTACGTGAGTAACAACCTATTTAATATATTTAATTTATATTTAATACAACACTATAAAGGAGGGTCAAAACATGTACATAACGTGTTACGATAGGATCATCCCTAAGTTTAGTCCCAGAGGTTATCAAGTAAAATCATATATTCTCTAATTAATAAATAATTAAAAAAATAAGTTTTATGTTTTTTAAAGTAATAATATACAAAATTAATAATTATACAAAATATTTAATAAATTAAACAAATTGCTAAGAACTAAAATCGAATAGCATAAAACCTGTAAAAAATAGTTTTTTTTGTCACAGTAATTCTATTATTTTAGTATCTGTTCTGATACTCGAACCTTGATGATTCAACAAGGCATAATCCTCATTCATAGTCCTCATTTACCAAATGAGCTACACCATCATCCAAAACCAAACTAAACCAAACATACCCAATATATCCCGCTCAAGCTACACCATCATCCCTCGTAAAAAATAGATTATATATTTAATAACATAAAAGCATAAGAAAGATAACAGGATATCTTAAAAACGTAAATTTAACATATCATTATGAGGAATTTGTTACAACTTACGGAGTACTAAAACTTGGACTGCAGGCATTATCAAACTACTATTGAATGATTTCAATAAAATTGATAATGTTTGCGATACACTTAAATGTGTAAAAATTTGTTTATATACTATGAAATTCATTAAATTGTAACTTTTTAAAGTTTAAATTATAAATGCATAAGATTTGAAAATTTTTAAGTATTATATTGACTAACAACACTCCTCGACACTGCCTTTGGCGGCATCTCGAACCCCTTACATTGTTAAAATAAATCAATTTTACAAAAATATATTCAAGTCCAAAATATTTTTCTTATTTTCCTAGTAGAACTTGGCCTCCTTAAAAGGTGGCGCCATACCTTCAGTGCGTGAGAGAATGTGACTTCGATCCATGTCTCCCTCATTCTCTATTCTCACATTTTCCATAGACATATATAGGTGATTGTTGAAACACAACACAGCTTTTCATTTCATAATTAGATGAACTAGGAAACTTATCCGCGCTTTGCGCGGTTCATAAATTTTATTTTAAAATATTGAAAATATATGAATTATATTTAAAAATTTATTGGTCTCTTAAATTTTTTTACAAAAAATTGAATCAAAACAATTTACTTGAATTATAAGTTTGAAAATACTCCCTTTATATATCTAAAATTTTCATAATTTCAAAAAGATCATAAACATAAAAAGTAACAATTATAATACAAACGTAACTAAAAGTTAAAAATATTATATATAATAATACTTTTTAAAGCCGACGCCCCTCTCATAACATACATGCTCAATAGTAGTGTAAGAATTTATTTAAATAGAATGTTAATTTATTTCAACACAACATAATGAACAACGGGTATATAACCCTTTTAACTATTTAATCTATCAATAAAGTTGGGTTTTTTCAATTAAATTGCTTTGGTCATAACCCATGTGTAATTTATTCATGTGTAAAAATAAAAACTCTTTGTATTATTTTTATTATAGGTATTAAGCGAAAATTTATATACTTCTATAATTTATTACGATCATAATTACTAATATTGAAGATTGCTTGAGAAGTTAAGGGTCGTCTGTATTACAATTATTCGAAAACAAATTGGAGTGTTATTCGATAGAAAATAAAAAAGACGCAATGTAAATAATTTCCAGTCGTCATTTTACCTAAAAATAAACTTAATTATAAATGAAATTACTTTTACTATTAAAATAATAAATATAATGCTCAAATAAAGTTTTATAATTGTTTAATTAAATTAAATTAAATAATTATATATTTATTAGGTATAATTAATTACTAATTAATATGTCATTAAGAGCTGTTTAATGCAGGAAAATAATTTTAATAAAAAAAATTAAAAAAAACAAAATTCAAGAAAGCCATTTTGAACGCTTCTATTAACTTTCCGATCTCCAGGCATTGTAATCCGCGCTTCGCGCGGTTTATAAACTTATATTTGAAATATTGAAGTTAGATAAAATAATTTTTATTATTTTTAAAAATTTATTGATCTCTTAAGAATTTCCTAAAAAATTGATTTAAAACAATTTATATAAATTATTAATTAGAAAACTACTTTCATCGTATAAATAAAATTTTGATAATATTAAAAATAGAATAAGCATAAAAATTAGCAATGACAATACGAACGTAATCTGTCCGATTAAAATTATAAATATTAAATAGAATAACATTTTTTAAAGCCAACACCCCTCCCATCACAAAAATGTTCAATATTAGAGTAAGAATTTATTTAATTAGAATATTAATTTATTTCTACACAATATAATGAACAACAAGCGTAACTTTTTTATCCATTAATCCGTTGAAAAAATAGTTTGGTTGGTTTAATTTAATCGGTTTGGTCATACTCCATGTATAATTTATTAATGTGCAAAAAAAATAATAGTTTGTTTTTTTTATACAAATTTCAAATGTTAAGCGAAGATCTATATATTTTCATAATTTATTACGATTTCTAAATGAGTTATAATCAAAATTGTTTGAGAAGTTAAGATCATATTTACTACTTACGATCGTTCGAAAAGAAATTAATGTAGTCTTATAGGGAATGAAAAAGAATGCGATATAAACAATTTTCGGTCATTATTTTACCTAAAAATACACTTAATTATAATTATATATATATATATAATGTTGAAATAATAGTTATATGCTCAAACAAAGTTTTCTAAATTTTAAAAAATGTGAAATGAAGTAAATTTTATATAGATTTAATAGGTGTAATTAATGACTAATTAAAAGGTCATTAAGAGTTATTTAATGCAAGAACATATTTTTAATAAAAAATCAAAAAATTGAAAATTCAAGAAAAATATTTAAAACGTTTCTGGTGCATTTCTGATCTCCTGGCATTATAATATATATAGATATGTACTTAATTTTCTATATTTTATCGTCACTTTTGCAGTTGAACTTTTCTAATGGAAAAAAAATCAAAATTACATGACATTGAAAGTATAACAGAAACTTAGATTGATTTTAAAACATAAAATATGTATCTATATTTTCAAGAAAAATATTATTAGCGCGGCTTAAAGGTATTTTTTAAAATTTCATATAGTTGATAATATTACAAATCATAATTAATTATTTGATAATTGATATGGTAAAATGAAAATCACGTATTAAGTATATAATATCGTATATTATGTTTTAATATATATACACACAAAAATGTAATTTGTAATGTTTTAAGTATTATTGAGAAAGAAAATAATGACAACAAATCATGTTTCAGTTAAAGAACATCATATTTCAAATAGTATAAATAAATGTTTACAAAATCTATTATTGGATAACATTTACGAATGTATACAGATCATGTATAGTATGATGAGAGTCATAGGGTGATTGATTAAGGGGGTGTTTGAGAGAACTTATTTTTCAGAATAAGGCAACTTATTTTAAGTAGAAAGTTAATCTTAACTTTCCAACTTATTTTTGCAATTTATTGAATCTCAAACATACATTAAATACTTATATAAAAAAATTATCAAAATATAAAATTTTTTACCCGAAAATAAGTCATAAGTCGGGTCAAAAGAGTTGTGCCAAACAGACCCTTAATTTGTTAGTGAATTTGGTTGTATGGTGAACAAAAGTTTAATAAAAATATGTACTTTACTACATAATTCATGCTTCATGCTTTTTAAGTGAGTCGATCTTTCTTCTTCATTTAATTATTTTTTTATTCTCTTTAAAGCACTTATATGAACTTTTTTATATGTATGATCAAAGTGTTATTCGAAGACATTCTTGATACCTCCTTAAACCAATTGCATTTTATTATATATATTTAAATAATTTTATCACGCTCTTATCTAAAATCTTATAATAAATGAATCACAAAACAAAAAAATATATAAGAATTATTAGTTGTATAGAACACTCTGATACTTAAAATAGTAATAAATTTAAAAACAAAAATCAAATATGAATATGAAATACTTTATAAACAACGGGTATATAACCCTTTTAACTATTTAATCTATCAATAAAGTTGGGTTTTTTCAATTAAATTGCTTTGGTCATAACCCATGTGTAATTTATTCATGTGTAAAAATAAAAACTCTTTGTATTATTTTTATTATAGGTATTAAGCGAAAATTTATATACTTCTATAATTTATTACGATCATAATTACTAATATTGAAGATTGCTTGAGAAGTTAAGGGTCGTCTATATTACAATTATTCGAAAACAAATTGGAGTGTTATTCGATAGAAAATAAAAAAGACGCAATGTAAATAATTTTCAGTCGTCATTTTACCTAAAAATAAACTTAATTATAAATGAAATTACTTTTACTATTAAAATAATAAATATAATGCTCAAATAAAGTTTTATAATTGTTTAATTAAATTAAATTAAATAATTATATATTTATTAGGTATAATTAATTACTAATTAATATGTCATTAAGAGCTGTTTAATGCAGGAAAATAATTTTAATAAAAAAAATTAAAAAAAACAAAATTCAAGAAAGCCATTTTGAACGCTTCTATTAACTTTCCGATCTCCAGGCATTGTAATCCGCGCTTCGCGCGGTTTATAAACTTATATTTGAAATATTGAAGTTAGATAAAATAATTTTTATTATTTTTAAAAATTTATTGATCTCTTAAGAATTTCCTAAAAAATTGATTTAAAACAATTTATATAAATTATTAATTAGAAAACTACTCTCATCGTATAAATAAAATTTTGATAATATTAAAAATAGAATAAGCATAAAAATTAGCAATGACAATACGAACGTAATCTGTCCGATTAAAATTATAAATATTAAATAGAATAACATTTTTTAAAGCCAACACCCCTCCCATCACAAAAATGTTCAATATTAGAGTAAGAATTTATTTAATTAGAATATTAATTTATTTCTACACAATATAATGAACAACAGGCGTAAATTTTTTATCCATTAATCCGTTGAAAAAATAGTTTGGTTGGTTTAATTTAATCGGTTTGGTCATACTCCATGTATAATTTATTGATGTGCAAAAAAAATAATAGTTTGTTTTTTTTATACAAATTTCAAATGTTAAGCGAAGATCTATATATTTTCATAATTTATTACGATTTCTAAATGAGTTATAATCAAAATTGTTTGAGAAGTTAAGATCATATTTACTACTTACGATCGTTCGAAAAGAAATTAATGTAGTCTTATAGGGAATGAAAAAGAATGCGATATAAACAATTTTCGGTCATTATTTTACCTAAAAATACACTTAATTATAATTATATATATATATATATATATAATGTTGAAATAATAGTTATATGCTCAAACAAAGTTTTCTAAATTTTAAAAAATGTGAAATGAAGTGAATTTTATATAGATTTAATAGGTGTAATTAATGACTAATTAAAAGGTCATTAAGAGTTATTTAATGCAAGAACATATTTTTAATAAAAAATCAAAAAATTGAAAATTCAAGAAAAATATTTAAAACGTTTCTGGTGCATTTCTGATCTCCTGGCATTATAATATATATAGATATGTACTTAATTTTCTATATTTTATCGTCACTTTTGCAGTTGAACTTTTCTAATGGAAAAAAAATCAAAATTACATGACATTGAAAGTATAACAGAAACTTAGATTGATTTTAAAACATAAAATATGTATCTATAATTTCAAGAAAAATATTATTAGCGCGGCTTAAAGGTATTTTTTAAAATTTCATATAGTTGATAATATTACAAATCATAATTAATTATTTGATAATTGATATGGTAAAATGAAAATCACGTATTAAGTATATAATATCGTATATTATGTTTTAATATATATACACACAAAAATGTAATTTGTAATGTTTTAAGTATTATTGAGAAAGAAAATAATGACAACAAATCATGTTTCAGTTAAAGAACATCATATTTCAAATAGTATAAATAAATGTTTACAAAATCTATTATTGGATAACATTTACGAATGTATACAGATCATGTATAGTATGATGAGAGTCATAGGGTGATTGATTAAGGTGGTGTTTGAGAGAACTTATTTTTCAGAATAAGGCAACTTATTTTAAGTAGAAAGTTAATCTTAACTTTCCAACTTATTTTTGCAATTTATTGAATCTCAAACATACATTAAATACTTATATAAAAAAATTATCAAAATATAAAATTTTTTACCCGAAAATAAGTCATAAGTCGGGTCAAAAGAGTTGTGCCAAACAGACCCTTAATTTGTTAGTGAATTTGGTTGTATGGTGAACAAAAGTTTAATAAAAATATGTACTTTACTACATAATTCATGCTTTATGCTTTTTAAGTGAGTCGATCTTTCTTCTTCATTTAATTATTTTTTTATTCTCTTTAAAGCACTTATATGAACTTTTTTATATGTATGATCAAAGTGTTATTCGAAGACATTCTTGATACCTCCTTAAACCAATTGCATTTTATTATATATATTTAAATAATTTTATCACGCTCTTATCTAAAATCTTATAATAAATGAATCACAAAACAAAAAAATATATAAGAATTATTAGTTGTATAGAACACTCTGATACTTAAAATAGTAATAAATTTAAAAACAAAAATCAAATATGAATATGAAATACTTTATAATAAATGTAATTAACAAATTTAAAATTTAAAATTGTAAAATATGCTTAATGGTGAAAAGTGTTCTATTTCATATCGACTAATGAAGTACTGAGTGACTCTATTGTATATTCAAACTTTCTCTATATTATTATAATATATCAAAATTAATAATATTCAACTAAAATTGTAGGGTCAAGATATTAACTACAATATAAATTTAATATTCAAAATTAAAAAAATAATGAAATTTAACTTAGCAATACTTATATTAGCCGACTCCACTTGAGCATTCTTGATTTCAATTGTAAATTTTTTTTAAAAAAAATTATAAGCTATTCAATAAAAGTGGAAGTTTGTTAAAAAAAATTTAAGAAAAAAGATTTAACATATAAATGAATTTGAAATATTTATCTATATCTATATATATTTAGTTACCAGAAACTTTTAAGGTATTTTTCTTGAACTTTCGCTTTTTTGATTTTTTCATTAAAATTATTTTCTTGCATTAAATAGCTCTTAATGACATATTGATTAGTCATTAATTATACCTAATAAATATGTATTAAATTTATTTTATATATTTAAGAAATTATAAAACTTTATTTGAGCATTATAATTATTATTTCAGTATTAAATATTAATTACATATATAATTAAGTTTATTTTTAGGCAAAATGACGATTAAAAATTGTTTACATCTTTTTTATTCCCTATCGAATACCACTCCAATTTCTTTTCGGAAAATTGTAGTATAGACTAACATTAACTTCTCAAGCAATCTTTATCATTAGTGATTATGGAAATTGTAATAATTTATAGAAGTATGTAAATCTTCGCTTAACACCTATAATAAAAATAATACAAATAGTTTTTTATTTTTACACATGGGTTATGACCAAACCGGTTAAATTGAAAAAAATCCAATTTTATCGATAGATTAAATCGATAAAAAAGTTATACACCCGTTGTTCATTAAATTGTGTCGAAATAAATTAATATTCTAATTAAATAAATTCTTACACTACAATTGAACATGTATGTTATGGGAGGGGTGTCGGCTTTAAAAAGTGTTATTATATATAATATTTATAACTTTTGATCGTAAAGACTATGTTTGTATTATAATTACTACGTTTTATGTTTATGATATTTTTGAGATTTTAAAAAAATTAGATATATAAAGAGAATACCTTCAAACTTATAAATTTATGTAAATTATTTTGAATCTTATTTTTTAAACATTCTTAAGAGATCAATCAATTTTTAAAAATAATAAAAAATAATTTATCTATTTTTAATATTTTAAAAGGAAAATTTATGCACCGCGCGAAGCGCGGATAAGTTGCCTATCTATCTATATCTATATATATTATAATAGCAGAAGATCAGAACGTTTCCTGGTTGCTTTAAAATAGTTTTCTTGCAATCTTAAAAATAGCCACTTTTTAATTTTAACCATTTTTTATTTATTTTACCTTAATTTATTAAATGAATGTAAATGTCATTTAAGTGTGGTAAATGTCATTTAAGTATTCTTTTTGGACATGGGGCATTGACATCTTCCTAATTATCTCTCTCTTTTATTTTCTTTTGTAGATTCATAATAACATTAATCTCTTTTGCCAAGCTCGAAACACCACTGAAACAATCCTAAATTATATATACTTATTATTTCCGTCTTTAAAAAGTAATCTCCTTATCTTACATTCTAAACAGCCTTGTATAATGTTCACTGTCCCGCTCTTGACCCTTCTTGCAATCCTAAAAATAGGATTTAAAATCATTTTTTTTATTTTACCTTGATTTATTAAATTAAATGATTTAATGTATTGGCTATTCTTGAGGTCCAAGAGAAGGTAAATGAAGGTAAATGCTATTTAAGTATGGTAAATGCCATTCTTGAGGTCCAAGGAGTCAAACGGTGCTTTCATTCACTATATATATAGATTGGTTAACATAAAAATCTCCACAATCATTTTGGTTAAACTTTCTATATCTATATATATATATATATATATATATAATAAAAGGAGGAGATCAGAGAGTTGAGGTGGAAGTCTTTAAACATTTTAAAACAACTTCTTCATTTTCTTATTCGCTGAATTCCTAGGAAGGTAGCGCGCACATCGAACCCTGGTTAAAACTTTATTTTCGTTATTTTATGTATTGTTTTTGCACCAATGTATAGCATCCATCTTCCATCTTAACAAAAAGGAGCTACAAATATATTTGTACATTAAGTGTGATATCAAGGTCACTATCATTTGGTTGGTATTTACGAAACTAAACAGCTCAAACTTCCTGTCTTTTGCACCATAAATAACTATATAAAGACATTTCACTGTTTTCATTATTTTTTGTGTAGCTTCATGATAGTATTATTTTTTGAATAATTAAATCGATAATAATAATTAACTTTTATGACAAAATATACTACTTAACATAAAACAATTATTTGAATTTATTTATAATTAATTTTCATATTAAGAAGTTCTTATTTGATGTTAGGATAGTATTCATCTACTAATGTTTATACATTCTAATAAAAAATTATTAAGGAATGCAAATTGGAAAATAATTACAAGAAGGTTGGAAAGGTACTAATTTTGGCAGGAGCACAACATCCAGCGCCATGAGCCCATGACCACCCACTTAAATAGTGAGACGGGAAATGAACATGAGATCTTGGAAAGGTAAACCCCTACAGGCCTAAAGTCCCAGTCTCAATCAGCTAAGCATATTAAATATATGTTTATTTATTTTATTTTATGAAAATTTTTCAAACATTATGTTAGCATTATAATAATTATTTTCTTATAAAATAATAATTATTTAAATAAAAGTAAGATTATTATGACACAAAATGGCGACTTAAAATTAATTATGTTGTGCCATTTTTTATTTGCAATTCAAGATCACCGCATTTTTTTCGGGCAATAATACGATAGACACCCTTAACTTTTCAAAAAATTTGGAATCGTGATAAGTTATGGAAATATGTACATTTTTTTATTAACAATTAGAATTTGTAAACAAATATATGTTTATTTTATTTTATTTTTATGAATTTTTTTTCAAACATTATGTTAGCATTATAATAATTATTTCTTATAAAATAATAATTATTTAAATAAAAGTAAGATTATTATAACACAAAATGGCGACTTAAAATTAATTATGTTGTGCCATTTTTTATTTGCAATTCAAGATCACCGCATTTTTTTCCGGCAATAATATGATAGACACCCTCAACTTTTCACAAAATTTGGAATCGTGATAAGTTACGGAAATATGTACATTTTTTTATTAACATTTAGAATTTGTAAACATATAACATCGGCAACGATTTTTACTTTGCACATGGACAAATTACACAAATAAATATCGGTAGGTTTTGCTTTTGTATATGAAAAAAATTACACATAGAATTTGACCAATTTGATTAAAAACCAATCCGAACCTTTTCTCAGTTGGTTAAATCAATAAAAAAACACTAGACATAGATCTGTTGTTCCATTATATTGTGCCGGAATAAATTAATATTCTAATTAAATGAACTTTTACACTATTACTCATTTGAGAGGGGTATCGGCTTTTTAAAATGTTATATAACCAGGAGATCAGAGAGGATTTCACTTAGAAGCTTCAAAATATTTTTCTTGATTTTTCACATTTTTGACTTTTTTATTAAAATAATTTTATTACATTTGATTGCATTTTAATTAGTCATTAATTGTACCTAATAAACTTATATTAAATACACTTTATTTTACTTTTAATATAAAATTTAGCAATCTTTGTTAGAACATTATAATCTATTATTATATTAATATAAAATATTAATTATCTATCTAAAAGTACAATTAGTTCAAGGTCAAACGATAAAATAAAATTATTTATATCGTCCATTTCTAATCCTTATTCAAAATTGATGTCGGCAATAACAAATTGACGATTTTAACTTTTTGATTAATTCGTAATCAGTGACCATGAGAATCATGACAAGATACGGAAGTATATAAATTTTCCAATTAACATCCACAATTTAAATACAAGCAATATTGTATAATTTATTTTTACACATGACCAATTTACATATGGGATGTGACCAACTCGATTAAATTGAACCAATCCAACCTTTTTCTTTAATGATTAAAACAATGAAAAAGTTATACATTAGTTATTTCATTATATTGTGTGGGATTAAATTAATATTCTAACTACACAAATTCTTATGCTATTGCTAATTAATTAATCATGCATGTATGTTATGAAACGGGCATCGGCGTTTAAGAACGTTAATTAGTTATATTTAATATTTTATAAATTTTTATTATGAAAGTTATGTTGACATTGTAATTTGGTATGAAAAAAGTGAGAGACCTTTATGGAGTTGATGAAGTTGATAATATGTTAGAGGATCTTCATTTTGTTTGCATAATTAATTTTAAAAGACTTAGTGTTTATTGAGATTCTAATTATTTTTAAATTCATTTTATTGGAGATAGAAAATAATTACATGTACATATTTATTATAAGATTTAATATAAAATTATTATAATATGTGAGTACCATTCTAAACATGTGTCCATGAATTTAAATTTAATATTGCATACAAAAAAGTTCTTATAAATGCTCAAAAAAATTAATCAAATGAATAAATACAGGTGTCGGATCATTCCAAGAAATATGAAACATGACTTACAAAATATATTTGAATTTTGTTTTTGTTTGTCATGCAACCAAATTTATCGATAAGTACAATCAATCACACCTCTTATCATATTTACATTTTACTTCTTTTTTATCATACAAACAAATTTATCAACAAACTAAGCAATCACATCTCTCATAATGCCATTGACAACAAAAATGATACAAAATTGTTAAGTTTACTTATCCATTGTTGAACTTTACAAATGTTTGTCAATATTGACTTTCAAAAGTATTATTTATGCAACAAAATAGGTATGGTCAATATCCTCGAAAATATCATTATTATTACTTAAGAGTTTAAGTGAAACATGTTCTCTTTCTGCTAATTCTTTAACATTCAAATTTAGTTACATTTTGCAAAAGTTTCAATTCATCATATCGACTTTCAAATAATAAAACTCAACGAATAATAATGTTATATAAACGATTTTTAAAAATATTTTAATGCCGCGCGTAGCGCGGCTTTGTTACCTAGTATATTATAATGCCTGGAGATCGAAAAGTTACCAGAAACTTTTAAGGTATTTTTCTTGAATTTTCACTTTTTTTATTTTTTAATTAAAATTATTTTCTTGCATTAAATAGCTCTTAATGACATATTGATTAGTCATTAATTATACCTAATAAATATGTATTAAATTTATTTTATTTATTTAAGAAATTATAAAACTTTATTTGAGCATTATAATTATTATTTCAGTATTAAATATTAATTACATATATAATTAAGTTTATTTTTACGCAAAATGATGATTAAAAATTGTTTACATTGCGTCCTTTTTTATTCCCTATCGAATACCACTCCAATTTCTTTTCAGAAAATTGTAGTATATACTACCATTAACTTCTCAAGCAATCTTCATCATTAGTGATTATGGAAATTGTAATAATTTATAGAAGTATGTAAATCTTCGCTTAACACCTATAATAAAAATAATACAAATAATTTTTATTTTTACACATGAGTAAATTACACATGGGTTATGACCAAACAGGTTAAATTGAAAAAAAACCAATTTTATCGATAGATTAAATCGATAAAAAAGTTATACACCCGTTGTTCATTAAATTGTGTCGAAATAAATTAATATTCTAATTAAATAAATTCTTACACTACAATTGAACATGTACATTATGGGAGTGTCGGCTTTAAAAAGTGTTATTATATATAATATTTATAACTTTTGATCGTAAAGACTACATTTGTATTATAATTACTACTTTTTATGTTTATGATATTTTTGAGATTTTAAAAAATTTAGATATATAAAGAGAATACCTTCAAACTTATAAATTTATGTAAATTATTTTGAATCTTATTTTTTAAAAATTCTTAAGAGATCAATCAATTTTTAAAAATAATAAAAAATAATTTATCTATTTTTAATATTTTAAAAGGAAAATTTATGCACCGCGCGAAGCGCGGATAAGTTGCCTAGTATATTATAATGCCTGGAGATCGAAAATGCACAACAGTTCAAGGTATTTTTCTTGAATTTTCATTTTTTTGATTTTTTTTTATTAAAATTCTTTTCTTGCATTAAATAGCTATTAATGACATTTTAATTAGTCATTAATTACACCTATTAAACATATATTAAATTTGTGTAGTGCTAGGTTCCCCAAAAAATTCCCAAAAATTTTTACCAAATGACATGGCATGACAAGTGGCGAGTTTTAATTTGTGGGCGTATATTTATACACGCGGTGTCATTATTATTATTATTAGGAAAGTTACTATTTATTCACCATGCCATGTCAATTGGGACAAAAATTTGGGGAACATAGCATTTCTCATTAAATTTACTCTATTTAATTTGTTTAAAAATTAGCAAACTTTAGTTGAAAATTATAGTTATTTTTTCAATATTAAATATTAATTATATATAGGTATGTTTATTTTTAGTTAAAATGACGAATAACAATTGTTTATATTGCGTTATTTTTTATTCGCTATTCAAGATCACTACAATTTCTTTTCGGATGATATAGGGTACACGACCTTAACTTCTTAAGCAATTTTTATTATCAATAATTGTGAAAATCGTAATAAATTATGGAAGTACAAGATATTTATTTAATATCTGGAATTGTATACAAACAGTGCAGATAGATTTTCAATTTTGCACATGAATAAATAATACATGAGTTATGATCAAATCGATTAAATTTAACAAATCCAGTCATTTATCGGAAGATAAAATTGATAAAAAAGCTATACACCCACTGTTTCGTTATATTGTGTTGAAATAATTTTTTATTGTAATTAAACAAATTCTTATACTATTATTGAATATGTATATTATGAGAGGGCTGTCGATTTTAAAAAACATTATTAACCAACTTCTCAAATAATCTTTATTATCAATGATTGTGGAATCGTAATAAATTATGGAAGTACATGGATCTTTACCTAATATCTGAAATTTGTAAACAAATCATGCGCATACACACATGAGTTATGACCAAACTAAGTAAATTGAACAAACTCAATCATTTTATCGGAATATTAAATTGATAAAAAATTATATGCCCATTGTTTCATTATATTGTGTCAAAATAAATTAAAATTAAAATTAAATAAATTCTTAAACTATTATTGAACATGTATATTATGAGAGGGGTGTTGGTTTTAAAAAACGTTATTAAGTTGTATTCAATATTTGTAACTTTTGATTGTAAATATTACGTTCATATTGTAATTTTTATTTTTATATGTTTGTGATGTTTTTAAGATTATCAAAATTTTAGATATATTAATGAAAATATTTTTCCAATTAATAATTCATGTAAATTATTTTTAATAGAAAATTCATAAGAGACTATTCAATTTTTAAGAATAATAGAAATTAATTTATCTATTACAGTACTTTTATATAAAAATTTATTATAATAGCAAGAAATTGGAGAGACTTGCACTCAGAAGCTTCAAAATATTTTTCTTGAATTTTCACATTTTTATTTTTTATTAAAATAATTTTCTTGCATTTAATTAATAATTAATTATACCTATTAAATATATATTAACTACACTTTATTTCATATTTAATATAAAAGTTTAACAATTTTATTAGAACATTATTATTATTATTA
The DNA here is from genome assembly GCA_037693485.1 of Kitagawia praeruptora. NCBI lineage: Eukaryota > Viridiplantae > Streptophyta > Magnoliopsida > Apiales > Apiaceae > Kitagawia > Kitagawia praeruptora. The sequence goes on along the minus strand of CM075352.1, from coordinate 105,727,026 downwards.
TTATTTTGTTATAAAATATTAGTGATTTATATAAAAATACCATTGTTTTAAGGTAAAACAATAAAATAAAATAATTTTTATCGTCATTTCTAATCCTTATTCAAAATCATTGCAAATATTTTGGCAATAATTAATAGACGATTTTAACTTTTCGATAAATTCGTAATCAATGATCGTGAGAATCATGATAAGATACATAAGTATATACATTTTTCAATTAACATCCACAATTTAAATAAAAGTAATGTCGTAGAATTTACATTTATACCTGAACAAATTATACACGGGGTGTGACCAACTCGATTAAATTGAATCAAGTGGACCCTTTTTTTCGTCAATTAAATCAATAAAAAAATTACCCATTCGTTGTTTGATTATTTTGTGTTGGAAAAATTAATATTCTAATTAAACACATTCTTATACTATCACTAATCAATTAATCATGCATGTATGTTATGAGATGGAAGACGGTGTTTAAAATCGTTAATTAGTTATATTTAATATTTACAAATTTTTATTATAGGAATTATGTTGACATTGTAGTTTGGTATGGAAAAAAGTAAAAGGTGTTTAAGGAGTTGATTTTTGATGTTTAAACAAATTCTCACTTTTTGAGCATTAAGTAAGGGTATTATAAAACGAGCATCGGCTTTAAAAACATTTATATGTACAAATTTATTATAAAATTTAATTAAAAAAATATTAGAATATGTGAGTATCACTTTGATGTGTCCATGAATTTAATTTTAATGTTACAAACAAAACAGTTCTTATAAAATGCTCTGAAAAATTAATTGAATGTAGAGATACAGGTGTCGGATCACTCCAAAAAAACATGAAGCATGACTTACAATATGCATTTTAATTCTGCTTTTTTCGTCATAAAACCTAATATATCGACAAGTGAAATCAATCACATCTCTCATCACATTTACCTTCTAATTCTTTTCATCGTACAATCAATTTTACTAACAAATAATTTAATAACAAATTAAGTAATCACGTCTTTTATGATGTCATCGACAATAGAAAAGATTCACAAATGTTATTTTTACTTATTCAATGTCAAATTTTGCAAATGTTTGTCAATATTGGATTTCAAATTTATGCGACAAATAGGTTCGTCAATATCTTCAAAATTATTATTATTATTATTATTATTATTCAAGAATTTAACTGAAACATGTTTTTTTTCACCTAATTATTTTCTCTTTATTTTTTAAACATTCAAATTTAATTACATTTCACATAATTTTTAATTTATCATATTAACTTTCAAATAATAAAATTTAACAAATAATAATGTTATGTGTATAATTTTTAAAAATATTTTCGTGCCGCGCGTAACGGGGCTTTGTTACCTAATTTTTATTAAAATCATATTAAGACTGGGCTAATACGAGTAGATGTCACTTGTGATCACTCACACGTTGGTTCGAAACCTCTGCAATACTGAGTTGAATATATTGGTCTTCACTAAAATCTATATGCTAATATGCTTGATTAGAATGTTTTTAGTGTCTTACCGTGCAACTTCTTTTTCTTAGATTGGTACTGAATTAATATTTTAGAAAATAAAGAATGAGCCAGGGATCGATGTCCAAACCTAGTCCAGGAGCAATCCACATTTTCAGGAAATGAGGGAATAAGAAAATAAAGAAACTATTTTCAATGTTTTTTAGACCGTCCGATCTCCTGCTATTAGTATATATATAGATATATAGATGATTACATCAAAAGTTAAAATAAAATTAAAACAATTTAGTATTAACTAAAACTAATTATATGTTAGCATCAATAATTTATATGAAGCCGTTCAAGTCTATCTAACTAATTATAACAAATTAATACCTTCGTATTTAATACTTTTTTGTGCAAATTTATATATAATATTTTTTTATATATAACTAGCTTATAATCCGTGCAATGCACGGGTTTCTTGTATTATATTATAATTAATTTTATTTAATATTATAATTATATTTTTGTATAATCATTATTTTTAATAATTTTTTTAATTTTTATTTAATATAATTTAATACTCCCTCCGTCCCACAATACAAGTCTCTTTTGAAAAAATTACGCATCTTAAGAAAACATTAATTAAATGATACATTTTCTCTTATACCCATTATAAATGCATTGACTTTTAAGAACATGTGCTATTTTATACTCTTGGTCATTTTTCATTAATTGCTATACAATTTTCAAAAAGGGTAGTTTTAGAAAATTATCACAAATGTACATTGAAAATTGAAAATGGACATGTATTATGGGAAAAAAAATTCTCTCAAAAGAGACTTGTATTGTGGGACGGAGGGAGTATAATTTAATATACTGGTGTTTACAAATTATATTAATGTTTCCTTATTATAAATAATGTTTACGATTTTTAATATATTTTATTAATAATTGAGAAATATGATGTGATATTTTCGGGTATATATTAATGATTGTAAGATTTGTTGTAAATTAAAAAGGTAACGTGTTGTATTTATAAAGGAAATATTAATGATCGAAATATATGATACGCTTGATGTTTTTAGGTGTTTATAAAAGGTAATATGTTCAACTAAAAGTAAATGTGAAAAAGGCAATCGACTAATTACCATTAATTTTATTATCTTAATTGACTAATTATCATTAATTATAGCGTGTTTTAATTGTAAAGAAAATATTAATGATGGAAAGATATGATACGATTTATGTTTTTACGTGTTTATAAAAGGTATTATCTCTACTAATTACCATTAATTATATTATGTTATTACTTATTTTTGGTGTATTTATGTTTCTTTATAATGAAGGGTAAATAAGTAAATTCACTAAGTACCAAAAAATAGGTACCAAATTAAACTTTCAATGTTTCGGAATTTATATAATAGTATAGATTTCATTATATTAGTAAAAATATGAATTAGGATTTCAAGTAACAACCGTATTATGAGACAATAACATCGTGCATGATTATATATACTAGCTTATAGCCCGTGCAAAGCACGGGTTACTTTTAATTTTTTTTAATTTACTTATAGTTTAGTATATATAATATTATAAATATCATTTTTAATATGTTTAGAGAATTCAAATTATAGACATTTGTATATAAATAATTTTTAAAATCAAATCTAAATTAATATGCTGTTGGTTGGTGGGAATCGAACCTTCAACCTTTCTATATAACATAATCTAGTATTAATTTTATATTAAAATGTTGTTGGCGAGATTCGAACTTTAGATCTCCAACTTTTAATATTGTTATATCTAACGGTCATGATCTATTTGAGTTGAAGATCTAACGGTTGTGAATGTGGATAACCAAAAATAAAGTGGTTAACCAAACTACAAATTATACCCTCTTTCACTTATTATATTATAGATAGATAGTATATATATATATATATATATATATATATATATATATATATATATATATATATATATATCCTTTTAAATTTCAATTTTATCATTTAACTACTTTTTGCTTTCATTTTTTGGGCTCTATATTATTCTTTTATAAAAATTAGTTTGACTATAATACTTACAAATATAATTCATTTGAATAAAACATTATTAATATTTTTTTATATATAAAAGGGCCCAATTTTTTTTTTCACACTACCCAATTGTTTTCCTGGCCCAAGTCTAGTAGTTCATCAGTTTTCTAGCTAAGAGTCTTTGAATTGGAATAGAAAGCTTTTTTTTTATTTTTTTTTTCTTTTTAAATTCAAAAAAGGATAACCAAAAAGAAGGGATAACCAACTACAAATTATACCTCCTTTTGCTTATTATAGTATAGTATAGTTATAAATTCTGCATGTTCCTTCTATTTCTCCAAGCAAAGCTCTGCGCATCGCGATGCCAATTGTGTCAGCTTGACCTTTCATAAGTGGAGACAGAATAAAGCATCCATAATAAAGACGCTTATTGTCTGCTTTTGATTCAATATATTTTTTTAATTAGTAGGAAAATAAATTATAGAATATTGTAATACATGTTTGATAGTATTTTTAACGATGGTATTTTAATAAATAATAATATGTTGTTGATGAAAATTGAATCTTAAATTCATGAGATTAGTTTATAAAATAATATATGTATTTAATTAAGATATGTTGTTGGTGAGATTCAAACTTGAAACTTTTCGCTTATAATAGTATAGTATAGATAGATAGTATAGAATAAGATATAATTATATAACAAAAATAATATAATTATTGTTATAATATAAAGTAATATAAAAATTTTGAATAGCAACTAAATAAAGTGATAAATTAGTGATTAATTTTAAAAAAATTCTTAAGGGTCCATGTTTTCTACTCCCTCTGTCTCACATTGTTTTTCTTATTTGAAATATCGGTCCTGTTCATAACATGAGATAAATTACTAATTTACGTCTAATCTATAAGACGGAATATAATCATGAGTGGTCTTGTTGGATTCGTATTTATGAGTACTTTAATACAGTGAAGTTTTTATATTTAAAACTAATACAAAATTAAAGATATTAACGATCAAAAGTACGCGTTGGCAAACGTGTCCAGTCAAAACAGGAATGATATTTAGGGACGGAGGGAGTAGTATTGAATACACGTACAGCTAATACGAACAAACATGTTTTATGTTGGAAGTGCGGTGCGTTTGTTTAAGATAAAGACGTTTGTTCTCGGACCTGATGTACTGTATTAATTGTTAGATAAAGTTACTCCCTCTGTCCCATTCATTTCTATACACTTACTATTTTGGGATGTCCCATCATTTCTATACATTCCAAAAATAGTAAAGTTTTAATAATAAAAAACACTATTACACCCACTAACTTTCCTCCACTATCTCAAATCTATAATATAAAATACTATTACACCCACTACTTTCCTCCACTATCTCAAATCTATTATTAAATATTGATAGGTCCCACCACTTTATCCACTTTTCATCTAACTTTACTCATTTTTTATACATTTTCTTGGTCTCCGTGTCCAAACCAAACGTATACAAATCACCGGGACGGAGGGAGTAGTTCATAAGAGTCCAAGACTCCCTAAGCCGAATAATTAGCTTTTTTAATGAGTTACTTATCTTTTTTAATATACATGTATAAATTCTTTTTTAATAGTGGGATAACCAAAAAGAGGGGATAACCAACTACAAATTATACCCCCTTTTGCTTATTATAGTATAGTATAGATTATGTAAATATAAATAGGGTTATTAACCTTTTGGCCCTTCAAGTTTACACATTTATACCCATAAAGCCCTAACGTTTAAACTCATTCCTTTTTGCCACGCCAACTTCACAAATGTACCTCTTGGCCACGATACCGCGTCAGATGGCATATCGGGTTATATCGGTAGGGGTATAACAATCATTACACCAAATTTAAAATTTTCATTAATTTTAATTTTCTACCCTCACCCACCCACCTCCCCTGTGTTCTAACTATCCCTCCCATGTCTCTCTCTCGGCTCTCTCTTTCACCTCTCGTTTTTCTCATCTCTCTCTATTAAACCACCGCCACTGACCGTCGTTCACTGTCACCCACCCTACACCTTCGCCAATAACAACTCAACACCACCATTCACTATTCCATCTATTCCCACAATTTTGGTTTAACTCCACCAACTATCACCCTTCCTACCTTTCTCTTCTATGTTCTTCTCCTTCCTACCGCCATTCACAGCGCCTGCAACACCACCGCTCTCCTCTCCTTCAATTCGCCTTTCTCGTTCATCACCACCACACCGCCACTTCTTCCCTTTCTCTCCCTCTTCCCTCTCCCCCACCTGCTATCCCATCTCCTTCAATTCAAACCTCACAAGTCACGGCCCCCATTTCCTCTATTTTTTCAACAGCCTCCACCCCTTTTACTCCGGCCTTCAACTAACGTCGCCCTACTCACCTCACCAGTGCAGCCATCTCACAACATAGTTCACCCTTTCTCCTCACTAATTCCACAACCTCCCCACAACACACATTTTCACCTCGCACTCACCATTCCACCTTCTCCCCATCTCCTTCTACAATTACCACTGTTGTTCAACCCATCCCTCGCACCTCATCCCCCAACCAAACGCACGCCACACGACCACCCCTTATCGTCGTTTTATCACAGCCGCCTTCTCAAAACCTTATACGGCCAACGAAATTCAACGAAATCGAATCAAACAAAACCTCAATTTGAAAACATATTCAACGAAATCGAATCAAACAAAACCTAAATTCAAATGAATTAAAGGTTACCAGCGATTTGTTCAACGGGATAGTGTTGAGTGGACATGACAGTGGTGAACGGAGGCGGTGGCGTATAGAGGAGAGAGTGAGAGGAGAGAGAGAGAGAGAGACAACCGAGACCGAGAGGGAGAGATTTTAGTTAAGCCTCTAAATAAACTCTATTTAGTAAATATTAAATTTTACATTAATTTTTAATTTGGTGAAATGTCAGTTTTATCCCTGATATTTTGTACCGTTTTTTACCCGATATGTATTCTGATGCGGTAAAGGGGCCAAGAGATACATTTGTGAAGTTGGCGTGGCAAAAAGGAACGGATTTAAACGTTAGGGCTTTATGGGTATAAGTGTATAAACTTGAAGGGCCAAAAGGTTAATAACCCATATAAATATCAAGGCCTATATATAATCTATTCTAACATCGTGCATGATTATATATATTATGTAAATATAAATATCAAGGCCTATATATAATCTATACGATCTATACTAATATATTAAAGTCGAAAGATTGGTTTGATTTTCGGTTTGGTTATCCTAATTATTAAAATAAATAATGACGACCGGGTTTTAGTATATACGAAACATCAATCGTACCATATTTTCAAATCATTAATATTTCCTTTCTAATTAAAATATGATAGGCAGTCTTTTTCTTGTAGGTTTTGGTGATTTATCAAAGTACGAAAATGAAAATTAAATTAGATTTAGGAAGTTACTAGCTAACATAGTAATTCCTCCCCTAGGATTATTCGATGTGACGTTTCTGAATAACGAGTCAATTTGACAAAAATGTTTTCTCGTACCTAATCATTTGATTTAGATAAGGTATATCCGTGCTATGATATATCCTAGTCTAGACTGTATATGGTACATTTTAAAGGCAACGTCAAGTCGGCACAAATATCAATATATTCCCGAACACTGATTTTACGTACTAAAAACGAGGGTTTTATTCAAAACAGTGTTCATTTCAAATGTTTTATCCTCAAATATATTTGATATATTTTCCAAAAGATTATTTTCAAAGGTGCCTTATTTATTGACTTGCCGAAAGATCAAAAACGAATTTTATCCCGAACTCCTAACAGTTTTTCATCTACTTGGATAAAATCGTAAAATATTCAAAATAAATATTCTGAGGACTTCACGATCATTATTATTTGAGGAATATTATATTTGAATATATTTCCAGTAAAAAATTTAGCCAAAACGTCGACAAGTTACGACAAACGGCTAATGTATTTTATTCCGTCGCGTAAGGGTTTTTGATAGAGTATATTTTTATATATATTTTAGATGATTTTATTCTCATATTTATTGTGTTTTGCATTGATTTGGATTTTTATTTAATAGATTTGATTGTTTTATTGTAGGAAATAAAGAATTCATGACTTGGAAGGATTTGGAGCAAAAAGAGCTATTTTGGAGATAAAATAGGAGAAAATTCGTATTATTGGGAATCCTATTCAGTTATGGAATCCTACTTGTAATTTATTTAGAGTATTAAAATACTTTTATTGGGCAAGACTTTTTAGAGCCTATATAAACACATCCAGGGTATTATGTAAAAAAAAGGAAGAGATGTAATATTAGATCAGATAATATAGTTTAGAGTAGATTAGTATTATTAGTTGGAGATGTAGAGAAACACCATGACTCTTCTTTTTGGTGACAACATTGAAGTTTGAAGGTTTTGTTCTCTTAATCTTTTCTTTGTTCTTATTAGTTTAATTATGTTTTCTTGTTTTACTAGTTATTTTATTTGTTTAATTATTAGCGAGTAGTTATTTCTAGGGCTTAAAGGGAAGCCATGTTTGCACTAATATTGGCATGATTTTCATAGTGGTTTGATTGGTTATGGTTAATTCTGATTGATATGTTTTAATCATTAATTTGTGTAATTGGCCAATATCATGGATTAATTATATGCAAATAGGGGTATGGATCGAGAGATTTACTTACTAGAGGCACACATACGATTAGCAGAATTGAATTTGAGTGCGGAAGCATCATTGGATTTCTGAGAGCGTTAATTCTTGGAAGAGATTAACTTGACTCTAATTACCTGATTGATTGAATTACTAAAAGTGGTTAATTGTGTTGAATGTTTCGAGAGTGTTAATGCTTGAAAGAGATTAACATACTCTAGTTATAGGATCACATTGATTGCTTTAGCTTAAGAGCCAATTGTGTAAGCATGGTGGACCTGATTGCCCTAGGTTTTAAATAATCTGTTTATCATCTGTTTAATTAGTTTTAATCTAGTTTAAATTAGTTAATTAATAATTCTTCAATAATCGTTTGACCCTTGAAACAATTAGCGATAACTGAAAAGGAATTAGTAGAACCTGTCTCCTTGTGGATTCGACCCGCTTGCCATCTGTACTAGCAATATCTGTTTATCAATACTACCGTGCGCTTGCGGTTAGGTATAATTTGACATATCAGTTTTTCACCGAAATATTTTTGAATAAAATACCTAGACATGTTTTTTGACTTGAAACTTTGGGAATGTCACTAGAATATTTAAAAAGAATTTTAGAAAAAGTTTCATGATTTTATGAGAACATCTTTCCAAAACCCCCTAAAATCGCTTCGATTTTTATTTAGGGTTCGCTAAAAGTCGTCCAAATATATGGAAACTTTTTGGTCATCCTTGACCATATTTTTCGTATAATATTTGAAGACTTTTGGCATTGGTCTCATATTTTTCCAAATTGTTTTAAAGAAAATCAAACGAAATGGGTTTGTCGTGTAGTATCGTATTTATTGGCTAATTACGAACCAAGAGAAGCTTCCTATATTTTATTATTGTTATTCCCACATGTGTATCTGAATATTTTAAGTAACTTGGTGACCAAGTTGGGTAATAACTCATCTCTTAATTGTTCATTGGTTGCTTGCTCTTATTTAGTGGTTTTTACCCTTTTTTTAAGCCTATAAATAGCCAAGCCATTCCACCCATTTTCTCCAAGCCTTAGAGCCAATTAAATGCTGCTATTTTCTCTCTAGATACACACCATTTTCCAGAAATAATTTCTCCCAAAAGTATCTAGAGAAACAAGCTTTGTTCTTCATCTTTTGTTCATCTTTTAAGCTTGTTTTAGCACCATTTCTTCACCCAAAACACACCTCTCGGCAACACCCTCTTAGGCAGCCCTTTAGATCGTTTTTATAAGCCTTTGTAGTGTTCTTGCAAGTGTCTTTGAGTCAGCTTTGATCCCTCCTTGCATACCTTTCATTTGGTGCTCAAACTAGGTCACTTAGGTTGTGTTTTTATCACCATTTCTTGCTCTAAAATAATTCTATCCAAGACCACTTCGAAGACAAAACTTTGGCTCGGCTAAAGTGGGTTCTTGAAGTGCTTTGGAAGATGTTTAAGGATCCTTGAGTTCCCCTTAAATTATCTTTCATTGACTGATCTTGGTGGCCTTATTTTGGTTGCACTTTTTGGTGATTTTTGGTGTGTTTCTTGCTCTTGTTCAACACCATTCGGCCAAACCCTTTTAGGCAGCCTCTTAGCTCGAATCCTACTGCCCTTTAGGTGTTCTTTCTTGTGTCTTGAGTCACCTTAGATAACCCCTTGAATATCCTTCATTTGGTGCTCATTTCGGCCATTAGTTTGTGGTGTTTTAGGCTTCGATCCTAGCTTGTTTTGCTTGATTTCTTACTAGACTTCAAGTGACTCTAAGTTAGTTACTTTTTATTTGGTGTGTGTACATCTACACATACTTGTCCCGGAACCTAGTTCGCATCCTTTGAGAATACCTCTTATTTGAGAATTCTTTGCTTTAGGCAACCAAGCCGTCGGATATAGCCAAAGGTCATAAACTAGTTACATTCTTGTTGTGTGTGTTGTGCGTGTTGCGTGTGTAGTGTGTGTTGCATTCACGGATATAATTGTTGCACGTTTAATTTATTGTCTTGCATCACCGCTCGTGTGACAAGTCCCTTTGTGTGACTTATCCCGTGCCGTTATTTACTATTTTCCGCACTACGCAAATCGCTAACGTTATATAAGCGTTTTTCTTAACGGTCCTCGCACTTGCGAGTTGATATTTTTATTTTGTCCTCACGCTTGTGAGTTGAATAATTAAGCACTCTTGCACACACCACTAAAGTTCCGTAGCTCATCCGATTGGCATCGTGACTCGCTCGACTTTAATTAATAACGAATCAATTATTTTAACGCGTAATAGCGTCCCCGTGGCTAGTACCGTAACATACTAGTTTTGCACGGCCCTTATTATTATATATCTCACTTGTTGTGTGTTTGTAGCTTGTTGTTGTATCTTTGTAGTGAGGTGAAGTGAAGTGAGGTGATCTTCGCTCTAAGACCCAAGTCTTAGACACACCAACGGGGAGTTGGGTGTCTTCGCACCGTGAGGAGGAGGAAAGACCCAAGACCTAAGACCTAAGATCCAAGACCTACAAAGGTAGCATCAAGGATACGTAGGGTTTACTAATTATTTTGAGGAGGTAACGGGGAGTTACGCTCCAAGATAAATAATTAGTGGTTTGCTCTATATTTTGAGGAGGTAGCGGGGAGTTACGCTCCAAGATAAATATATAGCGGTTTAGCTTATATTTTGAGAAGGTAACGGGGAGTTACGCTTCAAGATAAATATATAATTGTAATTTCCTTTTTGTAAGGGTTTCTCCACCTACTATAAGGAGTTTACTTATAGTGGACGAAATCCCGAGTCCGGGGAGGAGCTCGGGGACTGGAGTAGGGGTGTTCGAATCCGTTAGGGGATTGCGGCATCGCGAACCAGGATAAATCGATCGTATCATATTTCTCTCTTTTATTTTCCGCACTTTACATTACTTATTTATAAGTAATTAATTTTAAAAGAGAAATAAAATTTAAAAACGCCAAGCTCAAATTTTAAAAAGGGTAATAAGCTATTCAACCCCCCCCTTCTAGCTTATTTTACCCACATTCGGGACCTCTCATTTGGTATCAGAGCGGTTACTTTTAATTTCGTTATTTTGAACGTTATGAAGTTCGAAAAATGTAACCAAAAGTAGATCGTTATAATGGCGTATTTAAACACGGTCGGTTGTGGTGAAGGTCTTTCGAGTTCTAAACCTCCACTATTCGTTGGTACAAATTTTGCAACTTGGAAAACACGATTTAGAATATATGCTAGATCCCAAGGTGTTAAAGTTTGGATGGCTATCGAAGACGGCGTAGTAATTTCCACCAAAACCGAAGGTGAAATATCCATCGAGAAAAAGGTGAGCGAATATACTCCCGAGGAAGAAATAAGGATGAATATAGCCGCAAAAGCGGAAATGGTGTTAACTAGTGCGCTTGCGGAAAAAGAATATAAACGTGTTAATAATTGCAAGTCGGCACAAGAAATGTGGAACAAATTAGTTATCACTTACGAGGGTACGAAAGATATTAAGGAATCTCGAATGGATACCTTAATTCATGAGTACGAAAATTTTAAACTCCTCGAAGGTGAAACTATCATCGATATGGAAACGAGGTTTACTCGTGTAATCGATGAGCTTGCTCAACTCGATAGGTCTATACGACAAACGAGAAAAATCGAAGGATTTTAAAAGCCTTGCCACCGAGTTGGAAAGTGAAAGTTACCACGATCAAAGAAATGCATAGTCTTAACGACTACTCCATTGATAGTTTATTCGGGAATCTTCGTGCATACGAGAAAGATAATATACCGGATAAAGTTGTCCCTAAAACGGATGACAAACGAAAGAATATGGCTTTAAAAGCTATATTAATCGATGAAGAGGAAAACGACGACGAGTTAAACGAAGAGTTGGAAAATCTCGATGAACATGAGATCGCTTTATTATCGAGACAACTTCGTCGTGTTTTACAAAGTAAAGCTCAAAGGTACGGAAAAGACTTCCTAAAATCGAACAATCAAAATTGAGTATTTAATTCGAAAGGAAGACCGAATTATCGAAATAATTCTCCGACTACGAGCTATGCTAAAAATCAAGGTATTCCTAATTCGTATAACTCCCCTAATACGAATTTTGTTAAAACTCAAGGCGCACCTCAAGGTAATAATTCGCACAATAATCCAAATTATGCAAAGAATTATTCGGCACCTAAGCAAAAGGATCCAATAGTCGAAGAAACTCAAGATGTTTGCTTCGAATGCAAACAACCGGGTCACTTTAGACGTGAATGTCCAAAGTTACCTAAAGGTAGAGGTCTTGTCGCGGAGAATGGTTGGGATTTAAGTGAAGACGAAGAAGCACCAGAAGAAACCGAAGAAATTGTCAACCTTTGCTTAATGGCTCTCTCCGACGAATCAACATCAACGGACAAATCGACTACTAACCATGAGGTAACCAGAAACTCTACTTCAAATTTAAATGTTGCATCATGTAGTAGTGATTATTTAAATGTGCATTTGTCAAGTATGGATTATTCTAGTTTGGACTCTTCCGAACTTGTTAATTTGGTGAACTCGTTAAAATCGAGTCTTGATGATATGAATTGCAAACTTGTTACGATGAGTTCCGAAAGGAATAAATATCGTGAAACAAATAGTGAGCTTCAAAAAGAAGTTGCTCGTTTGAAGGATATTCATGTTAACGATAAAGAATATTCCGATTTCATTTCTTCACAAAATGAGCGCTTGAAAATCGAGATCAATGAAAAGAATGAAAATATTCGAAATCTCGAAATTGAGAATGTTTCTCTAGTTATTCAAGCCGAAGAAAATGAAAAAGATTTGTTACAAGTCAACGACAAAAATCGTGAGCTTCATGTCGAAATTTTGAATTTAAAAATTCATAATGAATCGATGGGACATGAATTAGCTAAACGTGATAATCGTATAAATGAACTTGTACAATCTTTTACGGGTGACAAATAAGAAGAGCTTAGACAAGCCATAAATGATTTGGATCTTGACTACCAAATAATCTTATCCGAAAAGAATGACGAATTAGCTAAGTTAAAAGAGCAATTCGATGATGAGGTTGTTGAAAAAGAATATTTGGTTTCGAAAATGAAATCAAACATTTTGGAAAGTCAAAGACTCAAGAATGAGAATGCTAAGCTCATGGCTCAAGTTATAGATCAAGAGAATGTGTTAAATAACAAGATCAATGTATTAATGCAAGAAAAGCACAATCTTGATTCTATAGTCAAGCAATTCACTAAGAGCAACATTATGTTGGAAAATATGATATACAATCCAAAGGTATCTTCTAACAAAGAAGGATTATGATATGATGCGAATCAACCTCCTAAAAGAGAAGCACATATTCCTACTCCCACAAAAAATGTTTCTCCTAAAGCACCTACGAAGCTATGCACGTTTTGTAACAAAAATAGACATGAAAGTCTATTTTGCAAAGCTAAGGAAGGTGTAAGTAAGGGGAAGTATAAGTGGATGCCTAAAGGAGCCAACATTGCTCAAAAGAATTCGGTTAAAAATGCCAACAATCAACCGAGACATTCTTATCGTCAAGAGCCGATTAAATTTCAACCAAGGAACTCTAAAAATATTGCAAATTCTAGTACTAACAACAGTAGACAACCGAATGTTCCTAGAAGAAATTTTATTGCTCAAAGTTCGAATAGTAATGCTTATATTTGAAATCAAAATGCTTATATGCCTAGAAATGTAAGTCATTATAATGTTCGATCGAGTCAACATGCTAATGTGAGTCATCATGCATATCCTAGAGATTACAATGCTCATGTTCGAAATAATCATGTAAATTATCATGCCAATAATCATTCTAGAGATTCTAATATTACTATATTTCCCTGTAGTAATGGTCATGCTTTTCATGGTGGTTCTAAATATATGCCTAGGAGAAATCCTTATCATGTATCTAATAGGAATCAAGCATCTAGAAATGATATTGTCTATGTGAATGATTATCCTATGCCTAGATTTATTTATGAAAATAATCGTGTACCTTATGATGTGTTAACAACCGGACCCTTAAGTAAAAAGGGTACCAATCGTTTATACTAATCATTCATGTAGGTGTGCCTTACTGCTAAGAAGAATGTATGGTACCTTGATAGTGGTTGTTCATGGCACATGACGGGAAATAGATCTTTGATGAATAACATTAAAAAGGTAGTAGCCGGAAGTGTAACCTTTGGTGATAGCAGTCAAGGTAATATTGTTGGTATTGGTGATATTGGTAGTGAAAGCGTTAAAATTTCGAATGTACAGTTAGTCACGGGACTAAAGTACAACTTGCTTTCTATTAATCAACTTTGCGATAATGGTTGCAAAATGATTTTCTTTCCATCTCATTGTGCTATTTATGACAAAGAGTGGAACTTGATTCTTAAGTGTCCACGGAATAAGAATGTTTATTCGTGTGACTTAAATGATTACGAGAACGTTTGTTTAGTATCCATGAATGAGGATCCATGGTTATGGCACCGTAGATTGGGTCATATTAACATGAAACTCATTAAGAACATTTGTTCGAAAGAACACGTTCGAGGATTACCTAAACTGAGTTTCGTAAAAGATCATGTGTGTGAAGCTTGTGAAATTGGCAAACAAATTCGTTCATCTCATAAAGCCAAACTCATGGTGTCTACTACTAGACCACTCGAGCTTTTGCATATAGATCTAATAGGACCGGTTCTCATACAAAGCCTAGGAGGGTGTTCTTATGCTCTTGTAGTAGTTGATGACTACTCTCGCTTTAAGTGGACGGAATTCCTAAAAGCAAAAAGCGATGCATTTGAATCATTTGTTGCACTTTGCAAAAGAATACAAAATCAACAAAATAACACGATCGTCTATATAAGGACCGATCATGGTAGATAATTTGACAATTCAGATTTTGTTAACTTTTGTGAAGAATGTGGTATTACTCATAATTTCTCGGTTCCGTATACACCTCAATCTAACGGAGTTATTGAAAGGAAAAATAGAACGTTACAAGAAATGGCAAATACGACGTTGAATGAATATCGTAGGCCAAAGTATTTTTGGGCCGAAGCTATGTCTACGGCTTGCTACATTCTAAATAGAGTTTTACTACGACCAATCAAAATGAAGACTCCTTATGAACTTTATTTTGGTAAAACTCCAAAGATAAGCTATTTCAAGGTTTTTGGAAGTAAATGCTATATTTTGAATTCAAAAGATTACCTAACGAAATTCGACCCCAAGTCGTGTGAGGGTGTATTTCTTGGTTATTCGAATACTAGCAAAGCTTATCGAGTATTTAATCTTGGAACTTTAGTAGTGGAAGAAACATTGAATGTTGTATTTGATGAGTCAAAACCACTTGCTAAGTTTAAAGATTTGGTCGAAGAGGATGATGATTCTAATGATCCTAAAAATGGTTCTAGTGTCGAAGTTGAGAATATTATTCATCAAATGGGAACCATGGATTTAGGAACTAAAATTCCTACTAATCCTCTCGAAACAATTGAGACCGAAGTTCGATTACCTTCGGAGATTCCATTGATTAAAGATCACCTGATAGACAATGTCTTAGGTGAACTAAGTAAAGGCGTTCAAAACATTGTGAGTAACATAGCGTTTTTATCACAAATCGAGCCCAAATCGGCTAAAGACGCTTTATTAGACGAGGATTGGATTGATGCCATGCAAGATGAGCTAAATCAATTTACTTGAAATAAAGTTTGGGAACTCGTGCCTCCACCACCCGATACTTCCATTATTGGAACGAGATGGGTCTTTCGTAATAAACTTGACGAAGGTGGAGAAGTGGTAAGAAATAAAGCAAGATTAGTTGCTCAAGGCTATACTCAAATGGAAGGTATAGATTTTGATGAAACTTATGCTCCCGTAGCTAGAATCAAGTCTATTCGAATGTTTTTAGCTTACGCTTGCTATCGAGGTTTCAAAGTCTATCAAATGGACGTTAAATCGGCATTCCTAAATGGTGTCTTAGAAGAAAAAGTGTATGTAAGACAACCACCGGGTTTCGAAGATCATAAGCATCCTAATTATGTGTATAAATTGTACAAAGCCTGGTATGAGCGGTTAAGTAAATTCCTAACCGATAATGGTTTTAAAATGGGAATTGCGGATACTACTCTATTTACGAAGTATGAAGGTGATGATATCTTGCTCGTTCAAATTTACGTAGATGATATTATTTTTGGTGCAACCAAAGAATCACTATGTAATGAATTCTCAGAAAAGATGAATAAAAAATTCGAAATGAGCATGATGGGAGAATTAAATTTCTTCCTAGGTTTGCAAATCAAGCAATCTCGAGATGGTATTCACATTTCACAATCGAAGTATTGTAAGGAAACGTTAAAGAAATTCGAGATGGAAAATGCAAAGTCTATTAGTACTCCTATGTCAATCTCCGATAAGTTATCTATAGATAAAGACGGTGTTTCCGTAGATATTAAGAAATATCGTGGGATGATAGGAAGTTTACTTTATATCACGGCTAGTAGACCGGATATACAATTTAGCGTTGGAAAATGCGCTCGCTTTCAAGCGGATCCGAAAGAATCTCATTAATCCGCGATTAAACGGATATTTAGATATCTTAAGGGTACTACGGATTTAGGTCTTTGATATCCTAAAGGACATCCATTTGACTTAGTGTGTTTTTCTGATTCGGATTATGCCGGGCATTTAATCGATAAAAAAAGCACTAGTGGTACTTGTCAATTCCTCGGTGGATTTTTAGTTTCTTGGTTTTCAAAGAAACAAAACTCCGTTTCTATTTCTACCACCGAAGCGGAATATATAGCGGCCGCGAAATGTTGTGCTCAAATCTTGTCAATGAAGCAAACATTAGCCGACTATGTTGTTAAATTCGATGTGGTATCTATTTTGTGTGATAATACGAGTGCAATTAATTTGAGTAAAAATCCGGTATTGCATTCGAGATCTAAACACATAGATATTCGACATCATTTTCTTCGTGATCATGTTAATAAAGGTGATATTAAGTTGGTTCATATCGATACCGAAATTAATATCGCGGATATTTTCACGAAACCTTTAAGCTTCGAAAGATTCTCTAAATTGCGATTTGATTTAGGAATGATGGAGTGCCCAAATTAATTTGTCAAATTTTACTCAAAGTATATATTATTTATTTTAATTATTTTACAACCTAGAGCATTGTTTAAGCGGATTTTCAAGCGGGACTAGAACGTTCAGATTTCTTCGACAACGTTGTGAGCTGTAAATAATTAAACCAAAAGAAGTATATGGTTTGTTTAATTTTTGAAAATTAATTTGAATAAGTTCCATATTATTTTTATTAGCTAAGAATTCATTTATTTGGAACTTTGTGCATTTTATTATTCTATAATAAAATAGCCATTTTTCTGGTGGCGTAGAAATTTTTGGAGAATTTTTCCGATTTATTTACTATTTTATATGATTTTTCAAAAACAGTTTTAAACTAAATAAAATCATGTAAAATTCAAAAATAAATCACAGGGGCTGATACGTGTATGAGAATTGTGTGTTTGTGGTTTGGCAGTCAACAGTCAGCCGGTCATACATCGAAAAGGCGCGAGAAGATCAGGACAGTGCATTCAAAGGTCTGTTTTAATCTGGTCCGTGGAAAATTTTATTAAATAATTTCTAAAAACAGAAATTTATCAAACTCTCTCTTCTCCCTCCTGTTTCGTTTACCAAATAAGCCGAAACCCTAGTTCTCGAAACTCAAATTCCGGCCAGACCTACCGTCGATTGCAAAAACCAACCCCAGATTCGTGTTCCTCACATCGAAATACATACATCCCAATATCAAACTCTCAAGTATCTATCCGATATTGTTTTTCCCCAAATTCGAGTTTGATATAGGTTTAACAAAAAGCCTTCAAACAAATCGATTAATCGATTTGTATGCGTATATGATCCGTTTAATCAGAGTTATACGCTCAGACGCTTCAAGATACCGGGTTTTCTTTATTTATCGAAGCGTTAGGGCGTATAAGGTCCGATGAAATCGATTATATGATGATTGTATGTATTCGAGTACGTATCCCATGATATCTCATCACTTTATTGTGATTTTTTTCCTGCGAACAGAGGTGGTCAGTTATGTGTTTGATAATCTCTGGGCACAGAGATAAAAATTACAGTGCTATGATGATCATATGCCTCTGATCAGTCCATTGTCTAGGTACTGAGATTTTTATTGTGTGGACAAGGATAGTTAGCTTTGTTTGATAGTCTTTGTGCACACATGTAAAAATCATAGTGTCCTGATAATGATTCAAGGATGTTCCTGCCTAGTATAGCATCATTAATCCATTGTCATGATACTGAGATTTTTACTATGTGGACAAGGATAGTTGGCTCTATGTTGATAATCTCTGTGCACATAAGTAAAAATCGTAGTGCCTTGATGATGATTTAGAGACTTTTGTGCTTAGATTGTCATATTTCAATGTTTTTGTTAAGAGAGTCTATTGGTGTGTCAGAAAACTCTCATTTGGTTGTGATTAAGTGATTGAGATCTCTGATGTACCAAGAGACATCTCTATGCAATGATTTTGTCAAAAATCTAGCCTATATTTTAATGTTCTTGTATTGAGATCCTGCTGGTGTGATAGAAACTTTGTTTTGATTAGTCTTAATTCGAGTTTTCTGCCTTACCAACAGGCATCCCTTTACATTGATATTGTTTGATTACAGTTGTGGTGATCATACTCTTAATATCATGTCTTATTTGATTTTATTGTGCTAACCCTAACGTTTGTGATTGTCTCTGGGTAACTTTGGCCACTGCCTTGGTGAGCACTTGTGTGCATCAATGAGAACCTAGCCTGATTAGCACTACATTGCCTCTGTAAGTCTTTGTGCAAGTTTTGGATATTGTCATGTGTATTGCCACCATGACTAAGGTACACATTTCTCAAACTCTTGCACTTTGATTCTAACTGTCTAATTATGCCTATTATTTGCTTGAGTTGCTTGAGATGATAACGATGCTTTGAGATGACTATGATATCAGTGTGCATTGTGCCTATAGTATTGTGCTTATTTGCACTATCTTTTGTATGCCCTGTATTAGTCAGTTTATGTGTGTCATTGTGCTTTGCCTAATTTGTTTAACTCTCTGTGCCTTGTCTAATTTGCCTAATTTTTTTTTACTTGCAGTGTGCTTATGTGTTAAGTGGTAGTGTATTATAGAATAGAGTTATTTATTTGCAGTTAGCATAATCTTGCAAGAGATTGGATATTGCTAATGTGCCATCTAACTCTAAGTACTACATATAACTGCAACTACATGCTTGTTCACATGAGTTCATTATCTCTGTGTGCATCTAAGTAGGTTGCAAAATTTATAAAATTTATATATTCATTTATATAAGTTTTATTCTGATCACTTAGGATTTCTAGATGAATAAAATGAAAATTCCTTGATTAATTGTGTTCTCTGATCACTTAGTGCTTAATGAGTTATAAAATTGGACTTTCTCTGATTATTTGATCACTCAGAATTAATAGGATTAAAATTGAATTTTGTGAATCACTTAGGAACTGATGAGATTTAAATTTGCTATGTTTTTTTTAGACCTAAGTCCTATTGCCTGTGCTAGAATTTTTTTTAATATCCTATGCTTCTAGAATCTATTTGTTTATTAGCTTACAGATTGCATATTTTGTGTCTAAGTGCAATGAACTTGTTTGATTGTATCTTCTTAGACAAATATCTGTGTATGGTCTAGTTGCTTGAACTGAACTAGTTGGATTTTTATCCTAACTAGATTGAGCTCTCTGTGTGATATCCTTGTGCATCTAGTTACCAGTTCAGTTAGAATAATATTTGTGATTTGATACTTGTCTTATCCTAAGTTCTAGCTCTGCACTCCTATTCTTAGAGTTCATAATTAATTTTATGAGTGTATAAGCATTCTGTGTGAGAGTATGTGTGCTTTATATATTTATTTTTATGCATGCTCAGAAGCCTATTTGTGTGTGTATGTGTGAGACTTTGTTGTTGCACAGAACAACTGTTGAGATATGAGAATTATGCTTTTATATTAGTACTTTTGCTAAAAGTGAATTCTTGGATGTCAACTACCTTAAATTGCATTTATTGCTATTTGTTGTTAAATGCTATAAATAAGGTGGCATGCTTGCTTTTGGCCGAATTAGTTAGTACTAGACTGATAAGAAGCCTTACTTCTCTGCACAATATCATATCTCAATGTGTACTTGTCTGTCCTTGCTACTGTGCTTGTACTGTTTTCACTATTTCTGCACTGTGCTGCACATCTTTACATGCTTAAACCTTGCAAAATCTGTGTATTTAAGAGAAGTGATTGTTGCATTTATTCTTCATTCTTGCATTCATTCGTTTGCCTTCATACACTTAAACATGGCTCCTGATTGTCTTAATTGCTCAATTCCTTTAACTCCATTAAACACAACTCTGTCTCTGTTTCCTAGCACACAAACTAACACCAACACTCACACTAAGTCATATTCTTCGAGTTCCAGAAACAAGAAGAAGAAAGCTAAGTATGGCAATGCCTTGTTCATGCCTAAGCATGGCCTTGCTAATCCTGTAAAGGGCAAGCTTGTGCCTGGTCAGCTAGTTGAGTTATTTCATGACTCAGACCTTCATAGAGTTCTCACTAGAGCTAAGCTAGAACCTTTTCTCATTTATCCTACTAAGAGGGTTCTTATGAGTTTGGTTGCTGATTTCTATAATAATCTCACTCTTAACCCTGGTCCTAGTGGAACTGTCTTTCTCACTTCCATTGTGAATGGCATTCCATGTCTTGTTGACCAAGAGGTCCTTGTCAAAGCTCTTAATCTCCATCCCACTCTCTATGCTTTTGATCACATTGACATCTCTAAGACTTTTGTCTTTGAAAGAAATGATGAGTGTATGAACTTCATCTCTCTCTTCTGTGGTGTAGAGGTGCCTCCTAATGTCTTTTCTAATGATAGAGGTCTTAGGTATGACCATTTCACTCCCATTTATCAGAATCTTGCTTTGTTTGTCAAACACAATTTATTTCCTACTGATGAGAAACTTGTCTCCTTTCTTGAGATGAAAATCATGCATAGGATAGCCACAAACAGACTCAATTTCAGCATTCCTCACATGATTATGCTTAGGATGCATTCTGCCTCCAAGCAAGGTCTCAACCCCTATGGCCTTATCTTGACTAGAATCTTTGAATATCTTAAGTATAACATTAACACTGCACCTCTTTTTCATGTCACTGCTAAGATCACTGAGTACAAATCTAGATCTGTGTTGCCTTTTAATATTCATGTTGATCCCTCTGTTGAAGAGGCTCCTATTGTTGTGAAACCTAAGCTTACTGAGCTTCTTGTCAAGGTGCCCTATGAGACCATTAGGACTATGACTGCAGACCTAGATAAGCTTAAGACTGATTGTGTTGCTTTGAAGTCCACTTTGGACATTCTTGTTGAGAACTATGATAGGGTTGTGACTAAGCTAGAGACTGTGCAAGGGTATCTCAATACTGCTATGTCTAGGATGACCCTGCTTGAAAGCACCCTAGCTCAGATCATCCAGTTTCAAATCAATATGCATAGTAACTCACCCCCTAGCAACATTGCTTTAGGTATTCCTATTGCTTCAGCTGTTCCTAACACTACTGAGGTTATAGAAATTGATGATCTTGATAACAATGAGAATGTGCCTATGGTTGATGTGAATTTAAAACTTGAGCCCATTGAAGAGAATGGTGATGAGGGTATGGACTGTGAGAACACTACTAATGATGTAGTTGACAATGTTGAATATAACAAGGTGGATTAGTTGTTTTGAGTGGTAGTGATGTTGGTGGCTGGAAACTGAGTTGTTGTTGGACTTTGTATGCTTTCTTATCATGTATGCTTGTATTGTGCTGGTTGCTATCTGTCTTGATCTAGCTTGTGTATTTCTGATTAATGCTTGTTGTAGCCTAATGTTGGCTTTATATACCAGTTGTGTGTGTAATGATTCTATCTCCAACTGTTTTCACCTGTTAGTTGGATTTAGAAATTAAGATATTGTACCTTTGCTTTTAATGAATGAACTTGTAGTCTCTATTAATTAGAACTTGTGCACTTGCATATTTAGAAACCGAGCACACACATACCACTATACCTATGGACTGCATTGAGATTCCATAGAAATCTCTTTGATCTGAACCCAAGGGAAACTGGTCACCCTTAGGTCATATAGTTGCATGGTATTAGTCTTGAGTGTTAACAGGTGTCTCGGACTAAAGTTCACTAAGCATTGCTTTGGAAACCACTGTGTTGTATTTCTTGACTTAAACTCTGTCAATTCTGCTCTTACATTGTGATTACACGAATTATTATTGACATTGTTATTTGAGTACTAACTTGCAGGTTCCAATGTCTGAGTTTTTGGGTTGTACTCTGAGCATACAAATGTTAAGCCTTGATCAAATTTGTAAACTTTAACCTCTGATGCCTTAGCCAAATTTGATCCCTGTGACAAATGAAACACCTACACATTTTCTTTTGCCCTGATATACTCACTCACAAGCTCTGATCTCTTCTTGAAAATCTCTCGAGCCTTTAGACATTCATACTGTGCAATATTCTTTAACTCTAAACCTCTTATGTAAACCTCTATCCTTCTATCTCTGATACAAACCTTGTTCTTAACTCTGCAACAAGTTCTACACTGTCAATTTTTCTCTGCACTTGCATTATTCTTGATTCGCATGATTAAAGATTGACTGATATTGTTTTGTGAGAACTAACATTGCAGGTATCCATTTCGAGCCTATTGACTTGATCACTTCAGCTCTAATCTCTGCCCTGTCTTTAGCTCTGATCATGCCTCTAGCAGCCTGCACCTTCAACTCAAGACACAATGCTTATGTTGTAATTTGTTTAGGATTTTATCGGTTTGTAATTCTTAAAAACAGTCCATAAAATGTGAAGATTTATGGAGTAAGGACTGTTTGGAGTGATAAGGTGGATCGGTGGAATATTGTTTGTAATAGCTTAGTATTCATCCCCATCCCTCTTTTATTTGCATGGTTTGCATGGTTGAATGTTCCCCCTCCCTCATCCCCTTGAATTTTATTTTTCTTACTTTTTGGTTTTTATCAAAACGGGGAAGAAGAAAAATTCAAATATGTGTGCTCTATATATGTGCTAATATGCGTATAGGGGAAGAAGATTGTTTTTGAAAGGGAAGTTGAAGTTATATGTTTGGTTTTTGCTTTACAAAGAGATGGACCCTTGCAAAAAATTTCGAAAATTTTATCAAAAATTCAAAATTCGAACTTTGCTCTAAAAGTTTAAAATTTTTAGTTCGAATATTTTTTTTTAAAAGGAGTTCATAAAGCAAGGGGAAGTTTTCTTTCGAAAATTGGAAGTTTTCTTTCGAAAATTTCAAAACCAACATATTCTTCAAGTGGAAAGCACTTGTATCATATTTCGATACAAAAGAGGGAAGTTTACTAATCTCGAAGTAGATTCTGTTTCTAAATGGAATATACTAGATAAGCTAGATCGCTTATATTGTTCTATTTGATTGCTTATCTATACACGTGCTCTAACAGATTTGTTTTACAGAATCCTACTTATCGAGGAAAGGTATATCACTTATACTTAATTGTTATTATCTTTATGTGATATATACTTATGTACCTTATATGATTGTGTGCTTTTATATGCATGTATGCCTATGTGTTTTCGCGTAAAATGAACAAAGAGTTTTAATCACTTTAGGGAAAGGTGTTTAAACAGGCATTTAAATGAATAAAACGTTTTTCATGCATACACTAGAAAATAGGTGCACACAAATATTTAATTTTCGTGAGTAGTTTTGACAAATACCAAAAAGGGGAAGATTGATAGGCAGTCTATTTCTTGTAGGTTTTGGTGATTTATCAAAGTACGAAAATGAAAATTAAATTAGATTTAGGAAGTTACTAGCTAACATAGTAATTCCTCCCCTAGGATTATTCGATGTGACGTTTCCGAATAACGAGTCAATTTGACAAAAATGTTTTCTCGTACCTAATCATTTGATTTAGATAAGGTATATCCGTGCTATGATATATCCTAGTCTAGACTTTATATGGTACATTTTAAAGACAAAGTCAAGTCGGCACAAATATCAATATATTCCCGAACACTGATTTTACGTACTAAAAATGAGGGTTTTATTCAAAACAGTGTTCATTTCAAATGTTTTATCCTCAAATATATTTGATATATTTTCCAAAAGATTATTTTCAAAGGTGCCTTATTTATTGACTTGCCGAAAGATCAAAAACGAATTTTATCCCGAACTCCTAACAGTTTTTCATCTAATTGGATAAAATCGTAAAATATTCAAAATAAATATTCCGAGGACTTTACGGTCATTATTATTTAAGGAATATTATATTTGAATTTATGTCCAGTCAAAACTTTAGCCAAAACGTCGACAAGTTACGACAAACGGCTAATGTATTTTATTCCGTCGCGTAAGGGTTTTTCACCGAAATATTTTTGAATAAAATACCTAGACATGTTTTTTGACTTGAAACTTTGGCCCTTTGGGAATGTCACTAGAATATTTAAAAAGAATTTTAGAAAAAGTTTCATGATTTTATGAGAACATCTTTCCAGAACCCCCTAAAATCGCTTCAATTTTTATTTAGGGTTCGCTAAAAGTCGTCCAAATATATGGAAACTTTTTGGTCGTCCTTGACCATATTTTTCGTATAATATTTGAAGACTTTTGGCATTGGTCTCATATTTTTCCAAATTGTTTTAAAGAAAATCAAACGAAATGGGTTTGTCGCGTAGTATCGTATTTATTGGCTAATTACGAACCAAGAGAAGCTTCCTATATTTTATTATTGTTATTCCCACATGTGTATCTGAATATTTTAAGTAACTTGGTGACCAAGTTGGGTAATAACTCATCTCTTAATTGTTCATTGGTTGCTTGCTCTTATTTAGTGGTTTTTACCCATTTTTAAGCCTATAAATAGCCAAGCCATTCCACCCATTTTCTCCAAGGGTTAGAGCCAAATAAATGCTGCTATTTTCTCTCTAGATACACACCATTTTCCAGAAATAATTGCTCCCAAAAGTATCTAGAGAAACAAGCTTTGTTCTTCATCTTTTGTTCATGTTTTAAGCTTGTTTTAGCACCATTTCTTCACCCAAAACACACCTCTCGGCAACACCCTCTTAGGCAGCCCTTTAGCTCGTTTTTATCAGCCTTTGTAGTGTTCTTGCAAGTGTCTTTGAGTCACCTTTTATCCCTACTTGCATACCTTTCATTTGGTGCGCAAACTAGGTCACTTAGGTTGTGTTTTTATCACCATTTCTTGCTCTAAAAGAATTCTATCCAAGACCACTTCGAAGACAAAACTTTGGCTCGGCTAAAGTGGGTTCTTGAAGTGATTTGGAAGAGGTTTAAGGATCCTTGAGTCCCCCTTAAATTATCTTTCATTGATTGATCTTGGTGGCCTTATTTTGGTTGCACTTTTTGGTGATTTTTGGTGTGTTTCTTGCTCTTGTTCAACACCATTCGGCCAAACCCTTTTAGGCAGCTTCTTAGCTCGAATCCTACTGCCCTTTAGGTGTTCTTTCTTGTGTCTTGAGTCACCTTAGATAACCCCTTGAATATCCTTCATTTGGTGCTCATTTCGGCCATTAGTTTGTGGTGTTTTAGGCTTCGATCCTAGCTTGTTTTGCTTGATTTCTTACTAGACTTCAAGTGACTCTAAGTTAGTTACTTTTTGTTTGGTGTGTGTACATCTACACATACTTGTCCCGGAACCTAGTTCGTATCCTTTGAGAATACCTCTTATTTGAGAATTCTTTGCTTTAGGCAACCAAGCCGTCGGATAAAGCCAAAGGTCATAAACTAGTTACATTCTTGTTGTGTGTGTTGTGCGTTGATAAGTGGATTTATATCCACTTGGAGCGCTTCATATCGGCTTAAATTGATTGTTTTGGACTCAAGTTTGTGTAGTTTTGATGTGTTTTGCTTAGTTGTGCAGATTTATGAGAATGTTGATTAAGGTTGATGCTTCTATCGTTTTTGGAGATTAAATTGATTAAAATTCGGATTTTCCGGGAAGGCAGCGTAGTCTACACTGTTTTGGCCATATCTGGAGTTCTAGAAGTTCGTTTGAGGCCCATAATCAGTCCACGCGAATCTAACGAGATTCTCTATCATTCTAAAGTGGTCCAGAGGTCCAATTACGATTGGAACGTTCCAGAATATCTGAAGAAAAGTCAGCCACGAATTTTCCTTAAAAACAGACTCAGTTTAGGAAACGTATTTTGTAGAAATTCTATTATAATTCTGTTTTGGTATTTTCTTGCTGGGCAAGACTTCAAGAGACTATATAAACACATCTTGGGACACATTATTAGGGATGTAATATTAGATCAGATAATATAGTTTAGAGTAGATTAGTATTATTAGTTGGAGATGTAGAGAAACACCATGACTCTTCTTTTGGGTGACAACATTGAAGTTTGAAGGTTTTGTTCTCTTAATCTTTTCTTTGTTCTTATTAGTTTAATTATGTTTTCTTATTTTACTAGTTGATTTACTTGTTTAATTATTAGCGAGTAGTTATTTCTAGGGCTTAAAGGGAAGCCATGTTTGCACTAATATTGGCATGATTTTCATAGTGATTTGCTTGGTTATGGTTAATTCTGATTGATATGTTTTAATCGTTAATTTGTGTAATCGACCGATATCATGGATTAATTATATGCAAATAGGGGTATGGATCGAGAGATTTTACTACTAGAGGCTTACATACAATTAGCGGAATTGAGGGTGATTGTGGAAACATCATCGGATTTCTGAGAGCGTTAATGCTTGGAAGAGATTAACTTGACTCTAATTACCTGATTGATTGAATTACTAAAAGTAGTTAATTATGTTGAATGTTTCGAGAGTGTTAATGCTTGGAAGAGATTAAGATACTCTAGTTATAGGATCACATTGATTGCTTTAGCTTAAGAGCCAATTGTGTAAGCATGGTGGACCTGATTGCCCTAGGTTTTAAATAATTTGTTTATCATCTGTTTAATTAGTGTTAATCTTGTTTAATTAGTTAATTTATATTCTCCAATAATCGTTTTTCCCTGAAACAATTAGCGATAACTGAAAAGGAATTAGTAGAACCTGTCTCCTTGTGGATTCGACCCGCTTGCCATCTGTACTAGAAATAGACACCGTGCGCTTGCGGTTAGGTATAATTTGACACATCAAGTTTTTGGCGTCGCTGCCGGGGAGACAGCGAGTTTCTATTGATTTTAATTTAGTTGTTTAGATTGTTTCCATTGTCTCATTGGAACTTTTGTTCCAATTGAGGCAGATTTTACGTTTTCTTGGCTTTGTTGAGAGTTTACAAGTTTGCAATGGGTGAAGTTGATACTTTTGCACAAGGAGTTGCACTCTTATCTTCCCTAGTAGAGGCACATACTCGAGAAATTGCCTCATTCAGCCCTACAGAGCCCACTATACGTCCAATGAGTATCAATGAGATGTCACAAGTGGCCCCTAAAACTTACAACTTCTGTCAAGTTTGTGGTATTCAAGGTTACTATGGTTATGAGTGCTCTTACAATTTCTATAATTCTCAGAATGCTCAGTGCGGACAAATGAATTCTTTTGAAGAAGGATATGGGTATAATCAGTATTCAAACACTTTTGATCAAGAATGCGTGAATCAACCAGATTTCTACTACCAGGACAATGGTGCTCAAAATTTTTCATATCATAATCAGCAACAGTTTGAGCAACAATATTATCAGTCATATGAGCAGCCGCCACAGCAAGAATATCAATATCCTCCTCTACAAGAAGATCCACATGTTTCTCAACCCAGTGTAGATGTGCAAGCTGATCAGACAAATGAGATGTGGGATATCTTGAATAAACTGCTAAAGAGTTTTGAAGAACAAGCCGAGGCAATCAAAGAATTAGAAACTCAAAGTTTGGCGATTAAATCTCAAATTGCACAGTTGGCTAACTCTTCTACTACAGGGCAGCTCGACTATTTACCATCATCATCTATCCGATCCGAAGAGGACCTGATTGCTATCAATCTCACAAGCGATCAGGAATATGATAGTTTCTCCATGTATGTTGATGATGAGGCCATTGATAAAGAGAAGGAGTATGCCACCGATGACAAGATCAATGATGTTGCTTCTACCAAGGACAATGTGACTGATGATGAGGTGACAAAGGAAAGCAATACAGAGATGGTTGTTGTTTCTCTTCCACAACCTGTGCCTAAGCTACCATGTATTGATAAATTTGCTCTCGATCTAGCCTCTACTTACAAGGTTTCTTTGCTCAAGAACACTTATTTCAAGGTTGATGTGATAACAAATATTGTCCAAGATGATATTTCTCAAATTCTGGTTGAGGATCCATATAAAGTGGCTCATACGTTTCAAGCTCGAGAAGAGGGAGAAGATGAAAGTGTCTTATTAGCCAATGATGTGATAAGCCAAGATGTCCGAATGACTCCAGTGAAAGTGAGGAGTGAAGAAAAGCCACCACCAGAACCTCCACCTTATGTCAAGGGAGTTCAATATTTTCGTGGTGTCGAATTTTATCGTTGTTTTATCACAAAGTTTTCCAAAACTACACAAGCACTTAATTCTCTATTGCTTATTAATGACATATTTTATTTTGCTGATGCTTGTTTGGAGACTTTCTGCAGGATAAAGACAACCACAGATGTTCTTGATACTTTTTGTGGTGGCGAGTTTATGATCGAGAAAGTGGATATTACGCCTTTACCGGAGTATTTTTTAGGAGGTCAAGCTAATGACTCTAAATAAGCGCTGCTTGGGAGGCAACCCAAGATTTCATTGGAGGATCGGTGCACTTCATGCTTTTGCATAGGGGAGTATTTTTTTTTCCTTCTCTTTCATATATAGTAGATTCGCGTAGTTATTTGTTCATTCCAAGCCTTGTTGTGTACATTATTCTTTCATCTTTTAAAAAAAAAATGAGTGTTGTATGCAAAAAAATAAAAAAAATCTGTAAAAAAAATAATAATAATGAACAGTTCGAGCAGGCTGCAGCTCTGTCACGCAGGCTACGCCTGCGTTTCTGCCAAGACCGCAGGTTGCCCCCTGTAACGCAGGCTGCACCTGCGTTACTGATCCTCGCGTGCTCTGCGGCCCTGTAACGCAGGTTGCGCCTGCGTTACTCACCCCTTCTACCCAGAATTTTTTTCCCCGAAAATTGTTGTAATTTCACCCAAATTTTATCCCAACTCAAATTCCTTCAATCCCTAAATTTTATTCTTATTATATATCAATTCCATACCATCCCAAAGCTCTCCTACACCCTAATTTTTTTATAACCTCTCCATCATCTTATATATATACCCACCTATAAATACAAATCCAATTCCTCTTCTATTTATTTAAATCTCTAAAAATTCAATTCTAAAGAGGAATTAATTGCAAGTTCACCTCTTCGATTCGTATTGGGTAAATCTTTTTCTCTAATTTTATTTTTATTACGAATTTGTGTTCTTGTAAATTGGGGATTTTGTATTATTCTTGGAATTTGGGCTATTTTTGGTGTGATATTGCTTGGTAATTATTGGTGGAGCTTCTTGTGAGTTGGGTATTGATTCTTATGGCTCCTAAGCGTGGGAGAGGTGATGCTAGTGTTGCTAAATTTTCGTCTTTGACGGCGGAGGTTGAATTTAATCGGTTGTTGTCAAGGCCGATAGCTAAAGAAAGGGGATTTTTGCAGAACAAGCATGTTGAGTTGCAATGGGGAAGGATGTAAGGCGCCTTGTAGGTATGTTTTCTGCTATCTCTTGTATTTACTTCCATTCAATGAGGACATTGAATATTTTAAGTTTGGGGGTGGTTTGAGGGATTAGTAGTTGTTGTTGTATTATGTGTTCATGTAGGATTTCAGGCTTTGCATATTAGTAGTAATAAATTATGCATTTATGTTCGTGTTATTTACGTTTGTTTCATATAGGACATTTTGTTTTTTTTAGTACAGTATATCATGTGAGTTCATAATAGTTTGCATTTGCACCCATGCTTGATAGGAATTTTGTGTTGTTGACGCTTCTGATTGAGAAGTGATATGCTTTGTTCTTGTGCACACACATACACTAGTAAGTTGAAGCTAGTAGACTTATTGAATGTTGTAAGTAATTAGAAGGACATGAATATGTGCAAGTTGATTTAGTTTGCATGCCTTGAATACAAGTCGGTGCATTAGAGAGATTTTTGCTTGGGATTGAGTATGTTTTTCCACCAAGTGAGATTTTGAGCCATATTGCATATTTTTTGCAATTTATTCGTTTGCTTGAGTGTCCACGGATTGTTTGCATTGCTAGCAGTTGTTTGAGGTCTTTCTTGAAACGTATGACATTATTTGACGATTAAAATGATAAAGGCATTTAGGAATAACCGCATATTTTCCCATATTACCACACCATATTAACATGATCAATTAGTTACCCATTGAGCTTAATCCTATTCTTTCGGTGACATACCACATTACTTGCGTATATCTTTTTCTTGTATTGGCCTTACATTAACTTGAACCCAATTGTCAAACGCTAGTATAGTGCTTAAGGGAGTAATAAGGTGTGCAAGGAGGGGTTTATTGTTGGTCATACTTTTGGGGAAAATATTGAAATTGGGTTTGTTTACTTGATAGTCGGCATATGTAATAAATTGTGGGATCATTGTTATGTTTATATTATTGTTTTATTTAGCTCTTTAAAAAAAGGGAAAAAAAAAGAAAAAGAGAAAAGAAAAGAAAAAAAAAGAAAAAAAAATATTATGAGAGCATGTTTGTGTTTGTTGTGATCCTACTTTAGTCGACTAGTCGAGTGTTCTTAGTAAAATTTATGTGGGGGGAACATAGTGTTGTGTATGATTTATTATGGTGCTTACTAGCTTTTGACACTTCATCTATTTTGGCTTATTTGACATACCTTGTCCCTAGCCCCCGTTACAACCCGAATGAAGACCTTTTGATTATTGTCATTGATGTATGTTGTGTTAAGAGTTAGATTGATACCAAATGTCAAGCATGTTTATGATTTTGTTGGAATTGAGTGATACACTTACCCTTGTTCTTAAGTGAATATTCTTTTGTGAGTGGATTATGAGTGTTTGCTTATTTTTGCGTATGAGATCCCGAGTTTTGTCTCAAAGATGTACTCTTGTAGGCTTAGCATGTTTACTAACTTATTCTTACACTTGACATGGACTTGTGAGAACTTATGCATGTTCATTGAGTAGACTATGTGAATACTTGCACTTTCGACACCAAGACATTGCGTGATTACTTTGATTCTTAAGTTGATATGACATGAGAGGATGTGAAGGTATGGTAGGATATTAGTACTAGATTATTTGCATTTTCATATTAGTTGCATTCATGCATTGCATTGCATTGGATTTTGTGGGTACATTCGCTCTAGGCCCTCACGAGACCTTACTCGTCCACTAGGGGCTGCCTAGGGGTTTAAAGGGCTTGTTGCATATGCCAAATGCAACCGTGATCACCTACGAAAGTGGTACTAGTTAGTTAGTTGTTTATGCATGAGGACAAGCATCAGTTTAAGTTTGGGGGTGTGATAAGTGGATTTATATCCACTTGGAGCGCTTCATATCGGCTTAAATTGATTGTTTTTTACTCAAGTTTGTATAGTTTTGATGTGTTTTCTTAGTTGTGCAGATTTACGAGAATGTTGATTAAGGTTGATGCTTCTATCATTTTTGGAGATTAAATTGATTAAAATTCGGATTTTCCGGGAAGGCTGCGCAGTCTACACTGTTTTGGCCATATCTAGAGTTCTAGAAGTCCGTTTGAGGCCCATAAGCAGTCCACGCGAAGCTAACGAGATTCTCTATCATTCTAGAGTGGTCCAGAGGTCCACTTACGATTGGAACGTTCCAGAATATCTGAAGAAAAGTCAGTCACGAATTTTCCTTAAAAACAGACTCAGTTTAGGAAAGGTATTTTGCAGAAATTCTATTATAATTCTGTTTTGGTATTTTCTTGCTGGGCAAGACTTCAAGAGGCTATATAAACACATCTTGGGACACATTATTAGGGATGTAATATTAGATCAGATAATATAGTTTAGAGTAGATTAGTATTATTAGTTGGAGATGTAGAGAAACACCATGACTCTTCTTTTGGGTGACAACATTGAAGTTTGAAGGTTTTGTTCTCTTAATCTTTTCTTTGTTCTTATTAGTTTAATTATGTTTTCTTGTTTTACTAGTTGTTTTACTTGTTTAATTATTAGCGAGTAGTTATTTCTAGGGCTTAAAGGGGAGCCATGTTTGCACTAATATTGGCATGATTTTCATAGTGATTTGATTGGTTATGGTTAATTCTGATTGATATGTTTTAATCGTTAATTTGTGTAATCGGCCGATATCATGGATTAATTATATGCAAATAGGGGTATGGATCGAGAGATTTTACTACTAGAGGCTTACATACAATTAGCGGAATTGAGGGTGATTGTGGAAACATCATCGGATTTCTGAGAGCGTTAATGCTTGGAAGAGATTAACTTGACTCTAATTACCTGATTGATTGAATTACTAAAAGTGGTTAATTATGTTGAATGTTTCGAGAGTGTTAATGCTTGGAAGAGATTAACATACTCTAGTTATAGGATCACATTGATTGGTTTAGCTTAAGAGCCAATTGTGTAAGCATGGTGGACCTGATTGCCCTAGGTTTTAAATAATTTGTTTATCATCTGTTTAATTAGTGTTAATCTTGTTTAATTAGTTAATTAATATTCTCCAATAATCGTTTGTCCCTGAAACAATTAGCGATAACTGAAAAGGAATTAGTAGAACATGTCTCCTTGTGGATTCGACCCGCTTGCCATCTGTACTAGAAATAGACACCGTGCGCTTGAGGTTAGGTATAATTTGACATATCATGCGTGTGTAGTGTGTGTTGCATTCACGGATATAATTGTTGCACGTTTAATTTATTGTCTTGCATCACCGCTCGTGTGACAAGTCCCTTTGTGTGACTTATCCCGTGCCGTTATTTACTATTTTCCGCACTACGCAAATCGCTAACGTTATATAAGCGTTTTTCTTAACGGTCCTCGCACTTGCGAGTTGATATTTTTATTTTGTCCTCACGCTTGTGAGTTGAATAATTAAGCACTCTTGCACACACCACTAAAGTTCCGTAGCTCGTCCGATTGGCATCGTGACTCGCTCGACTTTAATTAATAATGAATCAATTATTTTAACATGTAATAGCGTTCCCGTGGCTAGTACCGTAACATAATAGTTTTGCACGGCCCTTATTATTATATATCTCACTTGTTGTGTGTTTGTAGCTTGTTGTTGTATCTTTGTAGTGAGGTGAAGTGAAGTGAGGTGATCTTCGCTCTAAGACCCAAGTCTTAGACACGCCGACGGGGAGTTGGGTGTCTTCGCACCGTGAGGAGGAGGAAAGACCCAAGACCTAAGACCTAAGACCTAAGATCCAAGACCTACAAAGGTAGCATCAAGGCTACGTAGGGTTTACTAATTATTTTGAGGAGGTAACGGGGAGTTACGCTCCAAGATAAATAATTAGTGGTTTGCTCTATATTTTGAGGAGGTAGCGGGGAGTTACTCTCCAAGATAAATATATAGCGGTTTAGCTTATATTTTGAGAAGGTAACGAGGAGTTACGCTTCAAGATAAATATATAGTTGTAATTTCCTTTTTGTAAGGGTTTCTCCACCTACTATAAGGAGTTTACTTATAGTGGACGAAATCCCGAGTCCGGGGAGGAGCTCGGGGACTGGAGTAGGGGTGTTCGAATCCGTTAGGGGATTGCGGCATCGCGAACCAGGATAAATCGATCGTGTCATCTTTCTCTCTTTTATTTTCCGCACTTTACATTACTTATTTATAAGTAATTAATTTTAAAAGAGAAAGAAAATTTAAAAACGCCAAGCTCAAATTTTAAAAAGGGTAATAAGCTATTCAACCCCCCCCCCCTTCTAGCTTATTTTACCCACATTCGGGACCTATCAAAATACATTATCTTTTTTATTTAAAACTAATATTATAATCATTATACTCTCGCGGCCCAGAATCAAAAACAAAATATCACATATTTTCAATTATTAATAAAATATATTAAAAATCCCTATAAGTTGTTTATAATAAGAAAATATTAATATAACACGTAAATATGAGTATATTAAATTATATAAAATTAAAATTAAAAAAATATTAAATTGATAATTATATAAATACATAATTGATAATTTAATAAATACCTAAAATATCTAATCTTTCAATTAATTTAAAAGATGTTTACTTTTAATTGAACATATTACCCATTATATACACCTAAAATATCGTATTTTACAATCATTCATATTTCTTTTCTAATTAAAACAAGTTACCTTTTAATTTAAAACATAATTTTGCAATCATAATCTTCCAATCATTAATATTTCTTTTTTAATTAAATACAATACCTTCTAATTGAAAACATAAATTTATAATCATTAATATATACACAAAAATATGACACCATATTACAGTTAGATTTTTATTAATTAATAAGAACTGTTAGATAAAATTATAAGGTATATTTAATGATTAAATTACTTTACTAAATATTCAAGTTTCGAATCCCGTCAACGACTTATTTAACTTAAAATTTTATTATATAAAATTTAAATCATGCAAATCATTTATTAAATTTACTTCAAATTTTATTAAATTAATTTTAAATTAATTTTTAAAACATAATTGTAATATTAATTAATATTTAATAAATACCTAAAATATCTTATCTTTCAATTAATTTAAAATACGTTTACTTTTTATTGAACATATTACCCTTTATATACACCTAAAATATCGTATCTTACAATCATTAATATTTCTTTTCTAATTAAAACACGTTACCTTTTAATTTAAAACGTAATTTTGCAATCACAATCTTCCAATCATTAATATTTCTTTTTTAATTAAATCCTTTTTTTTTGCTAAGTTTTTTTAATTAAATACATTACCTTCTAATTGAAAACACAAATTTACAATCATTAATATATACCCAAAAATATTTAGTCGATTGCCTTTTTCACATTAATATAATAAAATTAATGGTAATTAGTCGATTGCCTTTTTCACATTTACTTTTAGTTGAAGATATTACCTTTTATAAACATCTAAAAAGATCAATCGTATCATATCTCTCGACCATTAATATTTTCTTTCTAATTAAAATACTTTACCTTTTTAATTTACAATAAATCTTACAATCATTAATATATACCCGAAAATATCTCACCATATTTTTCAATTATACGTTGTTTATAATAAGGAAACAATAGTATATTCCGTAAACATGAGTATATTGAATTATATCAAATTAAAATTAAAAAAATTATTAAAAATAATGATTATATAAAAACATATAATATTAAATAAAATTTATAACATAATAAAAGAAAGTCGTGCATAATATTAAAAGTTTTGGTACCTGTTTTTTGGTACTTTGTGAATTTACTTATTTATCCTTTATTATAAAGAAAAATAAATACACCTAAAATAAACAATAACATAATATAATTAATGGTAATTAGTCGAGATATTACCTTTTATAAACACCTAAAAATATCAATCGTATCATATCTTTCCATCATTAATATTTTATTTCAAATTAAAACACTTTATCTTTTTAATTTAAAACAAATCTTACAATCATTAATATATACCCGAAAATATCACACCATAATTTTCAAGAAAAATAAAATACCTAAAACAAATAATAACATAATATAATTAATGGTAATTAGTCGATTAACATAATAAAATTAATGGTAATTAGTCGATTGCCTTTTTCACATTAATATAATAAAATTAATGGTAATTAGTCGATTGCCTTTTCCACATTTACTTTTAGTTGAAGATATTACCTTTTATAAACACCTAAAAACATCAATTGTATCATATCTTTTGATCATCAATATTTCTTTTCGAATTAAAACATGTTACCTTTTTTATTTAAAATAAATCTTACAATCATTAATATATACCCCAAAATATCACACCATAATTTTCAAGAAAAATATAACACCTAAAATAAATAATTACATAATATAATTAATGGTAATTAGTCGATTGCCTTTTTAACATTTACTTTTAGTTGAAGATATTACCTTTTATAAACACCTAAAAAGATCAATCGTATCATATCTTTCAATCATTAATATTTCCTTCTAATTAAAACACGTTATCTTTTTAATTTACAACAAATCTTACAATCATTAATATATACCCGAAAATATCTTACCATATTTTTCAATTTTTAATAAAATATATTAAAAATCGTATATTTATAATAAGGAAACATTAGTATAATTCTTAAACATGAGTCTATTGAATTATATCAAATTAAAATTTAAAAAATTATTAAAAACAATTTTTACATAAAAACATATAATATTAAATAAAATTTATAACATAATAAAAGAAAGTCGTGCATTGCACGGGTTATAAGCTAGTATATTACAATATTCGAAATATTAAAAGTTTTGGTACCTGCTTTTTTATACTTATTTTTTGGTACGTCGTATTTTTACTTAATTATCCTTACTTATATAATAATGTATTTTTACCTAAATACCCTTACTTATATCTATCTATATTATTATATTAAAGTCAAAAAATTGAAAGATATGAAAAAAGATATAATTATAAATAACTAAACAATTTCCTTTTTTATGTAGAGCATGTTACTTTTTATATTTTTTCCATAACTAATCAATTTCCTTTTTCAAGTAAAACTTACCTATTCTATTTAATAAAATCTATATCTATACTATTATATAAAAGCCGAAACATTAAAAGTTTTGGTACCTGTTTTTTGGTACTTCTTGAAATTACTTATTTACTCTTCATTGTAAAGAATATATATATATATAGGCTAATGGTCAAATAGAAACTAAAATTAGAATAGAAACTAGAAACTAATCTGCACCATTGATCTAATATTACTATCATTTAATCTCAGCCATAGATTTTATTTATTTTATAAAAATATAAAAGACAATGATTTTGGCATTGAATACGTCATAAAACCGTTTTCTGTTTCTCTCTTTACGCTCTTTCTCTCTCCACTCTCTATCTACGATATTCCTCTCTCTCCGCAGTCTCTCTAGGCTCTCTCTCTCACTGTTATCATGTTAAACTCTCTTAGGTTATGCATATCGGAGTGTTCTAAAGTCTCTATCTCTCTGTCTCTGTTGTAAAATTGCAATTTTGGAGTGTTTTTCGCTTCGTCAATATGATTACAACAGATTTGAATAAAATTAGAGATAATCAAGGTAATTTTGTTTTCCTGTGTTTATAATTTGTTGTTTTGATTAATTTTTTGATCCTTTACTGTATATAATTTGTGATTATGTTGATTTTGTTATTTTTTTGTTCAATTAGTAGTTCTATTTATCTGCGATACATCATTTAATTGGAGTAGTTTAGTGATTTTGATATTTTAATTATATTAATTGCTGTTGTTTATGATTTTTGTGTAGTTTTAGTAGTTTTAGTTGAGATTTTTTGTATTTTCTATGATACATCATGTAATTGGAGTAGTTTTGTGATTTTGATATTTTAATTATATTAATTGCTGTTGTTTATGATTTTTGTGTAGGTTGATGTTTTTGTTGAATCAGTTTGATTTTTTTTGTTAAATCGAGTCACTTTCGTAGAGTATAAGTTCATTGAATTTTAGCTGGTTCTGTGTAATATGTTCAGTGATTTTAATATGATATTTTAGTAATAATTGTGAGATGTACTTATTGATACATAGTTTTGAAGCTCCAAAGTAATATGATTATATCATAATATAGAATTCAAGGTGTTGTTTTAGTCTTAGCCATACATGTTTAGTTATATATGAGTGCACCTTGAGTTGGTAGATTATGTGCACCTTGAGTTGTTTTGTTTACTGGCCACATGGTTCTAATTGAACATCGTTCATTTTTTCAGGTTCAAGTTGTGGCGATTCTTGTCTAATCAGTACTGTTGTTAGTACTGATCTCTCTTCAATAGAAAGTGAAGGTTCCATAACAAGTTATAACGTGTCACCCGGTGGTAATAGGTATTATATACCTAGTTGTGTTGGTGATATCGGTATACCATATGTTAACCAGATTTTTGAAAGTTTAAATAAAGGTTACAAATTTTATAAGGAGTATGCTCGATTGGGTGGATTTAGTGTTCGGAAAACAACTGAAAAGACGGATGATAATGGTACTATTTTACTTAAGCATTATGTTTGTAGTTGTGAAGGTTTTAATGATCCTAAGGATCAAGTGGTTAAGAAAAGGCGAACAGTTTCTCGAAGGTGTGGATGTAAAGCAAAGTTTGTGTTGAAGTATATGTTTCCGGATAAATATTTTGTATTCTCTTTTGTTGAGCAACACAATCATGCTTTGGCTAGTGAGACCGGTAGGCAGTTTTTGAGGTCTAGTAGGGAGAT
This sequence comes from Kitagawia praeruptora, assembly GCA_037693485.1. Lineage (NCBI taxonomy): Eukaryota > Viridiplantae > Streptophyta > Magnoliopsida > Apiales > Apiaceae > Kitagawia > Kitagawia praeruptora. Next base: position 105,688,328 of record CM075352.1, on the reverse strand, counting down.
GAATACAAATTTGAGAAATATCATATTTGATGCTTCAAAAGTTAATATTGGTTGCAGCAAAACTTTCAGCTTTGTTAAAGAAATGGTTGGTGGGTATTCTAATGTAGGGGCTACCTTGCAAGATTTTAGAAATTTTAATAGGGATTTGAGAGCGTTTGTTGGTGAAAGAGATTCACAAATGTTACTAGATAAGTTTAAGGTAATGCAGGAGACTTCAGAGTCATTTTATTTTGCTTATGATGTTGATTCTGCTGGGCACTTGATGAAACTTTTCTGGGCTGATCCTATTGGTCGAAGGAATTTTGAAGTTTATGGTGATGCGGTATCATTTGATGCGACTTTTGATACAAATAAGTAAGAAAAACTGTTTATAACTTTGTTAATATTTTTCGAGTTAATGTTTTTGGTAAATCTGGTGTTAATATTTTGGTTTATAATTTCTGTGCTATAGGTATAATATGATATTTACACCTTTCACTGGTGTGGATAAACACGACCGATGTGTTACTTTTGCTGCTTGCCTTCTATCACAGGAGAGTATAGATGAATATAAATGGGCATTTGATCATTTTGTCAAGGCTATGGGACGAAATCCAGTTGTAATAGTTACTGATCAGTGTGCTGCTATGAAGGTAGCTGTCCCTGCTTCATTTTCTGCGAAAAATGGTTTGATTGCGAGTAAGCATCGTCTATGCATGTGGCATATCATGGAAAAATTTCCCATCAAGGTATACTTGTTGATTTTTATTTGAAATTCGTTTGAACTTTTAACATTTGTGTATTTTATTTTATAAAAAAGTCAAATTTGGCAGAATTGTAATATACTATAATGATGGGAAGTACATGGTCTTTGAGTAGCTGAAAATGTTTTTATTTTTAAATATAGGGTCAGTAACGAAAATAAACAGTCATGTTAGACATACTTTTAGTGATTATTAATATTTAGTTTTAGTGATTATTAGTTATTACTTTAGTGATTGTTGTTTAATAATTTAGTAATATTTAATGATTGTTGTTTAATTTAGTGATTGTTGTTTAAGTGAGTAACTGTTAGTAATTATTATTTTAGTCCATGTCTTTTGCTTTATACTTGATGTCCTGCTTTTAATTTGTCCTGTTATTTTTCAGCTTGGTAATCGTCTATGTAAGGAGACTGATTTTATGGAAAAAATGAAAAAGTACATTTGGTCGTCAGTTTTAGAAATTGATGAATTTGAGAAAGGTTGGGAAGCTGTTGTAAAGGAGTTCAATTTAGAGGGTAATAAGTGGTTGTCAGATATGTATGCTATTAGGTCCTCATGGATTCCGGCATTTTTTAGAGATGAGCCAATGTTTGGTTTGATGAGAACAACATCAAGGTCGGAGAGTGAGAACTTTTTCTTTGGTCAGTTTCATAAACAAGGCGACACTCTTTGTGAGTTTTGGATACGTTTTCAGAGTGCAATGGAAAGGCAAAGGAATGAAACAGTTAGGTTAGATCACGAGTCCAATTCCAGTACTCCTACCACACTATCGACATGGTATATTGAAGATCACGCGGCAGATTTATTCACACGTGCAATATTTTATAAAGTTCAGGAAGAAATACTAGCATCATGTCTGGATATGCAAATCAAGCGTATGAGTGAGGAAGTTGATGGGGTTACTCATTTTGAGATTAGGGACGTAAAAGTAAAAGATAAACTTTTTAAGGTAATGTTGCAATCTTCGATTTATTTTTCTTTATTTTGTGTACTTAATGCTCATGTGTATTTTATTGATTAATTTTTATGTTTTTTGTACAGGTCTCTGTGAGTATGAATCATGCTGTTTGTTCGTGCAAAAAATTTGTTATGTGTGGAATAGTGTGCAGGCACGCTTTTTGTGGTTTAAAGCAAATAGGAGTTACAAAGTTTCCTAGAAGTCTCGTTCTGAATCGTTGGATGAAAATTGCTGACAGTGGGAGTTCATCAAATTCAGATGTGGTTTCTAATGATTACTTTAAGATGGAGCAAGTTTCTTTGAAATTGACGAATATTTGGTTTGATTTTCGTCAAGCCGTTAACAAGGCTGGTGTTCAACTAGACAAGCTTGATCATGTTCACAAAACTATATTGCAGTTGAATAAAGATCTTGATGATTCTGGGGATGTTAATTTCACAAAAAAAGATCATATGGCTGCTATGGTTGGTGATCAGCCTGTAGGAGATGTTACTGTTCTCCCACCAAAGGTTTGCAAGAACAAAGGAAATTACTTTAAGAGGCTGGTTAGTGAAAGAGAGAAAGCAGTTACCAAATCAAAAAAGAGAATTCGCAAATGTAAAAAATGTGGGTTGCTAACTCATGACTTTAGGACTTGTCCGGATAAGAATAAAGTTAGCACAACAGAAGAAATTCCAGCTATTGATTCTAGTAGTTGTTTGAAGAAGAACAAAGTGAGGTCAAGAGAAGAAGAAATTTCAGCTAGTAAGTCCAGATGCTCGAAGAAGAACAAAGTGAGCACAGGAGAAGAATAAATTGTAGCTAATTAGTCTTGTTTTTATATGATACATACATTTGGTACATTACTGTTAAGAAATTTCCATTACAACATTTGGAATATATTATACAAGAAATTGCTTGAAAATTTATATAAATGTATGCCCTGTTTTGTTTTTCTACTTCAGTTTCGTCATTTAGAAAGAAAAAAAAAGGTAACACTACTTTAAGTAAATTAGTAATATTTGCCACAATTCAATATTATGACAATTTGTTAAGTTTTCATAAATATGTTAAGAATAAATCTTGGCATACATTCTTATTCACTACTAACTCACTACCTAAATTATAGGACTAGTATATTACACTATAAATAATTTTTTTTATTTTTTATTTTATTAAAATGGGCCCCGCCAGGGGCACTCTTTTACTACTAGTAGTGTGTTAGTAGTGAATAAGGATGTATGCCAAGATTTACTCAATATGTTAATAATGAATTATGGTTAAATGTGATAATTATAACTTAATCTGTAAATATATAAAAGGTTTCACTAATATTTTTAGTTAATAATATAAAAGGTAATATTCACTAAAAGTTAATGTTTTGTTTTTTTTCCTTATATTTTTAGTGATTGTCCCTGTGTATTTTTAGTGATTGTCACTGTGTCCTTTTAGTGATTGTACCTGTATTTTTTAGTGATTGCATTTTTTTAAATTTAAAAAACACGCATAATTAAATTTAGGGGTTCAACAATTAACTTTTGGGGTTCAATAGTTCGATTTTGGGCTTGGGTTTCAACAGTTAACCTTTAGGGTTCAATAGTTCCATTTTGGGTTTAGAAATATTTGGAACGACGAATAAACGATATACGAACTTTAAAAAAATATAAATTTATATTTTAATTGACTATTTGTCAATGGGTTTTTTAGTTTTATTTTTTGTGATTACCCTTTTGTTTTTTAGTAATTTTGTATGCTTATTTTATTAAACATCACAACCATTTGTTTCACTTTTATTAGTCAACAAAGACTAGTAAAAAATATGGAATAGAAAATAGAAAAAAATATATAGAAACAGACAGAAATAAAAAATATGGAATTTTTTAACCAATGGCATTTTTGAACCAATGGCATTTTTGAACCAATGGCATTTTCAATCCATTAACCTTCAGATCATAACAAACAACACTATTTTTTGGCATAATCAGAGAACCATAAGGCAATAATATCTACAGTGTAATTTTTTGGCAAAAAATTCAGATAATAAAACATTGAAACTATGCTTCAACATTGTTCTTCCCTGCTTCATCAAATATAGTTGTCAAGTTTTTTGCAAATCTGACTGTCTTCTTGGTTGAACTTGTCTTCTGGATTGTTGCTTCTTCTTCTTCTTCTTCTTCTTGTGATTGTTGAGATGATCGGATCACCAAATCGACAAGTTTCTTTGAAGCAGCTTCAACGTAAAGTTCCTTGGCTTCTTTGAGAATTGCTTCTGTTCTTTCATTGTGTTGTGAAGCTAGTATGGCATTGTTGTATTTAACTCTCAGCTTTTCAATCTGACTTTGCTGGCCATTCTACAATTCAAAAAAAAAATCAGTTAGAGATTTTATGTTAAATACATTTGAAATAACATATCTATTTTATAATGTTATATGACTAGGGAGAATGTTTTGAGTACCTTTTCTTCATTAAATCCAGTGTTCCAAGTTTTAAAATCACCTTTGTATGTTTCCATGTGTCTCATGAGGAATATACCACAATCAATTGAATTGAATTTTGTCTGCCATGGCATCTTCTTGTAATCAATATTTAAATTCTTGAGTTTACTAACCAAATATAAACGGCCCTTTCCTTTCAAGTACTTCATAAAGTGTGAATGCTGTAAAATAATGTAGTAGTTATTCAATTTAGCAAAACAATAAAGGTAAATAACATATCAAATACAAATAGAAAGAATTGAAGTTTCATACCAGAATTTTTGGTTTCTGGCCATAGCATCTCTTTGGATCATCATCTCTTGCTATATTATCAATTAGTTCATATGACGGATTTTTCATGTTGTAGCAAATCAAATAGAAATGCTCATATGCAATAATGGGGAAAAACACCTGAAAAAAAAATAATAAAGTTATTAAACCAAGTACAAGTCAAATAGTATTTTTAGTTTTTAATTAAATGTTTTATATTTACCATGTCTATGCTGTCCAGATTTGTCCTATTGAATCTTCTCAGCATCTCATCCATGTTTTCAGCAAATGTTGGATACGTCACATTAACACTCTTAACAGTATCCAAGGTTGAATGCTGTAAATTTTGGATTTATATTAAAATTAAAAAAGATATGTAGTATCTTTAATAGTGAGCTAGATGATTACCACACAGTCAATAGTAGAAAAGAGACGCATTGGAGATTCTTCTGACTTGTACTTTTCATTATCATTTAAAATTATAGCCCATGTGTCAATGACAGAACTCGCCAGATTATGATTGATTTTTATCGTTTGCATATCCTCCCTTATACAAAAGAAATAATCCCAGCTGAACACATGTTCCCTGTCAATAATAACAACATTAAAGAATATGCTGAAATGTGATGAGTACAGTAAAGTACAGGTAAAAAAAAATAGCAAAGTGGTAAACACTTACATTGGATCTTTTTTTTGTATCATAAATCTCCAAAGTCCCATATCTTTACTTGTTAATTTTGAACTTATGTCTACAACCCTTTCAATGTATGGTGATTTGCCAAATCGACCCAATTTAAGAAGTCGTGTGCTCTTCTCTCTCAGTGCAGGTTTAGGAGTAACGAAATCATCATTTCCCTCAGCTAAATCAATGTCACCATATATATCTTCATCTATTCCAAGTGAGAAACTTGGAATTCCATCATTCTGTTGTTCTGGACCAAATATCTTAGACATGTCAACATTGGGTTCTGTTGATTGCAGATATTCTATGAGGTCAAGCTGTTCAGTGTCTTCATTTCTCAACTCAAAATCATTGTCAAAGTTTGTTGATGATGTTTGTTGGGTTTGCTGAGCTGGTTTCTTATTTCTGTTGATAGAAGGCTCAGCTTGTTTTGTTGGATGAAATACTTCATTGATGATGTTTCTAATCGAGAGCAGCTCTTTGTTTGTTGGATCTTTTTCAATGGCCAATCTGAGGTCCGTGTCAAACAACAATTTTGTATCTATTAAATCATTTGCTCTTTCTCGCAATAGTTCCACTTCATCCTGTAGGATTATAGACAAAATTAGAGTTATAGTGAGAGTAGTTAGAGTGATTTAAAGTACAATATCTTAGTGATTAGCAGTTTAAAAACTAATGATTAATGTCTCAACAACTAATGATTTGTAGTTTGTTTTTTAGTGAAATATACCTTTTTCCCCTGTGTTTTTTCTGTAGCATCTTTCACTCCTTCAGTTATTGGCTCAGCAGCATTGTCATTCTGTATATCACATTAAGAGTTTATGTCAGTAAAATCAAATATATGTACAATACATTATGAAAAGAATATATATCAAATATACCTGATTTTGTTTTTCTATATCAGTCTCAGTTTCTTCTTGCGTTTGTTGTACATCTTGTACATCAACGTTTGGTACTTCTGCATCTTCATAATAGAAGTCATTATCTTCTTGCCAATCCTCATTGTTTTTCCATCCATGAGTTTTAGCTTTGTCCTCTTGCTGATAGATCAAAGTTAAAAAGTTTAAATCAGAATTTGCAAATAAAATGTAGAAGTAACATGTTGTTTAAAATATTATACCTTTTTTCCTCTTTCCAACTGGTCCTTTAATTTTGCTAAATGATCCTTCAATGGTATCAAAATAGAACCAACTCCAAATTCACCATCATAAACTTCAACAGCCTGCCTTTTCTTTAGCATTTCTTCATTCCAGCCTTTGTACGATGGGAAGCGCCTATCAACCAGGGTGAGTCCTTGGTGTTTCACACGATCAACATAGAATAACTAGGTAGAAGTGAGAATTAGATAAGTGCATATATGACAAAATAAGAATGCCTAAATTAAATAATTAGGGAGTTAAGTTTTTTATGTTTACTTACAGTGAGAAAGATTAATGATCCACTGAAGAAAAGTGAATTTGTTTTATTCCAACTGTCTGTTGCAGAAACTAGGAACATTATGAGATACTCTGCCCAGTTGTACTTACAACAATCATCAAGATCTCCATCTAATCTTAGTAGCTGTCTGTCAACATAAGAATTCGTGCTTGTTCCACAAAGAACATTTGACATTACAATCAAAAAGTTGAGCTTAAAATTTTCAGTCAATCCTTGTCCCTTCATTACTTGGACCACCATTCCAGTTGTGATTTGGTCTCGTTTTTCAATTGGAAACTGTTCTTCCCATCGATTTATTCTTTGTTGATAAAAATCTACCGTTCCCAGTAGTACTGATTCTCCACCAAATGGAAGTCCAAAAACATCAAACACATCCTCTTCTGTGATCGACAGCTCTTTATCTTTAAGCTTTAGTGAAACACTGTTCCTGTCAAAAATTTGGAACACGCTATATGCCAGCTTTGTTGGTAACATCTCCAGACAAAAATCAAGAAGTGGTTCGAATCCAGAGTTTATTGCCCACTGTTTTTGTTCTTTTGACAGGTAGTAAACCATTTCACTGAAATTTATTGGAGAATTCTTAATTTTGATTTCATCTTTTCTTTTGTTGATATATTTGGCACCTTTATTTTCCTTGATCAATTGCAACAAAAAAAGGAAATTAGAACAAATTTAATGACAAAATTAAATCAGATTACCTATATATTTTTTCATGTTTAAATTACCTCATTGTTCAGCTTTGCATTTTTCTTTGTTGGGATTTTGACATTTGGCTTTATTTTCTTGTGCCCTTTATCTTCATCCACATTCTGTTAGAAATTAAAAACACATTCAATTTGTATAAATATAGTAAAACAGACATTAGCTAGCAGAAAACACAAAACAGAATAGTCACTATGGCTATTATAATCACTATGAAAACAATAAATTTAAGTGATTTTGAAATCATATACTTGTGATTGATGTACTATATTTAAGTGATTAGGTAAGCACTGTTTAGTGATTCATAATTTGAATGTAGTTTTTAATATATACTATGGGAATAAATTTGTAATAAATTGGTACTAAAATAGTAAATATTTTACCTGTTGAAACGCCTTCCGTTTCCACTTGGTAACTTTTATTTTTTTGGCATTAGGTGGTTGATTGTCATGTTCTTCATTGCCGTGTTCATCTGCTTCATTTTCCTGTTGATTTTCCAGAAAATCCTCTTCTTCTTCATTTTTCTGTACAACAGATTTATAAAATGGTTACTACTATTCATCTATTTAACAGTGATTCAAATTATAAAAAAAAAATTGATGGAGTACTAACATCATCAGGTCTTCCTGCAGTGACTTTGAATCTGTTGTTAGTTCGTCTATAAGTTCTTGACGAAGTGACACTTGGAGGAGGCGTGTTAGGTTGCTCTGTATACATTTAAAAAATTACAATCACAGATGATGCTATAAATAATACATAAATAATAAATGGAGCACATAGCTATAGCATGATGATTGCTAATTTGTTTTTAAGCCTTAACTAAGACATAAATAATGATGATTAAGAAACTAAACAAAGTCAAATTATTGTTATACCTTGTTCCATGTTTTCTTGATTACTAGAATCTTCTAGGTTGACAAACACAGGGCTGACATTCCTTTTTGGTTGACTCAATTGTTTTATCCTTGAACTTCTTCGTAATTGTCCAGTAGAACCTGCAATAACAGTACTTCTAATCACAAGATATAATAACAGTAATTCTACATACACAGAAAGCAACATTAGATAAACAACAGATTTACGTGTCGATCTGTATAAAAATGTTTCTCATCAATCTGTAGAGAATCTGTAGAGAAAAAAACTATGAAACCAAGGTTTCATGCACATGCTTCCCTCTACCTCCCTTGAAATATTTGAATATATGTGTGGTACATTATTTTTAACAACTTAGAGTTCTCAGCTGTTATACTAAATTAACAATACAGAGCATACAAGTAAGAGCCAAGGTAAATTTAAAAGCTAAAGCATGGTACTTAATTATTACTTAACAGAAAAATAGTTAAGGAAAAACTCACAAAAAACTATAATATTTCCCAATAAGATGAATGTGTACACATACAAATATCAGACTTACACATACATTCCTTTTCCCTATTCTTTGCAGGACTGCATTTTGTGAACTGATCAGGGAATGTAGATTCGTTGGTACAAAAGGATGTAAATACTTGTAACTAGCTAGGTTACAAAAACACACATAATCACAAAAATTACAAAAATCAAATAAAAACACACATAATCACAAATAATCACAAAATATACTCTGAATCACAAAAAACACACATAATCACAAAGGTACAGTAGTATTGATCTTAAAAAATACACATAATAACAAAATCACAAAATATAATCTGAATCACAAAACAAAAACATAAATAATCACAAAATATAATCTGAATCACAAAAAAACACACATAATCACAAAGAGAGAGTAGTATTGATCTTAAAAAACACACATAATCACAAAATCACAAAATATAATCTGAATCACAAAACAAAAACATAAATAATCACAAAATATACTCTGAATCACAAAAAACACACATAATCACAAAGAGACAGTAGTATTGATCTTAAAAAACACACATAATCACAAAATCACAAAATATAATTTGAATCACAAAACAAAAACATAAATAATCACAAAATATACTCTGAATCACAAAAAAACACACATAATCACAAATAATCACAAAATAAACACACATAATCACAAAATCATAAAATTAATCATAAAATTTTCAAGTACTGCTCACAAATAAACATAAATAAAAACAAAAAATTATTACAAAACCCTAATTTAACATACCTCCTCTAGTCTTAGCCATTTTTTCCCCTTCACTACACAAATAACGATAATTAGAAGAAGATTTGAAGACTAATCAGTTAGTTTAAGTATAAATAATTTGAATCCCTAAAATTCACGAAAATACAAACATGCATTTGACGAAATATAGTTTACAGGAAACATTAAGCTCTAATATGAAGATGAATGTACAGTAATGTACCTTTTTCGAGATTATCAATGAGTTTTTTTGTGATTACACTGGAAATCTTCGCCTCAAGTTGTTTTTGCACGATTTCCTTTCGTTTTTCTTCAATCTAACTATGATAGAGATGTATTGTTGAATTATTAGTTGTAAATTGGGGAAAAGAGCTTCGAATTAGTGTGGTTGCTGAAAATATTTAGTGATTTTTCAGTTTTTGGTGTAAATAGTGGAGATGGTGGGTTTCGTGCCGGTAGTTGAGGAATGTATGTATCTGTGTCTATATTTGTTTTCTATTTTTTGAATTTTTTTAATCGCGTAGTATTGCTGTTGGGCTGGATCAACATATATTTGCTGGGCTGGGCTTAGTTTCTAGGTTTCTATTCTAATTTGTTTCTAGTAGAACAGGACTCTATATATATATATATATATATATATATATATATATATATATATATATATATATACTATTAAAACACCTAAATTAAATAGTAACATAATATAATTAATGATAATTAGTCGATTGCCTTTTTCACATTTACTTTTAGTTGAATATTACATTTTATAAACACCTAAAAACATTAATCGTATAATATTTTCCGATAATTAATATTTCTATCTTTTATAAACATCAATTGTATCATATCTTCCAACAATTAATATTTCTTTCGAATTAAAACACGTTACCTTTTTAATTTAAAACTAATCTTACAATCATTAATATATACCCAAAAATATCACACTATACTTTTCAATTATTAAAAAAATATTAAAATTTCATATACGTTGTTTATAATAAGGAAACATTAGTATAAAACGGAAACATGAGTATAGGAAATTTTTTTAAATTAAAATTAAAAAATTAAAAAATGATGATTATATAAAACATAGTTGTAATATTAAATAAAATTTATAACATAATAAAAGAAATCCGTGCATCGCACGGGTATTGAAAGTTTGTCTGTTCAGTTTTCGGCATGGTCATCCTAATTATTAAAATAAATAATAAAATAATATATTTAATGATAATTAGTTGATTGCCTTCTTAATTATGTTTAATTTTAATTGATGATATTAATTTTTATAAAACACCTAAAATATCATATCTTCCAATCAATAATATTTATTTTGTAATTAAAACACGTTAGCTTTTAATTTAAAACAGAATCTTGTAATAGTTAATATAAATCCAAAAATATCACACCATGTCTTCTAATCACTAACAAAATATAATAGAAATCCGTATATTACGAATAATGATCATTAGATTTTTAGTAAAAAATCAAAACCATTTACTAAAATTTCAAGGTTCGAATTCCATCAACTACATACTTATTTTAAAATTTTATACTATAAATTTTAAACCATGTATATCATTAACTAAATTTATATTAAATTATGTAAATAATGATCATCTAAAAATATAATTGTGACATAAAATAATTTTTTTAATATATCAAATGAAATCCGTGCATCGCTCGGGTCATAAGCTAGTTACATTATTGATATGGGCTAAAAGTAAGCCCTAAAGACACATTTAATGTGGCATTAATTAGACCCAGAATGGTCCAAATATGGGGCCCACCAGATGGGCCCAAATCCTATTTTTGTATATTAATTTCGTAATTGATATTAGGAGTAATAAACAGCGCAGTAAATAAAAGTCAAACAAGGATATTACTCTTGCCTGACTTAGCCTCCAAGATACATACTTCAACATGGAAACTGATTCCTACAAGGAAGGGGTCTAGAACCTTCCTCAAGGCGGTGGCTTGTCCACCAAGTCTCTGACTCCTACCATAATTCTAAGGCTTCCCAGCCTATATAAAGGGCCTGACCCCTCATTCTCAGAACTACGTTTTGGCTCAATCCTCGAATAAGGACATACAAGCCACTACGTCCTAGGTGAGCCCTCGTTGCCATAGCCCTGAGGGCACCATCACCTAGAACTACGTTTTGGCTTGATTCTCGATACGAGATACGTAGGCACTCTGTGAGGATCGATTAGTCTCGAACACGGAAACAGCCATTAAAGCACGAAGCTCCCGAACCCTAGCATTAAACACACATAAACCCTAGCCGCAATATTCATAACCTAGTTTTTATTCCACAACATTTGGCGCCGTCTGTGGGAAAGAGACATCAACCATGGTAACTACACGAAGAACAGCACCAACCTCTACTGAGGCCTTGCCTCTAAGCTCTGCTCCTCCAGTCACTGAGCAAGTACCCCCAACAACAGGGGCGATCACTCAAACTCAAGTTTCTCAACCTCCAGGGACGAATCCCCATGCTGAGAGAACGTTACCCATGGTCGTCCATCCAAGCCAAGAAACCAGCTCTCTTCAGATGTTGGTTTCTCCTCTGGTTGATCCCAATCGCCCGTTGCTACCGGGGGTACAGATCCATACTACGGATCTCCCCATGAATACCAACCCGATGTATGGTCTGCCTAACTACCCTCCAATTACTCAAGGTCCTGAACCCAGTGGCCATGCCTTGCAGATCCGAGATCGATATTATTACGACTACTCTGGTCCCTATACCGATGATTCATCGTTTGATGATGATGATCGTGATGAAGCCCCGAGGAGGCGACGTGCCAGCAGAGAACCAAGAAGGATAACACAAACTATCCATGATGGACCCCCTTTGACAGCTACTGAGAGAATCAAGGCTCATGAGGCCGAGATTTTAAGGATAAAGGAAGATATTGCGAGAGAACAAGTTAGGTTGAATCAAACTCAACCTCCTCCCACCTCAGGACCGATTCCCATTATAGATCTGGAGAGGTCTTCAAGAAGGCAGAGAAGAGCTGAAGCCCCAACTAGAAGAACAACAAAGGTGGAAACCCCCAAGAGCAACCCCAAGGATCTAATGCCACATGGGGATCCTGATGATCCCACACCCCCGTTTACTGAGGAGGTGATGAATGCTCGTATCTCAAAGAAGTTTAAGATGGCGACAATTAAGGCTTATGATGGAACGGGTGATCCCGCAAACCACGTTAGGACAACCTCAAACGCACTACTGTTGCAACCTGCAAGTGATGCCTTGAAGTGCAGGGCATTCCCTCAAACTCTGTCGGGCATGGCTCAAAGATGGTACAGCCAATTGCCTGCAAACTCAATTGGCTCTTTCAAGGAGTTAAGTGCTGCCTTTGTTAGTTAGTTTATCAGTGGGAGAGTGCATGAGAAAAGCTCTGCATCTCTTATGTATGTGGTGCAAGGGAAGAATGAGAATCTAAGAGACTACCTTAAGAGGTTCACTAAGGAGACTTTGAACATCACTGATTTGGAGAATAAGGTGGCGATGGTAGCCCTGGAGCATGGCACCACCGACTTATACTTTAAAAGGTCATTAGCGAAGCATCCCCCTGAGAACATGGCTGAGCTCCAACGAATAGCTGACAAATACATTAAAGCTGAAGATAGCATGAATAAAGAAGCCACAGTAAGTGGAGGAGGAGGTAACAACGACTCCAAGAAGCGAAAGCAAGACCAAGAGTATGATGCTAGGGACAAGTATCCCCGAACTACCGAGGACTCCGACTACGCCCCTAAGAAGAACCAAGGACCAAGGTTCACTGAGTATGCAAGGTTGAATACTCCTAGGAGTCGAATCTTGTTGGACATTGAAAAGGATAAGGATTTCCGATGGCCGAAGCCACTCAGGGGTGATCCCGCAAAGAGAAACAAGAATCAGTATTGCAGATTCTACAGAGATGTGGGGCATGACACTGATGATTGCAAGCAACTCAAAGATGAGATCAATTTTTTAATCCGTAGAGGGAAATTGAGCCACTTCACTAAGGGTGAAGATCGTGTTAATCAAATTAGAGATTATAATAGAAGAGATGACGATCAAGATTGCAACCCACAGCCCCGAGGGCCAGTTATCAACATGATTTGGGGAGGCCCGACAGCGGCCGGCACAACTCGAAACTCTCGGAAGGCATATATCAGAGAGGTGATGCACATCGTGGGAGAGGCCCCGAAACGTGCCCGGACTGAAATCACAATTGGTTTTGATGACTCTGACCTTGAAGGGGTGAAGTTCCCCCATGACGACCCGTTGGTCATAACTCCTGTAATTGGAAACTCAGAGGTGAAGCGAGTCTTGATAGACAATGGAGCTTCTGTTGATATTTTGTTTCATGACGCATTTGTGAAAATGGGGTACACTGACTCTCAGTTGACCCCAACCAACATGCCCATCTACGGGTTTAATGGAGTTGAGTCCAAAGTTGAAGGGACTATTCAGTTGCCCATGACAATTGGGCAAGAACCCAAAGAGGCTACTCAGATGCTGAATTTTCTAGTAATCAAGGCATCCTCGACTTATAATGCAATCCTGGGAAGGACTGGACTTCATGCGTTGAAGGCTGTTGCCTCAACTTACCACATGAAGATTAAGTTTCCAACCAGGAATGGTGTTGGAGAACAGAAGGGTGACCAGAAAATGGCTAGGAGCTGCTATGTAGCCGCGTTAAGGCTTGATGGAGTCGGGGGGCAGATCCTTCCGATTGAAGACATGGATGTCCGCAGTGATAAGGAACACCAAGAAAGGACAGCAGAGGACATCACACGTAAGCCTCGGACAGCCGTTAAGACTAAGACATTAACTGACTTCGTGGTTGAATGTACCATTGACAACCAAGAAGTCGGGGGGCAGGAGATAGTACCCTAAGAAGGAAAAGAACTTCAGAATAAGAATGAGGAGATCAGAAGGAGTGGTGAGTGCTCTATTTTGATGGAGCATCAAAAACAAAATCAAGCCATGCAGGCCTAGTCTTGCAAAGTTGGACTTAGCTTCATATTCATCTAGTAGAAGCAGAAATAAGGTTCATTGAAACCATTGCAGAGCATGTTGCTCCGAGTAGGACAGTAGTACTCTATGTAAGGGTTAAACCCATTTCAAGTTATTAATGCAAGTTTGATTTCCATTCATTGATTGAGTGATTTTATTTATGTGCCGAGCACCTGATGAGTGCAAGTCAAGGATGACCGAGTACCGAAAATAAAAGAATACACGAATGGAAAACAAACAAATGCATAGGTGAAGATCCTGAAGGGTTAAGAGTTGGGTTACAACGTAACCAAGTAAGAGTTTAAGTCTGTAAAAGACCATGGATAAAAGAAAAGAAGATAAAAGCCATATGCAACAGTTAAAGCCATGGAAGACCGAGGATGTTAAGGACTAGCTACTCTTCAATACTTATTAAGTACCTGGATTAAGGATCCAAGGATGAAGGCCAATAGATAACCTTAAGCAAGGATTAAGAAGTTCAAGCAAGCTCTCGTCTCAGAAGTTTAAAAGGCAAGAAGCCAACGGGATTGCATTTATCAAAATCTAAATCGAGGAATCAACCCCGAATCCTAGGTTGAAGAACAGAAGCTGTTACCATGAAGGCCAAGATTAGCCATGAAGGCCAAGATTAGCCATGAAGACCAAGGTTAGTTATGAAGGCCAAACTTGAGGGGGTCATGAACCTCCAATTAAGATCTAAAGGTTGAAACTTCATGTTGACTTGAAAACCAATATGTAATTTTGAAAACCTCCTAGAGAAGGTTCAAGACCTCGTGGGGCTAACCAGAAACCCCCTGGCCTTGGACCGGCAGCTCTGATAGATATTTCGGTGATTTAAAACAACCTTGAGATTGAAAACCCTTGATTTCAAACTTTGGCGTTCAACCTTCGAACATCGACGTTCAACACCCAAGACCAAGACAAACATTGAAGCCATGACGGCCAAGCGAGCTGAGAAGTTACTTATATGGGAGCATCTTTGAAAGAACCCCTGAAGGGCAAGTTGATAGCATTCTTGCAAAAAAATAGTGATGTGTTTGCTTGGATAGCAGCTGATATGCCAGGGATTGATCCCCAACTTATAACTCACAAGATGAATGTTGATCCCGAGCGGAAGACAATAAAGCAGAAAAAGAGGAATTTTGCTCCTGAGAGGCAGGAGGCCATTAAGCAAGAAGTTGACAAGCTCTTGGAAGCTGGATTTATTGAAGAGATTCAGTTCCCTGAATGGTTGGCTAACCCCGTGATGGTCAAGAAAGCAAATGGAAAGTGGAGAATGTGTATCGACTTCACTAATTTAAATGATGCATGCCCAAAGGATTGTTTTCCTCTGCCGAGAATTGACACCTTGATAGATGCCACTACTGGACATGAGATGCTGAGCTTCATGGATGGGTTCAGCGGCTACAATCAGATTAAGATGCATAAGGATGACATCCCGAAGGTATCTTTCATAACTGACTTTGGTGTTTTCTGTTATCTCGTCATGGCTTTTGGTCTAAAGAATGCAGGAGCTACCTACCAACGACTGGTGAATAAGATATTCGCCCATCTGATTGGAAAAACCATGGAGGTCTATGTGGACGACATGTTGGTCAAGTGCCTATCCAAGGCAGATCATATCAAGAACCTCAGAGAGGCATTCGAAGTGCTGAGGCACCATAAGATGATGTTAAATCCAGCCAAGTGTGCTTTTGGTGTTGGATCAGGAAAATTTTTGGGATTGATGGTTTCAAAGAGAGGCATAGAGGCCAACCCTGATAAGATCAAAGCGATCTTGGATATGGAACCACCCCGCTCCATACGGGATGTACAGAAGCTAACTGGCCGAGTTGCGGCCCTAGGGAGATTCATCTCCAAGTCTGGTGACAAGTGTTTGCCTTTCTTTCAGGCCTTAAAGAAAGTGAAAAATTTTGAGTGGACTACAGAGAGCCAAGAGGCCTTTGAACAATTGAAGAAATATATGGCTAAAGCCCCGTTGTTGGCCAAACCTAGTCCTAGGGAGACTCTTTACTTATATTTGGCGGTATCTGAACAAGCACTGAGTGCCGTCCTCATTCGGAAGGAGAACAAGGTTCAAAAACCCATCTACTACGTGAGCAAGGTGTTGCACGGGGCTGAGTTAAATTACTCTCCCATTGAGAAGTTTGCATTGGCATTGATAACAGCTTCGAGGAAGCTACGACCATACTTTCAGTCACACAAGATTGAAGTCTTGACGGACCAGCAGTTGAGAAATATTTTGAACATCTCGAAGGCCAGTGGAAGGCTAGCCAAGTGGACGATCGAACTTGGAAAATTTGACATCACATATAAACCTCGGACAGTCGTCAAGGCTCGAGCATTGGCTGACTTCGTGGTTGAATGTACCATTGGCAACCAAGAAGTCGGGGGGCAAGAGATAGTAACCACCCCTAGAAGTGAGGATAAAGATGAAGAGCTTGTACCTGATCAGAAGGAATATTGGGTGCTCTATTTTGATGGAGCATCAAAAACAAAATCTAGTGGTGCGGGTTTGGTCTTACAAAGCCCTGATGGGTTCACAGTTGAGTACGCTTTGAAATTGGACTTTCCAACAACCAACAACGAAGCTGAATATGAAGCCTTGATAGCCGGATTGGGCTTGGCCAGAATCATGAGGGTCAAGAATCTCAAAGTTTGTGGGGTTCAAGACTAGTAGTATCGCAAGTGAATGGTGAATTTGAGGCCAAGCATGAAACTATGGCAAAGTATTTGAGAGTTGTGAAGGCTGTTATGACTCAATATGATGAGCGCTATGAGGAGCACATTCCAAGAAATGAGAACATTAAGGCTGATGCCCTATTTAAGTTTGCCTCTTCTGAGATAGAAAATTATGCGGAGAGTTTTTACTTCCAGGTCCTGAAGACCCCACCATCGATTCGAAATTGGTAGCACCAGTTGATGTAAGCTGAAGGATAGACCCTCTCAAAGCTCATCTTAAGACTGGTTGGCTCCCTGATAATGCCTTGAAAGCACAGAAACTATTAGTGAGAATGTTGAGATAAGAGGTCCTTTATCATTCCATACTTAAAATCTTGAATCTCAAATCCCGACACAAAATTTAATCCTTGATGGCCAACAAGGTTGTCTGCCTCCAATCGAGCTTGTCGTTTGAGTTTAAGGACTCAAATCAAGAGTCGTCAGTCAAGTTGAGACCTAAGAAAGGTTATATGAGCATAAGAAGAAGGTTGGAAACCTAGAATCAAGCTAAAGGGTTGAAGACCAACAAAGGCATACCAGGCCTAAGGTCAAGCGCTAAGGAGCAAGTGAACTATCTGAATGATCAACCGAGAAGGAAGACCTCCTCCATGAGAAACAAGGATGATGTAAGAACTAAAGAACTTCATCACAAGGATGAGAGTCAAGGGTTGATGATAACCTTAAGACCAAGGATTCATCAAACAAGTTAAAGCCCGGAAAGTCACGAATGACCAAAATATTGATTTGAGATCAAGATCAAGATTCTTTGATCCTTAAGATAACGAAGTCATGAATGACCAAACTGATGACTTGAGATCAAGATCAAGATTCTTGATCCTTAAGATCACGGATAATTTTAGATCCCAGATCCATGATTCTCCTTGAGATCACGGATGATTTGAGATCAAGATCAAGATTCTTGATCCTTAAGATAACGAAGTCACGAATGACCAAAATAGTGATTTGAGATCAAGATCAAGATTCTTGATCCTTAAGATAACGAAGTCACGAATGACCAAAATAGTGATTTGAGATCAAGATCAAGATTCTTGATCCTTAAGATAACAAAGTCACGAATGACCAAAATAGTGACTTGAGATCAAGATCAAGATTCTTGATCCTTAAGATCACGGATGATTTTAGATCCTAGATCCATCATCCTTTTCAAGACCACGGATGGTTTTCAGGTCCGGGTTTCCTAGCCAACCACGAAGTGGCCGACCACGACACCCGGAGGGCCATAGCCGACCACCAAGCGGCCGACCATGGCACTTTGGGGTGCCTCGGCCGACCACGAGTCGGAGGACCACGAGTCGGAAGACCACGAGTCGGAAGACCACGAGCTGGCCGAATACGAATCGGAAGACCACGAGCTGGCCGACCACCGTGTCCGGGAGGCCTTCGGCCGACCACGGGCTAGCCGACCACGAGCTACCCGTTGATCCGGCCGATCACGGGTAGTTTGTGGTCCCAGAACTTGAATTTTTCAGCGAATCTCAGATGATTTCCAGTGCTGAAACGAGGTCAAAATTAGCACAGATTAGTACCGTTTAAGCACATATTAGTGCCGATTAGCACAGATTAGTGCCGTTTAAGCACAGATTAATGCCGATTAGCACAGATTAGTGCCAATTAGCACAGATTAGTGCCGTTTAAGCACAGATTAGTGCCGATTAGCACAAATTAGTGACGATTAGCACTGATTAGTGTCGTTTAAGCACAGTTTAGTGCCTATTAGCACCGATTAGTGCCAATTAGCACCGTTTAGTGTCATTTAAGCACATATTAGTGCCGATTAGCACTATTTAGCGCCGTTTAGTGCCGTTTAGTGCCGTTTAGCGTCGTTTAACATCGTTTAAACGTCGTTTAAGGCTGTTTAGCACCATTTAGTGCCGTTTAGCGCCGTTTAACGCCGTTTAGCGTCGTTTAACATCGTTTAAACGTCGTTTAAGGCTGTTTCACACCGTTTAATGCCGTTTAGCGTCGTTTAACATCGTTTAAACGTTGTTTAAGGCTGTTTAGCACCGTTTAGTGCCGTTTAGCACCGTTTAGTGCTGTTTAACGCCGTTTAGCATCGTTTAACATCGTTTAAACGTCGTTTAAGGCTGTTTAGCACCGTTTAGTGCCGTTTAACGCCGTTTAGCATCATCTAACATTGTTTAAACATCGTTAAGGCTGATTAGTGCCGATTAGCATTGAATTAACATTGTCGTAAATATATATAATTATTATTAAATTATATCATTTAAAAATTTTGAAACTACAAAATTGTGATGACCCCGAAAAAAATTTAAATTAAGTAGAATCGCAATTACCTAGTAAATCTTTCGCTATTAAAGAAGTTCAATTTAATGAATAGAGATTATATGACTTTCGACTCGTTAATATTAATAGTTAGTTACGATTACTTTTAATTATATTATATTAGGAACGAGAGAGTAAATTATTAGTTTTTTGCGGAAGGAATTTATTTATTTGTTTTTATTTAATTCAGGTTGAACCAAATTTATTTATTCGATTTGTTAATTTCACATTCTTTGTTTTAATAAATGTTATGGATGTGAATATTTAATTTTATTTATGATAACTATAAAACACAAATTTCAATATTTTACACATTTTATGTAATATGTATTAAGATTTTAATTTATGCTATTTAAATAGGAAATTATAAAATCTCAATATAGTTGTTGGGTCCTGTAAGATTGTAGAAGGGGGAGTTGAATACAATCTATACCTTTTTATCGAAATTTGTTCGTTCGATTTAAATTTGAAGGAATTTACGGACGAGCGGAAGCGCGATATAACAATTATTTCGTAAAAACCGTGTATCGCACATATAGAAAATCATATAAAAACGAAAGAGCGGAGGAATCGAAACCTTACCTTGAAAATTCGAAGATGGTTTGGATGGTTGCAAGCAGTTGCTTCTCAGAGTGTGAAGCACTCTACCGGTATCCACCAAGAATGACCCTCTTCGATGAAGCTTTTTATAAAACCAAGCTTTTATAAAAATGGAGTTTTTGGGAGAGAGATGGAGGCTAGCTCCTTCTTTAGATTTTTCACAAAAACAAAGATGATCTTTAGAATGAGCCATCTCATTCTATTTATAGGGCTTGCTTAGGGTTTTTAATATTATCTTAATAATATATCTTTACCCCACATTTTATCTTATAAAATGCTTTAGTAATAATTTAAACAATTTTAATCATCATTTCTTTTTCTAAACTATTTAGAAAATAATTCTCTCTCTCAAAATTTAAAACTTTTCATCAAAGAAAATATTCTTTTATGGTGTGACCCTATAGGTTCAATATTAAGCCGGTAGTAGAAATAAATAATAATAAACCTTTTTTTATTATTTATATGAATTCTAAAATTCATTAAATATAATTAACATAATAATTATATTTATTCTACATCGTGAGTGATGCTTCTCAACATATCGCGACTATCTGGATAATATAAATTCACTGCTTAGAATACCAAGAACCTGTCAGTGACTAGTTACCGTACAATCAATTCCTTCCACCCTACAATATCCCGATTAAATATAAGGCATGGATCTCGTGTCAAGCCTATCAAATTTAATCATATGATTTCTTATTCATAATGCAAAGTTCATATTAATGCAAATTAGAAACTCCTTTCTAATTTCATTCACTCTGGCCAGAGATTCCAGAACTCGCATACTAAGAATAACATAGGATATTCACTTCCTTACTAGAA